>OX155950.1:17965832-18147712 GCA_944548615.1 Micropterix aruncella
TTAGCTCTAAAATATTGCCTGCAGGCAATAAGCTCGCCTTTTCTTAAGAATAAAGAGTTTTATTATTATTATTTCATATATCAACGTTCAGCGATGCGTCAATAATTTTTTTTTTTGATCTTAGGTTAATGGTATAGGTTTTGAGAATGACTTTTGTCAGTTTTGACGATGTTAATTTTTTTAAATGTTTATGTGGAAGTTTTCTATTTTAAAGATGAAGTTAATTAATTTTTATTCTGGTGAAATATCATTGGGGTTATTGAATGAATATATCTATATGTTTCTGATTATAGGTTTTTATGATTTTTTCTCAGAACTATATAATAATACCTTTAAGAAATTTCCTTATAGGTACAGTTAGTTACTCAACAAAATTAGTCGAAGCAACATCATCAATATTATTATGTATCACGCACACCAACTCCGTGATAAGAGTGAAGGAGATGGTTATATTATTTAATATATTCGCGTTGGCTTTATACGGAGCCTTAAACGACATTCTCGCACGTATATTCGCGGCAGTCTTTTCGTATACTAGAGGTGTACAATTTGAATTTTAAAATATCACTTTTCTCATTTTTCGCAGCCGTGTCGGTGTCGGTGGGCGTGTGGACGCTGGTGGCAATATCGCTGGAGCGCTACTTCGCCATTTGCAGGCCTCTTAAGTCCCGTCGCTGGCAAACACAATTCCACGCTTACAAGATGATTGCCCTCGTGTGGGCGGCCTCGCTGTTCTGGAACGGCCCGATTCTTGCCGTATCCAGTCTGCAGGAAATGAGGAAGAAAAAAGGTAACTGGAATTTTCGCCTCCTTGCAGCGTCCATGCGATTCCAAATACATAAACATTTACACCGATTCGTGAATGTGTTGAAACGAGTTTGTCTATTTATATTCCGTCTGATTCCAAATACACAAATGTTTAAACTGATTCGCGACTGTGTTTAAACGAGTTTTTCTGTTTCTAGGGGTTAATACCGATTCGCTTATTTGTTCAAATGGGTTTGACTATTTATATTCCGTCCGATTCCAAATACACAAATATTTACATTGAATTGCGAATGCGTTGAAACGATATTTTTTGTTTCAAATCAAAAACAAATCAAAATGTTCTTCATTCATATAGACACAATTAAACATTATTTTTAATGTATGTTCTTATGATGCGTCCAAGCCTTACTCCCAAGTCGTATTGTCATTTACATAATCAGATATTGTATAGTAGGCTTTTTTATACAATTTTGCTTTGATGGTGGCTTTAAACTCATTTACAGATAGTTCTCTAATAGTATGAGGTAGTTTGTTATAGAAGGGTATACTTTGTCCCATAAAAGAATTGCTTATTTTGTGGGGCCGAAAAGCACGTACAAGAAGGTTATGCTATGTATGTAGCCTTTATTATTTTTATTTTTTCATCAAAGTGTCATCCTTTAAACGAATTTATATATATATATATATATATATATATATATATATATATATATATATATATATATATATATATATATATATATATATATATATATATATATATATATATATATATATATATATATATACAAATATATATATATATATATATATATATATATATATATATATATATATATATATATATATATATATATATATATATATATATATATATATATATATATATATATATATATATATATATATATATATATATATATATATATATATATATATATATATATATATATATATATATATATATATATATATATATATATATATATATATATATATATATATATATATATATATATATATATATATATATATATATATATATATATATATATATATGATGCAACAGTAAGAATATTTATCTCTTTGAATTTTTCTGTAACCCCTCAAGCCCCGATTGGCAGATATCGGCCACAACAAGATTCAGTGTGACGGCCCCGTTTTAATTTAATTTTAATTTAATTTGTTTTATTTTATTATGTTTAATCAAGTTAATATGTTTTATTTTAATTATGGGTACAGTGGTTTGGCAGTAATTAATGTTTTGGTGAGACAGTGTCGTAATTCAATTTTTTTACTAATTTTTACTAAAAATTTTTGGGACATCAACTTGTCAATCGGCTGAGGGGCCGAGGCCTGAAGGGTTAAGGGAAACCCAAGGACCAAGTTTATATATAGCTCTTACATCACGTTTCTGTAGTATAAATATGTTATTGATGCCCGCACTGTCCGCAATGTCCTTTATAGTTCATACGATTCCAAATACACAAACATTTACACTGATATGTTGAAATAAGTTTTTCTATTTATAGTCCAACATATGACCTATAGCCTATAACTGATAAAAATAGGCAAGCTATATATAGGAAGAAATTCAATTGATGTGGTTCTTGCGTTATTGACACACAGACAGACAGACAGAGGTTGCTTGATGAATTATTGAGGACTCGTGTGGGACCATGTTATATATATTATAAGGCTATTTTATATATTATCATATTATATGATTGAATTTATTAATAATGGTATTATATATTATGTTTATTTATGTACAATATATTTCTCTATGGTATATAGACCGAGTATATTCGATAACCTTTCTTCTCTTATTTTGTATGTTTAATGATTGCTTTTATTTTTTTAAATATTGCTCAATGGATTTTATTTTTTTTTAATTATTGCTTTTAGGATATATTATTTTAGTAATTTACTGACTATCTATCATATTAATTTTTATATGCATTTATTTTAGTTTATTATTATTATTACTATAGTTTAGGTCGTCTAGTTATGAAATTATTATATAACGTCTAGTTTTTACAACTAGACGTTGTCACACGAGTTGTCAAAAAAAGTATCATTAAATAAAAATATATACGCAGTATGGAGAAAGTTTAATTTCGGTGGGGGGGGGGAGGGGACAGGGATAATGGTAAAATCTTATTTGTATTCAAAAATGTGGTTAAAAAGCCGAGTCCTATTATTTAAGTTATATTTAAAGGGAAGACAAGATCTTTTCAAGGGGTTGGAGTGGGTTGAAGGTGAAAGGAGGGGAGTGAGAGGGGGATTATATGAATGTTTTTCGTATTGTAGAGAATACGCAACAATTATCACAAAACGTCACGTAACGATAAACGTCACGTAATATCATTTTATCCTCCCAGAAAATAAATTCAAATTTGCCGCCCTTGGTATTGCCACCAGCGCGCAATTCATCAAATATATATGAAGTCAGACACTGGATCATTTGCGAACGGACATTATTGCAATTACAGTCAGCGTGAACAGGTTCAGCTGCTCGGCCTGGTCTTAAATAGACCTCTGAACAGCCGATAATTCATTATTCCTTTTCATTGCGATTATCTCCGCACTGTTGGCTTGCGACTTCGGTACAGTAAACAAACTTAAAATACCGTAAAAATGTTTAATTATTGACCACGGTAAACTATCCATGTATATGATATTTGTGTTTTGTTTTTATTCCGTTTCAAGGGCTTTCTAATTCAATGGTTGTAATATATAGGAGAATAAGGATAAGAACAAATTTAATTCCGAATTGAAATGCTCAAAAAGGTGACATACAACGTCTGTCTGACTAAACCGAAGCCCGTTCCAAGGTAGACTCGACTATATTTGCTGCAATTTGTGAATTATGAATTGTTCGGACACTTATAAAAGTAATATTATTAAGAAAAGGAAAAAAAATATATCTAATAGCTCTAATAAATATGCAGTATGTATCTCAAAGGTATTTTTATTCTATAGCTGAATAATGTGTAGTGATACGTAATGATACATAGCCAAGTGAGTGCAAATAATAAAAAGTGAAAAATAACCAATAAAAAGTATAATAATAATGATAATAAATATAAAATATAAATAAAATATATAACAATATAATATAAAATAATATAATATAAAAATTAATATGATAGTCAGTAAATTACAAAGAAAAAAAATTAAAAAGGAAAGAAAAAAACAACAATTACAAAAGCTTTCTCCGTAGATTGCTTTCTCCGTTGGGATTCTCATATACATAACGTGGCTACGAAGGTGCGAATCCTTGGATATGTTTTCAAAGAACTGAGGAATATTCTGGATTCCAAAACACTAAAAACTGTTTATTATGCTTTATGTGGACGCTTATTACTTACAGCATAATTGGATGGGGTGGATGTGGTAAAACCCTGCTAGAGCCATTGCAAGTTGCGCAGAAATTTATATTAAAAATTATTCTACATAGACCATATCGCCATCCCACTAATGAACTTTATAAGGAAGCTAAAGTTCTTGACTGTAGGCAACTTTTTCTAAAAACTTCCCTCTTAAGGCTATTTTTGGACAGTAACTCAAATTTAGGAATAATTCAGAACCGGCGACCAACGAGACAAGTTTTAGAAAATAGCTCAATAATACCCAGAAGGAAAACATCATTTGGACAAAGACATTACTCTTTCATTGCGCCGAGATTTTACAATCTGATCAATATGGAAATAAAAAAGAACTTGACATTTAGGGAATTCAAAAATAAACAAAAGAAATGGTTATCGTATCATAGACTAACCATACATCAAATGTTAGAAATAATAGTATAATAAAACTTAGGTTCACAAATTATTAACATATTTTTAAACATATATGTTAAGTATATTTTAACATTGAACTAACTACCAAAAATTATTTGACTTTGACAATGAAGTATACTTTTTAGACTAGGTAATTTTATATTAATAAATATTAATGACCGTTTCTTCCTTTTCTCACATATAACTTTATTTATTTTATTTAATCGAATTTTATATGATATTTATTGCCGATTAAATAATGGAATTGCATTTTATTTATTATTTAATATTTTTTTATTATTATTATTTTTTTATTTTTATTCTGAAGACCACATTTTAGGGCAATTTAGTGTCATTAGCTTTTTACTAAAACTTGTATATTTGTAAGCAACCAAGCAATCAAGCAAACTTGATTGTAATATTGGAGTCCTGTCCACCCTAGAACGGGTTAGTCCCAGTTGGGTGACAGAAACAAATAAGCAAAAGGTTAAGGTTTTGCCATTCGGTTCCTGTTATTTTTATAAGCTAATCAATGTTTCATAGTAATTAATTCTTAAATAAATAAATAAATAAATAAATAAATAAATAAAAAATATAAAAAAGTAAAGCAAACATTAAAAAAAACAAATAAGAGATGAAAGTTTATCGAATATAGTTAGTTAGTTAGTTATACTGGGCGTTCCTCCGCAAGTCGACATCCAGTGTGCCTATTTTGCGTGTAACGGGGGTAGCTCTATTCCACCCACCCCAGGTCCTCTACGAAAGCCAGCAGGGCTTTCAGGTTTCCTGCTGCCTCGCGCAGGGTGCCTGGAGTCCCAAGGTGTTTTGTCCTGTATACTTCTACCTGTTTACAATCTAGCAGAATGTGTTTTGTGGTTTCTTCCGCCTCCATGCATGCTCTGCACATAGGGCTATTCGTTCCGCCCATGTTGAAGAGGTGTTTGTTTAGTGTGTTGTGTCCTGTTATCAGTCCCACTAGTTTGCGTAGTTGGGGCCTTTTTGTCCTTAGAAGTGTTTTGGTAAGTTTGTGGTTGTATTCCACTACTATTTCTTTGGTTTGTCTGCAGGTGTCTATCTCTTTCCAGTGTGTTTGATGTAGTTGTTTGTAGTGGTTGTCAAGTTGGTTGTTTATGTGCGAGTAGGGTAGGGGCACGATAGGTTCGGGTCCGTATGCCGGTGTGTCTGAGCCCTTACGGGCTAGTTCATCCGCAGCATCGTTTCCTCTTGAGTTACTGTGTCCCTTGATCCATTTCAGTGTCACCTTATTGCCTTTTCCGCATACCTCGAGGAGGCTTTGGTGGCATTCGTATATGAGCCCAGATGTAAATCTATCGCTTCCCAGTGCCTGTAGCACTGACCTGCTGTCCGATAGAATACATATGTTTTCGTGTTTTAGCTGCCGCTGTTTCACTGCGTTGCAAGCTTCTATTATTCCCATACATTCTGCTTGGAATACTGTGTTGTGTGCTCCAAGTGGTTTGGAGATGTGTATATTTAGGTCTTCCGAGAAGACCCCACATCCTGTACCTTTGTTGGTTTTTGATCCATCTGTGTAGATTCTTAGGTCCGTTTGATTCAGTGCTTCTTTTGAGTCTTCTGTTAATGATATGGCATATTCTTTCCAGAAGATCATAGTTTTGGGTATTCTGTCGATTATCGAATATAGGTACGCGGTCTATAATACGAGTTTTATCAAGATAAATATAATACCTCGCCATAATTCTCGATTCTTGGCCATTCTGCTGGAATTAGGGCCACCCGATTAATCTTTTCATTATTCCACAGTAGCAGCATTTGATATTTCACTTAATGATTCCGGATTCGTCAAAAAAAAATACGGAATGAGAAAAGCTCAAGAAATAATCCGCCCGAGGGAGTGGGCGGCAAGGACAATGGGCGTTTACCACAATACTTTTCAAAGAATAGAATAAAATTGAATGTCACTTGCAAACTCAGTCGGACACGTCACACGACACGAAAACGTCGTCGCCGTAATTACTCGATATGCTACGACCGACTTACACCAGTTGCAAACACAGCCATTCTCGGAAATGCATGGATGTTTCATGTCAACTTCAATGCATGCGGAATTTGTGCATTAATCATGATAGAAGGGCTTGTTTATCCGAATCAATGACCCGAGGTTGAAGACATTTTGATACCAAGGAAAACTAAACACATTAGGGACATAATAACAGTAAACAAAGTATATAGAGCGCACGGGTGCATAACATATCAAAGGGAATATATTCAGTTTAGCTAACCCAGCTTCTAATATCTATCTTACATCTATAGCTTCTAATATCTATCTAAAACTATCTTAACATGTCCCCAAATAGGTGTTCATGATGGTTTAAAAAAAACTAATTTAACCTATCGCTATATAAGTGTTTATGAATTGGTTTAAAATGTAACTAATTCAATCTACCGATATGTGGGTACTTGACGCTTGTTCAAATGCCTATATCTCGCTTATTTATAGATTTTTAGCGATTCTGGATCAGTGTAATAAATGTGATAAAAAAAAACAAAGTCAATGAAGAAGAGTTTGCTTTACTGCTAGCTATAAAATACCATACGATACCTTACCCAATTCAACGTCAAACTCTTTAATTATATAATTTTATTGTAAGCCACGTGAATAAAAATGTTCTTCTTTATTTTTCTAGTTTTTATGTCTTTGTTATTGAATTTTTGAATTTCTATGTTTTTTTTTCAATTATCAGTTTTTTATATACTTTTTTATAATTTTATGAGTAATTTGAAATGTAATTTTATTGTAGAAATACCATTAGATATGTAATTTCTATACCCAGATCGGGTTTTGAAAATAAATTATTCCTATTCTTATTCTTATTCTTCAACACACTCGAAAATAAAATTTCCCTTTCCGGTGACCGAATCTTGAAATCGCTCATCGTCAGTTTTGCTTGAAAAATAAGCCCCAAATTATTACTTATTTATTTCCTAAAACCAAAACTTATTTATTTCCTATTCATTAATTTCTATAAGCCATAATATTATTGTTAGATATTTTATTATAATTTATTTCTGATCTGCTAGAGGGCCTAATAGTGGCGCGCGCTCGCGTACATGGCGTTTTCGGAGCAAATAACTTGTATGTTTACTACTTATCTTTAAAAGGCCACATACATATAAGGATTCATTATTATTATCATCATCATAAGATGTAATTAAATGACTAAATTCGGAGATTTCATTTATTCTTTTTAATGTTTCCAATTTCAAATGTCAAATTTCAAAGGCTTTATTGTCTCAAAAGCACAGTTACAAATACAAAGCAGCGAAACCTAACCTAACTGGATTGCACGAGACGTCCACACTAAAGTAGACTCAGACAAGTTTATTTGAATACTGCCTAATGATCAAATGAAATAATAAATTGAAAAATATCATGATAGTTTCAATTAAAATGTATCACACTACGATAATAGCATTACATGTTGGTGCCTTACTTTTTATTCTGACTCGGTTAAGTGGACGAACCTGCTAGAGACCTGTCAAACGAATTGTATGAGATGAAGTGTGACTGCACCCGCTTGATATATTGACAAATAATGATATATTGACAAATAATATTGACAAATAAATGCCAAAATTAGGAACTACATTACACAAATTCTAGTGATAGTTAAAAGTGTAGCTACTCGTAAATACACGATTTAAGTAAAACCGTCTTCATAAACAGTAGCGCACACAGAAGGTGCTTTAAATGCCGAAGCACCGTCCCTGGAAGCTTAAACAGTCACATTTTGTTAAAGTTATACATTTACACTATTTAACATAATAAAGATTAACAAAACATACGTTTTAATTATGTTATCAAAATCATTTGAAATTGACGTGGACCCAGAAAATATTTTGAGAATACGATTGAAGAAAGGACCTTAATAGATAGAATTTGTTTTGAGGTAGTAGCCTAAATATCGAAATTATATTTTATTTTGAGTTTGTTCAATGATGGCGATCCTTAAAAGCTATATGTTATTTTTCAAACTGTGAATCTTACTTTGATTAATTTACAATGAAAGTTCCCGTCGTTTGCATTATTTTGTCTACACAAGTAAAAATATATTAAAACAATTGTCTAATATTACAATTATCAGTTACATATTTTTAATGGTATTAATGTACCATGTCTGTAGCTCTTTAGTATTTATTGCGTGGTTCTTTCTTTAGGATAATAAATGTATGTATTCTGCACTGCCACTCAACTGCTTATTTTCAAATTATCTTAGAGTAGCGTAGGTTTATATAAAAAAATGTAAACAATAAAATTTCAAATTCATAATTAATGTTTTTCTATTACACTTTATTTTTATGCCTGGAAGGTCAATAGATTCTGGCCAGGGATAAAAAATATGTCGACAGGTAATATAAAACTCTAATATTTTAAATTTATTTTTTCAAAAATATCCGGTGGCCCGTTAGCACTGCATCATTTTAATTTCTAATTGCGACACTGTTCATGACTGTACCATTGCAGTAAGTTTTAAAAGAATAACTAAATAAATTTATTAACCCCGGTAATTTCTCTTGGGAAAGTAAATAATTCTTGGAAAATTAGGTAGGTACCAATGAAAAATGTACCAAGTGAAAATTACTGGATAGGGACAAAATACCCGCGAGGTTTTCACGGGATTCACGATAGCCAAATTAGTTAATTTCAGACCGTTGTAATTAAATTAGAGTCTTAAAGGAGGAGTAATATTAAAGCAGACACATTTTATATTTTTGTCGAGGCTGCGAGAGAGGTCTGGAAGTATCTAAGAAACGATAGAAAAGCGATTGAGGTTGACGTGAATATTCCGAACGTCTGCATTCGAATCATACTATCGCGATCTCATTGTCGAAATGTCTATTGGAAATGGTTTCCCGACGACACAAATACTGTAATTTTTTGGGCCGATTTTTTATGCGTGCTTTATTTAAACAGAAAATACCTAAAATCCCAAATCGAAAGGATCTATCTGATAGAGTGTAGTGGAAGAGTGGAGTGTGAACTGCGCAATGTGTTATTTCGGAAAACAATTAAAACTACCTATAACAGTCTATGCCAAAGCCTAATAATTTTTGGAATTGTTGGGTGGGCTGGGCTGCTTGCACGAAACAGGCCATGGACCCACTATTAAAAACGCCAAAACTACTGTTACTGATAATTTAAAAGAAACCTAATACTACCGTTTAGAGCGTCTTTTCAAAGAGTAAATTCAGGACGTCAAGTAATTGTTTATAAAATATGTGATAACAAAAATTGTTCAAAAAATATTTTTTAGAACCATAAAGATAGGCATGATAAAAGTCAAACTACAATACTCGGTGTTCACGGAGACAACATTTCTTCATTCATCGAGTGCAAACAACATGAAATTTGCGTTTCGACCAGTTTTTTCCTTGGCCCCAGGTTATATAATGACATAGAGAAAAAATGGAAATACTTAAAGAATATTTAACAGTTTATAGATAATATTAATAAATAGTTTTTTGAATTAGGGAGACCTAAGTCCTAAAACTTCGTTTGTAAACCGTATGTACAAATGTTTTTAAAACTATATTGCATATTTATATAAAGTATTATGCATATAGTCATGATAATATCGTATTTTTATTCATATATAATATATTTTTTTCTCTTTAATATTATATTCGTATATACATATTGTGGTTAATTATAAATAGGTATGTTTATATCATTATAATATATATTAAAATTTATTGAATATAATGTATTTTTTTGAATATAATGTTGTTTTTGTTTAGGTTTGCACACCTAGATTTTTTTTCTACGTTTAATTTTTAGTTTAAATTTGTGTAAAAAAACCTTAAAATTAAAAACAAATGCGTCAGATCGCGCGTCAATAAAGTATAACACATCACATCCAAATCCACACCTTCTAGGTCTATTTGGCTGTGCTATTTCGCCTCATTTTGGATATGCTATATGTTGCATAGAGCTATGTTTTTTCGCTATACTAATGTTTATTTTTAAGGATTCTGCGTGTATAACAGTATGTATGTCCATGTCTTTTTTATACATTACTTTATAAAATAAAATATACATTATTTAATAAAATCGTATTTACGAATATGTGTATTCACCATATTATAATATAAATATCGATTTGTCTTATTGTTTTATTCTATTATAATATATTACTAAATCGTAATTAAGTGCACTCATTAAATCTGCAATAAAACTTTTTTTACGGTAATCATGTTAGTTTTATATAATGCTTATTTTAATTATTTACTCCGACTCGCCAAGATATGGGACAGTACAGTTCTTGTTAGGTGCGAACTGCGCATTTGCTACATTAGCGTGTTCAATGTTTCCGAGTTACTTATAACATTGATAACAAGGTAGTAAAATGTATAAGAAATATATGAAGAAGGTTAAAAAAGATTAATATGCTTTGTGCAATATCTGTCGTCTAGATACGAGACAGTACAGCTCTGGTTAGGTGCGAACTGCGCATTTGCTACATTAGCGTGTTCAATTTTTCCGTGTTACGTATAAGATTGATAACAATGTAGTAAAATGAATAAAAATATATGAAGAAGGTATTATAAAAATAACGAATAATATGCTTTGTGAAATATCTGTCTACTAGATACGAGACAGTACAGTTCTGGTTAGGTGCGAACAGCGCATTTGCTACATTGGCTTGTTCAATTTTTCTTAGTTACTTATAAGATTGGTAACAATGTGGTCAAATGAATATAAAATATTTGAAGAAGGTATTAAAAAGATAATAAATAATATGCTTTGTGAAATATCTGTCTTCTAGATAAGAGACAGCACAGTTCTGGTTAGGTGCGCACTGCGTATTTGCTACATTGGCTTGTTCAATTATTCCGTGTTACTTATAAGATCGATAACAATGTGGTCAAATGGATAAAAAATATACGAAGAAGGTATTAATAAAGAAATATATATGCTTTGTTAATAAATATCTGTCGTTTTTTTGGGTCAGCTTTTTTATTATCTATAATTTACTAATAAAATATAAAACACGAAAAATAAAAAATAAATTAGAATGGTGGTATAAAAAAATGTTTTTATATAATCAAAATATAAGTTACAAGAAATATCTAAAAGTCTCTACACTTACTCATAAATCCAGTAGATATCAGGCAGACATCGTAATTAGATATATATTGTACTTAGATCAAGTCCTGGTTGTACATAGAATAATGTGATTCCTGCTTAGTAATTCAAGGTATGGGATTCAACACAATCTTCCTATAATTGCTTTTGCTATTATTATATTTTGTAACCAATAAATCTGTAAAAATGGCGCACTTGTTAAACTAAATCTGTTAGGTCACAAAAGAATAGCGTAAGTTACTTTACTTTAAGTAAAAGCACCCAACTCACATTGACCATATTACGGAGTTTACTAACTAGGCAGTTTTTTATATTTTATTATGTAGTTAATAAAATGCAATAAAAAAAACGCCTATGTCAGAGAATGCTCGTAGATTACCTGACAAACCAATTATCATTTTCTAATAGTAATAGATATGCTCAGAGCGCATTACATCATTTATTTCTATGTCTGTCCGCTTTTAGAAATAAAGAATCATTTAAAAAATGTGCAATTTTACAAAACATGTCATAGAATCCTTTAACCGCTCGGAAGCCTTCACGCGCAAAAAACTGAGTCGCAACTTTAGGGTCGATTTTGTGAATCACTATACTACTACTAGCCATATAAACTACTAACCATATCGTTTTTTCATGAATTCCCTCTCTCTTCTTACCCAGCAATTAATCTTCTTATTCATGTATATTATATATTTATATAATATACATATATGGAGGCCTATAGGCACTTTTGGCGTCCGACGGGTTAACTATGTGAAAATTTTTAACATCGATTCGTTAACACTGACGTCTAAAAACGATATTGATATTTTAATAATCTATACTAATATTATAAAGAGGTACAGTTTGTGAGGTTGTAGGAAGTAATCTCTGGATCTACAGAACAGATTTTGAAAAATTATTTACCAATAGAAAGCCACGTTATTTGTAAGTGTTATAGGCTATATATTAATCAAAAAATGAAAAGACTTTTTTCGTGGTAGTCGGATTTGCAAAGTAAGTCGGAGAAAAAACGGTCGAACGAAAATGTTTTTAAATAACGCTGCCTTAACGATGAGAGATATATGATTACATTTTAGAGAAAAGTTGTAAAGCTTGATATTTCCTATAAAAAAGTCAGCGACAGCATATGTCTAACTTTTATATGTAAGTCACAAAAAGTAGTTTTTCATATTAAAAAAATAATTTAAATCGTTAGGTGATGTTTATTGGTCATATTATCAACAATTATGAATTCTTATCAAAATAAGTAAATTTATCGTCGTATCGGGCTTTTCCCTTTTACTGCATATAATTTCACTTTTACTGCATAAATGGTTAAAGAGATAAGACACTCACAAATAAGGCAATCACAAGAAGACACTCACAAATAACGGTAATATGATCAAATTGGCATGGAAATACATACATAGATACATATGCAATAAAAATATAACCCTTCTTTTGGCAGTCAGGAAATAAATCATAGCACTCAGTACTAACCGAACCACACTCATAATTACATCAGAAGTAAAAAGTTTTACCGCCCAACGAAGTGGGCACGGGTCAGCTAGTAAACAATAATTAAATGAAAGAAAATTAAAAGTTCTCCTAAAAAAATGTATTAACAAAACAGTTTTTTGGCATCCCTTTAAAGTTTACATCTTTTATAGGTTTGTGATATTAGCAGTCGATAGCATACTGTCATTGTGCCATTCGTCGCAATCGAACAATTACAATTGTATGATACTGCAAATATATATATATATATACAGGATTAAGTAAGAAGAATCCAGAAATATCAACCTCTATCAATATCAATTTCGAAATATCAATTTCATTTCTCAATAATATTCCGATACGATTGAAGAAATACCTTTTAGTAACAGCGTTTGAATCCAATTTATCTGCGGCGACAACACCGGCATTTTGTTAGCAAGGGGGCGTATGCGATATAATATATTGTACAAAAGATTCAATTTCACAGCTGCCACGGGATGTAATGTGATGTGACGTGAATGAGTATGATTCCGATATAAAATTTCCATCGATATGACGCGGAAGTTAATGAAAATAAATTTAGCCAAACCTAGAGTCTAGCTATAAAGAAAATAAAATAATGTTTTTTCGGCACAATGGAATCGAAGTCAAGAAATAGTAATCTGACTTATTTGCTTTTTTGAATAAATAAAATTTATAGATAATGCATCCAAATTTTATCAAGAATTTATTCATCCACACGAACGTTATCGATTCCGTAATTACTGCTTATATACTGCTATTACTGCTATTACTGCTTATATAACATATATCCATTTTATTCCCTTACCGCAACAACTTAATAGTGGAAAGAAAATTACTGACGTAACACTTCCGCCATCATATTGAAGTCGTACAATTCAAACTGCATTCTGATAACCATGGTTGAGTTTCCTGAAAAAAATGTTTTTGGATATTAAGAGAACTTTTGTCACCGAGAAAAAAACTTAACATCTAAAAGTTAAATAAAAACCATGCTTTTTTCTATCAACGATGCGCTAAATAAAGAAAATTTGTAAAATATATTTAACTCAGTTTTTCATGTAAAATACAATAACAAAAAAAGGAAAGAGATACCTGCATTTTAGTCTTATGTTGACCTCAGGAATAATTTTGAATATGTAAGGCACTTAACAGTAGCACGATGTACAGATTCCATTATTTTTAATGCCGTTTTATGAATAAGTGACAAATATCGCAAACCCTGAAGAAGAAATTATATAATCAGCGCGTGTTGCGGGTGATGACATACGGCACTGAGACGTGGCCGCTAACTACTGGACTCAAAAAAAATTGCTGACATACTCGTAACTCTTAAAATTAGCATCTTGAAATAGCAATGGGCAGGCCTTATAGCTCGCAGAACCGACAACCGTTGGGTAAGAAATGTTTTCGAAGAGCGAACACGAGCCGCCGACGAGGTGTGGGACGGCCCCCACAAAATGGACCAATGACATTGTCACTTTCGCGGTGGTAGGTGGATGAAGGCGGCTCAAGACCGTTCTTCATTGCGATCTTTGAGGGAGGCCTATGCCCGTGTTAATAGGCCTCCCCCATATAACAGTTGATCTCTACCGGCTGATGATGATTGTTCGAATTACAGAAGATTGGTTGTTCTTCGGAGAAACTCGCAGACCGAAGGAGTGCGACTCTAAAATAATAAATTATCCGTTTCTAAAACGAAAAAACTAAAAGGCAGGAAAGAGCACTTAAAGAAACTATAAATTATGATATAGCGACGCGGGGACTAGACCAAGGGAATATGCCTTCGTAGAAGCAGTTTAAAAACTCATTACGCAGCCACTTTACTCCGCTAATAAAACGATAGTTCGGAGATAAAGGGTGACATAACAATAGGCAACCCTAAAAATACCCGTACACGGAAACGGCTTTGCCTCCAGTACAGACAATGGCCTTCTGTTAAAAATATATGATGCAGCAACCGGCGAGTCCTTCACATTAAAAAATAAATAAAAAAACAAAGCCCTGTAAAATCGAAAGAGAGATTTAAATGCGTATTATCTTTGCTCTATCCAGTTAAAGGTTTAGATACTTGACATACCTTATTTAATTAATTAGTATAAGCTACTAACCACGTTTACGGTAACTATTAAGAGTTGTTACAAATAATTTGCTAATCTAAGCTAGGTGCATGTCTTATTAATAATATGATAACCGCCAACCGGAAAATTTATTAATATGTAAAATAGGCTAAAATTTATACGTAACATTTTTTGTTTTTCCTTTGGTTCTTGTTATTAATTCTTGTTAAGTAATTGAAAAATAATTTAAGACTTGTTTATCTTAGGAACTGCAATGTATGCAAAGTAGTATTTTAAACTTATTACAGTAATTAATAACCCCTAAGGTTACCATTTATAATTAACACTTAAAAGGAGAAAACGGGGAAAATCGTTCCCTTCTACCTTTATTAAATAGAGTATTTTAAAAAGAAGATAAGATGGCGCTTCGGATCAGGACCGCCCACAATTTTTTACGGGGTAGGCAGCGGCATGTTGCAAGCTGCCATTCTATTGGCCGACCCAAAATAACATGGCGGCATTATCATCCACTAGGCAGTAAGGGTGGAGTCCTGTACAGACATTGGAAAATATGTATACTCCTTTTATCAGGCAGTCGTTAAAAAATCTTAGACTCCCGCGGACGTATCCGCGGAGAAGTCGGGCGGTATAAAGTGTACGCACCGATTAAAGAGTGCAAATAAAGTGTAACTAAAAATGTTAATTAGCATTAATTAGCACCTAAGAAGATATCAATAAAGACTTACGATTTCGCGACAAAAACGCTTTAATTGTACCTTTATTGATCCAAAACGGTGTAATATCTTCCGAGGAAAAGGCAGCTTCACAGAAACGGGGCTTTATTTACCTACGCACAAGAAGAGGAATCCGATGGCGAAATAATCTCCTATGGGATATTGCGGTGAATTCTAACTATCGAATATCTACAGTCCGCTAGACCTCGCCGCTAAAAATAGATGTACAAACAAACTATGTTATAAAACGAACATAATTGGTCATTCGACACGGATTTAAAAAAATAAAAAGAAGAACCGGCTAAAAAATGACCTCGATAAACGGATCAAAACAAGGTTCGACTGCGTGGTCCGGAAAAACGGCAAGAAGTGAAAGGCTGCTAGAAATCAGAGGGGCTTCGGAAGACCTGAGAAGAGTTACAAGGGAGAGAGCGAAAGTGGCAGCCGAAAAGAAGAAACTGGAAGCAGAAGCGAAAACGCGGGAGGAACGTTTTCGTGCCTCCGAAGATATAGCTGCGGCGCAGCGGAGAGCGGAAGAAGCCGAGGCAGCAGGCGTGATACAAGTTCAACAAGCCGAATTAGATGCAGAATTACAGATGTTGGATGCCGACACCCAACATGCGTTAAGAGTACTCGAGGTGGTGTCCGAAGTGTTCGACTCGGAAGGCAGCAGAGGCTGGGAAAACCGAAGAGATTTCGCCGACGAAGAAAATAATGCGGGGCGAATTTCTCGATGGGCGGACGAGCACCCGCGAGCAGAATCGACACAAGATCACTACCGGATGGATTCACCTGAAGCCGAGAACCTGAGGTTAAGCAGAAAACAGCAGGCGGCGGCGCTTCCTGATGGCACACCGGAACGTGGCGCAGAGCAGGCAGCCGGGAGGTCCCGCGAATGGCACGATCGGCGAGGCGCCGAAGAGGAGGCGAAAAAGACGACGGAGGACGCAGCGGCGGTCGCGACCAAAGAGGGAACGGGCAGCCGAGACGCGACGGACAACGGCACGAGCGAAGAACTCGTAGATAAGGTATGTCAAGTATTGTCTATAGCCTCGGCAAAAACTAATTACAGCAAAGAATTACCCCAGTTTCATGGGGATCCCTTACAGTTCATAGCGTTCAGATCTCTCTTTTATCAATCGACCGAAGTGTTACGTTTGAATGATTCTCAAAACCTGTTACGCCTTCAGACCGCAATTCGGGGGCGGGCGAGAGAGTGCGTTTCGGGACTCATGCTATCTCCAGTAAACGTAGCAGAAATCATGAAAACCCTGGAAACTATGTTTGGTAATCCAAACATCATAGTACAACGCACTTTAGCAGATCTGCGTAAAACTAGGGAACTAACCGAAAATGTCGACGCGGAAGATTTATTAAGATTTGCTTGCCATGTCAAAAATATGGTCGCTACAGTAAAATCCGTAGACAGAGTAGAGCATTTATGGAACCCAGATTTAATTGCGTCATTAGTGTCTAAATTACCGAGAAACTTAGTAACGTTATGGTTGGCCGATAGCGGTAGGACGAGTTCGAAAGAACCGGTTATAGTTTATTTCGCGTCGTGGATAGAAAAGCTAGCGATCGGGTCGCAAAATGCAGGTTTAAGCTTAGGGGAGGCTGGGAGAAAAATCCAGGGAGGAACGCGAGATAAGAAATTTAGGCAACATCCACAAAAGAGTGTAGTACTCAGTATGACAGAAAAACCTGCCCTCAGATGTCCCCACTGCACTGAGTCTCACTATCTGAGCAAGTGCGAAACATTTAAAAAATTACCTTTTAACGGGCGCTGGGAAGCGGTAAAACATATGGCGAGGTGCTTTAAATGTCTGGCTTCGTCTCATGGACGAAAGAACTGCCCGGCATATAGAAAGTTCCCTCGCAATAAGTACCATTACCTGTTAACGGCGGCGAGCGCTGTAGAAAAAAATGTTAGCCAGCCGGGAGGCGAGAGAGATGCTGAGTTGCAAGTTAATGCGATCGTAGCGCATTCTGTGGTAGGGAATAGAGTACTTTTACAGGTATTACCAGTTACTTTAATTGGGCCAAAGGGACGAAAGGTAGAATACGCCTTGCTGGATGCCGGATCTACCGTCTCGTTGATAGATAAGAGCTTGGCGGTCGAATTAGGTATTCATGGCGAAAGAAAATCGATCGAAGTCTTAGGTATAGGTGACATGCGAGCGACTGCCCAAGACGCAGAAGCCGTAACCTTCCAAATCAAAGGGGAAGAAAACCCGAAAGCGTTCAACATCCAAGCCTACAGTGTGGCGGCGTTGAACCTCCCAGAATTAAAGAGTTTCTCGGCAAAAGGCGCCACGGACATTGCTGATAAGATGAGAATCGCCGGCCAATTAATGACCGTACGGCCGCGTCTGTTAATCGGAGCAGACCGATGGGATTTAATTGTGTCCCGTAGACTTGCGCGGGTAACGGAGGAGATATCCTTATCAAAAACGCGTCTCGGGTGGGTCGCGATAGGAAAAACGCCGACGGAGAAGCACGGCAATGTATATCCGGTTTTTTGTACGAGCGAAAATCCGAGCGATGAATCGGTTATTCAGACTTTGCTAGAGGCTAATCTGAAACTCGAGCAAGACTGGCCTGGCAAAAAACGTGTGGGAAGTGATATTAAAAGAGCCGAGGAATTATTGGAGTCTACGACGTCTTTGCAAGACGGTGTATGGTCCACGGGGTTACTTTGGCGGGACGAGGAGCGGAGCGTGCCAGATAGCAAACCTATGGCTCTGACACGTTTACGTTCCGTAGAGAGAAAAATGGACCAGGATAGAATTTACGGCGAAGCGTACTGCAAAAGAATGGAACAGTATATAGCTGCGGGCTACGCACAAGAGGTGACGCCCGAGCAATTAGAAGGCCGGGAAAACGTGTGGTTTCTTCCTCATTTAGGTGTAGTGAATGCGGCTAAAGGAAACAAGGTGAGGATCGTCCACGATGCGGCAGCTAAAGTGAAAGGGGTTTCTCTAAATAGTCGCCTTTTGACAGGGCCGGACTATTATAATAGTATAGTAGGAATATTATTCAGATTTAGGGAACAGCCTGTAGGTTTCACCGCAGATATCGGGGATATGTTTTTACGAATCAAAATAACGGAAGAGGATAGCTACAGTCAATTGTTTCTGTGGAGAGGATTTAGGCGCGATATAGCACCACTTACGTATCGGATGTCCAGATTAATATTCGGTAGCAGAGCATCTCCCGCGTCCGCCCAGCATGTCCGAAATAAGAACGCTCACCGTTTTTTAGAGCGCTTTCCCGAAGCTGTAGATGCGATTGTTAGACATCACTACGTTGACGATCTTTTATTCGGAGCGGAATCTGTGTCAGAAGCTAAACGGGTTATCAGCGAAATTAATTACATACATAAACAGGGTAACTTTGTTTTGACGGGTTGGGCTTCAAACGCGCCGAGCGCTCTAGACAACATACCGACTGACAGAAAAGCTCCCAAAAATGTAGCGTTAGAAAAAGGGGAGCTGAGCGCTCTGCGGCTATTAGGATTGCAGTGGCTTCCAGAGAGTGACGAGCTGACATTTAACTTAAGAATGGAGAGGTTGGATAACTCGTTAAAAACTGGAGAGCGCGTGCCTACCAAAAGAGAGACACTTAAATTGATTATGTCTATCTGGGACCCGATAGGGGCCTTAAGCCCGGTTACCATTCGGGCAAAAACAATTATGCAAAGCTTGTGGAGTAGCGGCATTGATTGGGATCATGTAATTCCCCCAGATATTTTCGAAAGCTGGAGTAAGTGGTTAGAAGTCCTGAGCGCAGCAGCAGATGTAAGGCTACCGCGTTATCACGGCACGACTAATGACGCCGCCGAGCGGAGACAATTGCATGTTTTTTGCGACGCCTCTCAGCTGGCAATGTGTAGCGTCGCATATCTTCGAATAATTAGAGGCGACAATCAACCAGTCGTATCTTTTATAGCAAGCAAAACGAGAGTAGCTCCTTTAAAAAAAATTACCATACCTAGGATGGAACTCACAGCCGCATTACTGGGTGCGCAATTAGCAAAAAAAATCACATCTGAATATAAAATAAAGATACACGAGAAAATTATGTGGACTGATTCTACAAACGTTTTATGGTGGATTAAGTCTAAAAGTTCCGACCACCTGCAGTTTGTCGCTAACCGGTTGGGTGCTTTGGATGAATTGACGACTCAGGACGAATGGAAATGGCTCGCTGGAAAGGATAACCCAGCTGATGACGGCACGCGCGTGACGTCGGCGATTGATCTGTCACAGACAGGACGGTGGTTAAATGGGCCCGGTTTCTTGAAAGAACCTCAGGAACACTGGCCCTCTCAAATGCCCCGGGAACCGAATGACGGTGAAAAACGCGAGTTAGAATACCGACCCGTAACGGTATTATCACTCAGAACACAAGCCTCTAGCAACATAGATGTATCACGATTTTCGCAACACCGCCGGCTAGTAAGAACCATGGCTTTTGTTATGAAGTTTTGTCTGCGGTGTCGGAAACTAACGGATAATTGCGCTTTAGATGGTAGTGACATCGCTAAGGCAGAAGAGGCGCTAGTGAGAGAATCACAAATAAGGTGCTTCTATAAAGAAATAGAGTTGATTCGCCAAAACAAGGTGTTAACCAGGGATAGCAGATTATTCGGTTTAAATATGTACGTAGACAAGATCGGGCTACTCAGAATAAATGGACGCGTAGACAACGCATTAGGAGTACCATACGACACAAAATATCCGATTATTCTAGATGGGAATGACCGTTATACGCAGCTTCTGATTCTAAGGACACATGAAGAAATGGCACATACCGGAATCGAGACCGTACTAACCCGCATACGACAGAGATTCTGGGTAATAAATCCGAGAAGAACGGTTAAAAAGTTAATATACAGGTGTTTGCCGTGCACGATAAGACGGGCCAAACCTGTAACAGCAATTATGGGGCAATTACCCGCCGTTAGATTACAGCATCACGTCAGATGTTTTAACTCTGTAGGCTTGGACTACTTTGGACCCCTGAAGGTGACAGTACGTCGAAGAGAAGAGAAAAGGTACGGGTTGCTATTCACTTGTCTAAGTACAAGAGCTACGCATATCGAATTAACGTCCGATTTGTCCACGAGCGCTACAATACAAGGAATACGCCGCTTTATCGCGAGGCGCGGTAAACCTCATTTAATAATGTCTGACAATGGCTCTAGTTTAAAGGCCGCTAGTGCGGAACTAAAAAGATCCATCGCGGAAATAAATAATACGGAAATTCGAGAAAAACTGAGCAACGAACAGATCATTTGGCGTTTTATCCCTCCTGGATCTCCGAGCTTTGGCGGAAGCTGGGAAATTATGATAAAATCCGCAAAGAGAGCGCTATACGCCGTTTTAAAAGAAAGGGCTCCGTCGGTTGAGGTCCTTCAAACTTTATTAACAGAAGTAGAAGCCATTTTAAATCAAAGGCCTTTAACACGCGTCCCGGTCGACAGTAGAGATCTCGAACCGCTGACACCGTCCCACTTTTTATTGGGTTATCCAAATGGATCAATAGCGATGGGTGAGACACATAAAAACGATTTATGCAGTCGAAAACAGTGGAAATTCACTCAGGCGCTGGCGGATGCGTTTTGGCACCGTTGGACCCGCGAGGTTCTCCCGAATATGGTAGGAAGACACAAATAGAGACATGAACAGGAATCTCTAAAAGTAGGGGATTTGGTGATCCTCCTAGACTCATCCTTAGAAAGAGGTCGGTGGCCGAGAGGGCTAGTGGAAAAAATCTACCCGGATAAGAAGGGAGCGGTGCGAGTTGTAGACCTAAGGATCGACGGCAAAACGTACCGTAGATCCATAGGTAAAATAGTGAAGTTAGATATAGCCGCCAATACGGAGGAGTGATTACGCTAAGATTTAGGTTAATGTAAATTAGTTCGATTGGTAGCAAAAATGGCCCCTGCCATTTTGGGGGGGAAATGTTCGAATTACAGCAGATTGGTTGTTCTTCGGAGAAACTCGCAGACCGAAGGAGTGCGACTCTAAAATAATAAATTATCCGTTTCTAAAACGAAAAAACTAAAAGGCAGGAAAGAGCACTTAAAGAAACTATAAATTATGATATAGCGACACGGGGACTAGACCAAGGGAATATGCCTTCGTAGAAGCAGTTTAAAAACTCATTACGCAGCCACTTTACTCCGCTAATAAAACGATAGTTCGGAGATAAAGGGTGACATAACAATAGGCAACCCTAAAAATACCCGTACACGGAAACGGCTTTGCCTCCAGTACAGACAATGGCCTTCTGTTAAAAATATATGATGCAGCAACGGGCGAGTCCTTCACATTAAAAAATAAATAAAAAAACAAAGCCCTGTAAAATCGAAAGAGAGATTTAAATGCGTATTATCTTTGCTCTATCCAGTTAAAGGTTTAGATACTTGACATACCTTATTTAATTAATTAGTATAAGCTACTAACCACGTTTACGGTAACTATTAAGAGTTGTTACAAATAATTTGCTAATCTAAGCTAGGTGCATGTCTTATTAATAATATGATAACCGCCAACCGGAAAATTTATTAATATGTAAAATAGGCTAAAATTTATACGTAACATTTTTTGTTTTTCCTTTGGTTCTTGTTATTAATTCTTGTTAAGTAATTGAAAAATAATTTAAGACTTGTTTATCTTAGGAACTGCAATGTATGCAAAGTAGTATTTTAAACTTAATACAGTAATTAATAACCCCTAAGGTTACCATTTATAATTAACACTTAAAAGGAGAAAACGGGGAAAATCGTTCCCTTCTACCTTTATTAAATAGAGTATTTTAAAAAGAAGATAAGATGGCGCTTCGGATAAGGACCGCCCACAATTTTTTACGGGGTAGGCAGCGGCATGTTGCAAGCTGCCATTCTATTGGCCGACCCAAAATAACATGGCGGCATTATCATCCACTAGGCAGTAAGGGTGGAGTCCTGTACAGACATTGGAAAATATGTATACTCCTTTTATCAGGCAGTCGTTAAAAAATCTTAGACTCCCGCGGACGTATCCGCGGAGAAGTCGGGCGGTATAAAGTGTACGCACCGATTAAAGAGTGCAAATAAAGTGTAACTAAAAATGTTAATTAGCATTAATTAGCACCTAAGAAGATATCAATAAAGACTTACGATTTCGCGACAAAAACGCTTTAATTGTACCTTTATTGATCCAAAACGGTGTAATATCTTCCGAGGAAAAGGCAGCTTCACAGAAACGGGGCTTTATTTACCTACGCACAAGAAGAGGAATCCGATGGCGAAATAATCTCCTATGGGATATTGCGGTGAATTCTAACTATCGAATATCTACAGTCCGCTAGACCTCGCCGCTAAAAATAGATGTACAAACAAACTATGTTATAAAACGAACAATGATGATGATAATAAAAGAATGAGTTCTTGTTCTTTTAATTCATACATATGATGGTTAATTTATTATGTTAAATAATGCGGCCATAGATTCCTTTTGTTGAATAGTAATTACCTATGAAAAAATTCAATATTACGTAATAACGTATAAAAGCATGCAATCTGCATTCTTCTTTGGATCCACATTTTAAATTCCTTAATATTTTTGTGCATAGCGCTAGCGACCGACCGAGTTTTGCCCATCGCCAAAGAATGCTGAAACCAAGGAGAATGCGGGGTGGAATGTTGGTATCACGATTCATTCTATGCTAGCCTCCTATATTTTGCCCTACAGTTACTTGTTTATTTATTTAAGAGTTATTTCCAATAAAACATTTATTTTGCTTGCAAAAATAATAGGAACCGAATGGCAAAACCATAACCTTTTGCTTAGTTGATTCTGTCACCTAACTGGGACTAGCCCGTTCTAGGGTGTACAAGACTCTAATATTACACCAAAATATGTCATAGTTTAAGTAAAATTCTCATAACTTAATTATCCTCAAATGTGGTCCTCAAAAACATATAAAATAAAAAATAAATATATATTCAAACTCATGTATTCAAATTATTTTGTCTCATTAGTTATTTACCGCATAATCATCGGTCTAAGGATACTGAGAAAAAACGTCTTGATTCAAATCACTCATATAGCTTGTAGTGCAAGCGCCAGATAGACGTAGGGTCACAGATACTATACGAATATAGCAAAGGAAAATGCAGTCGACAACAATTATTTATGTAGTGGCCACATAATCTAGCACTATAGCGAGCATTTCTTTTAAATTGCATATTTTTAAAAATAGAACTATAGCACTAAAGCACTATGTTCAAGTACCTATGATGAGAGGTTTTATCGATTTACTATCGAACTTCAAATTACGTAGACTTCAGTTGAACTGATCAAAAATACCTGGGGGCGGATATAGATTTGGAAAAAACCTTACAAATCTCTTATAATTAGGTCAAAGAAAACACAACCATCCGAAATTATATGATTTTTAATAATAGAACACATCTACTGGTTGTTGATAAGATTATTATTAAAATTACATTTTTTGTTAGGTTAATTCGACAACCTATATTGTATTTTTTTTTGACTATAGCATTTTTCAAAAATATTTATTTAAAATAAAACAGATGGATATATTAGTTATTTATCTAGTTGTGTTACTTAGATAAATGCATTTGTTAATGTTTTAATATTATACAAAACTTACTAATTAAATAACAAAAAAACATTTTAAAAAATAACATTTCTTTGTCATTAGGTCACAAATGTCGTGAAGAATGGCCAAGTGCAGCAGCTGAACAAGCCTACAATCTTTTTTTGGATGGAATGCTGCTATTGGTACCTCTAATCATCATGAGTTTAGCTTATTCTCTCATCGTTAGCAAGCTCTGGAAGGGTTTACGGCGGGAAATACAGCACAACTCCTGTCAAAGGCACAGTGAGTAAAATTTAATTAAACACTATGTATATCGTGAGCTATTCCACATAAAATAAAATTTGTTATATCATTGTGTATTCAGGAGAAGTTGGTACGTTTTACTATTAAATGAAATCTTAGCATAAAATCCAGCGACCCTTTTCATGTAATATATAAAGTTGGGATCTCCTCGGACTACCGTCTGTATCGCTCATCGCACTTGCGCTTTCCTACCACACAGCGCAAAAAATCGCTGCGAATGCAGTCGCCGCTAGCAAATTCGCTTGGGGTGACAACCTACTCGCTGCGATTAGATACATTCGCCGCGATCAAAATCGCCGCCAGTTGATTTGAATATTGCGCTACTTGCCGCAATGGCTGCGCCGCGCGAGTCATGTGACAGGGAATTCAAGCTTAGGACACCAACCGAGAGTAGAAATTCGCTTGAAACGCGCGAATCATAATCGCTACATGAGAAAGACTGGCAGCGAGTCGTTAAAGCGAGTTCAACTCGCAGAGTACACGCTGCGATCAAAGTCGCTCCTCGTGACCGAAGCTTAAATGCCGCGCACCTTTAGCTTCGGTCACACGGAGGGACTACTCGCGGCGAATGCAATCGCAGCGAGCAATTCGATGACAGCGCCGCACGAGTCGTGTGACAGCACTCGCTACGAATTCAGTTCACGCGCCGCTACCGACCAGACGCCACGCCTCAGCTCGCCCGGGCCAAGGTGAAGTTTTAACGTGGATACAACATGACTCTATCAAAAAAAGATGCTCTAAAATGGGGGCATTTCGACATCATTCATTTCTTGGTTGTGTACCAATAACAGCATACCAATAACAGTAATTATTTATAGTTTGTTAAAGTTGTATAACGAACTTTTTATTATGGATTTTGTCCGACAGAATGGATTTATTATCTCCATTCTGTCGGACGATCTCGCTAAAGAAGTTTACGTGGCAAGCGATTATCGTTCATTCGGCAAACATGGCCGAACCATCGTAGTCGACGTTTTTGTACTTCTTCTTCGATCGTTGTCACTAGATCGCATCTTTCTCAATGGTCTCGTTTCGAATTCGGTCGCGGAGTGAGACACCGAGAATCTGCCTCAAGCATCGCATTTGGAAGACTTCGAACTTTTTGAGGTCCGATTGTAGTAACGTCCACGTTTCCGATCCATAAAGAAGAATGGGAAGAACCAACGTTCGGTATAGTCGTACTTTGGTTTTGATGGTAATATTCGTTCGCTTCCATATGCACCACTTGAGCGAGGCGAATGTTGCTGTTGCCTGACCGATCCGGATATGGACATCGGCCGTCGATGCCACTTTCTTTTCCGTAACCAACGATCCTAAATACTTGAATTGTGTGACCTGTTCGATTTGGGTTCCATCGAGGTAAACGCTGGCCTTCGAACCGTCCGTAGTGAGCACTTTGGTCTTATCCGCATTGATTTTCAATCCATATGATTGAGCAATTCCGGATATGTCGTATAAAATGTCCGTTGCTTCGGCATCAGTATCGGCGAAAACGGCGCTATCATCGGCGTACATCAAATCGGTTATGAAGTTTGATTCGTCGTATCTAACTCCGCATCGACCGTCGAATGCTCTCCGCATAATCGCGTCGATCACCACGTTAAAAAGTAGCGGCGATGCGACGTCTCCTTGTCGAACACCAGTTTGAATCGGGAATTCCTCAGACAAATCGTTACGGATTCGAACGCTGCTGGTTAAGCCATCGTACGATGATTGGAGAAGTTTAATGATTTTTGGTGGCACGTTTTCTGTCTCCAAGGCACTCCATAAGCTGTTCCAATCGATGCAATCGGAGGCGGATTTGAAGTCTATGAAGACGACCATTGTTCGTTTGCCGCACCGTATTCTTTCTTCCGTTAGCTGACGAAGAGCGAATATCTGATCAATGCATCCTCGATATGGTCTAAATCCTGCTTGCTCCTCTCGGCTCGTTTGTTCTCGATGTTTTTCTAGCCTCGACTGTATGATTTTCGTAAATACTTTGCCGACTATTGAAAGAAGGCTAATATCGCGATAATTCTTGCACTCTCTGCTATCGCTTTCTTTAAAATTGGCACAACGATGGTTTTCTTCCATGCCAACGGAATACGATCCGATTGACAAATATGCGTTAGGAGAACCTGTAGTTGTTGTAATAGAATGTCACCTCCGGCTTTGATCATCTCGGCGGTAACTTGATCTAGATGCGGCACATTACCATTTTTCAGCGATTTTATTGCCGTCTTCACTTCGTTTACTGTTGGTTCGCTATCGGAAAACGGATTCGCCGGCTGATTGATAATCGGCGGTTGCGGTGCTGGACCTTGAGGCGGATCGTGATTGTGTAGCTGATTAAAGAATTCCCTCCACCGCTGCAGGCGCTCGTGGGGGGAGATCACGAAAGTTCCATCCGATTTCTTGATGTTGTCGTTCGTCGATGTTCTTTTCCCGCCTAACCGTCGGATTGTTTGGTACAACGTCCGGTATTCGTGCCTCGATGCTGCTTCTTCCAATTCGGCCGCAACGTTATTCCAATGCGCTTCTCGTTCCAATTTCATTCTTTGTCGGACTTCTTTGTTCAATAATCGGTATTTTTCGAAATTGTCGTGTTTCATCCGTTTTCGTTGGTCGACGAGGTCTAAACAGTCGTCCGAAATCCATTGCTGCGTCCGTCGACGGATGGGTGGGCACAGCTCCGTTGCATACTTCAGATATCTTTATGTAATTAACACATTTAAGTAATAATAATAATAATAACACATTTAAGTAACTTTAGACATCTTTGGCTGGTTTAGAAATAAAAATGTTATATTCTGAAAATATAATAATTCATTACTCCTTTATTATTATTATCATTATTATTATTATACTAGAATGGAAAACCAAGGTGTCTTGGAATCTTGACAATATTGACTCTTGTCTTCAGATTGAATCTTTACTTCTGTCTGTACTGTATGCCATTTATTATTATCTTTAGTGGTATACCACTAAAGGGGTTTAATTAGAAATCATTAACATAATAAAATCATTAATATCACACCAAAGAAATCCCGATTATTACAGCCGATAAAAAAATACTTAAATCAAAGAGAATAAAACAAAAGTGTCTGAAAATCAAATGCAATTCAATTATGACTTTATTGACGTAATCTAAAACAGCGATGAATTTTATGTCACTTTATCACCGAGAAATTTAGGAAAGTATTTAATACCGTGAATCAAGTAGATTATTACCCATATTATTAATTTATTTGAAAATAATTAAAGAGGGCATTAAAAAAGGACAGCACTTTCCATCAAATCTTATTGGAGCTCTTTCAAACTCAAATTTTAAATATAAAACTAGGTTGTATTATCTAATATTCGTAAAAACATAGGTAAACATAATTGATTTAAATAAAAAATAAAATGTATTTGGAAAAAAATGAAGAATGTAGTACAATTTGAAACGGAAATCATTAAAGGAGAATGGGTAATTTCGTACCCGATTGCAAAGTTTGTTGTTATACTTTGCCGCATATGCCAAACGGAAGCTTATTACAATTGTAACATTTCATTATACAGAAGCTGAGCTCTAACACTGCTATATATCAAACCGGAGCAATTATAAATTAGCCGTCTCATCTTTAGATACACTTTGTCACCTGAGCGGAAGTCCAAGAAGCTCTCTAAAATTTAATTTGACAGCATCTTTGCTTTTTATTCGCTCTGCTGTCACTCATTTCCCATATGCAAACTTAATGAAGTCAAGCGAGGTGTAAGGGTTTTATTAGATCTATTTACGTTTCTTAGATACATATATTACTCTGGTTCCTGCGCGAAGCCGGGGTATTATTCGATGTATATTTGTAAACCATTTTATTACATGAAATTATGTTGTAATTTGAACGTGAATTTTCCGGGATTCCTTTTTACCCTGAACTTGACACCGTAACCGTAATAATTTGCGCATCCTACTGTCCTCCCGAGCGTCTCTCTCCCTATTTATTTACCCAATGGTGGTAAATTCTCTCACAAGGCACACCGTTATAAATATTCCTCTTTATACATATAGTCCCAGATGTTTGTCTCCAATTTTATGCCAGATTTTTTCCCTCAACTAACTTCTTCTATTCACTTTAGGGATATAGAAGAAGTCGTTGTGTACTTTCTTTATTTAGTTTCCTGAGTTGTCTTAATTGTTTTACGCTAGCTCCGGCCGGACCCACAACACAATGCTAGAGCGAAGCCTCTTTCTTTTGCATTCACTATGGAAAAAGAAGATTCGATGTAGGGTTCCGTACTTATGATACAAATGAAATCCGACATACTATCGGTCCATTTCCAAATCACATTTTAGCCTTACGATCAGGTCTATTCGGGCAAAGGTTCGAAAATTATTCAGCTAATCTCTTTCATAAATGAAATAGATCGAGGAGCTACCATACAAACGGACGACTGAGAACTCACTCTTATAACCGTACCTACAGTCGCCAAATTTCTATTCCCTATCCAAATTAAAACGGAAAACAGGCTACCGAATGAAATTTAACAATCTGACTACATTCTCCATTTACAATTTTAAAAACTGATCGATTTGAGGAGCCCTAACTTTAAACAAATTGTTTGACTAAAAAAAATATTCCGACATTGGGTTTTAATCGTCGTATGGATGAGCTGATTAGAGTTGCCATATACAAACTGATCCGAGCCCAGCGACATAGGTATTATGGCTCATGCTTATATATGTAGATTTTTTGTGCTCTACATAGCTCTTTCAAATCTTTTGAATTTGGTTGTTGTTTTTATAAATTTGTCTTATATTATTTTATAATTATGGAAGTATTGTTATATGTAAATGTTTTATATTACCTAAAATATCATGCTATCAGGATTCAAGCTATCCTCACATACGTGATCAGTAATCCTATTGTGGTTTAGTTTAGTTGTATAACAAAGATTCTTGCCTGGCCAAATTATTGGTAAATTTCCCAATGGAATTTTTTGAAATCGCCGTTACGTTACTCAAATCAGGTTGCTTAAATGTCTTATATTTTTCTGATCAAGCGATTAATTTTTAACTTAAATGGTATTTTTATGTTTTATGATTCCATGGGACACAACTTGTTCACTTGAAGTCAGGTAAGTAAAATGAGCACGTGCTGTGTTGTTTCATTTGTGAAAGAGATATCAGTTTAAGTTGAGCTGCAATCTCTTACGCTAATGGGGATACCAACATTCTCCAAATAAAAAAATCTAATAAATCTAACAATACATGTTATTGTGTCTGTCCAGGATTTTTTTTAATCACTAGAAAAATAATGCAGATTACTCCTCATCGTGATTAGATCTAATAAGCTTTCAAACTGTTTCATAAAAAATGAGAAATCGTTTATTGGATTCTGATAAATGCAAGTAATTACACAATATTTCGATTTGATTTCAACGTATGAGAAATCAACACATTTCAATAGAAAATGTAAAAAGGAAATTGAATCTTAGGAAATACCCTCTGCCTCGTTAAATTAATTGTTTCACACTATTCTACCTAGTTTAAAGGAATTTGTGTGTAATTGGTCTACATTATATTCCGATATCCAGTGTATGACAGGCACATAATATTATTTTGATAATTTCAACAATATATTCAAGGCTCCATGTTTTTTTCTCTAGTCCTTGGATATTTAGATGCATAATTTCACAGGGTAAATGTGTTCACTGATTATTTTTATTTCCTGAATATCCTTGGAAAGAGCGGTAATACCGATTTTGTATCCACTTTATCTTCAGCTTTACTTACGGAATCAACTATGAAACGGTTCCCAATGGAGCGACAAACTCCTAAAGCCTTCTAGAATTTTGATTTCCTCGTTATTACCTGAAAAAATATAAATGTAAAAAATAAATGTCATCTTGAATATAATAAAAGCTATTTTTGTCGTTTCAATACCGGCACTTTCAAATATATTTTTGCTACTATCTTTGGCCCTGTTTTCCGGTTGGTTCATTTCTCGCTCTCGTATATCCGTTCAATCATTCATATACCAATATGAATACGAAACAGGCAATAGCGTATGGTAGGTTTGGAGCAAAGTAATATTTCACTTGTTTAATACATACTTCATATGCATGAAGCAGTTTTAGAGTATGCGATATAATTCAATATCAAATTCAGCGTAAAATTTCTCTGATCTATCTTTCTCTTTCTTTGATCTATCTCTGAAAAAATCTATTATTTCTTTTTCCTTTGACAAATCCATTTAAAAAAATAAAGTGCTTTTCAATCGATTTTATATCAGATCCTTTCATAATGTAGAATATTTTCTGAAAATATTATTTAAAAAATAAAGGCCGGCAGATTCTCTAAAGCGCCGAGCGGGCGGCATTCAATGCACGTGGCACACAAATTACAAAGAATATACTACCGACGCGCGGGAGCTACTGTGTAATCAGTAGAATTTTAGCGTTTAGTATTTACCAGATGGACTTTATTAATGTTACAAGTGCTGGTTACGAGTATGTCGAGAGTTTTGCAGTAAGGAATTCTAAATAAAAGAGGAGAAAAATATGTTTTTTTTTTATTTTCGTGGGGCCACTAATAATAACTGAGAAACAAATTTTTAAAACATTGTAATAATATATGTATCTGTATAAAAAATGATGTTGGTATATCTGTTTGTCTGAGCTTAATAGACTCCGAAACGGATTGACCGATCACCATGAAAGTTGGCACATATATGTATTTTTTCATGGAGAAAGTTTTATGATATTTTATAGATATAAGATTTTATGACTTTTATGATATTTTATGATAATTTACTACTAGATGGCGCTGCAGCACATCAACTTCTATACCGCTCACCTGATCGCCATGAAAATTGTTAAACACAGACATTTGAGCATAAGCTCTATTGTAACTCACCACCAGGTGGCGCTGCAGTAGGTCAACTTCTATACCGTTCAACCGATCGCTATGAAAACCTTATAAATTCGAGAGTGCAATGAACGGCGATTAACAGAGGCTACTTGGGGGCACAGAGAAAAGTATTGGATTTCTTGATACAATGCCGTTTTGTTCTTACGGTTTTATAAAGAATGATACAAGTTTCAATCGGAAGTATGTTGAATTGCATTTCGTTGAAACTCCAGTACTCGATTATATGTATGTTTCACCATGTTACTTGGGGGTAATACGAAAATAACCGTATAATTTAGCTTCAACATGATTCTTGTAACTGACTATAACCTTAAGTATGTAATAACATGCTGTCATGGTAAAAGCAAGATCTCGTTGTGCGCCGTAATGAATGTGCGGTGTAATTGTGTATTTGCCATATTGTATTACCTACAATGTATTATTCGTACAAATTTAGTGTTTGGATTTGTATTATAATGTTATTTATTTATAATTATATATTATTCAATCTTAAAATAATAATTTTAAAAAAAACAATTAAGTACATTCATTTATTGTAAAAATAAAAAGTTTTTTCAAGTTAATTAGGTTAATTGTTACATAAGTTGTATTACTTATTTTAATTACTCTGACCCGCCTAGATACGGGACAGTTTAGTCCTAGTTAGGTGGGCAATGAGCATTAGCTGCATTTCGGTGTTCAATTTTTCCGAGTTATTTATAACATTGATAACAATGGGGCTAAATGTACAAAAATAAAATGAATAAAGTATTAAAAAAATTAAAAAAAAAATTAAAATTAAATTATCATGCCCGTGACATGGTAACTACACCGTTACGCGTCATGTTGATATAGCACGTACGGACTACAGTACATGCTATATACGTAATCCCTTTTGAAACATGCGTATTTCTGTGTGTTACAGCGTTATATTTTTCTCAGTGAGGCGAGGGGGGGGGGGAAAGAGGAGAGAAGGATTAGTGGGAGGGAGAAGGAAACTAATACGCGAGCATCGCCAGGTATTAGTATACTATAGTTTCAATAGTATACTATATAATAACAAAAAACAGAGGCATAGTAAAATTAGAACAGTATAACATTTCCATAATACGCACCGATTTCGCACTCATGCAAGCGCCCGTTGTCCGTACGCTACCACTACATAGATTCTCGGGCGCCTCGGTGCTAGCCAGTCAGGGCTGTCGCGGGACAGCTAAGTATACAAAAGTGGAATGTTTTCGGTACAAGCTGTAATGCAACCTATCAGAAATACCAATTACGAGTATTTACATTTACGTTTTGAAATTACATTTACAAGGTAACGTTTATTGTTCATTTGCGTATGTAAGTATGTGTCTAGGCAAGTAGGTGCATAGGTATGTAAGTGCGTAGGTAGGTAGGTAGATGAGTTTTTGTTAAGTACCTACTTTAACTTACTAAAATGTAGGTATTTTGAGCACGTGCAACAAGTGATGAATGCTGTCACACAAAGACAGCACTAACTCATATATTCTGTTACAGTACCTACAATTTCGGGAACCGACTCTTGATCTATAAACTAAAAATACATAAACGTACATAATAATTATAAAGAATTGAATTTCTGTTTTAATGGGATCACAACTTGTCAATTGTGTATTTGCTGTGGCAACCCTGGTGGTCCAGCGAAGCATAAGTACTTATTTCGACAACGGGCTCGAGATGTCCTACTGATTTTATTTTACTATGACATGAAGTCATGGTGTTCCACTCAGGTCAAGTCAGGACAACACCATAGCAATTCCACTACATCAGTCTTCTTTTTTTACTAACTCATTTAGCGTCCATTCTGCTCGACTTTGGAACCAGCTTCCGCATGCTATTCGTCATGCAACATCCTTGCCCTGTTTCAAGGCGTTACTGAAAAAACATTTTCTCCCTCAAAATATCAACTAAGAACCAACCCTCCCCCTATCCCCTCCCCCCTTCCCCCTTTCGTTGGGTTGTTGACTGGATAGAAGCATAAAAACTTTGTAATATCTATCATTTTATATAAGCAGTTATTTTTATTATTATTTATCTGTAGTTTCTATGTATTTATTATTATAATATACATATATTATATTATAAATTATATTTTTTATGTATGTATGTATATTTGGATGTATGTATATGTATATTTATGTGTATATGTTTATGTATGTGAGCTGTATTGATACTTTTATTTACATAATATTACACGGTTGGCTGTAAGAAATCGTGAAACGATAAGCCCGCCGTTTGTACTAAGTTAAAATAGAATTTAAGTTTTCTTTACCCATGTAATTTTTTTTTGTTAGTACAATAAAGGTATTTTTCATTTCATTTCATTTCATTTCGTTTCTTTCGGCACGCTAAACCAGCTTTTACTCACACTGATGAAGATAAAAAATAAACTAAGAGAATTGGTGTTTCAAAAGGAAGCTAAAGAGTGTTAAGAATAATAGGGTATTTTTTTTGATTGCGGGATCGCCATGTCTGTGGAATGTTTGCGACCACGGATGCCCTTGTAAAAAAGCCACTGTTCAGGTTAATAAGTAGATTTTATTCTATTTTCGTTGTCGTATCATAGGTGTCTTCTTCGTACCTTGCTACTTTAATCCGCGTTAGATTAAGACAAATAGAGTTTTCAACTACAACGGGCAAATCCGTCACCTCAGGAAGTTTTAACGATCTCCCGTGGTGAGCGCAGAAGATTGGACAAAACAGTCCACCGTCAAGCTCCGCCACATGCCCGTAAGAGGCCTTATCCGCGAGATAACCGGTATGTTACCCAGCGGGCTTACACTCAGGCCCTTGCTTCCAATTGCGACCAGATTACTCCGGTCTCTCGACTGGTTACGAGTTCGAGGTCGCTTGCGCGGTCTTCTCCCTTACGAAACGGCGAAACGGTGTAAACCGTATAAACCGCAGAAGACTTGGACAAAACAGTCCACCGTCACGTTCCGCCACATGCCCGTAAGAGGCCAACGCCTTATCCGCGAGATAGCCAGGTATATTACCCAGCGGGCTTACACTCACGCTCTTACTTCCAATTGCGACCAGATTACTCCGGTCTCTCGACTGGTTACGAGTTCGAGGTCGCTTGCGCGGTCTTCTCCCTTACGAAGCGGCGAAACGGTGTAAACCGAATCTATCGCGGACCACGGCATCCTCTGTCCGGCTGTTCGCCCAGGATCGGATAGCCGATGGTCGTTTCAAGAGCAGTCGCCGTAAGGTCTGCAACCACCCCCGCTCTATAGGAAACAGTGCTGCTTCCAGACTCTCCCCGGCTGTTGGTCAGAGTACACAATCGATTGGCTTACGCCGCACGGTGCGCAGACCGTCCAGGAGCGCCAGAAGGTTGATCCCTAATGGAAACTAGCCAGAGTCCTGCTCGGGCTCGCACTTCAATGCGTGGACATCGCCGGATGGGTCTTGACCCGTGATTGTGACCAACCCTAAACAGAATGGGTCTTTGGCCAACTCAGCAAGGGTCCATTAGCCCCCGTTAGATTAAGACAGCAATCGCTTGAAATTTGTATAGGGAGAAATGTAAAAAATATGGTATATAACATTGAAAAGAAGACATGGTGTTGCTTTCACCACGCCGGAGGTGTGCGTGCTCAAATCATTTAATTGCTTAAAATACTGTTTAAAGACCGCTTAAAATACAAAATTTTTAAAAACATATTTATAGAAGAACGCTAATTGTATTAAATAGAATTCAACGAAAATAATGAAATGTAATTAATCAATTGCAAACAATGGGAAACTATCAATTATAACTTTATCAATGTGAATTTATCATTTACATTCGTCTATTACATATTTCCCATTATACTATACGATAACTATCTCGCTTTAAGTACGACCATCGTCAATATAGAGTATAAAAGTAATCAATGCCATAGTATGCTATGGCAATCCCTCTGCACTGGTGACATGCAGGTGGCGCTGATAGCATTATACGGCGAAACTAATGGAAATTTATTTTCATGTATAATAACATTGAATTAAGGAACGTTTTTATGAAGAACAATTTGATTTTAATGATTCATTATCTAAACAATGACAACAATAATAAATTACTAGTGCAATCTGTCGGATTTTTATATACGCTGATTAAATAACAGAAATATTACAGAGATATTAGAAAGCCACATATTAGACTTGTAAACATAAAGCGCCGAATAATTATGAATTGAATCCTGTATGAAAAATTAAAATGTATATCCTTAGGTAAATAATATTAAAACAGGCAGAGGAATTAGTAAAAAAATCGTTTTATATTTTATTATTGCTTTATTATGAGACATCACACACTATAGGCATATTTAGAGCGTCATCTAGTCGCCTACTGAACATAAGAGAAGATTAATCAATGATTGGAACTATGAGTGCAATCTACACACTGCGTTTCGAGTAAATACCAGCAGACATTATTTGGTCATGGCAAAAGTTAAAAAGGTGGTGGAAAACGTTCCACCAGGGACGCAGTAGCGAAATTTAAATCGCAAATTATTGGACTTATACACTCTAAAATAAGGTAAACAGATGCATTGTTGGGCCGAAATTACATTATGAAATTTTGGATCAAATATGTCATATCATTAGTAATATTTAAATTTCGCCATATATTGTTATCGAATATTAACACCATCGGTTGGTGCTTGGCCCATCTTCGTTGTTAGCCGAGAAACGAACCGCGCCGCACGAGGCGGTTTCAACAGCATTCAGTCTGGTTAGTCCGCCGGCCGAGAGAGGGCGCTAATCGATTTTATTTGTGAAATTGATATTAAGAGAAAATAATTCCTTGGATACTTGCCGGGAAAGTATTGGGATGACACAGCCGATTTTTTTTAATTACCTGTCAAAAACACTATAAATTCATTGCCGAATTTGGTCCGTTTCAGTGGTAATTTGAGTTGCTTGAGTCCTATTTATTATTACAATTCCACGAGTCTAAACCGTAATTTATCTTTCTTGTACGAGAGAACGTCTATTTTAAAGATGACCATAGACAAGAAGGCGGCTATCAATCCGTTTAAATGTTGCACAGCACAGTAGCGAATAGCGACCTAAATAGCTTCGGTTTTACAAAGGAGGAGACGGAGATTTACGATTCGACTGGGAGGCAGCCGATACGCTCAACCTAGGAACGAATCTATGTGAAATATAGTATCTACATTGTATATAACGTTGCCTTTTCTTAAAAGCGAGTGCGAATCACGGAGCCGACCGTAAAGACGGTCAAAGTGTATTGAAGAAGAAACAAGTTTCAATGGGCGACGAATATTTATTCCTTTTCTGACTCCGAGGAAATGTTAATCGAAACATCTAAACTTTATTTGGGTACGGATTGCGGAACGACACAGTCTACGTTACTTGAAGTAAATGCTTCGTCGAGCCGGATGTAAATGCCACCAGCTGTCAGTAGGTTACCTTTCTCTTGCTTGTTTTTCCAATTTGAGCATCATATGCTTAAATACGTACATGCTTATTTACGTAAATGTTGCTGGTTGGCATTATTTAAAAAACTCGCCGAAGTAACTTTACTATTTAAAAGATTTTCTTCAGTTTTTTCAAAATGCATAATCCAATTGATTATTTAGTAATCCGGCACGGTCCAGAGGATGTTCAGGGAGCTTAAAGTCGCGAGGAACTACCATGACACGTTATAGTTGCGTTAAATGTAAAAACGTTTTATACTCGGGTTTTATAAAAATTGTTAAACTAAGTGTACTCGTAGTGCACTCGTAAATCTGAATAAAGTTTAGGTAACAAAAAAACATGTCCTGCAATTTTCGACTATAGGCAATTCAGTGACAGTAACACAATTGCACTAGATCCCAGCGCATTATACTATGAAATCGCCAGTATTAATGGCACCATCGCTGTTCAAAATGTCTGATTTGTCAGCAGTAGTCAAGAACAGACGTGCTGCTTATAATGACGAACTTTCGGTCGTTATCGATTCTAGCAAGACAACTGACAGCTTTGGATTTGAAGCAGTCAGACTGCTAAACATATTGTAATACGTACTCATACACCGCTCCCAGAAACACGAATTCGGCAGCTGCATATTTCACATACTGGCAATGGTCTTACACCATACCGGCAATGGTTATGCCTTATAAATGATCAAGCATTGCATAGGTTTTTTATGGAATAGTGTCTTTTGTTACTGCAGTTAGGGAGAGTTATTTAAGGAGCCCAAGTACATAGTTTTTTTCACTGTAGATAATCTTGAAATATCTACTAGGTAAAAAAAATTATGACAGAATACGTATCGTGTAATAGGTGTTGCAATATCTCTCCGGCTCGCTCGGCAAGCGGTTGCGTTTGGGAATAGGAGCAAAATTGTAGGAAGATATTTTTTTATGTCCCAAAATTCGCCAAAAACATATTTTAGAAAGAAGTATGATATTTTTGGAAAGATTGTCAGTGGGGGAGATCAGTGTTGCTACGCCTAAAAATGTCATTTCTTAGAAGTCCGTTTGTATGTATGGCAGCTACCATTAAAATCGTAGGTACGGAACTGGTACTATTGGCGAGATAATATTTGACATCGTTCTGGGATCGGTGATCGTACGGCTAAAGTTTGACTTTAATAAGCGTTTATATGGCTCTTACCATTTTGATTCTATATACGGGACTCTAAATCTGCTGAGTATGAGACTGAGACTTATTGGCGAACGAATTTTCGAAATCACACAGCGAGTTCACGAGTTATCGTGCGCAAAAACAGACGAACACACAGATCTAAATTTTGCCTTCGACTGAGTATATAGACAATTGGATTTGGATAGATTAATGAAACAGTAAGCTTCTACTCCAATTTCCCACAATGACCTGTATTCCGTTTTCCGCAGGTGCCTAACTTAGAGTCTAAAAACGCGCTAAAACGTCGCTTTATTAGTAACTGACTTTGTGGTATTCCCGGTCATGGGTCCTGACTGGATCGTGCTTATGTAGAGCTTATCAGGCGCTTCAATTGACGTTAAGCACCGTCCAGGCCCTTTTTCGTATTCCGTTTCTACAATTGTCATAGCGGATGGGTCTTGTGCGGGTCTTACTTAAGAACGGTCTAAAATCCAGGAGTCTACGTCCGAAATGTCAAGTGTAATTCTTGTGTCGCTCGTGATTTGAAGATTTTTCGTCACAATTTCGTGATGTCAGCTCAATTGCAAGATGTTTGCTTAGCATTGGCTTCAAAATTTAAAAAGGGATGATGAGCGCAGATTTTCATCGTTAACTCATATCTGTATTTTGCCCTGATAATTCTGTGTCAATATTTTTTGTAAATTATATAAGATAAATTGCCCTGTATATTTTTTGCATCTTCTTGGCTCGCTTTGGACATGGTTCCTTTGGAATTCAAAACAAGCGAAATCGCGGCGACAGGACATTAGCGGGCGGGGGCAGGGCGACGGCGGGCGGGCGAGTGAGCGAGCTGTCAAAATTAAGACCGCTTTGGAACGGCCATAGACAAAACGGAAAATTTTAGGATTTAAGACCGGTTCCTAATTTTGGTGAAACGGAATACCGACAAAATAACGAAGGTGCCTAAGTTCTAAATGTTTAGCACCAGCGAAATTTAGGCACGCGAAGAACGGAATAGGGACCACAATAGTTCGTTTCGATATTTTTGGAATAGGTAGTAATAATAACCATTTTTGGTATAAAAAAAACTAAGGTTTCCCGACGCCTCAAATTTATTTATTACTGCTTATATTCAATGAAAAAAGATCGCTTTACCTACATAGAATAATTGAAATATTCGTATTTACGACAGCGACGTCCCAACGGGCGGAAAGTACAAATGGAGGAGAGCGGCGGACGCTTGGGATTCCTTTTTTCCGCCTGCGTTTCTTAAATATGGATGTCGTGTTGCTGGCAACGACAATTTTTCGCGAAAACGACATACTGACAACAAGTAATATGGCTTGAGATGTACAGACGTATTCACAAGTCGTGAGTAAATCAAACGAGTACAGTCGTATGAAAAACTATCACAAGGTAACGGTGAGAGTTGATTACGTTTTGCTAAATTACAGAATGTCCAATAAATTAACCTATGTATAATAAAACGATAGAAAAAATAAACTTTTAAAGCATAGGAAACATAAAACTAAACTAAACTAAAACATAGGAAAGGAAATTAATTAAAAATAAACTATTCTGTAATCAATGCAATTACGACCATAAGGGAAAATGTCCTTAGAAATTAACATAAAAATAAAATATTACAACAACATTTACAATGAATTCAAAATATAAAATACAACTAAATTATCTTATATTTAAGATAGCCTTATGAAATTTTAAAATAATGTAAATTATTAATCTATACATATGTCTCGTCATTTAGGATTTTAAATAGATTTAATTATTAGGGATCCCAGGTTGATAAAATCAATATTATCATCATTATTGCTCTTGCCTATCGGAGAAGCACGTGAAATAGGATTGTGGGAATGATCGATTTTCTTGCGAATGGGAATGTAAAAGGTTAATTATTACCTCGTTCGTCTGTGTGGTGCTTTAAAATGTATTGCTTTTAATAAATCTGGTGAGTCTATCCCCCCGTTAAGGAGTGTATGCAGAAACACTAGGTTTCCGCAGTCTAACCTCTTCTAAAGAGTAAAAATCTTAATGTTCTGTGCCTTTGTGGCATTTATAACGCGTAATGCTTACAGGAGTTTATATTTGAAGAAGGGGCAAATCTATTAAAAAGTATGGATTTTACTTCTTCATTTTAATTCCTCTAGTCCGATAACTGAAATTTTGTTTTGAGCGATCCCGCAGTGATGATAACATGGCTATCTCCATTGCGCTTTTGCGCGACCGTCATTTTATGTAGTATGACGGTAGTAAAGTTCGTGCATCCAAACAGAAATAAGGACCAAACCCTGGTTCCACAACCTACCTTTCACCAGTAAGCAAATCTCCACCCTCTGCAGGATGCGCATCGGTCATTGCTGCACTCCCGCTCACCTCAACGGAATACATGTCCTCCCTTCTCCTCAGTGCGACTGCGGTGATGAGTTTTGCACTCTGGACCATCTCTTCTTTAATTGTCCCATTGTTAATAACTATCCTAACTTCATTTCGGACCTCTTAAATCTCAAAATTCAGCTTCCTATTAGTATAGACTTTTTATTATCTCTCAACTCCCCCAATGTCTACAAAATCATCTGTAAATTTATTAAAATCAACAGTATGTCCCTATAATAATAATTAATGAATGTTCCTCCATAGAGTTTTTGTGTTAAACGTATATATGTATTTCACTATATCTTAAATTATTATTCGATTTTGTGTTCTCGACGGAGTTATGTCTTAATTGCTTCAGTGACGTCCATTAACATAAATAAGTTTCCTCTTATTTCAACGGCACACTTGGCAGAAATCACCCTCTTTGGGTGGAGCCATCACATAAAAAAAGGAGAAGAAGAAAGTTCGTGCAAGTATCTGATATTTAGGTTATACGCGATCACCACGTGCGATAGATAGCACTGTTACAAGGTCTCATAGGAAATATAAATGTGATGTCTTCTACGCTTTCATACCGCCTGTATGGAAAGTGGACTCTGATGATGTGTGTTAATTTGCATTATTAACCTTAGCTTCCTGCTTTTGATTTGTGACAAAAAGTTGTGTATAGCATATCCGGCATATCCAAGTACTTTGATGGCCAGGTTCGATCCCTAATTGAAGGGGAAGCTGCTTTTGTAGGTACGTTTTTTGAGGTTGTATCAAACACGAACATACATCTTGGGTTTTTCTAAATTCTGTCGTTTACTTTTCCGGCCCACCAAACGACAAGGAGGATTTTTTTTTGAGATGGATACGGAAATACCTAATTTGAGCTCCCCTGAAGTGATAACGACTATTTCCAAATAGAAGTCCAATGGCTTCATCTGATGAAATTTAGCATGCAGTGCATGTAGCATGCATCATTTGGCAATGAAATGAAAAATCTCTTTATTGCACAATTAAATAAGGAGGTGATACGGATGTGGTTGAAATTGGTATACTTCGGTCCGTTCTAGTCATATTTCAATCTCCAAATATTGGACTTAGAGATTTAGTACACAGATACCTTTTTGTGCCGATATGACATTGGTATTTTTTGTTGAAATATCTCATTTAGAAGCTACACTATAAATATTTAAATTCCGCCAAAAAATCTACGTCATCTGTTGGCGCTTGGCTCATTCCCGCTCTTAGCAAAGAAGAACGTACCTCGCCTCTCGAGGCCATTGCGATGGAACCTAAACGGGTTCGTCCGCCGGCCGAGCGAGGGCGGTTATAGATTTTATTTATGAAATTAATATTCGGATAAAATTAGTCTTTGGCTATTTTTTAAAATTAAATTTTAAGTTAATATTTTTTAAATGTGGTATATATATCATAATGCCTTTTTTGCCTACCTATCTCCCATATCATCACATCGCCGCACACGGCTAAAATAAAGTTAGCGGACTTTCGACATAATATTCGACATACTCAACCCAGACTTTGATTATGTATAATAAAATTCTGTCTTTCAATGAATGTTTTATTTAAAAGCATTTATGTGCTGTTGCATTTTTTCGCTGCTGCAAAATATTCTTTGCTATTAACGTAGCCCGTACTATTCAGCAGGTCGTCGCGCCAAAAAATAGCCAACTCGATCGCTAAAGAACGGTAATTGAAGACATTGACAGTATAAAGGGGCCTGATACACAATTTCATTGAAACAATCGCATTCTATTCCAATAGTCGTATTGAATTTATTTGCTAATTACAATTTATCTAAAAACACATAGACGCATTTATTCATGCGTGTTTAAAACGATTTAATACAATTGACTGAACCCAATATACGGAAAAAAACCAACCTCCTATGAAAGTATCGCTTTGAAAGTGTTCTGAGCACACGTCCAAGTATTTTTAAACTTTTTCTCCTTGTTCTAAACAGACACTCATGTTCGTTGCAAATTCACGTCTCTTGTATAAAATACAGTGAAAAATCTCTGGATTTATAGTTTCCTCATTACAGCAGAGAATAATATATCTTGCTTTTGCTGGTCGCTTTCACAAACGCATTCATAATTTAAAAATACCGGTTGAAAATACAGTCAGCTATTCAAAAGCCCATATAAGCTGACACTTAAACGGGAGTAAATTTCCCTACGAGACGTGGTTTTAGGATTTTTCCACTAGATGTCAACACTTCGTAGTTTTCACGAATAACTGTCAAAATTATAAATAGGATAGAAAATGAATTTACCGCGTGAAATTTGTAGCACCCGACGTTTCAGTGACGTTGCAGCTGCCAATGTCCAGGGTTGACCGAAGAGCTGTCAATCCGTTGTTTTGCGGGTAGGCCGCATACCGCTTCCGCCACTGCGTAGGTTATAACGGTGGTGGGGGGCCGGGCTCGTGCAAGACAGATTTTCATAGCTCATTTACACTCTCGCGCGAGGCGCGAGGCGAGGCGCGGGACCACATAGTAAACAAACGGAACAGAGGCAAAGCTTCTAGCAAAGTAGGCAAAAATTTTGTACGCTCTTTAGAAGCGTCGGTTTCGAAGACGTAACGGTAATCTCGTACGCGACATTTTCTCTATCGATTCAAAATCCCCCCCTAGGGATTGATTTTTTAGTCGAAAAAAAATTTCGTATACAAGATGATGTCATATCTTATCACTTTTGCATTCTGCGCTCAAATGTCAAACAAAAAGTGATATAGAATTACGTCGTCTCGTACAAGATATTTTCTATATCGATTCAAAAATTACCTCCTGGTGCTAGATTTTTGAGTTCATAGAGAAAAATGTCTACTCGAGATGAAGTTACATTGCTATTACTTTCGGGTTCCACGTTCAAATCTTCTATGAAAAGTCATATAGAACGACGTCGCTTTGTACATGACATCCTCTCTATCGATTTAAAACTTACCTCCTGAGGCTTGATATTTTAGTTGATATAGAAAAATATCACACGAGATGACTTCATATCTCTATCACTTTCGCATTCCACGTTTAAATCTTCTATCAAAAGCAATAAAGAATGACGTCATTCGTATACAACATTCACCCTATCGATTCAAAAATCAGCCCTAGGTGATGATACTCGGTCACAGACAAAAGAAGGAAGAAGAAGAAAAAGTACTCAGATACATATTCAATGCAAATAGCGCATTTTCTAGAGTCTTGTCGAGCAAAAAGTACGAAGTGCCACTTACGTAAAAATTACATTCGTTGTGAGCCGTTTGAAATCCCACAGCGATATCCACGTGAAAGCTTTCTCGAGTTTTATAACTGTCATGGTAAAACTGCAATGTACGTGACGGTATTAGGAGCAATGGCTTGAAAAACTGAACATTCAGTCGATAGTTAAATGGAACTGGGTCGAACCTAGTAGAAAAGTCAATTAAATCGTTGAGCTAATTGACGAATGTTGTCAAACGAGTTTTGAGGGCGTTGTGTTGTCAAAGCTATGTTTATGAGATTACGTCACGTGCCTGCACGACATGCCACGTGACGCAATTGAATAGTGCTGCTATGATGTAGCAACGCGAAGGTTTACAAGTGTGATCGTTTTATCATCTCATGCGGAAAGTAGCTGCTTATACAGGTGTAGGTATATACATATAATATACTCCGACTAACTCCGTTGTCTAAAAATCCGCTCTTGACCGTGACTCCCTTTTCACTTTCAACACCGAATGCAAAGTATACAAGGTGAGTTTCAATAAACCGTCATCCTTAAAATGTAAAATAATACAAATTTAGAAAAAAAAGGAATTCTGTCAATTTGAATATTTTTTTTTTAAAATAAAAGTTTGGGAAACGTTGAGCATGCTGCGCCATCTAGCAGTAGGTAAAATAGTGCGAATAGGCAATATCCTCGATAGTGGCCTACCGCTAGATAGCACAACGGTCTTAAAGCTCTTTATACTTTTTTTTTAATTTTCATAAAGCATTTTTTTCGGGTTAATTAAAGTAAAGTAGAAAAGAGCTATATTAGGCACCACTAAAACAACACCTAATTGTCGAAAATAACGCGGATTTACAACTTCTCCATTATTACACATGAAACCCATAACTGAATATATCTAAGCAATAACAATCGACAGAAAGACAAGGATAATTAATTTTACACGAGGAAAAATAATGTAACATTGTGACGTTGGGCTTTGACGACTTAGATGCAACAAAACTCGTTTGCCAGTAGGGTAGTTCTTGACAACCAGGAAGCTCCATGAGTACCTTTTGGATGCGGCTGATGAATAACGCCTAAGACAGAAACGAATTTACCCCTTGAAATTTGTAGCACCCGACGTTTCGATGACGTTGCAGCCGCCGTTGTCCAGAGTAGACTGAAAGAGCTGTCAATCCGTTGTTTTGTGGGTAGGCCGCATACCACTGCCGCCACTGCGTAGGTTATAACGGTGGTGGGGGGCCGGACTCAAAGCGCGCGAATTTCGAAAATCCGTCTTGCACACAACACTCACTGTATCCTGTCTTACGTCCTTGCGTTCGGCGTTCGGCGTTCGGCGGCGGGAACATTTTCAGAAGAGGGTTCCACGTAGAAGAGAGCTTGTAACCGTCGTCTCTATTGAAGTTCGGGGTTCTTCTGATTTCAATGGCTTCCAAGTAGAATTGTTCCTTGGATAGCACAATGTGATTTTGAAACTGCATCTAGTGGTTACTTCCGCTATCCAATATATGTTCGTAGATCGCCGATTTTTCTCGCTGAACGTTTTTAACAGCTTTGATGTGTTCAGTCAGTCGCGTGGCTATGGGCCGTTTTGTTTCGTTTGTCCAACGTAGGCTAGACCGCAACTGCATTCGACTTTATACACACCCGGGGTTTGCAGTGGTATTACATCCTTTACAGGCCTCAAAATCGAGGTATATTTTGGGTCTGCTTGAAGATCATTTTTAAATCGAATCTGTTTAGCATCTTACTTATTCGATCTATCACGCCGTTGACGCATGGTAATAACGCTTTTTATCTGCTCGGTTTCTGAATTTCGTCTGTATTAAATCGTGTGCGTGTCTCGTGAAATTTTCCGTATCCATTTCTCCTAAGGACATCATTGACATGCTCCATCTCCTGCGGAAAATGCTCAGCGTCGCATAGATCACGCGATCGTAACGTCGGGTGCTACACATTTCACGCGGTAAATTCGTTTCTATCCTATTTATAACGCCTAAGACATTTTATTAAATATTTTTTTATCGACTATACATATTCTCCATCCAAACCATCCTTGGACGCTAATTTGCAATTCCTGTCATTGCGCTTACATTTTATGTTACCGCATGGCTTGTATATCGCCATTAGCATTCAAGAAGAGGAATATTTTTAAATCCAAAAGGGAATAAACCTATTCTAGGGCGAAAAATATATGTCATTGACATTAAAATAAAAATATAATACACCTGAAATATCTATAAAACAACAACCAAATAAAACAATAAAAAAAACATCAATGTGGATAATAATAAAAATCAGTTTTGTACCCCCAAGATTTCCGGCAAGTAGCCAAGGACTGATTTCATTTGATGATTAATTTCGTAAATAAAATCCATGAGTGTCCTCTCTCGGCCGGCGGACAAATCCTTTTGCGTTTCTTGGCTAGTCCCAAGAATGTGTATATTGTGTTTTTCTTAGGGAGCTAATGGACCCGTGCAGTTGAGCCATGATGACCCATGTGTTAGGGTCGGCCCAACTCACAGGTCAGTACCCATCCAGTAGCCTGCAAGCAGAAGTGCGACCTTGGGTAGGACTCTGTGCCCGTGGGCCAGTTCCCATGGAAATCGTCCTTGAGGAGATCCTGGACGGTTTGAGCACCGTGCGGCGTCAGCCAATCGACTGTGAATTCCGACTAGTTAGTTAGTTAGTTTGACTGGGCTTTTTCCCGCACTTGGCCTCTTGATTGGGCCGTTGTGCGTGGCTCATGTTTCCATTTATGTTACTCCAGCCAACCCAGGCTGTCCCAGAAGGTTAGCAGCCTGTCTGGGTTGCTACAGGCCTCCGGGAGAGATGCTGGAGATTGTAGTATTCTTGCCCGTTGCTCTGCCACGCTCCTGCATTCCATGAGCACATGCTGTGGCGTTTCTTCTTCCTCCATGCATCCTCTGCATAGAGGGCTGTCTGTCACACCTATGGTAAACAGGTGTTTGTTTAGGGGACAGTGGCCTGTCATAGTACCTATGACTTTACGGATATTGTCCCTTTTTAATCTGGTGAGGTTGCGGGCAAGTTTTTTAGACGCTTCCGGAACCGCGTTCTTTGTTTGCCTGCATCCTGCGTTTTTTTTCCATTCTGTAAGGTGGGTTTCTTCGGTGTTCCTGCGTAGCCATGTTTTTATTTGGGCCCCGGTTATTAGTGAATTCCGACTAATAACCGGGGGAACCTGGAAACAGCTATGTTTCCTATATAGCAGGGGTGGTTGTTAATCTTACGGCAACCGCTCTTGAAACGAACAATCGGCTACTCGATATAGGATAAAGAGCCGAGCGAAGGACGCTGTGGTCCACGAAAGAATCGGTAGATATCGAATCACCGCTATTTAAGGGAGAGGACCGCGTAAACGACCTCGAACCCGTAACCATTCGGGAGCCGGATAAATCTGGCCAAAACAGGTAGCGTGGGCGATGGGTCTGTCCGCTGTGTTAACTACCCGGTGCCGGGAAAGGGTTGGTATCACGCGGGTAGTTGGCGAAGCTAGATAGTGGATTTTCATTGTCTAAGTCCTCCGCGAGTTAATGGGCACTTGCTGAGTTGGCCACGAAGACCCATTCTGTTCAGGGTTGGTCACACTCACGGGTCAACACCTATCCGACGGCCTCCACGCATGAAGTGCGAGCCTGGGTAGGACTCTGACCCTATGGTTAGTTTCCCCTGGGAATCAAACTTCTGGCGCTCCTGGACGGTCTGCGCACCGTGCGGCGTAAGCCAATCGACTGTGGGCTATCGTTAGACTCTGAATAACAGTCGGGGGAGCCTGGAAGCAGTACTGTTTCCTATAGAGCGGGGGTGGTTGCGGACCTTACGGCGACTGCTCTTGAAACGACCATTGGCTATCCGATCCTGGGTGAACAGCCGGGCAAAGGACGCTGTGGTTCGCGATAGATTCGGTATACACCGTTTCACCGCTTCGTAAGGGAGAGAATCGCGGAAGCGACCTCGAAATCGTAACCAATCAGTCCACCGGAGTAATCTGGTCACAATTGGAAGTAAGGTCGTGAGTGTAAGCCCACCGGGTAACACTCCTGGCTATCTCGCGGTTAAGGCGTTGGCCTCCTACGGGTTTGTGGTGGAGCTAGACGGTGGACTGTTTTGTCCAAGTCTTCTGCGCTCACTCCAGGGAGATAGAACGACTAATAGTTAAAACTTTCTGAGGTGACTGGCTCACCCGCTGTAGTCGACAACCCTAGTTTGTCTAAGTCCTCCACGCTCATCCCAAGGTTGAAAGAATTACCACATATCATTATACTCACTTACTGATATCAACAAGACAATATCTATAAATTGTCGACCTTGAATATATTAGCTGTCGCGTCACCTCGCTATGGAAGTTCGATTGGTCGCTTACACATAATCATTTGAGTGCAATTTGGGGCTACTGTATAAATGGTCATGAATTATTAGCCCAAAGAAAAGGATTGTACCACGAAGGTCTCACACATCTTACATGCTCTATAAAGCGCGGCGATCGTTTGTCTGGGTCCATCCTCGCTATTTCAATTTCGTTATTCGTCATTGTGCGCCATGGAACGGAGAAAAAGTTTCCTACCCTCTCCGAAGTTGAGCGGTGCACTTGGTAAGATAGAGAATCGAGGCGTCGCTCTGACGATAGTTTTGGCAGGACATTTACACACGATATTTTTACAGAACCGACGAAATTGAATACCGAATCGAAAAGTTGGGACAAGTTTATTCTAAAGTGAAGATTAAATTTAAAATAGGACCTATTCACACCTTTTATGTATTTATACAATATAATATATTAGATTTACAGTAACACAACGACTTTAATTACTCTGATATAGATATTCATAGCGCATACTTATTTACCTATTATAATAAGTATTACTTTAACATATTAATTAACACAACATACGAGTATGTTAAGAAATATAATGTGCCCTGTTAGAGTTGGCCACGAAGATCCATTCGTTCAGGGTCGGTCACACTCACGGGTCAACACCCATCCGGCGGCCTCCATGCAGAAAGGAGAGTTAGGGTAGGGTGCTGGCCTGTGGGCCAGTCTTCCCTAACAGTCAACCTTCCGGCGCTCCTAGACGGTTTGCGCACCGTGCGGCGTCAGCTAATCGATTGTGCACTCCGACTAGAATCCGAGGGAGTCTGGGAACAATAATGTTTCCTATAGAGCGGGGTGGATGATAATCTTATGGCAACTGCTTTTGAAACGACCATTCGGCTACCCGATCCCAGGAGAATAAGCTGTGCAAAGGATGAAGTGGTCCGCGATAGATTCGGTTGACACCTTATCACCGCTTTATAAGGGAGAGGTCTGCGCAAGCTACCTCGATCCTGTAACCAGTCAGGAGGTAGGAGGTATACTGAAGTTTCATTCCAGACGGAGATATCCTTCAAAACTGGTAGTCAGGGGGCGATGCTGCCCTCTCTGTACCTTTCCCGGTGCCTCGCTATAAGGCGTTGGCCTCTGAAGGGCAGGTGGCGCAGCTAGACTGTGGATTGTTTTTCGTCCCAAGTCTTCTGCGCTCACCTCAAAGGAGACAGAACGATAAATTTCGTTAAAACTTCCTGAGGTGACAGGTTCACCCGTTGTAGCTGACAGCTCTAGTATACACCGTAATAAATTTGCTAAAGTTATAGTCGGCAAAAAAGTTGCAAAATATATACATAACAGAACTCTAAATTTGGGAAATATAACTTCCCTGTACATTTTCCATTATACCTTTTATTGGTACCAGACACGCCACAGAAAAATTATAAAAATATAATTTCTTTGAAAGACAGCTCAGCATTATGTTTTTTGTTTTACAGAATATTACAATACGTAAATATATTAAAAGGATAAAAAACACGACAGCCGCTACAAATCTATTTATATATTTTTTATTATAGTTTTTATGCAATATTTGTGGTACATGTATTTATCCATATAAATACATGTATATTTCCGGAATACCTATACTCAGTCAGACCTTTGATTTTACACTAAACAAGAAATATCTATGTTAATTTATTGAAATTTGGACATTTTAACTACTACGTATTTGATATGTGGTACCCTATGACTTTCGGGATGACATAACGATTCTATCAATATCACACACTTCTAAATCGGTGCGTTTAGAAGTTATGGTGGAATAAAGAAACGGAAAACATACATAGATGAACCCTGAACACATTACATTCCTTTTCGTTGGGCAGTCGTGTAATAAATAACAAAACAAATACATACTGGCATGCATGACACTTATAGGAACACGCATTAAATTTATAGGAAGTCCAACTATTACAAGACTTTAGCATTTAGAAATACATTAGTATATATGTATGTTCCATTGCCTATGCCTTTACGCCTCTTTGAGTCACACATTTTTTTCAGTATTTGATCAATCGGCCACATAATGACACGCCTACGTAAACTTCAAATGAAAAATAGCCAATTTAGTCGCCGCCATGGGGACGAATATAATATTCCGGCCAAGTCTCCGATGCCCGTGAACTTGCATTCGGAATATCGGTGGTCAATAAATTTTTACATAATTTCGTATTCACATGGCGTTTAGCACGCGATAAATCGAAGTAGAGTTCAAGAATAGACAGACAATAATAATTTGATCCCTTTTGAAATTGCTCTTCATTTATAAACGGATCGGAAAGTATTCATAATATTCCACCATTATTTTGAATATTCTGAAAATATTTGTGGCATTGAGTTTAACATATTTCGAGGCATAAAATCTCAGGGTATTTTATGACTAAAACTATTTTTCTACTTACTAAATTTATTATTAATACTATTTAATAGATATCCTACCTACCACTAGCTACTTTCAAAAATGATTCATTATGACCTCTATTTTTTTACTTTCATGGTGATGTTTCTGCCACAGATCTCGTCGTATATTGACGGTTACATGCGATTCCAATGCTATTCAATAATTGTATTTTTTTTATTGACCTTCACCATAAAAATACATATCTCAAATTCATATTTTAGGGTGTTCGTTTTCTCTTTACCTTGCTCGTGTAAATTTGAACTTTTGATTATGCAAAAACTAGTGCACTTATAAGAAATATAAACGATTATATAAATAGTTTCCGTTATAGCCTTTCTTTAATCGTATCTGTACTTTTGCTCGCGGATTCGACTAGGAGGGAAGGTATTGTCAACGCGCTAAAAAAAACGAAATATAGATATAGTTTTTTTTCGGGAAGAGATATCCATTTTGAGCTTCCATGAGATGATTAGGATCATTAACACGCTTTTATTAGGTCGACCTGTATGTAACTATGTAATGGAATCTACGGTAACTAATTTAACCACCTTCCAAGAATCGTAGCGTCATGAAAATTGGCAGCTGTATGTAGTTCTGATGACAATACAATAATATGGTACTGTCGAACTGATCTGATGATGGAGTCGGAAGATATGAACTGGAACTTCATGATGGAACATCGTATCATAGCTGTGTTTGGACTTGTTAGAAAAGTCTTGGAATGCACTTTGACCACGATTAGGTTTCAAGGTCTGATGATGTGGTTTTTACGTGCACTTATAAAAGCGCGTTTTTAGTGTTTTTTTTTAAACTATTAATTTATTTTAAGATTGAAGTCTGTTTATGTCTGTCTGTCTCTCTGTCTGCTTGCGTTCCTCCAAAATAGCTTCCAAACTGATATCCGAGGTCATATTTGGTATGCAGACACCATGGCAAGGGTTAAAAAAATTGGTTGAAATCGGTCTATTAGAGGGCGCACTGTTCATATATCATCCTAGAAATAGTAGACTTAGATACTTGAAATTTGGTACACAAATGCCTTGTTGGGCTGAAATCACATTTTAATTAGAATGTCTCATATACAGCTGCACAAATTATATCTGAATTCCGCCATTTATTTTAATCAAATAATAACGCTATCTGTCGTTGGATGTTTTTATCACTTGACATTTATATCTAAAACGAATTTACTAAAAAAAAAATTATTTATTTTAAAAACCAAAAACGTTTTGTCTTCAACAGTGGAACGCTCGTTCAGCAGTGGAGCTGTGAATGGATCCCTGACCGGTGTAGCTATCAACAACAACGGAGACGTGGGTGATAGTTGTCTTCTTTCGCCAAGGCCACCTCGCAATGGTAAACCTATCAACGAGACTTCCAATGGGAAACTGGAAAACGGCAGCGGAATTTGGCTATTCAAAGGAGTCGTACAGGTGAGTTTTAATTTATTTCTTAACCACCAATATGGTTTTACGTCTTATTACTACTTTACTACAGATTACTACTACAACTTATCACCATTTATTTAGTGATTTTGTAACTTGATATATAATATATGTTATTATCTTTGATTATTATTATTTTTAATTTTTTTTCAAAAATATATTTTTTTTCTTTTTATTCTATATATTTTTTTTACAACTTGTAAATTTATGTTTTGGATATTTCCTAATTCTCTTTTTAATATTTATACATTCTAACGATTTATTTTATATATTTTATTGACATTCAGATTTCTAATGTGATAACATTATATTTTTGTCAGATATATGATGAAAATAATTATTATAAATAATGTATGTATTATGTGAAAGTGCTCTACGCTTGCAGGTTTTTTTTGGAATTAAATAAATTTCGAACTTTGATCTGTGATTTGAGAGATTATTATGGAAGTTAACTTGTGATTGAACGATGTGCTCGAATTTAAATTTTGTAAAATGACTTTTGATTTTTTTAAATATAAAACACATCGCGATGATATCATCGTGTATTATCAACAGTTTATATAATGTTTAAGAATACTTTCAAAAACGAAATCCAATGAAATTAGAGCCACTTCCTTATTTGTTATAGAAAATTACAGTTGAACTAAGAGTTTCAGAATTTTGTTAACCCTTTAAGGACCATTGGACATACATATGTATGTGTCCCATAATTTCAAAAATCATTTTAAATTTATCGAATATGAATAATGGATAAATTCTATTTTTTCCATGTTATTGAGATATCACAATCTAAGCTAAAACAAAAATATTCTTTTTAAAATATACCGCAATTTGTTTTGAAAATAACGCAAATAACCAACGAACACTGGTGATTTTAAAATAAATAAACAAATTATTTAGGACGATTTTCGATTTGATTCTTACTTTTAGTACGTAGTATGATTTATACCACAAGTATTCCGGAAAACAGTGAGAGATCAGGTAGTTACAAGGAAAACTTTCAAGTAAAGAAACGTTTAACGTCTTTTGGATAACTTCACTACAGCTTTCTTGCTCCTAGAATGGTTAACATTATAAATAAACACATGTTAGGAATAAATAGGAAACAGCAAAAATATCGCTTTAAATTATGGCTTATTATTATATATATATATTGACCTTGGTAGAAGAGAGACGGAAAACACATTTATGACAATATTAAAATAATTTAGTTTTTATGTACACATGTTTATATTTATTCTATTCAAGTACTTATTATATACATATTATTACTAATTAATATTATCATTTATTATTACCTATTAGTCATTGTTATTTAGTACTTATATTTAAGGTTTAATACTTTATTCATTTCATTTTTGTACATTTAGCGCCATTGTTATCAATGTTATAAGTAACTCGGAAAAATTGAACACCGAAATGCAGCTAATGCTCATTGCCCACCTAACTAGGACTAAACTGTCCCTCATCTAGGCGGGTCAGAGTAATTAAAATAAAGTATTACGACTTATGTAACAATTAGCCTAATTAACGTAAAAAAAAAACTTTTTATTTTTATAATTAATGTATGTACTTAATTAGGATTGAATAATATATAATAATAAATAAATAACATTATAATACAAATCAAAACACTAAATTTGTATGAATAACACATTGTAGGTAATACAATATGGCAAATACACATATACGTAAATACGATTTCAATGAATAATAAATGATATATGGTATAAAAACATTTATAATTTAATAAAATACACAAATACAATTATAAACGCAGTGCTAAAAAATATGAAATAATATAAATAAAAATATGGAATGATATACTATTAATATATACATAATATTTTATATAAATATACCTTTTTTTTTAATTAACCGATATATAGTTGTTATTTTATTAACCATTTTATTATTGATGTTCTCCTTAGAACAGGCTCTGCCTAGTTAGGAGAGGCACAAAATATGTTAAATTTAAATACCTACTATGTATTTTTTTGGTCTTGGAAATAAATACATTTCTGAGTTAAATAATAAAATATACAAATTTTAGAAAAAAGTTGTAATTTTGCATCTTTATGACCACAGGGCAGTTATGTCCCATCAGTTTATACAAAATCTATGAAATCAATATTTAAAAAAAATACATACACGTTAATTACATTGCTTTAATAGTTTGTCAATCAAAAATCCTCAATGGGTTAACAAGTTTTGCTAACTTTACCAGCATGGCCACAATATGTTCAACCAACAATCGTTTCGCTTTATAACCCTGCCTTGTGTTTTCTAAAAAATATTCAGTCTACAGCCGTGAAGATCGCTTACAGCTAATGAGCACACACACATGGCGATTTTCGTTAAAGACAATCTTGCCAAATCTGTATTCTCTCGGTGTGCTAGCTACGATACGCCATCGCAACTAACTAACCGTAGCAACGCGGATTTTCTCCATCAAAAGGATTGTTTGCGGTTCCACCAGACCGTGGTGAAAACAGCAAGACTCATTGGTGGAGTAACGAAAAGCCGCTGATTTTGAGGCAGTAAGATAGCGCTGTCTCAAAGGGACGCGTAGGCGGCCGTTTCAGTACAGTGAGCTGAAACTTTTTAAAAAAATGGAAGCGAGGTGCCGCCCTCGAAACTTCATTGCGGATACCCGCATTATGGGATGGTTGCTGACATAATTTACCCTCCCGAATGGTGAATAGGGCAGTTTTATATATGTAAATTTTACTTGAAGAGGTATACAAGTATTACTCTGAGAATAATATAACGCTATAATACACGGAAATACGCATGCTTCAACGGAGATTACGTATATAAAATGAAATGTCGTTCACACTTATGAATTAACATACGCGTAACGGCGTTGGCGTGACGGTATTTATCATGTCACGAGCACGTTGTGGAACCATTCCAGTAATGACACTGTCCTACGCTGTATTGTAGCAATTATGCGTACAGAATGGGAATGTATACTGTCGTAATGACATAACATACATATTTTAATGTACTCACATACTTATTTATAGATGAGCCAGGATTATTTGTAGACGTACCCATGATTACGTAGCTCGCAACAACCTAGAATGCTGTCACATTTCGAAACGGTGGCCCAACCAAAATGAATGTTATTTCATTTGGTCGCAACCTCGAGTTTTCTAAGGTCCTAAGTCAGAACATCCCATGTTGAATCTACAGTATACTCTTATTTTCGTGATAATCCTAAGGAGCATGTTACTACATATAATCCAGTAATGGAATATCAAATCAATTTCTTGTAATTCAACAAAATTAATATTGGTATTATTTGGTATAAAACCGTAATAACAAATTCCAATATTTTTCTCAGTGTTAGAGGATGTCTAATGGTCCATTTTTTAGAGTCAGACGAGTACAACAACACCTGTTTTGACGCATCTAGCTGGTATATTTTGTTACGAATATCATAATCCTGACGCAGCGGGGTAATACGCGGTACGCTATTACGCAGCTAGGCACATACGCGAAAACGCAAAACACCTGCGAAGTAACATCGTTTTGGCGTCACGCTGCGCGCCTGCATAAAAGTCGAATTTCGTCAATATGATGTCAAAAACAAACGCAGTCGTTCGCATCTGGCTCGGAGATAAAGCCTCGGAAATCCACAATTTTAGAATATTCGGAATATTGCTAATGTATACTATTGACCCTAGAATATGGGTTTATTTTAATACTTAATAAATAAATTGTAATATTTGATATAGACAATATTATGAAATAATAAAGCAATTTATATTTCCCATAAGTAAATTGGAAACAGACTAAACATCCATAAGCCAATATTGTATTTCATTTTATTAGGTCTCGGTATCAACTATCTGACCCAAAATGTCGAATATTGAGAAACAGTCCCTTTTATTTATTTACTAATATACCTATAACTATGGTATATTCTTCGGGAGGTTCGACGATATACCGTAATATATTATTAAACTTCATTTTTGAGATCAGAAAAACAAGAAGTTTTGAAACTTAAGGCAGTACTAAAAACATACTGATTATGCAAACTGGTAACTTTGCCTCTAGCCGCGTGCTACAAATTAAAAATAAATTATAACTTATTTTAACATTCAGAAACCAGATAACACGCTGCTGTAAGCTTTACAATACCCATTTATACGCATAGCTAGACAATATAAAAAAAAATACTATTTTTACAAGACTGCTCAAGAAAAAACGAGTGTAAAGTGTTCAGTGATCATCTATGTATGTTTTCCGTTTCTTTATGCCACTATAACTTCTAAATGCTTGAAGTGTCTGGTTTTGTCAGAATCATTATGTCATCCCGAGTATCATAGTCTACCTTAATTCTCCAAATACCTAGTAAGTAGCTGTCTAAATGTCCAAATGTCAATAAATGAACATAAATATTGTGTTTACTGTCAAATGACAGGTCTTATTGAGCACATTTCGAAAAAATACATGTATATATGTGGATTAATACAAAAACCACAAATATTCCATAAAAAACGGAATAAAAAGTATTATCAATAAAATAATTCACTTTCTCTAACGGCAGACCTTTTTTATTCTTTTTAATATATTTACTTGTAAGCTAGTTTTCTCATGATTATTTCAATTATTATATTTTATATGCGCTACCTATTATATGCAATTACACTCCACACACACATCCTAAACACAAGCCCCTATGTATTAATAAAATTTAAGGTATTTTAGTTTTATTAAGTAATTTGGTCTGTAATTTTATTGAAATCCGTAATCACTATTATTTTTAATTATTCTATATGCTTATAATGTAATTTGCTCTATAATTAATACTGTGTGATTTACAAGCAAATAATGGAATTAAAATGAACTTCCTTTCGTTATATAAATAAATAATATAAATACATTTCCTGTGAAGTGGCAGACAAAAATTTTAACAGTATATTGCTTTTCTTCCTAAGCGTATTGCGATGCTAAATATAGAAAAGGCTGTGTGCCTCTCAGCGGGCACATAATTTATATATTCATGAGAGCATTAACTGTTTGTAACCGTGTAACACCAAAATATAAGTAAAAAGCCTAGATGCTGAAGGACCTGAGTGGCTACAAGATAAATTGCAAAATCCTAATGCCCTGGTCAGAATTACAGAGTCTACGGATATCCAAGCCGGAATGTTGGCGAAGGTGAGATAAATTTCTCAGCTAGACATTGCTGGTGCGGGCAATTAGATAAGATTATGGCGAGATCAAGAAGGTTTACCTTTTCAATTACAGGGCACTTACGTGTCAAATGATGATGTTGCCAACTGACGTTTTACACGACTGCCCAAAAAGTAGTGTTATGGTTTCAGGATACGTATATGTGTGTTTTCCGTTTCTTTATTCCTCCATAACTTCTAAAGGCTTGAACCGATTTAGAAGTGTGTAATATTGTTAGGTTATAGGGTACGTAAACGAAGAGTCATAGGGTACGTAAACTGTCCAAATGTTAAAAAAATGCTCGTCTAAATGTCCAAATATCCATAAATTAACATGCATAGATCTTGTTTACTGTTAAATGAAAGATCTGATTTAGTACATTCCGGAAATATACATCTATCTAGGTATATGGAGAAATACAAAAAACAAAAATATTTCATTAAAAAAAAACATAAAAGAAATAATTATAATTCACTTTCTGTAACGGCAGTCATGTTTTTTATTTTTTTTAATAAATAATTTGCTTGTGTTAATATTCTCCTCGCAATGATTTATTCGAAGAGTAGGTCAAATATTCACGACCACTTTGAGATAATTAGGTTTCACAATTTTCTTATAGATTAGCTATACCGAATTTCACATCGGTTGGACCGGAGATAATTTTAAAAAATCGGTTGTGCCACCCCAAGAATTTCCCGGCAAGTAGCCAAGGACTGGTTTCATCTGAATATTAAATTCATAAATAATGTCGATGAGCGCCCTCTCTCGGCCGGCGGACGAACCCGGTTAAGTTCCACTGCGACGCCTCGTACGGCGCGGTTAGTTTCTTTGCTAAGGGCGGGGTTGGGCCAAGCGCCAACCGATGGCGTTAATATTTAATTAAAATCGGATAAAACGTTCGGGCGCTATCGTGGGGAATACATACACACACACAAACAGACACACAGATAAACTTTAATCTGGAAATGGTCATATTCGTCTGAGGGGGCTCAAAATGGATACTTCCGTCTTCATCTCGGTTAAAAAATGCGCGTTCACAATACTTTCCCTCCTGTTTGGTTTGTTGGCCGGGAAAGTAAAAGATAATTGAAAGAGTGGACCAATAAATAATAAATCTAACGTTCTACGTCTAAAAGGTTAAACGTTTTTAATGACTAGTCAAAGAAAGTTTTAGGAACTGGCCATTTACATGAGCAATTTTTAAAGAATAATTTCTATACTTGAAAATAGTACACTTTGGCCGTAGAATCAAGTTTGGTATATTTAACTGTTATTTGTGTTTCGTTGTGGCCTCATTTATAAAAATCGTATACATTACGGTGGATTTAAGTCGAGAAAAATTTCTACGATTTTAAGTGTGATTTGTGTGATTTTGTGTAGTCGGCAAAGCTTCACTCGATTTCAAACTGCTTTTGGCGATGAAGCACCAAGCAAGACGAAAATTTATAGCTAGTATACAGAATTCAAAGGCAATCGTGACAATTTCAGTGACGAAATTCTTGAAAGTTACCCGTCCACCGCTGTCAACAACATAAACATCGATAATGCGCGCCGTATGATCAAAACAGACAGGCTTGTGACCTACTATGTGATTCGGGCATCCTTATGCATAGGCACGGTACAGTCAACCCTACACAAATATCTGGATGTGAGAAAGATGTGCTCGCGATATATCCAACTCAATTTGAACGAGTCGCAAAAAGCGAGGCTCGTCACTTGGTGCAATGCCATGCTTACCAGATTCTGAACGCTAATTGGTACTGGACCATTCGCTTGCCGGAAATTATTGACGAACTCTGTAAAAGCAGTCGTAAACGCTGCAACTTCTCACACGGTTAGACAGCCAATTGCCAAACGAATATCTGAAGTCGAAATACGTAGAACTCATGAGCTATCCTCCACACAGTCGCTATGGGGCACCTTATGACTTCTGTCGAAGAATATGAAAAACATGTTTCGAGGTCACCACGGATAAGTGAAATAAATGTTAGGAAAATTGGTTTAAAAATATGGAAAGTGTATTAACGTTCAAATATAATATTAAGAGAAGCGATAAATAATTTTTAGATATTCATTATATTTTTTCTATTTTATTCTAGAAAGGTTCAATGTAGATGCCGATAAAAAGGAGTAGAATGTCTAGTGCAAAAACTGCTACTGCAAGTTTTTGCATTTATTTTTGGATGTATTATTTTCTTGGCTGGCGGTGTATAAATAATTGCAGCCATTAGAGATTTGAAAAATATTTTAGTATCTTTTCCAAAATCTGGAATGAGACAAATAGAAACACTATTTCTGGAGACATGTCATATCAAAGTCATTCATTCCTTAATGTTAATTTCAGTAATTATTATATTATTTAAACATAAAAATATTTTATTTTAAAATAACTTAAATAAGATTGAGAAAAATAGGCAAGAAGTAAATGAATTTCATGGTTAGAAGAAAGACACAAAGAAGCCATTGTCAATAATAAATTTATAAGCTCATTCTCACAAAATTTGACTTGAACCCATAATAATTCTAACAGTTTGATAATATTTTCGTAAAATAAATACTTAGCATATTCTGAACTATAATTAAACGAATGCTGTATTAAATTAATGATTCAAATATCTCCGATATATGCTTCAACCATTCCTAGGCAAGGGACGTTTGAAACATGTTTCGAGGTCTGTTTATTTTATTAATATGTTTTTAACTATTATTATATCGTATGTATAACGTGCATTACAAACACGTGCTATTTTATTTAAGTAAGGCAACACAATCGTCTAAAAGAATCTGGTTGATATTCGGTATTCTTTCCGAACTTTCGTCTTGATTAAGCGACATAAAATGCATCGCACTATAATAAGCACGATAATATATTTGCCTTCGATTTTCAACCTATTTTATTTTCTTCGCTTCTGTTTTATTTTTTATCGGCTACACTAATCGTCATTTCCTGGTTCGATCTTGAAATTCTTTTTTTTCCCTGTTTCTTTATATTTTTTATTATTAAACTCGTCAACTAGTAAAAATATGAAAAAAAAACTTAAGGGCTCTCTAGATGATCAAGCATGCTTGTCAAGCATCACGTCGTGGGCTGGGAAGGGATGGTAAACCGCAAGAAATATGCAAATATATTTTTTTTATATTTACCAAAAATGCCTTTTTTGTATTTTATACCAGGGATTCACGTCCCTTGACATGCATGCTTGATCGTCTAGAGAGCCCCTTACAATAAAATTATGTGTTTTTTTTCAGGATATTATGACACTTTGGTTTCTAGCATTGATAATAACGGAGATATTAGGTATTACATTTTTAGATTATAACATTTTTAATTCGAAACTCGCTGAAAATTTCGGAAACTGATGCAGGCAAGAGGCTTCGGAAACCTAAGTTACGTTAAGGCGATATAAATCTGAGAAAAATATCTGAAACGGGTGGACCCGCGAAGAAATAGACCGGGTCACTTTTTTGCGTTTGACCAATAAAAGTCCAGCGTTGATGAAGCGTCAGGCACATATTTCACACTTGCGTACGCGCCGGCGATCGGGCGGACAATAAACTTCCGATCGCAGTGATCACACATTAAAACTGTCTTTCCGCAGTGATAGTATAAGGGTGTTAATTGTAAAGCCTAACTCTCAGAGAGCTTTCACGTTTTAATTAATTGTAATTAATTTAGGGCCTAAATAAAAAAATGGCTAAGCGCGACACTAAAGAATTACCCAGTCAATTTAATTAAATTAAAATGAAACACACTCACCGCTCACATTTCAGGAGTTATCGCGCCTGAAAGTTTTCGAAATCAGTTTAAATCCTGAATGTCCAAAGCAATGAGCATCTTTTTTTAGTCCAAATCGCTTACAAACTTTTTTAAATTATATTTTTATATTTTTATTAGCTAAATGTATACAGCATATTCATTATATAATAAAAACATTTTATAAATTAACATTAATATAGCCATTAATACATTTTAAATTAGCAAATAATATAAAGCACCAATTTAAAAGATAATGATTTTATATCCTTTTTTTTGAGAAAAAAGGAAAAAAGGATAAAGAAGCATTTCTAAATTTAATGTATAAGTACAATAGGGGAATGGAAATGGAAGGAAGGGATTGTTATAAGATTATGTGTAATATACGTTCATAAATGGCCATACATACGTATACTATTGACATATATATACATATAGACATACATACACACATAAATACATTGAATATAATAAAGTAATTAATTATCGTTCCTGAGCTTTTCTTCGACTGCGTGAAGAAAAGTCTTCCTGTCCAGAGAAAAAATGCCAAGGTCATTAAACCTGTTATTAAAATAGGTGATTAAAAGAGTTTAGTGTTATGTTTCTAAAATAAATCATGAAACCAAATTTCTTCAGATATGGCCGTTCCCAGGTATCATGTCACTCCTAATTTATTTTCCTAAGACCAGTATTAAAGAATTTACGATTCTTTAAAATTTTATAAAAGCCGCCATTTTGAAACTAAATCATTACATCTCTCCTCAGCTTTTGAAGTTTGTGCATTTGGTACATTTGTACATTTGTACAGTGGGGGTAGACGCAAACACACAGACCCCCTCACACAGTTACACCCACAATCACACACACAGACATACGAACCGTCTCTCTCTCTCACACACAGACATTGTTCAGAAATCACTTTTTTGATTCCCAGGGTCTCAAAATTGGGATATCCGCTGCAAACTCGAATTTTATTTTTTTCTCGAAAACAACTCTCCTATGTAACACGCATATTACCCATTGTTTCCCTTATAACACAACGTATTTTTTTTGGTAAAGGTACAAGGTACTTTTACAATCTCCGTCCACGTGCAGGGGTCGTCCTGAATTTATTTTCCTAGAAGTGCAATTGCAGTTCAATTCGCTCCTTCTCGCTGTAGTGTATTGTCATCCCCAAATAAATTACTTTCAAGAACTCGAATCCAGCCTTGAAAGCCTTCTCCCCCATTATGAACATATTGTTATTATGGGGGATTTCAACACTTGCCTTTTAAAAAATAATGGTAGGTCACAAAACCTCAATCACATGATTACGTCCCTTAATTTTAATATTGCACCATTGCAGGCCACCCATTATGATTAAACCTCTAGTAGTCTACTTGATTTAATTATAACGTCTTCTCCTGATCGGATAAAAGTTCACGGACAATGCACAGCTTCTGGGTTTTCTCACCACGATCTCCTGTACATTGGTTATAAGCTACGTTGTCCTAAACCACCTCCACAAATTCTGCGAATCCGCGATATGTAAGCAATAGACAATGCAAACCTCCTGCAGGACGCCTGGAGCACGGAGTGGACGGCCGTTGAGGGACAACTTGCAATCGACGAAAAAGTTGACTGTCTCAATCGGCTCATTTTGCAGTTGTATGACAAGCATGCTCCGCTAAAGACCATCAAAGTCAAACACCCTCCTTGCCCCTGGCTAAGCGAGGATATAAAGCAGGCAATGGGGAAGCGGGAGCGAACTAAAATCAAATTTAAACGGCAAAAAACAGAAGAACTATGGAAAGCATAGAAATTACAGAGAAATCGATGCAACCAATTGTGCAGAAGTGCCAAACGGTCCTACATATGCAGGACTTTGCTAAACTCTACTCCCAAGAACACCTGGAAATTTCTTAAGTCCTTTGGTGTGGGAATGTCCAAAAACAGCTCTACAAGCCTGGATGTTGATCTCAATGCTCTAAATTCCCACTTTGCCATCCAACCGTCAAGCATTGACCCATTGATTAAATCAACATCTATTCCACCGAGACCACCTATCACACAATTTAATTTCATGGCCACCACGCCATACGAACTACGACGCATCATCAAAGAAATACAAACTAATGCGACTGGGTGCGACAATTTAAATATTGCACTTATCAGCCCAATTATTGAGCCAATTCTTTCAGTTCTCACTCACATCATTAACTTCTCTTTCACAAATCGTAGCTTCCCTACTCTTTGGAAACGGGCCTTTATCATCGCCTTACCTAAAACATCTTCACCTCTGCTGCCCAAAGACTATTGGCCAATTTCTATATTGACTATTTTCGAAGGTTATTGAACGCGTTGCATACATCCAACTAAACCACTTTCTTGTCTCTCATGGACTACTTAATTCTCTCCAATCCGGTTTTCGCCCTGGTCACAGCACTACCTCAGCTCTGGTCAAAGTCACCGATGACATTAGATGCGCTTTGGACAATAGAAAACTCACAATTCTCACACTCTTAGATTTCAGTAGCGCATTTAATACGGTCGATTTTGATCTATTGCTGGAGCGGTTGCACTCTCTCAAAATCTCAGATGATGCAGTAATGTGGTTTGACTCTTATCTAAAGGGGCGCCGACAGTGTGTTAAATCAGCCGACACTTCCACCGATCTGATCGACCTTATTGCCGGCGTACCCCAGGGAGGAGTCCTTTCCCCTCTTCTCTTCTCTATATTTATCAGCCCAATAACCGAGAACCTTACCACCTCGTATCACCTTTAAGCTGATGATCTACAAGTTTATATCCACACAAAACCGGACGATATTGACTCTGCCATACTTGATATGAACTCGGCTCTTGCCCATATATCTTCTTGGGCTAAAAGTCATGGTATTGTCTAAATCCTACTAAGACCCAATTAATTATAATTGGCAGTCAACAATTACTGTCTCCTATTTCTCTATCATCTTTACGTCAAGTAGAAATCGAGGGCAACGTCATTGGGTATTCTAAAGTCGTAAAGAATTTAGGCATACTCGTGGACGAGACTTTTTCTTGGCAAGCACAAGTCGACAAAGTAAGCAGGCGAATATATAATGGCTTTCATAGCCTTCAGAGGTTGCAGAGATTCCTCCCTGTAAGCACTAAGCAAACCATAATTCAAAGTCTGCTTCTGCCGTTACTAGACTATGCCGATGTCGCATATTTGGATCTCACCGAAAACAGACTGGATAAACTTGAGCGCCTACAGAACGTTTGCATAAGGTACATATTCAATCTGAGGAAGTATGACCATGTTTCCGAGTACCGATCAAAATTGCAATGGCTTCGTATACGGGACCGGAGAAATTTGCATATCCTTTCTAATTCTATATAATGTCCTACACAACCCTACATCTCCCTCCTACCTCAACGAAGCTTTTACCGGGTTAGGAAGTCATGGTCTCCCACTTCGTTCAAGTCAGAATAATATCCTACGTATCCAAAAACACAATACCACTTTTTTTTCCTACTCCTTCTCCGTACATGCAGCTCGACTGTGGAATCAGCTTCCTTTAACTATTCGAAGCGCTAGCTCGCTGTTCACCTTTAAGCAATCATTGAAAAAGCACTTCCTTTCACAATAAATATTAATCATAAATTCTAACCTTTCCGTTATCCCCTCCCTTTCTTTACCTTATTTTGGCAGTTTATTTATTTACTTATTTATTTATTTATTTGTTAATATATCAAAATATGTATGTATGTATATACATATACATACATATAATATGTCCAACTCAAAAATTTATTTATATATTTACTTTTTACTTTAGATACACACACAATGTATATTAAATGCTATAATTTCAAATTTAATTTTAGGCTATAATTTTGTTGCCTACTCTTCTTTTCACACCAGCATGTTGGTTGACTGGAAGATATTGCTGTAGTGTAGCAATAAGTCCGCCATTGTACCTTATTTTTATTGTGCAATAAAGATATTTTCATTCATTCATTCAAAAAAAGCTATTTTTATTGTCTCGGTTTACTATATCGGATATTTAATTGAATGTTGCTATTTTGCCTATCAACGCCCCAGCTAAAAGTTTGCCCATGCCTGTCCATCAGATGTAATTATTACCGAGCATGTTGCGGGGGGCGATCTAATTGGAAGGCAAACTAGAAAGTATTACTCTGTTAATCAATAACGAATGCAAATGAAAAGCGAAGTAGGACACGCCATTGTATTACCGTATAACGAGGACATGGGGTTAAGAGGGCAATCAACTCACAGACGACTGACGCTGACCTCAGAAAACCATAAATATGTAACCAATTTACAGACTTCAGTAAACAAAGAACAGTTGAAAGTAAACACAGATAATATGCTACATAATATGATGTCATACAACAACTCTCTCCATCGTACGTTATGCTTTATAAGCAATAACTAATTGTGGGATTAATTGGAATTAAATGATTATTATTAATAGTTAGGCGTTTAAAACGTGTAATATAGAATATTTAATATATACTAGTAGGTACATACTTAAAGACAGATAATAATCCAAGTAGGGTCTGAAATGAAATAAATGAAATGAAATGGAAAAATAAATCAGCCAAAATACATTGCGTACACATGCTGAATACAGTATATGTATATGTATTATGCATGTCATTGTATTATGTATGTATATATAATATGTATGTATATGTATTATGTATGTCATTGTATTATGTATGTAGCTATTATGTATTATGTATGTATATGTAATATGTATGTATATGTATTATGTATGTTCTATTGTATGTATTGTATTGTATGTATTCTATTGTATGTATTGTATTATATGTATTGTATTATGTATCTATATATTATGTATTATGTATGTATATGTAATATGTATGTATATGTATTATGTATGTATTGTAATATTTATTTTATTTATTTGTTTATTTAAAGCAATTTACAAAAATATATGTATATAAAATTTACAATTAAGACATTAAACTAAATTACGTAAACCACACAAAGAAATTAAATTCTTATAAGATGATGTTAATTTTCCGATGTCGCCCAACTAGGCGAAGCTTGTGCTTGGGCGGGCATTCTATATGTATGTATATATTATGTATGTATATGTACCTAATATGTATGTATATGTATTATGTATGTTATTGTATTATGTATGTATACATTATGTATTATGTATGTATATTTGTAATATGTATGTATTTGAATTATGTATGTATTGTATTATGTATTTACATATTATGTATGTATATTTAAGATGTATATATGTATTATGTATTATAGATGTAGTATATAGTGTATTTTATTTTTTCTGATTGATTATAAAAGTTTTTCCCCTGAAAAAAACCTCCATAGGAAATCAGAAGCCACTTTTTTAGTACTATTATTGTCATGATACTTTTGTTTTCAATTGCCTTAATACACACATTGTAAAAATCACATTGTAAAAAATTATTGTGGTAGATTATTGGCTAGGTCACCTGATCTTACATAATAAGGTTCCAGCTTGGATTCCTGGCTAGTCACCATTTTTCCTTAGGAATAAGTTATCGGAACTGTATTTAAATTACTTGTATGATGCTATACAATATTACAGGCATCGGCCTCATTAAGGGTAATAGGTATGCTTTGGATTACAGAATGATTAGTGGATGCAGGTCATATAAATAATAAATACAAACGGAGCTGCCATGGAATTCACCGACCGGAGTCGGGCCCATCATAATACTATTTTTTTTACACTTCTGGGGGGTGAGCAGTGGATTCCGGACTTACCAACCGGCTGTGGTAGGTTTAGGACAGCTGTCTTGCCACATGTGAGCGTTCACCTTGCCACCCATTCACTCCCCCTTCGAAGCCATAGAATTTGAGATGCGCAAATCGCAGTTTTAGATAATTTTTCTAAGAAAGAGTTGATTATTTTTCTGGAAAGGCCAAGATCTTTAAAGAGGTGAAATAGAGATTTAGCTGGCAGGCCACGAGCGCCAACTTCCACCGCGTGAAGGTGAACAGTGAAGCCGTTCCGGGTTACGGCATTTGCAAGATCATGGTATTTATTTAATTTGTACTCGTGGTCTTTTGGGATATTTGATTCCCATGGAACAGTTAATTCTACGATAAGAGCCACCTTCCGAGATAGAGAGTAAAGAGTTATATCTGGACGGAGGGCTGTGCATCCGAGACTTTCAGGGAATTTATACTGCTTAGAGACCGAATCAACCTCCAGAATCCAATCTGTAGCTTTCTCGATTATTGAGAAAGGTTTTGTAGTTAAATGTTTTTTGCCTTTAGAGCCATCCCGCACAAACTGTATTGGGGGTTTGGAGGATACTGTCAAACCCTTGTTGGCACGAGCCACTGAGAGACTAATTACCTCGCGAATAACAGCGAGAACTTTGTCATGGCGGTAAGTGTACCGTCCTTGATCTAAGGCCACCTTGCAGCCAGCTAGAATGTGCCTAGCTGTGCAAGGGGTATTGCTACAGAGGGGACAAGAACTATCCTCGGCAAAGCTCCAACGAGCGAGGTTACTGGGGTCTGGAAGTGTATGCTGAAAGGCATTCAAATAAAATTTCAGCATCTCTGGCGTCCAGTCATAGAGCATTACCTTCCAGTGCATTGGAGGCGGAATGCAAAAGTCACCAATTGTTGTCCAATCATTCTGGCATTGAAGGCCAATAGCATGAGCCATACTCTTGCTGTCGTAATCTCCCCGCAAAAGAGACTTCTTCAAGTCCACGTCGCTCGTGGTTGTACTGCCATACCCCAGACCAGTGCCATTCTGGCTGATTCCAGTAAGGAACCTTTTGTGGAAGTCTACGCGGGCTTGTAGTTCATTTGAATCACTACAGCCACTTATTACGTGCTTCGATATTGCCGGATCTTTGGAATTGCACAGAATCGAATTTTTGGTTATTCTGGAGTTGGCGTAGAGCAGAGAGGGCAGTTTAAGCGCTAGCCCAAAATTTTGTTTGGACCTGAAGAGAGTCGAGGGGTCAGCTGGTTTGGCTAAGGACAGCCAGGATTTTAAACTAGCTGTCACCAGTGCATCTAGACGGGACAGTTGGGTTTTGGTAAAATCGTAAATAAGAAAGGGCCATGACAAATGTGACGTTAGATAATTGTCATAGATCCAGGCCTTACGAGGGCCAGAAATTAGCAAGGCATCTATTTTCGCCAGGCAACTTTTGAAATGCTCTATAACATGATCGCCCGAGACGTCTTTTCCCTGATGGGATTTTTCTGCCGAGGAATTTGAAATGATTGTTTGGGTCTATAAGGGAGATATTAGAGCCCTTATAGACCAATTTGGGGTCATAGGATGTAAATTTTGTGCCCATGCGGGCGAGTCCAAGGCAAAAACATTTGGAGGGCTTCACTTTTATACAGCCTGACCAGTCGCAGAAAAGCTCCACTTTCTGTAATAGCAGGGAAAGCTGCTTGGGGCTTCTGGTAATGAAAGTTAGGTCGTCGGCAAAAGCGAGGCACGACGAGGTGTATTGGCCGTCTGTTTTAAAACGGTAGCCCCACTTCCTGTCAAACTGGCTCAGGCTTTCCAGAAGTATATTAAAAACTATATTAAAAATCGTCGGGGAGAGGCAACAGCCCTGAAATAGTCCAATTGAATATGGTATAGAGCGGGTAGTCCATTCTTGCGTTTTAACATGGAAAGTCAGACAGTTGTAGTAGGAGGCTACAATGTCACGCACGACTGGTGGGAAGTTGTACCAGCGGAGTGCAAAGTGGAGGAGACTGTGTCGGACTGACCCAAAGGCATTCTCTAGGTCGAGCCAGCATACATTGATTTGGCGTTCGTGCTGTCTCGCATCCTTGATGGCAGCAGCCAGGAGAGAGTTGTGCTCGAGGCAGCCCGAGACGCCGCGCATGAAGCCTTTTTGAACTGATACTCCAAGGTACTCATTCCGGTGCATGAATTCACTCATCCTCGTGTGGACTATGCTAAAAAAGATTTTGGCCACAGTGTCTGTGAGAGCAATGGGCCGAGCGTCCTTTGGTCCGGTGCAAACTGGGACCTTCGGAATTAAGATGACTGTCGCTCGGCCAAAATTCTGTGGGACTACACCGCTATTCCATATATTTCGGAAGATGGATCCTAAATATTGCAGAAGGCAGGGGCATTTTTTGTATACTAAATAGGGAATACCATCGGGACCCGGAGTAGAGCCCGACGGCTTCCTCTTTACTTGATTAAGAATCTCATCTAGTGATGGAGGTTGAGAAGCAAAAGCTACCGTAGGCAGGGGCGGAGGTGTAATGCCCGGCGGAGGGCTGTAATTATGGAGCCGCATTGGGTCCTCATACGTGGTCGAAAAGTATTCCGTGGCCATATCTTCCGGGATTTGGATTTTTCCCTTGGCGGCAGACAAAACCGTTTTGCTGTAGTTAAAACGGTTTTTGTCGAACCGGGCTTCCTCTTTAGATTTGAGAAATGCTGCCTTGCGCTTGTCGTTTTGCGTTGCTACGCTCTGTATGAGTTTTAGTATAGAGCGGTACGCGCGCGAGAAGTTGTGGCAGAGGGCTTTATCCCCGGCTTTCTTGGCTTCACGTAACTGGCGACGAAGTAGCCGCTTTTGCCTACGGAGCTTTGCCTTAAATGCGTTTTCTCTGTGAACCGGGTCGACATGGGTAGATTTTGGGTAAACACCCGAGAAGAATATGACTCAACAAAGGGCGAAGATGGGTCATTACACCTAGGAATCTAGATCAATACACCTTACCATAAGTTATTGACATATCTTTGTATTGGTTTATTTTAAATTTCATTTTATTACTTCTGTGCGTATGAAGGATTAAGTGACAATTAAGGATTAAGTATAGGATTTAAGTTTAGTTAAGGATTAAGATTAAGGATTAGGATTAAATTTAAGATTAAAGTGACAATTAAGGATTAGCTTATCAAATGGTTGACTGTAAGATATCGCTATAGCGATATTGTGCATAAATTGTCTTTTTTTATAAAACCATGGTAATATACATTAAGTAATGTTTTTGTAGCACAAAAAAGTGTTTTTATTATATTCTATCAATAAGGTACATTGAAATAACTGACAAGTTATTATAAAAATAGTTGTTATAAATAACCATTTTTATCTTAAATCTATATCGGTGTCAAAGTACAATTATTATAGTTCCATTTACCTATTTCTTCATTGTTTTTTTATAATACCATTCTTTACGAGTATGCCATATAATTGTATAGTTGATATATTTTATCACAATACATCATTCCGAGAATCGATTCCGTAATTTCTTTTTCACGTGTCTTATGAAAGTCGCATTGTAACACTAAGCTTGTAGGTGGTTTGCTTTAAAAATGTATGTAGATTTCAGAGCTCTAGATTATGCCAGCTGTAAATTAGTCAGCTATTTAAACAGAAAATCAACCAATTTCTATCACGGTGGATCTTAAATTTTGATTAAAATTAACCTGAAGCTTAAAGAATGCAAAGATGCTATAAAGATTTCTATTGAACAAGATGTAGCACTATCGTGTGAAGAATGAATGAATATAATCATATATGTAGACAGAACTCCTACAGGAGATTACAGAAACTTTGACATAGCTACATAGGAAGCTCTCGGGATTATTTTCAAGAATAATAAAAAGGTAGTATTTTTCAGATAAATATAATGTCTGTTCTGAACCATTGCTTTTTTACTATATATTACGTAACTTTTCGACCGAGTTGTTTATTTTATATGATACGGCGCTGAGCTATTTTACATTGATTACAGCAAGCAGTTATTTATCAGATTACAGGGCTTTTGCGAGGCTTTTTGATATAATTAGGTAAAGGTCTGAGTGATTTCAAGAGAGCCGTCAGTAATCAGCGCGTGAGCGGCTTCAGAAAAAAGTAACTCTTATTACTATTTTGCTTTATGCTAGACAATTGGTCAAAAATATATATAACAAGCTACATCAAGTAAATCAGCCGATTCCTTTGCGTGACACAGATGTCATCACCCCTTTAGACCAAAAGAAATATAATAATTTAAAATCATGGTAGCATCGTTATAAATATATAATATAAGTTAAATATATTTAATTTCCAATTAAAAAGTCTAAAATGAAAATAATATCAATAATTTAATTATATTTTTGAATTTTATTTCAAGTTTATTAATTTATTTATTATATTTTGTTTCTATAAAAATATTGAAATTACAGCATTATTTCCTATTATTTTTAAAATAAATAGTTATGTAATTGATTGTAATATTTGACTGTATTTCTTCCGTCATTTCAACGCCAAGATAGGTAATATATAGTGCTATGTGTTCAGAGGCTGTGATACATGTAAATAAAACTACTACAACATCTCACCTAAAACCGAATCACACTCTAACTTGCGAGAGCTTTAAAGAGATTGGCGTTGACATTGTAGATTGGCGATTTAATTTCAAGAGCTTAATAACAGTGGCTCAATTGTCTGTTCCAGAATTCGCTAATTGCGAGTCTTGGCCTTCTCATTAGCCCTCACTCTTCCTACCCTGACATAATTCTCTCTTCACTGGAGCAAATATGTAATATGCAGTCGACTCAGGGACTCAATCTTCGAGGATTATGTTCAGTAGCTATAACCATAAGCTCTATGCATTCTATTATGAACCGCACTTCGCAAAGTTCATCATATGACTGCCACGATGAACGGGTACTTAATAAGTACGGATGGAAGGATGTGATATCTGAGAAAGATGGACTGCTAGACGACCGCATTTCATATTAAACAGATGCAGAGGTCAATGGAAAAACTGTTTCTATACGGAATAGTTGTTTGGGTGCATTCGCATTCTCTTTTGCTTGCTTGTTGGCGTAATTTTCAATTCTTGATTATACGTAAACTATTACACTAATATAAAAGTTTGAAACTAAAACTGAATATATCCTCGTGTGTGAATGTGTTGCTATTTCAAAAATAGCAACACATTCATAAACACACAATGTACACACCCTCACATCTCTAACAATTTAAATTGCAATTTTGTGTATTTTTATAACATATTATTTTGTATTTGGATTTTTTTATTTTTTTTTTACTAATTTTATTAACACAATGATTAGTTTGTTTTTTAATTTATTTTTATATTTATTTTATTTTATTGTAATTTATGTTTTAATATAGGTACTATAAACTTTTTTTAACTTCTTTTTCATAAAACTAAAGTAAATTTTTATATAAATACTGGGCCTGATTGCGTTTATTTGTGAACTAAAACTGAAATTAGTAGAAATCAAGCGAACAAGATAGAGCAATATGTTAGAGCGGAATATGAGACGAACGATCTACGATAAAAACTACCAGTCGAAGTTATACTCGTCCGAATAAATTTAAACATATTTTGTGCAGTGTTAGATTCCAATGCTTTATCTTTGTAGTGTATTATGATTATTTATCTTAGTGGTGAGTAGTTTTATTGCGAAAAAGTGACAACCGTTCATTTCACATTCGCTCTAGCGTATTGCCCTGTCTCGTTCGATTGTACTAATTTCAGTTTTAGTTCACATACAAACGCGTTCGGGCACACATTCTATTATTAAATTTCATTCTTTGTATCTGTGTTTCAGCTTGTGGACTCGTTTACTCGTAATCACGAATTTGAAAATATTGCAAAACGTTTCCTTTTCGCATTTTTACCAACGGGAATAACTCCAATTATCAATATAAAGTTTGGTTTGGAGGGACCGTTATAATTAATTACCACATTTAAAATAAAACGCCGTTCAATAAAAACTGATAATGAGAATGATGAATTTATCTTTTATAAAATATTCTTTTATTTTTTGGCATAGTTAACTTTTAGGTTTATATATTTGATATACTTTGGAGCGGGAAATTGCGTATCTTTCATTTTTGCCAACACGCTTCGACAAGATGCGAAAAAGATTCTTATTTTCAACAATCAAAAGAAAACCAGTTTTGGCTCTATAAAAATAATAACAGATGTATTAGCTGTGCCTGCCAGTATTTATTTTTATATGGTTCCAAATAGTATATAACTCGTATACCCACCTATTGTAAAATATAAGGAACATACTAAATACTAACGTACTAAGGAACATACTAAATACTAACGACTAACTATACTACGTGCTTGCCTATATAGACTAATCACATACGGACAGCTTTTTGATCCTTTGGGAAAGGATCAAAAAGCTTAACTAAGATCATAAATAAAAAAAACCTTAAAAAAACCGTCACCATCAGATGAAATTTACAGATACTTTAATGTAATAGACGTACGCCAGCTATATCATATATACGATTTATCCTCGGATGCTACATAGAAGATAGTATAACAGGCAAGTGCTTATTATACGTACATAAGACCATATTTTAACTGCAATCAACATAATAGAATTTTTACATGACTAACTAGCACAAGGATGCACAAAGTAGGCTTACATTTAAATGAAATGAAATAAATGAAAAACATCTCAAATTAAATGAAATAAAACTTAGTGACAGATTTTTTTTTATTTTATTGTTTTCATTTATTTATTTGTTGATATCCAATTATCTACATATGTATACAATGCTTAATAATGTATACATTCTTTGACTATTATAATAAATATTTAAACTTAAATTTACAATCGACACTAATAACAATAATTTAATTTTATATAATCATTTGTCATTGTTTCTTCAGCCCAGTTGCCACACGCGAGTGCCTTGTGAGATCTAATAATCCCGGAGGATTATTTTTTCTATTGACCTTCTGTAACTATGCTAATAGTTAGTCATTAGATAACATCTAACTAATTAGTAAATAAATAAAAAATACTTGGTTTTAGCTAAAATCGAGGTTTACTCAATAAAACGCCTCTTTGCAAAAAAAATATAAATCTACAAATTTTAACTACTTAAAATACTCCTACTGCGTTGGACGAAAAGTTTTCTCTAAAAAGTAAAACAGTGATATTTCATATATCGCTTTAATAACCCTATGATGACTGAATATTTTATTAAACACAGTTCATAACTGCAGAAACATTAGGTATAATATTAATAATAGAAACATAACATTTTGAAAATGATTCATTAATATTAATTACCATATTATTATTAAAATCAAGCGTTGTGTGTTTTAATAATTTGAATAGTATTAGTAAGATCTTTATATTTTTGTCAGCGTACTATAACTTACTGATAATAATATGGTTATTTTTGACATACAATAAATAGGATTCTAGGATAAATAGGATAGGATAAAAAAAATTGCAGGCTAGGGGATTAAATCATAAAATCATCACATCACTACAAATAGTATTGATGTGAAGATTATATGTTTTGATCCCACAGCCTGCAAGTATGTGAAATTTTACTGAGCGCCGAAGACGAAATTCCTAAGGATATTATCCTGATTTTAAGTTATCACACTTAACAGACTAAACAAAATCTATAATAATAAGCAAAGAAATAATTTTCACAGTTACGCACATTCATCAAAAATAAATTAACACTACATGTGATTAAATTCGTTTTATCTCTCTATACCAAAAGGAAACATTAGTAACGCGATGTAATGTGATATGTGAGTTATGCCACCGAATATCCAGTTCCTTAGAATATAAACTTTCCGCAAATTTCAATTAAATGGTTTGTTTAATAAACCACACAGAAGATGCCTTTATGGAAAGCGCGGAAATGGGTAAACTTTTCTGTTAGATAAACGTGCTCGGTCTGAAGCAACATCACTTTTCAGTAAAGTTAAATTAAGTTGATGTTCTCGCGTTACGTGGATGTTTCTCAGCCCACAAGAGGGAAATTTTATTAATGATACTAGATTCAGTCTATGGCTGGTTAAAATAACTTCCTAAATGATATCATTTAAATTTGAATTTACCTGGGTATAACACCAATGTGACAAGATGGCAAATTAGCAAATATGGAAAATTATCCCCCAATAATTAATAATATAGTTCTGAATGTACTAATATATTAAAATATTTAAGTGCGATTATAGACACATCTGTCCAGCAATTGTTTAGTTTATCGACGTCTAAAAGTACGACAAAATTTTCAAAACCATACACATGGTTGTTTATTATCCGCTTAACTTTATACTGTTTAGTCACTTTATATATTAATGTTATTACATAAAATCCTTCCCTGAAAGATGCTCTAAGGAACGGTAAAAACCGCATAGAAATCCAACCAGTGCTTCCTAAATTTAGCGTAATCAGTCTGACAGAGATACGTTTTTACGGGCTTCATTTTATAATTATGTACATTAGAGATATTTTGATTGTGATAAATCAGACTATTCCTTGAAATTATTGAAACGCGATGAAAATATTCAAGTAACCACCCAAACGAAAAACACTTTACGCTATATCACATTTCCCCTCACCTGGGAGTGGCTCTTGTAAGAGCAACATAAAGGCTTTTTGCTTCTTTTTATTTAATGAAAATGCTTTTATTTAATATTGCTTGCTTGAGCTCAACTTCCAGGGATAATAATTATACATTTTATTTTACAAGATTTTTTCCGTTGAATTGAATGAGCCCATTGAATTGTCAAGTCTTTTACTCAAGTATATATTTTTTTTAAAAGGGAAGAAACATTTTAAAATATACTTATTTCCTTTTATATGGAAAATAAACTACTATTTTAATTGTCATGAAAATTAACTTTATTAAATTTTAAAGAGGAACAATCTCTTATGTTTCTTTTTTGAACTGAGAATAATATTACGTTAAAGATTGTAAAGAAAATCATTATATGTTTTTTCCTATGTTGACAGGGAATATTTTATACATAATATAGGGATATTGCATGTTGTTCATTTATTACTGGCTATTTTAAACTTTTCTTATGCACGTATTTTACAGTTGCGCTGGAATATATAAAAAAATATATTCGAAAATTACTATTCATTATTACTAAATTTTGCAAAGGATATGCCAGAGAAAAATGACCACATTTTTAGGATAAAAATTAATAAAACATTAATTTTTCTATATTTCGTTATAATCCCTATCTATACAGAACATAACTATGACTTCAATTAAATATTTTTTTCGTAGGTGAGCCTGTCTGGAAGTTCAGCAACCGGGAAAACTGGTTCAGCTAGAGCTGCTCTGGTTACTCCTCAGAGGACAGCAGCGTGTGGATGCTACAAAAGCAGAGGAGGAAGAGACGCTGGAGCCATGTATGCCTTTGCAAGACACGCGGTCAGATCAAACCACATGGACAAGAGCATTGAAGCCAAGAAAAAGGTAGAATATTTATCAATAAAATAATAGGAATACTGTTTATAATATTTCGCGTAATAATAATAATAATAATGAAACTTATTTTCAATAAAAAGCATATTGCCTTGCGGTAATAATTATCAGCTGACCTATAACTAACGTTTTAATTACGAGGTTTGCGTTTGTAATTGCAAGGTTTGCAATTGTTGTATAATGAAAAAAAAAATACATTATTAAAATTAAATTAGGACGCAAAGGAACGGAAGAAGATGAAGAAAGGAAAGGGAAGCAAGAAGAAGATGTAGGAGTAGGGTTTGTTATGTTATGGTTTTTGGTTTATGTGCTCCTTGAGTCTGGCCTTGACCGTGGTGGTTATAACAATAGTCTTATACCTATCACTAATTGTATTAATCGGATTAGATTTCATGCTAAACGACTAATACGACAAACGGGAAAATTGGCAAACATTATAAGTGGGATGTAGATCGTTAGGCAATTGGGCCTTCGGGAATAGGGAGAAACGGGAAAGGGGATGAAAGGAAAATACTCCAGGACGCCAATTTAATTATAATTAGGTCACGTAAAATCGAGAATATTTCAAGTTTTGTCAAGGATCTTTTTGATTATATGGCCAGATCTTATTTGATACTAAAAATATACTTTATTTCAGGTTATTCGGATGCTGTTTGTCATCATTGCCGAATTCTTTATTTGTTGGGCACCTCTTCACGTTTTAAATACGGTAAGTAACATATTGGTTTTTTTTAATACGCCTGTATAAATAAATTAGATGTTTCCATTGTACTATATTGTATATGTTACCGACAAAATGCGATTTAAGGTAAAAATAACTAGTTCTTACTAGACAAACTTTTCTTTTATAAACCCTCATTTAGTACTAATTTTGATAGTCAAAACTGGTTTTAACTGCAGTAATGTCAGGTAAAATTGTTCGAAAGCTAGTCATTCCACGCAAAATTTTCGAAGCCCTCGAAAATTTGTTTGTAGAAGGTGTGTGCAAGAATACTAATATATACCGGTGGCTTATTCAATGGCAGGCTTTAATGACAGTCTTTTACCGCAGTGGAGGGAGAAATATAGCCGATAATTGCATAAATACAGATATAATACGGATAATACGAAAACCGCTGATCTACGTGCGTGACCACCCAGGTGCTAAGTAGTAGGATAAAATTTGTTTCAAATATTAATTTTAAACTCACCCATAGAGAAGTAGCAGAGGAAATTAAGAAGAATTAATTTAATTAATTACGTGTACCATCTACGCTAGGCGCTTTTTATAATTTACCCCGACTGAACGGAGAAAGACGGTCTTCCATGTAGAAAACAAGTCAATGTTCTTAAATAGTCGGTTGTATGTGTCTGGCAATCTTATCATGTTGGAGTTGCTAAGGTGGTTATTATTGTACCCATTGGTATTGGTAAGTGACAGAACCCCGCGTGATTCTAGGTGGCAATCTTAGAGGTATTCATTCCGTTAACGCCATACAATTTACCATAATTTGTGAATTATCGTATAGGAAGAACATATTGACCAAGATCCATCTATTTCGTTTTTGGGTGCCTTTACGTGCACTTCTGATTGTACAAAGTTTTAAAAATAAGGGCACATTATGCAAATCCTGGACAGAAAGCCCAACATGTCTTTGGCCTTGAGAAATATACAGTCTATAACGCTGTTATATCAGATTCTGTTTTTGAATGATACAAGGCAAATACTGGAATACTGGGAAGGGAAAGTGGTGGCTACTGCCAGTTGACCCACGTTATTTCGCAGGTATGCGGTTCGTGCACGATAAACGAACGTTTGCAACATAGGCGAAGGCATAACGGATTACGGAAAAAGTTGAAACAAGCGTTTACTTAGACAGTATTATGAATTCAGAACAAAATAATGAGACTATAAATAACACAAAATCTGATGTTATGGCGTGAAGTTTTAAGCAGCCGACGTTACGAAAATGTTACAACCGCCATTGTCTAGGGTGGATTAAGCGTCTACCCTGGACAACGGCATTTGTAACATCGCCGAAACGTCCGGTGCTTTAAAGTACACGCAGTAGGTAAAATCTCATTTTGATTTATTTAAATTGTCTAATAACTGCTATATCACATCATAAGTATACCACATCATAAGTAGTGCACATGCTATATCACATCATAAGTAGAGTTACTGCAATGTTGAAAGACGAGATATTTATGATCAACTTTTGGCAGAAATTTAAGAGGCAAAATCTCCTTTAGAGAAGATACTTACGAAGCAAAAAAATCGGCCCCGAGAGGTAAACCTTTGGCACGCTTTACCTATAAGAGAAATCTTCGATATTATTGAGGAAGCCCATGTAGTAATAGGCTGTAAGATACGAGAGTCGAGAAAGTTTAGAAAAACGATAAGGAAATAAGCCAATGTTACTTCTGAAATAATAAATATTTTCTTATCGATGTGCGTAAAATGTGAAAGTAAGAAGAACGCGGTTTTGTTTGCGAACATGTGCGTCCAAATACATACAAGTTCAATCAAATCGTGGGTTTGAATTTATTCTGGTCTACCGAGACCATTTGACTTCCGAGCACTGTAAACCGAAATACCTGAGAAGGAGGCATAATCAGCTGACCGATTTTTATGACTTTTGGTGGCCTGTGAATTCTCACTCCGATAATGAAAGGGAATTTGTCAACCAAGTTCGCAAGCAGTTGATTTTAATGTAGCCTAATGTGAAGTTGTTTAACGGGAAACCGAGGAATAGTCGAAATCAGATATCGGTTGAACAAGCTAACCAGGATATTGCCAATATGTTGGTCTCGTGGATGATATTATCGAATGATGACGATAAAATGAATATAAACGTGTTGTTCAGCTTCGTAAATTCGTTCCTGAAAGGTATGAAACATACAATATTTCCTTGATATATGTTAAACAATAATTTGAGTTCTTACTTACCTACTGTTGCAACCAGACAAAGAAACGACGACAAGGCGACACATGCCGAAATCAGTCATCCGGAAGGCAGGAAATAATAGCATTAGGTTCAGGCAAAATAGAAAAAAATAAAAACCACTTTCGGAAATTCCATTTATAATACCGACTTTCGGCTTTACCCCAATAAAGTGCACAACGCACAAACAAAGCCATAAACCAAAAAGTTCCACCCGAAAATACAAATATGCATAGGTATCATAAAAACATCAGCGAAACCACTCAGACGAGTGGCGCCGACGGCGCCCGGTGCCAGGCAACAAAGGACGCACGTGCACTTGAAAAAATTCCATTGCAAATACCGAATTTGACAATTTTAAAATGAGAGTCGCATTTTAGTAAATAATATAGTATTAGAAATATATAATAAAACTTAAGTGTACAACTATATGTCATTATAAGATGTTTGTTGTTATTATAAGATGTTATGTTTATTATAAGAAACATTATAAGCATGCATTACTGTATAAAAAAGTAACGTTATAATATGTTTAAGTAATTAAAAACTATGTATAGTTATTATGAAATGTCATTAGAAAAATAGCATAAGAACATTTAATTCTTGTAACAGATACAAAAGGTTTAAAGTCTAAATAATAAGAAATTTTGACGATATATCTAGTTGATGACAGCAGGCAGGGGTAGCGCTCTGGAGGGGATGAAGCGAATATAAAGCGATGCTCGGCTGCAGAGCGGGCAGAGTGTGTTTTTATACGATCAGGGAAGAGTGTATTTTTTCATGATTAGTGGCGGTGGGAAGTATGTGCGATATACTCTGACTTTATTTGGTGAACAGTAAATTTCTTTGGTGATTATTTTGTGTTAATATAGTGTTTTAGTCCGTAAAAAGTAGGTTAATGACTTTACGAATGTGCTTAACTTTTCGCCTATTCTAAGAGATCTGAACTTTGTCTTTTGAATAAAGAGGCCGTGACTACATGGGTGTTTATTTGTTTAGTGGAAATACAGAACGAAAGAGGCAAACTGAGTTTTGCCACGTCTTCGGCAAGTACTTCAACCCGGTAAGCAAACGAAATTAATTTTTTGGTATTTCATGCAAGGCAAGCCGGATTTGCCGAGACACCTACATATTAGAAATAGATAATGATTGTATTACTAGACCCCCTGGAAAGAACGGTTATTTCACTAGTCGTACCTAATAAATAGTAGAGTATACTAAATACGTTTATTACAGTCCAAATAACTTTTCTTTGTAGCATTCAAAACATTTTAAACTGATTTTAGTAAGAACTAGTTTTACCTATATACTTGTTTTTAGTAAAAACTATTTTTGACAAAGAACCTAACCTTAAATGAAATCGAGTTTTGGCAGTTTTCATAAAATTCTACTTGATTCTGTTTTTTACTACTTTCTATTCAGAGATTAGTTTTCTTTACAACTTTGACGCGTATCGTAAAACTTTGTTTAGGACAAGTTAATCATTATTCGACCAGAAAAGTTGTTCCTCGCTGACCCTTTTTTTACTACCCGCTATTTCGTAGCATCACAGAGAAGACGTCGTATACCATCTGGCTATTTGTTATATGGCGAATATTTCTTTTATACCCTATGTTGATATATTTCAGTTAAAGTTACTTTGAAGGTCCGTTAAGGTTACCTACCGATTATTTTCTTATGTATCTATGTTTATAATATTATATCCTACAGATTTGTAAATTTACAAGATGTCTACACGTTTGCCTTATTAAAAATACCGTGCAACATAAGGAAACAAAGCATAATGTTAAAATAGATGAAATAAACTATACAACAATTATACAACTACTCAGGAAAAAAAATGTATGGCACAATTAGTTACAACGATTTATAATAAGTACCTCATTAATTAATATATATATATATATTAAAAAGACTGTTATAAAAGACTTCTCCTGTCCACCCTAGAACGGGCTAGTCCCAGTTGGGTGACAGAAACAAATAAGCAAAAGGTTAAGGTTTTGCCATTCGGTTCCTGTTATTTTTATAAGCTAATCAATGTTTCATAGTAATTAATTCTTAAATAAATAAATAAATAAATAAAATAAATAGACCAAAATGAAAACATAAAATGACAGCCAAGAAGACACCGAAACAATGGTGTATTCATTTCTGCCCTTAAGGGGCTGTCAATAATTTCTTCAATTCTTCTGACAATTCTTTCATCATTTGTTCTGTCAATTCTTTCGTAATTTCTCTTGTCAACTCCCGTAAATAAGTCGTTACTGCATTTGTCACCATATCCGTCTTCTGTCATTATGGTTTCGCCTTCATCCGAAATCGAATCGTCAGCGGCAAGTCCAGCATTCGTCAGCCGACTCTGCATCCTTCTGCTGCATTGTGTTTCTTCGGCAGCTTTTATACAATCAGCAGAGGTACTCGTGGAAATGACATGTTTATTAAGTGACTAAATATAAGCAGAAATTTTTTAGATAGACTGGAGGACCCACTCTCATATTATTTGGGCATCCATTTTGGACATTCCCGCGGCCCCAACTGAGCAAATCGGTAAGATCTGAGATAGTGGTAAAATCCGGAGCGACGAGGCATTCCTCGTCTACAAATAGGCGATCGGAGTTAAGATAGAGCGGGGGAGACGAGGTCCTTCCAATTGAATCGGGGTTTGTCGCCTCAGTCGCGCGTTGCGTCACCTTTACCATAAACTCGATTTAGTTTGCGGCTTAAGGTCGCTATCCGTAGCGCGAAACACTGTAAGCGATTCCAGAGAGGGTGAATGCTTACGTAAGACACGTATCGCCGCTTAAGATTTAACATAGCGTATCTCATAAAATTCTATTTTCTGATTTTTATATCATTAGATAGCTACTCGCGAGGCGCATCGACTGAGCCAATGAAAACGCGGTATTTCATACAAATGAGAGCAGTTTATTTGCATTTTTAGTAACTGCGTAAACCACATTCTCACATCCATTGTGTCAACACAGCGTATGTCAGTCCGCCGCCATACTTACTGGGACGTAAACGCCCGGTTGCGAGTTTTAAACGAATAACACAAAGTTTTGCTTGTTTATCCGTATTATTTTTTTTGTATCCACTTTTTAAATTAATTTTTCGTCCTGGTACATAAATAAATATATAATCGTAATGTTTTTGTATTTGGAAAACAATACGTACTTACCTCAATAAAATTTTAAATTGAAATTTGTCACATAGCCTAACTCACTAAAAATAAATAATAAAAGATAACTAACTGGATAAAAATAATGTAATTTTATTTTAAATCATTTTAAAGGTTTTCCTAATTTAATTTAAATATATCTGCATTAAAAATATCAACATTGTTTTTTATTAAAGGAAAAAAACAGTTCTTTCTCTCTCCTGAAAAGTTACCAAAAAAGAGGTACGCTATGTTAAATCTTAAGCGACGATATTTACGTTATCCTATATAGACACTACGTCACATAGTATATTTCATTTTCCTTTTAGAAAGATATAAAAAAATTCCGCGTGCGCTATTGTCAAACGCGCGAATTAATGGAGCCAGATATAAATGACACATCACTTTTATGAACGCACATCATGTAAAAGCAAGCGGTTTGAACAAGCTCGACGGTCTCAAATAAGCCAACCGAGTTTTCCTCCGTCGCGCGCCTCCGGAGAGAACCTTCATTGGCACACACTGTAAAAGTAGTCGACAATTCTCTATATGGATCACAAGACCTCAGGTAATCCCAAAGTGGCATCTGCAGAAGAATAAAGACTCTGGAAGATCTTTAAGAAATTCTGGACGACCTAAACGACGCTTCCTAATCATGTGTAACGACCATGCAAATACAGCACTAATGCGATTATTGGAAGTTGTTAAGAAATATAACTAGATATAGATGAGGCCACCAGAACCAGAGTGGCACAATGGTGATTTTGAGTTTAATGCCGAATATAATCATTATTTACAATTCCAGAGTCGCCCAAAATTGATATCTTCAAGAAATCATCAAAATAAAAACTATGTGTCATATTACTTTTTTTTTTGCTATGTTCACTTAAGAATTCCCTTTAACTATTTCCGCCCATATCCACAAAAATGATTTTTTCATTTGGGCCACTCTGGCTCTGGAGGCCTCAGATCATCTAGCTCAGTAAGATCTATAACGTACTGTTCGGAAGAGAAGTGAAACCCGCCCAATAAGACGAGGAACATCTTCACTACATAAAACATTGCCTGCTACATATGATTTATGAGAAGCAGACATATTTGTATCACGAAGCTCTACTCCACGGTCGCAATCTTGATAATAGGGTTGGATCATCAGCCCTCCTTGTACTTGCCACAGTTTCATTGAACAATGAACGACAGTTTTTTTTATTATCGTCCTTGAGTGTGACTTTTCGCGGTTCTTTACTGTCGTGTAAAAAGGGTGGCTGTGCACACAAATTGAATGCAATAAAACTCACTGATATATTTGACAGTTTAATACCAATTATAAGACGCAGTTCTGACGACGGTTTTCAATCCACCGAATGTTGGAATGGCGATCTGTCACATGCCGACTGAGATAGCGGTGGATAACGATACATCAAGCGTCTACTAATATTTTAATGGAATATGTTCACCCCTTTGTGGCTGGATTATTCAAGGTTGGCAAAGGACGCCGAACGAGGCGTTTAAAAAATTGAAAAGGAATAAATCGTTAAACGTGTAATTTATCGTTCGACCTGCCAATGAAAGATAAATGTCGACGAGTAACACAATTTGTATCTATCTAAAAATGTTGTAAAATTATTTCTACTTCAAAAGTGAAGCGATGAAAAAAAATATATTATTAAAATACTAAAAACAAAGAGAAACAGACATGGATTTTATTAGCTAGTTTTTGTAAGGTCGATTAGCGGCCGTCTAATTTATTTTATATTTTTTTTTATTCTTTGTTTATTCGCTCATTACTAATCAACATTAAAGTAAAACCAATGTACTGAAAAGTAAAATTGATAAAGACATCAACTTATATATATATATATATATATATATATATATATATATATATATATATATATATATATATATATATATATATATATATATATATATATATATATATATATATATATATATATATACATATAAATATATATATATATATATATATATATATATATATATATATATATATATATATATATATATATATATATATATATATATATATATATATATATATATATATATATATATATATATATATATATATATATATATATATATATATATATATATATATATATATATATATATATATATATATATATATATATATATATATATATATATATATATATATATATATATATATATATATATATATATATATATATATATATATATATATATATATATATATATATATATATTTAAAATAAAATTAGTAAAAGCTACTTAAAAAGTAGCGAAGGAAATCCCAGCTTGTATTGGGAAATGCTTATGTTTGAATGAGATATACTTACGGATGTGCACGACTTTCGACGGTGCAATGTATATATATATATATATATATATATATATATATATATATATATATATATATATATATATATATATATATATATATATATATATATATATATATATATATATATATATATATATATATATATATATATATATATATATATATATATATATATATATATATATATATATATATATATATATATATATATATATATATATATATATATATATATATATATATATATATATATATATATATATATATATATATATATATATATATATATATATATATATATATATATATATATATATATATATATATATATATATATATATATATATATATATATATATATATATATATATATATATATATATATTTATTTATTTGTTTAAGAATTAATTACTATGAAACATTGATTAGCTTATAAAATTAACAGGAACCGAATGGCAAAACCTTAACCTTTTGCTTATTTGTTTCTGTCACCCAACTGGGACTAGCCCGTTCTAGGGTGGACAGGACTCCAATATTACAATCAAGTTTGCTTTATTGCTTGGTTGCTTACAAATATACAAGTTTTAGTAAAAAGCTAATGACACTAAATTGCCCTAAAATGTGGTCTTATGAATAAAATAAAAAAATAAAAATAATTAAAAAAAATATTTAAAGATAATGTAATAAATAAAATGCAGTTCCATTATTTAATCGGCAATAAATATCATATAAAATTCGATTACATAAAATAAAATAAAATACAAATAGAATGTCACCTTATAATACTAGCTATCATATAACAATAAATAATTAATTGCCTGCAATTTAAATAATTGAGGGTTGGCGGTAAAAATATCAAAATCTGGTGCCATCGAGTGAATCTCATTTAAGCGCTGCAAAGCACGCGCCAACAAATATCACCTCGTAACGTATATATATAGTAATCTATTTTGATGTATATATACTAATCTATTTTGATGGTTTCGTTTATCTTTTGTACAGGCGGTCATTGTAATAAATCAATCGGCTCGAATGGACTATTCATGATAAATTATACTCTGTATGGGCGAGATAATGAACTGCTTGCTAATGAATTCATGATGATTTTACATGCCAAATATTATGACTCAATGAGACGCTTGCTAATTTTGTCATTTTTTTGCTTAAATATTAAAAAATCATACCTATAAATTAGCTACTAAATTAATACTGCTAGTAAATTAATACTGCTACTAAATTAATACTGCTTCTGATAAAAAAAAATATCAAAAGCAGTATTAGGATGAATGACCAAGGCCATGAATGACCAAGTAAGATGGTTTGATAACAAGGCAGGACCTCCAAGAGTGGTTAGATGACAGAATTATTGACTTAATCTATCATAAAGATTAGCCCTCGTCTGAAAGGAAAGCTTTTAGGCTAAGCCCCACAAAATTTTTCACATTTTTATTTTCTTGTTCAAGGAAAGTATTGTAGACCCACTTCTGTGTGTCTAGCTGTGTGTATTCTCTAACGATAGCGCCGAAACGCTTCATCCGATTGAGCTCAACTTTGGCATACAGGTTATGGCATTAGCTGAAAATATTGTAGTTGCAATCCGTCCACCCTAGGTTGACTCCCGACAAGGGAACTCCTCAACGGTCAACAGCAGAGACCCATTTTGTATACGCATGCATATGGTAGCCCCTTCCAAGTTCCACCATGACATAGCTGATGTACCCTGGGTTTGCTCCCGACGAGGGAACTTCTCAACGGTCAACAGCAGAGACCCAAAATGTAGTATACGCATTCAATTATGATAGCTCCTTCCATGTTACACCATGACATGGCTGATAAACCCTGGGTTGGCTCCCGATGAGGGAACTCCTCAACGGTCAACAGCAGAGACCCTAAATTTTGTATACGCATTCAATTATGATAGCCCCTTCCAAGTTCCACCATAACATGGCTGATGTACCCCGGGTTGGCTGCCGATCTCCTCAATGGTCAACAGCAGAGACCCAAAATTTTGTATACGAGTTTCGATTTCGTTTTCGATAGTTTTCGATTTCGATTTAGATTTCGTTTTCGATTTCGGTTTCGGTTTTGGTGTCGTTTTCGGTTTCGGTTTAGATTTCTATTTTAATTTCGTTTTAGATTTAGATTTTGATTTCGAATTCATCATCATCATCATCATCGGGGGAGGGGGTGGGGTTAAATGGTGGTGCTAGGTTGGGGGGAGGGGGTGGTGGTGGTAGAATTTAGGAGGTACTTACATCCCACCAGTTTATACAAAATCTATTAAACTAATTTTCACAAACCTTAACATAATAATAATATATGCTATTTACATCTCCCTGTAAGAGATTTATGTATCAAATTTGCAGACTCTACCGCAAAGCTTATGGTGCTCAAAGGGTTAAAATACTTTAGGGGAACCCGTATATAGACTCGTTTTTTTTTAATTATAAATATATGACAGCACTTAGTGACCTACTACTTATATTCGTCCTTTATATAAATAGCATTTTATGTATATATGCATTATTTACCTAACAACTTTTGTTACTTGGGTCAGTAATACTCCTGAGACGGTAAGCTGAATTCACCATCGAACACCTTTTGAAGGGCGAGAAGCACCTAGGATTTGAGGGCAATTAATAGTAATTATTGCCTTTGTGTCTATATTTAGTACCTACCTATCGTCTATAGTTAGTAAACATTAAAAAAAAAAAACAGATTGTTTTAAACGCAAAAATCATTTTACAAAAACATCTAATTTTGTTAATGTTAGCTTTTCTAAGCTCTGTTTTAGAGCTGTCGGGTGTTGCTTGTTGGCAGTATTGCCATCCTTCTTTCAACAGAATAAAACTCGTTATTTTGGGTACCCCCTCGTATAGGTCATAAATACTGAGACAATAGAAATAAAAAAGTATTGTTGTTTTCTTAGTAACATTTAAATTTGTTAAATTTAAAATTAAAAGATTTAAATGTTAAATTTATAAAATATAAATTTGTAATATCAAAATGTATAGAGAAGCTTTTTCTTCTCGAGGCCAGACTTTCAGTTGGGTCATTTTCGACCCCTTTTTATTGGTGGCCAGCAAATATAGCGTTAATCGACGCATTAGCTCCAAACGGTCGTTTGCATAGACCCAAAATGGACAATCTGTAATCGCGTCCCCTGGGCGCTGCTGGCTGATTTGCGTCATCGCGTCGACATTTCGACTTTTCACTAATCGGTCTGGTTCAGTGATCTTCGCTCAGGCGCACGCCGCTCCTACGTCTCACCTTAATGGCCGATTTTCTATTTGGGTAAAAGCCTGTCATTTCGTGTCGGCAATTGTAAAAACAATCTGATTACATTATTATGCCAACTCAGCCCTCAGCACGCAACGCCACCCAACGCGACGCTTGTAAAATGACGCCTTGGATTTATCGTCAGACGTTGAGACAACTAATAATCAATCCATGTCGTTGTATCTTCACATTTTTGACGTGAAACGTCTATAAAATCAGAGCGAAACATACAAGTAATACGATATAAATTTGGATGATAACCAAAACGTATACATTGTCTCGCTTTAATAGCTCGAGCGTAAACGATTATCCTTGATTATTTATGGTGTTAGATTGCTTAACTTAATAGTATTTACGATTTCGTAACCCCACTGTTCCGGAAAAATACATGTGGCTAAACTAATAGCAATTTACTGGATCATCTATAACATTGATATTGAATATATTTTTTTTTATAAAGGACTAGTTGATTATGAAAACCCAATAATTTAACCAAGGGTAACAATAATAACATTGAATCGGAATTAGTGACATTTATCACATGTTTATATAGTCTGATTACACTAAAAAAATAATACGGAGACACTCTAGAATGCCATCTATTATTATATTTGAACATCAAATCGAGTAATTATTACGTATGGAAACCTGTGTAGAAAAATTAAAAATTGACAGCTTCATGTAAATAATACTAAAATATTAAAAGCCTTGATTTAAAAATTCGTTTGTTATTATATTATTTGTTATTATTGTTATTATACTGTTTACGGCGCCATCTAAAGTGCGACATCTTACTGTAATCCCACGAACGCCGCCATATTGAACATAATAAGAGAAATTAATCAATTTTTGGAACCATGAGTCGTCGTAGTAAAATCCTAGTTGCCAAATCGCAGTACGACGCTGATCAATCTATGTAAAACGCTATATAATCAATGCTGTTACCGCCAGAGACGCAAGTTCGGTGTCGCATAGTCAACGCGGCAATTCAACCTTGAGCTTGTGTCGCGGCGCCCCAGGGGGTGTGATAATGGGGGGGGGGGGGGGGTGTGTTGACATTTTTTTACATACTAGAAAGTAAATTTTTGTCACAAATCACATAACTAATCTTTTAAAAGCACAGCCTTTATAGCTATAATAATAAATAAAACTGTCCTTTTTCTAGAATATTAGAATTTTCGTGGAAAATTTTACAAATAACGAAGAATATTATTTCATTAGAATTCACGAACATCTCTTGGTTTTCTGGCAATACCATCTCAAAAGTACAACTAGCCTGAGCAAATTAATTAAATCAGACCAAAAAATTCGTGTAGTTTTGAAAATTGGTACATTTATTCCTTGAGATATCCTTATCAACATACTAAAAGTCCCCGATGGGGGGGGGGGGAGGTCCCTTTTTTCAGTTTTTTGCTCGTATCTCGACAACCATTAATAATATCTTAAGAATTAATTCCACAATAATTAACTACATTCAATTTTCTACAAATTATATGTCATGCATTTTACTGTGGGATGAATACTTTAGAAGCTACAATGGGTCAAACGCAAGAGAAATCCGCATAGTAACCGGCGCGTGTCGGCGTCGCTTGTTCGACTCGCCCCTCTCCCAGCGAACCACGCGCTGCCTATCGGCGCCCGCCTCGCGTCATCCGGTGTCGTCTCGCCAGCCAGTACCATCAGTGGCCAGTACACTCACAACGCTTATACGGTGTGGAACGCTTATACTCCCAGCGAACCACGCTGCTTCTGTTCACAAACGTGCTGTTTAGTTCGTGTTTCGCTGATTTACATCATGACTGATAATTGTACAATTTGTGATAACGACGTGACTAGTGACCGCTGTGAAGTATTACAAAAAGGAATGCAAGGCTTGGCGGGCTAGTAAAATTAGAAAAGACGGGAAACACATCCTGCTGGCTGATGTTGAAAGTGTTATTGTTCATGGCACTTGTAGAAAACGATATACATGAAGCAGTTCCATCATCGCCGATCTCAGGGAAGCAGGGCCATCTAGGTCTTCTGCTCCAAGATCTAGCTTGCGCTCATCACAGCAGTTATTCGAATTTCATTCACAATGCCTCTTCTGCACTGAAGCAATAGATGACGAATACTATGCCAAAGAAAACACAAAAACAAAAAAACGACGTCGTAAGATATAGCCTGTTCTCAGTTTACAGTTTTCTGCTACAGTTTTAGGCGCTGTTAAAAAGCGGAATGATGAGTGGGACAATAATGTTTTTCGGAGAACAACAAATGCCGGTGATCTTGTTGCTGCTGAAGGCATAAGGAAACCACGTTGACTGTTATACGCGTTTTTTATTGGCACATGAATCTACTACAGCGAAAAGTAGCGGCCGTCCGAAAGAAGAATATGTATCTAATGCCATGGACCAAATACAGTATTATATGGAACAGAATAAGGATTCTCAGATGTCTATAGACGAGTTGAAGGAGCAAATTGTGGGGAAAAAGCTAACTGTGGACACGGTTAAATCTTAACTTAAGGAGCTATATGGTGACGAATATTGATTAGTCATTCAAAATCCCATATATCCCATAAATCCGTCATATGCTTCCGTGATACTGGACACAAGATCATGAATGAGAGATGGTACAACTCTCAGTGTGAAGATCAAACGAAGAACGCCTACGAGTTGTAAAGACGGCAGCAATGATAATTAAGCAAGATGTGCAGTCTCGTGTCTACAATACGAGTCAATAAGCTCCCAGTGGTACATTTTTGGATGACGCAGAGACCATGATTCCCGAACCCTTCAAATCATTGCTGGATTCACTTCTCACCCATAGGACAACGGATAATAAGAAAACCGAAAGAAAGGTAATTTCATTGGCACATTCTATCATCAGCATAATTCGACCGAGAAGCTTCATTTCTTCTGTGCTCCAAGGGATTGGATTTTTCATCCTCAGAAAGTTCGGTTCAAGAAGCTTACTGGATCTTCTATCTAATTTCGGGTTTAGTGGTTTCTACTATGATGCTACCATGCTCGAGTTGTCTGCAATATATCATACCCAAGAACCTTTACCACCTGATACTTGCACGCAGTTTGTATTCGATAATTCAGACTTCAACTTGGCAACTCTAGACGGCCTGAACACGTTCCACAGCATGGGAGGCATTTTATGCATTACACCTGCGGAATCAGTACCGACTGGAAAGAAAATAAAAAAAATAACAAAAGCTCCTACCTCTACTACACAAACTGGAAAGTTAGGAGACCAGCAACTACACATATTTACAAAACTTGCTAAGAGGGGACTAAAGCAAATTACGATACAAGATGTGAATCGACAAAATCTCCTGCACCGAGACACGACAGTACAAAGTCTGTGTGATATGTTGTGGATATGAGGCAAGTGGCTCGAGGTACCACATATGCCCGAATGGAAAGGATTCTTGCGGTGTATTCAACCAAATCAGAATTTTGATAAAAGTGCAATTATCCCTTTGCCATTCATCACTTCTCCTCCAACTGACTATGACACAATATACACTGCTTTGAAATATGCCGCAGATCACTGTCTGATCGAAAGATGTTTCGTTACATTTAATCTACCCCTTTATATAAAAGCTCAAGATATTGTTGCATCTTGTCAAGATGATCCCAAGTTTAAAAATATTGTAATTTTTTTTAAATCAATTTTAATACCTTGTAGCTTCTAAATTAGTAATCCTACAGTAAAATGCATACTACATAATTTATAGGAAATTTAATGTAGTTAATTAATGTAGAAGTAATTGTAAAGATATTGCTAATAGCATTCGAGATACAAGCAAAAAACTGAAAAAAGGGACCTCCCCCCACCCCCGCGAGCTCACCCCCCACCCTCGGGGACTTTTAGTATGTTTATCAGGACATCTCAAGGAATAACTGTACCAACTTTCAAAACTACACGAATTATTTGGTCTGATCGGCGATTTTTAGGCTAATTTGCTTAGGCTAAACGTTTTTGGGGTATTTTGGGAGTTTTCCGTTTTTTTTTGTTGATAATTTTAGCTGCTGCTAAATTAAAAACCTCCCCCATTACGCGTTTTATCCATACTGGATACCTTAAACGGTAGCGAACGGTTTCGTGCAGCTCGGGCCATAAGGCTTACTGTGTTCTCGATTCGGTCCAACTCACGATTCAGCTTCTATTAGGTAGCCTCCTCGTGTGAAGGACTACCCCAGGAAGGACTCTCGGGTCTCAGGCCTTTACAGCTAGTGGTTCGATTTCCCCAGGGGATTGCCCTTCCGCGCTACTGGACGGTTTGCGCACCATGTGACGTCAGCCAATCTGCTGAGCTCTCTGACTAATTACTGAAGGAGTGTGAAGACTATGGAAATATACTGTCTCCTAAGTAGCGGGGGTGGATGATGACCTGTCGTCAACCACTCTAAAAACGATCTATTGACCATCCGATCCCGAGTGGTATGACAAGCAAAGGACGCCCAGGTCCGCGATAAATTCATACTGAATTACAGCTGTAATACAACAGGTAGAGGCCGCGCAAGAAAATTCGGACCCGTAACCAGTCGGGTGGACAGAGGTATCCTGATGGTTTAATCCAGACGGATATATCCTGCCAAAACTGGCAGTCAGGAGGGAGGTGGCCCGTTATGTTTCCTTCATAGTGACGCGCTGTAAGTCGCTGGACTCTGGCGGGTTTATTGGCTTTAATGGGCGGTTGATTTGTATTGCCTCTAAGTCCTATGCTCACCTCACGGGAAACATAACGTTAAAACTTTCTGGGGTTAAGGATTTGACGGTTGTAGTCGACTCCTCCAATTTCCGATTAAAATAAGTTTTGTTTCTAAGCCCTGCTACTCCTCTTTTTAAATCAGTAATTTATTTGTCTTTCCGTTGTTTGTTATTGCACAAAATTGTTTGTGCAAAATTGGATAAGTTGAAAATTCGCGTTGTTTTCTTATCGTCCATATACCCGTGTCATCCATTATACATGAACAATAGTTGTACTGTGAAGGACTGCAAAGACTGATAGCGAAGCTAGTTAATCCTGAGGCTTGTTAATCTCTCTTTCCTTATACTTCTGTACAACTAGGCAGGACCACACACCACATCAAACGGTCGCGAAGCGGCGGCAGTGGCGAATTACCGTATTCGTCATTTACCGTAGTCGCCAGACAGGGATCTAATAGACTTCTACTGTCTAAAAGTTCTGATACTATATTATGCGGATCTTGCTTAATTCTATCTGACTGAAGAACTGCTGGATGAACTCGAAAATTTGCAGATTGTTTGCATGCGATTAATCTTCGGTATACGAAAATACGACCACGTGTGAATTTAGAGCTCAATTTAGTGGTTGTCCATATACCAAAACAAGAAATGTTTACCTGATTTTGCTCCTTATTCACTATTTCTCTCATCTTCTTCATTGTTCTTTATTTTAGACCGATTCGAGCCTAATATAATCCCATGACCTACAGCTTCGTTCGGTCTCTGGCAATCTTTTGAAAATCACTCTCATATGACGGACTTTATTGTATTCTTTAAGCGTTCATGCTGCAAAGCATTAGAATGGTCTCCCAGTTAATATTAAAGACCCACCTTCTGTAGAATCCTTTACAGCTCGGCTAAAACAATACTACCTCTCTCAGATGCTGGTAATCAGTTATTTCCTTTTTTCCTTCATCTCACCTTTCCAATCTTCCTCCTCCTAAATATAAATTAGTACTTTATATTGACTTTTTAGCTTTTTGATGTTAGTAACTCTGCCCTCATCAATATAAGCAATGGTTAGCTGTTGAATATTGACTGGTGGTCTTGCTTGCGTCTTTGTTGAAAATGTACACAATGGACTCAATTGCGTTTCTTCGTGAATTAAAATCGGAAATTAGTCCGTGTGAACGAGACAGGGCAATTTTTCGAATTAAAACTACCCACAAAAGATAAAAAATCTGAATCTAACACCTCACGAGATGTGTTAAAAATTACTCGGATGAGTATAAGTTCGACAGGTAGTTTTGATCGAGGATCGGTCGTTTCATATTCCGCTCTAACGTATTGCTCTATCTCGTTTGCTTCAACTAATTTCAGTTTTAGTTCACAAAGAAACGCAATCGGGCCCAATACAGAGTTTCATTATTATTATTAGTTTCGATGACAGCGACGTGATTTCCTGCGGGAAATGGGTAACAAAGGATGATAGCACTGAGATTCAGATTAATCGTTGGAATCTATTTGAGGTTTATCTTGGGTTTTACCCGCACCTCGGATTCTGGGCAATTTGACAGTTGATTTAGCCGCGTGGATTTTCGCCATTCCTTGCTCCACTCTAAAGATAGACATGATGAGGGTTATTCAGTTTATAAATAGCGGGTACTTTTATGGCGCCGGACCGGTAGATTCAACAAAGTTTAAGGATATAGCTTACGGCAGAGAGTTGTGGGGGTTATGCCGCTGACCAAGCTTTGTTACTATTATACACATTATTACAACGACCACGTTATAAGAACCCTTAAGCGGAACAGTATATAAAATAAGCAAAATTAACAAATTATAAACCTCCCTAGTATATTACAAAAGTGAATATTTTTTAAAATAGTTACGATATAATAATATAAACATTTAATTTTTAATACATTTCATTGATTACATGATATTACATTTTTTATAATAATAATTGTGTTAAATATTGAGAATTATTCAGCAGATATTTGTCCGTACTTGGCTTATGTTTTGCTTGCTAGCCTCGTTAAACACTACTTCCCGTCAGATTATCAAAGTTAAGCAGCGTCGGGTGTGCTAATTAATTGGATTGGTGACCGCCTGAGTACTGCAACATGATGTTATAAACAGCGGGTATCATTTAAGATAATTGTCGTTAGACATAATAGAGGTAAAAAGAAATAACTCTTGAATATGCATAAACTAGAACAACACATACAAAAAATCTATCGTATTTGTGTTCTTGCTTGAGAGCCGTTTATGCGTAATAACGAATTAAAAATGTCCCAACACGCTTAGGTACTTTTCGCACGTTTGCTAACGCTACGTGCTCTTTACCACTACGTGCTTCTAATGCACGTTTGTTAGCGCCTCGTGCTATTACTTTGCTTTCGTAAGTTTGCTGAGGGCATTTTTCAATATTGTGGATAAAAAGGCTCGGGCAATGGGTTTTATTCCTGGTTCCATGTCGATGTACTTCCTTGTGCGATAATACCGAGCTCTTATTGCAATAGAATTCGCAAAGAGCTTCTTGAGCACACATCGCGTATAAGGTCAATATCCCTAGTTTTTTGAAGTATTCACGACATGACTGCCGTGGACTAATACCCACTATCGCACCGCACGTATGGCTCGTTTCTGGAGAGTGAATATACTGTTGATGTGCGCTGCATTACCCCATAAAAGAATACCATAGCGCAGGTGTGGTTTAACTAGCGTCTAATAGGCTGATATTACCTCAGGTCTATCGATACAACTCCTAAAGCGTTAGAGCATAGCAGGCTAGCGACAGTTTCGATAACATGCTCTATGTAGATTCCATGACATATTTCCATCCAAAAGTAGTCTGAGGAATTTAACTGATTCCGCGAATTCAACCGGGTAGCTAACTTTTAGAGATGATGTCTTGCTATTCAGATTTTAAAAAATAGTTTTAGACATATTTAGAGACATCTTGTTTGTATTGAACCAATCACCAAGTTCACCAAGAGATGTATTGATATTGGCAGTGAGCTTATTAATTGGCAGTGAGCGTATTATTAGGCACGCCAGATCTATCTCAGCCAGTAAGCTAGGGTTTTTAGTATTACCTCGAGCCAAAAATATAGGGCGTGGTCAGCATTTCTCTTCTGAGAAAAGTATTACCAACCATGTCTCTGATAAACCATGCCCGTGAGAAGTCGGATTTACAATGGATTAGTGAATGAAGTTCAAATATTTCAAAAACACTACTGTACCTTTTCAGCATGATAGGTATATTCATGCGAATTCCAAATAGCTGCATTCATTTCTATGCGATTCTTAACAACCAAGATCTACAACGTTTGCATAACACATATATTATGGATGTATTTACCCCGCAATCTAGTTATCATAAATCGGATGAGCATTTTATCTTCGTCTATATTGTCTGAACATCATATCACTGAACATTTTTTGATAATAAGTGAAGGTAACAAGATTGGCTTTATATGTAAACTTCATAAATGTCTCGCTAGAAGTGCTCGCAGGCCTTAGCACTTCAAATGTATATCAATAATTTGGCATCATCAGCATACAATAGGTAATGTCCTAATGTTACTTATTATTTTAATTAGTTCCTTACTTACATTAGTTACCTAGATAGAATTTTACCAAGATTAATAGCAAATAATTAAATAGCAAGGGCTTCACGTTTGATACTTGGCTGACTCAAAATTGAGTCTTGTAGAGTTTGCCATCAAAACTGCCAAATTTAACAAACTGCTGCCGGCCCCACAAGTAATCTGCAAATATTTTTTTGTTTTAACAGTTTACTTGAGAACCCAGAAGCAAGTATTTGTCTGGATATTGTATCGTTATCGACTTTATCAAAGGCCCTTTTGTAATCCATATATCAGTATCTACCTATCCCTTTGAGGTGCTATCCAACTCACCAGTAATATGTAATCGGTAAAAACTGACAGGTTGGTGGTTGTGGTCTGATTGGAAGGAACCCGTATTGGGCGTCCGATTGTATACCGCATAGTTGTATTATATACATATCTCGAAGTTGTAATCAATGTAAATGTGTAGGCAATAAGCACAGAATTCAGTCAAGTATTTATTTTTCAAGGACTATTATTCATGAATTTATTATTTAAAACAAAATAAAAGACAGCCATTTTGAAACTAATCGCAGATATCTCACATCAAATCTCTTTTCAAATCTCAGCGTTAGGATGATTTATTATAAATAAGTAATTTGCTCCTAATTAGTCATGCAGTTTATTAGATACACTGGGTCAGATACACACACATACACAAAAACACCCACACAACTTGTATACACACACAACCTGGAGATGCGGTGCAAACTCGAAAATTAGATTTTGCTAGAAAAGAAGACTTTCGCCATTTACATTTAAGGCGATATATTTTTTGGGAAATCAATTTTGGTCGTGTCTAAATAGCCCCTTATGGGAATAAATACGATAATTTCTGGGTTCACTGTTAAAAATACTTAATTTCTCGAAGTTCAAGGATTAAAATTAAATTGTTTTAACATTTCCTATGAGAATGTAAAACACATTACGAGTGATGATCTATAAGCAACATATTTTTATTTTAATATCATATGTTATCTCCATTCTACTCGGTTAATGCCGATACCCCATCATATTATGAAAAAAAAATAAATTGAAAAATTGTAGGAATAAAGAAACCAGACCTAGGCCACAAATATGCTGAAATGTTTATACATAAACCTCGGAACTTTGGCACATTTCATACAGTATTAGACATATAAACCTCGTTCTAACTCAATCACCGAGCAAACGCTAATATTGTATTTTTTTTTTCCTAACCAGCCATTTTTTTTCCTCACCGTCGAAGAAATATTTGAAAATTCTAGCCACGCTTCTTGTATCTACTGTGACCCCTACGAGTACTAAAAATGTTGAATTTTGAATAAGAAAAACCCTTTTAAAAGTCAAAAAACTGATATTTGAAAGAGACCTTAGCTGTTCTAACGTGCCCAAATGCTATTCTCCACGGGTAACTCAGCTGGTATTCGAGATTTCGATTGTTCGTCGTGTGTACCCATAAATATTTTATTTAATGCTGCATTATAAGTTAAGCAAACCTGCGGAAGTTTCAAAACATCCGCAAAAAAAAACAACATCGAAACTCAAAAACGATTCGTATTTGACTGATTCACTAATTTCGTATAGTTTTAATTCACCACGGACAAACGGGAAATAAATTTGGAAAAAAATAAATAGGGTAATTTAGTAAGGTAATAAATAGTAGGGTAATTTAGATTAAAAGAGTGAATCACACAGTAGTGATGTGCACGAGACGCGACCAGTCTTGAGTATTGTTTCGTCTCGTCTCCAAAATTCGAGTAAAACCAAAAATGCGGCTCGTCTCGAAATTCGAGACGTGGAGACTAGAAACTGTTGCTCGAGACTCAAGACAAGACGAGGCTCCCAAGATTGAGACTTCAGACGAGACGAGAGTTTCGTCGACGAGACTGAAAGAGATTTTCGCCAATCATCTGGCTAAACTACATCTGGTAATTAGCCCGAGTACTAAACCAAACTAATCAAAAAGAATAGTCGTTTGACAGTTTCTTCGACGCCGTATTTCGCAAAATATTTTATTTTATTACCGTTTTCGCAATATAAATTATATATCCTTAGGTTCGTCGCCATGATTTTAATTAAAAAATATTATTTAAATAAACTCGCTGGACGACGCACGTTTTTTTCTACCTAGGCTTATCCGAATTATTATTACAGTCACGACTTCAGCATTTTTGTTGAGATCAAAGTTTAGGAAATCAATCATTTTAAGCACGTTAGCTCACGTTTTAAACACGCATATCTTTGGATGCTACATTAAATTAAAAAAAAGGATAACAAAATAACAACACTATATTTATTATCTAAACATGTAACTACTAGTACAACTTATTAATAGTATCTAAGAAAATTAAAATAAAAGTAATTTTATCACCCTAACTATTACTTTTATTAAAGTATGCTTGCTATATATGCATGCCTAAAAACAATATAGCCACAGTAGAAAAACGTAAACATGCACACAATAAAAACTCTTTCTATGTAAAGAGCACAAAACAATTAAAAATGGATGAACAAGTAGTAGATACTTACCCAATTATTAGGTTTTTCTTTCACGTCTTTTTGATCCTTTTGAGAGTGTCGTTCGAGGCTCGAGACGAGGCGAGACTGATAACATTACCTTCTCGATTTTTCGAGACGAGAGTACAATTTTCACGTTTCTTGCCCATCACTATGGAGAGTGGGAAAGGACCATTGTTTGTTTTTAATCGGCTTTTTGGTGTTTATATAGCAAGGGATCGCGATTAGCACTCTTCCGCCTTCTGTATTTAATCCAAAAATAAATATTTATTCTCTCCTACCACAGGGAATTAAGCACCTCATTTTGACGACACAACAACACATAAGGTGGAAATTTGACGGCTTCCGCCGTTTCGCGACCAGAATAGAGGTAGTCAACAGGCATACTTAGGAGATATTTCCCTTTACAAAAGTAACGCGTAGTATGAATTATATGCGTACATTCTGTCATCGCCCAATCTACTAGTCGTCTCCTACCATCTAGCTAATCTTAAGGCGCTTACAACGGCCTCTGTCGGTGCCCCCCTCCTGGTGGACTGATTTTAAACATAATGTTTTCAACTCTTGCCATGACCAAATGATGATTGTATACCAATTTTCAGCTCAATCGGATTAAGGGTGTGGGCACTATCGTGGATAAATACACACACACACACACACAGACGAACACACATCTAGACTTCAATCTGCAAATGGTCTTAAACATCTCTGGGCTCAAAATAGATCGTCTCCGGATGGATAGTCTCGGATATGGACCGTCTCGTCTCTGGGCTCCGTCTTCATCACGATTTTTTTTTGCGCGTTCACAATGCTTTCCCTCCTCGTCGGTTATTGGGCCTTGAAAGTAAAAATGACGATAATATCGATAAATAACCGCATGTAATAGAAAATCTCCTAATATACAAATAAAATAATAAAAAAAGTAATACGAAAACCTTTTTTGTGTTCTATCTGTTTATTTTGCTCCGGAGACTGGAGATCTTCCGATATAATCGACGAAGAGTTTTCTGTCTTGCGGGCGTCGAGACCGCCGGACGAGAGAGACAGAGCTCACATTCATTAAAAGAAGGCGACGATCGAGAGCTGCGGGAGGAACTCGAGGTCTTCCAGAAACGGTCTTCCAGGACTCTATCGAGAGCGAGACGGCTTTAGGGACGTGTTTAAAATACGAATTTCGCGGGATCAACGGGATGAGCGCACGTTCACCGCTGCTGCTGGTCTCATGCTGAAGCCGGTAGCGGAATAGCATATATTGATGTTGCGGCATTGTCGAAGCGAAAACGAAGAGCGTGTGTACAAGAGATGTGTGGCCATAACGAAAAGCCGCAAAACCATCTCTAACTGTCATGTGATGTGAATTTTACGTGGAGGTAAAAAAGACTTTTATCCGAGAAGGGATCCAATAATAAAAAAGACTCGTATTTTAAGTGCCTCTCAGATACTTAAACCCATAAATTAATAAAGGTTTTTGAACGCCAGCTGCGGTCGTTTCTCGCTGTAAAAAAGCGCTAGCATAATGATCATTCATTACACGAATTGCCATGACTTCGCGTATTCTTTTACACGTTACACAATTCCCCCTAATAAGACAACTTTTCAGAGAGACAAGGAGAGAGAGATAAAGGGAGGACTCACCTCAAGCTTTCTTCTGTTGATTTAGCTATTTACGCCCGTTTATTGTAGTAGAAATATTTCGCTTTAGTCTAGGCGAGACACAAACGATTTATTACGTCCCTTTACAAGCATGAGATTACATTTTATTTAATTACATAAGAACAAATTATAGTTTAGTTTAGGGGGCGTTTTACTGATTAATTACACTGTGCACCTGTTGAAGCATGGCTATCTTAATGGAATGTCAGCCATTCTGTAAGTGGTAGCGCTTCTTACACTATACGCTACCTATTAATTTAAGACTTACAATTTTAACCGAATTCATAAAAGAAGTCTGTGGATGCAAGATCTGGTGAATACGATGGGTGAATAAATGTATCTAATCGTAACTACGGCAACTTGCTGTGAAGTGTGTGTTTATCCGTTTAGCGTCACGCGGAAATATGTAGTAGCGAAAAGCGATTGATCAGGTTGGATTGTTAAACCACGAGCTTATCCAGGTTTGGACAGTAACCTTTTGCATAAGCTTTAATCTCCACACAGACACAGCACCTCATTTTACAAAATATAGACAAATTTTCGATACTCGTATTACCATAATTGGCACACACGAAAATATCCGAGTTGAACAACAGAAAGACAAATAAATTTCCGATTTTACCGGAACCAGGAATATAATGGCTTAGTTTAAAATTTCTTTTAATTTGAACTTTTAACACAAGCCGAAGTTATCTTAATTCAATATGGCCAGTTTGAAAACATGATAATTAAACAGGTAAGTACCTAATAAACGCTATTATAAATAATTGGATATCCCTGAAGGAAATAGGTATTTTCGTAAGTGAAATGTAAAATTCACCACCGATTCCGCTAACTCCATCATAAATTAACTTAATCGCCTCATAAATCCCCTGAAATTTTAGCATAGCACTGTATCGTTATAATGAAACAGGAGCTGATAAAATTTTTGGCAGTGACCTAAGTATCATTAAGATTGGAAGCAGCATAGAATTGATTCAGTAGTCCAAATACAAAAACAATGTTTGCTTATATCAAACAAAAAATCAGTTGTCTCACCCAAGTTCTCCCCGGCAAGCAGACAAGGAAATTTTCATAAAAATATTAAATTCATATACCTACCTTTGTGATTATTTTAACCAAATTAAAAATGACGCTGAATGATCATCACTTTGAGTCCATACAATAAATAAAAGCAAAATCGACACGGTGCAGCTGGATGTTATACCAAAGAATGCTTTCCACAAATATTTTAAAGACTGGAATAAACGCTGGCATAACTGTATTATAATCCAGAGAGAATACTTCGTAAAACCATCACTTCTTAGGAAAAATAAAATTGTCGTTACTTTTTATCAAATTTGCATTTGTATCATAACCGAGCCATTCAAGATAGCTAACGCGATGTGACGTATGCTATATACATGAACAGGAATGTTTCAAATACAATATAATTTAGGAATTATAGAGATGGAAATTGTCAACCTCTTGTCGATTTCACAAAAATAACATTGTGCTACTTATATAATTCTAGATATTAAGTCTCAAAAACTATTTCCTGAAATTGCTGCACTCATTGCTGATACATCCCGTACAGCATTTACATTTTATTATATTATCATTTTACCTTTTATTTTATAAAGACGTCAAGTAAGTCGGTCGCAATACCTCTCTGGTTATATAGGAAATTGGTACGGAAGCTGTGTGTTGTTCAAATATTTATTTATCTTATTTATGTGCCCTCATTTGAGACATAAAACGTCCCGTAATATTTGTCAATATTTATTTTTTCCAAGCCTGTAACGATGTTTAGGATGCGAGGGGTCTTCATCATCTGTCATTTCATTTTATTTCGTAGGAATAACCTAGAAATGTTTTCGGTTGCATGATGTATTACGTCGTTTCTTTTATTTTAACCTTTAGCCTGACTGATACACAGTCGTCTCTTTTTTTACCAGTTGATAAGAGTTTCTACACTCAGTAGAGTCAAAATTAACTAAAATTACTACTGGGATACGAATGTAAACCAGAATTACAACTAAAAAATTAAAATTACTACCCGAATGTGTATATACCTACATTACAAGCTATAGATATAAAAGGTTGAAGCGCAGATTTTCTAAGTTATATATAAAAAACAAACGATTTCACAAGGTATTATATGTACCATCGCGCTATCGTACATATGGTACTAATATATAGTCAATCAGAATTTTTGATAATTTCACAATTTATAGACAAAAATAAAAATAGACATGTATTTTTTTTAAATAATGAATAATTTAAATACAGTTGTTTCCAAATTAGTAATAATAATAACAGTCAATCGCCAATAGTCGGAATAAAAAATCACAATTATATACTACTCAATAATAGAAAGAAAAAAGGTGATCAAATATTGACAAAAATTATATTGTTAAAATCCTTATTGCCATAAATGGGTTTTTAATTAGGATACACTGTTATTTTCTTATACATATACACACATATATATATATATATATATATATATATATATATATATATATATATATATATATATATATATATATATATATATATATATATATATATATATATATATATATATATATATATATATATATATATATATATATATATATATATATATATATATATATATATATATGGGTATGGCCGTAGAAAATTGTACATAGTAACTCTCGAGACATAATGTATCAGTAACACACAGTAACGTACGAGACTAGTAGTAACTCTCGAGACTATTCTTAAGCTAGGTTTACATGAATGAATGAATTAATTAATAATTGAATGAGTTATTGAGTAATAATTTTAAGAGGTATTGGTTTCAAATTCAACGCCTACTGAAACACTGCGTGTAAGAGATGGTTCCCCAAGCCAGATTTTTTTCTGATTCTGATTCAGGGGTGTATTTGGCTCATGATTCTAAATACCTTCAAATTGGTAATAATGTCGGCAAGTGGAAAAAAAAATCAATAGATCGTCGAAAATATATGTAGGTACATCCATTTATTTATTTATTTGTACGTATTTCAGATGGTCCAATTAAATACACCACTTTAGCCTTCCGAGATCTAATCATCCGTTGCACTATTTATCTTTTAGAGCTCGTTGTTTAAAAAAAAAACTAATTAAAAGTTAAGTCATAAATTTATTATAACTGGTATTCGTCACTTAAAAAACGAAACAGGCATACCAAAAAGCCCGATTACAACTTCCATTTTTTTTAAAGTAAACTAAACATTAAATCAACTTTCATAACCACATTGGTTGTTAACACAAAAATTCGGTTCCTAGTAAGCCCGATTATAACTTCCATTTCTTTTAAGTAAACTAAACATTAACAGCCGCTATTTCAGTTCATACTTAATCTGCTTCACAAGTAAGTGACACCTAAGTGCGACCTTAAGTCCGAAGAGTCGGATAAGTCCGACTCTTCCGAGATAAGTAGCACATTGAGTGTCACTTACTTGTGAAGCAGAATAAATATGAACTGAAATATCGGCTGTAAATCAACTTTCATAACCACACAAAATTTCGGTTTCCAGTAAGCCCGATTACAACTTCCATTTTTTTTTAAAGTAAACTAAACATTAAATCAACTTTCATAACCAAATTGGTTGTTAACACAAAATTTCGGATAAACTGATAAACTTACATGCAAAAATTTACGCAAACAATTGATAGCTCTACCTAGCCTGGAACAGAATTTTAAGCGAACATTTCTAGGTAAAGTAAACCCGATCACAAGAATTTTTTAAATAGTACTCTTTCGAGCTGAGTACTAAATCAACTTTCTTAACAACATTGGTCGCTGGCACAAAATCTCGATCGTTTTTTTTTGATTTGACAAACTGTAAAGGGTTTTTGACTGTTTTCAAAAAAGTTATAGTATAAAATGTTACACTATTTTCCTCTTGCACATTTTCAATATAACCTACGTAGAACTTCCAAGACCTTTTCTCGTAATATTTAACAATCACACTATCACCTTCTCTATTTTCAAGTCTCTCGAACTCTTTTTCTTCAGTAGTTTGACTAGGTTTATTTTCTTCTTCTTCTATATGTACTCTATTTTGGGCTTCTTCACTCTTTGCTTCTTCTATTTGTACTTTGTCTTTAGTTTTCACAATCTCGTGCTTTTCTGCTCCTATTTGTACTTCATTAGTCTTGCTTTCTACTTCTATTTGTACGATATTTTTAATTGTCATAGTATTATTTTTTTCTTGTCCTCTTTGTATTCTGTTATCACTTTCCGTAGTCTTGCTGGTAATATATTTATCTTTTTCTTTATTTTCAGATTTCGTTGTAATAGTTTTTCCTATTTGACCTCTATTTTCGCCTTTTCTAGTCTCGTTTTCTTGTTCTTTGTTTTCCATGTTAAGGTTTTCTTTTTCTCTTATTTGTACTCTATTTACGATTTCCGTAGTCTCGATTAAGTTATGTCTCTTTTTTTCTTCCACTTGTCCCATATTTTCTAGTTCTGTAGTCGGTTTTTCTGAATCGGTATCATGATCGTATTTGACGTTTGTTGTTATTTTTTTAAAAGTTCTTCGTCATCGTCAATACAATAATCTGAGGAGTCGTGGACAGAAAAGGTCTCATGACTAGTGTCTGTCGTATCACTTTCACTATCGACAGGCCTCTTTCGTTTTAAACTACATGTTTTAAAATTGACTTCCTTTGACGTTGACGGAATAGGATCAATGTTATTACCATATTCATTTTTGTTGTAACATTTATTTCTGTACAAATCGAAATTTGGGGAAATATGTTTGCTGTTTAATCCATAATACTGTTTTAAGTCTATATAGCCTTGGTTTTCAGGTAAGTAACGGGCATCGGCCAAAATCTGTACTTTGTTTTCTTTGCTATCATCAAGTGGGTCTTTCTGTGTAATTTTCCTTTTTTTCTGAAGGCCTTCTTGTTTCTTATTTGAACTATTGTCCCTTTTTCGTTTAAAATCCGTAGATTGCCGTTTCTTAGAAAGCAGATGGATTTTCGCATTAAGGCAGTTGCAGGAACCTTTGATAGAATTCACGTCGTCACAACAAAAACAACTGAGACATCTATATCTTATAGTGTTAATTGCATCCGTGTTAATAATTTGATGCAAAGTCATCGTTTGTGGTACGGGTAATAGGATTTCCGTTACTGAGTATTTTTTAATAGATTCATGTGGTATGTAAAACGTCAATATTGTTGAATCAGAATTTTGCAGCACTTCGTAGGCCACTTCGGCATTTGGTATATCAACGCCTTGGGCGACGCAGTTATCAAGGCGTCGTTTTATTGCGGTGCCGACACCATCAGCCGCTCCTTTTCCATGTGAGGCTTCGCTAAAATTCCAAGTCGAACGAGGGAATGTCATTTCTTGTGTGAGCTTAGAGAAGAGATAAAAAATTTTTTTTTGCTTATATTGGCTGGTTGGGCCGTCTGAAAAGAAGTGAATTTGTGTGACACTCGGAAATTCCTTCTTAACATAATCTAAGACCGGTTCTAAATGTGCCCATATAGCTTCTGGTCCATGTTCATTATTGGGGGAAATAGACGCAAATGTTTGAGGTTGCCTTTCTTTTGCGTACATCACTCCGGTATGTATAGTGATTTGTGGTTTAGATGCTCCCCAGTGCATAGATTGTACTTCCTTTGATAATTTGCATGTATAATTATCGGAGAAGTCGATGTGTATCACTATTTCGTTTGTTTCTAAATTATTTATGCATGATAAATACTGAGAATACTGGTGCTTTATGTTGTATATGTGTTTACGGAATGTGTTTAGGTCATTATTGTATGAATTGGTTAATGAAATTAATGTGTCACGGTTCTCTTTTTTAACTATTTTTTCGGTAGTTTTCTTGTTTCCATCATTTTTATCAACATATTCATGTTTCTCGCGTGCAAATTCTTCCCAAGTAACCATATCATCATTATTGTGAGCAGCCCAATCAAAAGTAATAACTTTATCGCGGCAATTGAGACATTGTCTATAGGCACATTCCTTCGAATTAGGATCGCATACTACTCTTGTAAGGATTTCGTCCAAGTTTTTTGTATCAATCATTCCTACAGTGTATAACTTTTCAGTTTTGAATTTGATGTTTTCATGTTTTATACATCCGCACGTATTCCTATTACTGAGTTTTGGATGCAGCACATAAAATGGCCTATATTTTTTGAACGATGAGTACTTTGCCGTACCTCCTTCGTCTTTGTATTTTTTGAACAGATCTTTTAGTGATTTGAGTAAATATCGTCTCTGTTGTTTGTCCTTATTTGAGGTCTTTACTTCTTTTTTCCCTGCTGTAGCTCGGCTTACATCATCTCTTACATAGAAGTTCTTTATTTCTGCCGAAATCTTTTTGTTTCTTTTTTCTGCGCATTGTTTAAGACGCCGCGCTCTCCCTTTTAATCCCAATAATAATGTCATTTGACGTTTCTTTCTATATTTATGTACTATTTCATTTTCCGTCAAGCTTTTAAAAATATTACGTTCTTCATTCGTTTTTGTATTTTTGTAGGCGTCTTGTACTACATTCGTTAGAATATTGTGATCCAAAAGGACCCTTTTGACTTTTTCTTTTGCTTCGTTTGTTACATTAGGTACATTCTGATCTATAAACGCAGAAGCTTTAGACAGTGGTGTCATATCATTTTCATTAGTTTTTGACGTTATCGTTATATCTTCTACATTTTTTTCTTTAAGTAAAAGTTCTTCTAATTGAAGGGTTTTTTTAATCATCGCTTATTTTGCTGTCGAAGTTTATCTATTTTTTTATACAATAAATTTATTCTTTTTTCATACTAGGTTTTCTTGGCAATCCACATTCTGTAAATTCTTTTTCTTTGAACTTGTTTATTTTTTTGTGGCTGATCCCTGGTCGTGTTGTTGGCGTCTTTATTATTTTTTTCAGCAGAGTTTTCTTTTTCATCATTCCTTTTTTTTCTCTTTTTTTCTCGCCATTTTAGTCTTTGTTGGATTATCTTCTCTTCAGAAAGGCTTTCCTTTATCTTTTTTCTATACTTTTTGTTTCTATCTGCATTATATTTTAGAACTTCGGAAAACTTTTCAGGATTCGTTTGCCGCATGCGTTCTCTATACCTTTTTTGTTTTTCGGCGGCTGTAAGCGGTGCCATCTGAAAAAAAAAAATATCAATCACCATCTATTTTTTTTTTATGGAAACTGACATGGATGTCTACATCACCCTAATGTAGTGATGTTAACCTAGTATACCTTGGTGAATTGGGTAGGTGCCATGTCAGTACTTCCCACTAATCTGGCCGGCTACATTGAACTGGACGAAAAACACGAACTATTTGTGCATAGTCGTTTCGACTGACCTTCATTCAGTGCGTTGGTACCAACCCGGGGGGATATACCCTACCACCAGCCTGGTAAGGATAGGGAAGGGACCTACAGTTTTACGTGGAATCCGAACCACGGCCAGCGTTAACGGTCAGTCGGTCACCCATCCATGTACTGACCGCGCTCGAGGTTGCTTAACTTCGATATCGAATACCGAAGAGCTGTACCAAGCTACCGACGCTGTCAAATTTTCATACTTGACAAACAACAAACAGACAGACAAAGGGCTATTACATACGTTTTGGTTGTGTAGGTACTAGAGGGGATCAAGATATCTATGTGCCATCGTCGCGGTGCCATCTGAAAAAATAATTATGCAACATATTCACCAATCACCACCCCCCATAGAACTTTATACCTACATTGAAAACTAAAAATATTAAATATCTACTAAATTAGTAGGTAGTCTGAGAAAAAAGTAAAAGAATAAAAAGTATTTAGAATGCATATTAGGATACAATCTCATTAAAAATAAAACAGAATTTGAAAAAAAAAACAGTTTCATACATTAAAACAAAAAATATTAATATCGCCTGAACTAGGATGCGGCCCTGAAATGTGTGAAGGAATCACCTCTGTGATTATGATAGTTAATAACGAGGTTGTGACGTTCGTTGTATTGTGTAAACTCAGCTTAAAAATATGTCCCGAGCGATACGTAACTCTCGTAACTCTCGAAGTAACACTCGCGAAGAAAAATCACGCGAATCTAACCTAAAAATTTTATAAACTCTGACATAAAACCAGAATGAGCCTCAATCCAAGCTTATTCCTTTACAGTATGAATAGAGCTATGAGCGAAATAGATAAAAAACCAAAATATAATTAGATACAGACCTTGACAGTCGTATTAAATTTCAGGAAATAAAGGGGACAACTCGATCGGCGCACAAAACTTTCGGTTTCACGAGCGTGACTGTGCGACTTTCTTCTTCTTTTTTTTATGACGGATAAGTATCAGTGTTGCCATGCTTAAATCAAGTTTAGGGATGTGGATACACAAAATATTAAGCGATTATTTGGTAACGTTTGTAAGGTAACTCTCGAGACAAGGAATTTTTGGACACAGTTTGAATGTTAAAAAAAAACTTCAAAATCGTAATTACATGTTGAAATACAATATATTTACAAAGTAAAAGTTATAATGAAGCTATTAAAAGCTACTCCGTACAGCTGAAGAACGTTTTTATAAATATATTTTGCCTTGAATAGTCATAAGGTAGATTTCGGACGCGCTTTTTTTGTATGAGACGGAAAAATGTGATTTTGTTAAAATATCATAAAAAATGTAAATTTGAAAGCCTGGTAGATTTGAACTAAGTATTATGTCTATTAAATGGAGTTTCTTTTAAATAGTTCATACTTTGACCTATTTGAGTTCAGTATTATTAAGTTATTAATAATCATTTTGCTCGGACAAAAAAAATAATAAATGCACAATTTTACGCGGCCATACCCATATATATATATATATATATATATATATATATATATATATATATATATATATATATATATATATATATATATATATATATATATATATATATATATATATATATATATATATATATATATATATATATATATATATATATATATATATATATATATATATATATATATATATATATATATATATATATATATATATATATATATATATATATATATATATATATATATATATATATATATATATATATATATATATATATATATATATATATATATATATATATATATATATATATATATATATATATATATATATATATATATATATATATATATATATATATATATATATATATATATATATATATATATATATATATATATATATATATATTACACGCTCGATTAATCCAGTTTCGGCAGCCAAAATAGCATCCCAGCTATACAAATTCAACTAAAAACTTTCTAATTCCATATTCAACATTATAACAAGTTTAAACTTTGTTGCAGGTATACCTATTCTCACCAGATCTACTATATGATTACGTCGGCAGCACGGGGGTATCTCTGGTCCAGCTGTTGGCTTATGTAAGCTCTTGCTGTAATCCAATCACCTACTGCTTCATGAACAAGAAGTTTCGGCAAGCTTTCCTTGGAGTCTTCGGCTGCTACCGCTGTACCGGGTAACTTTTCACTTACACTTTTGAAACTTTGTAATCGAGGGATAATTTCCAGGGTTTTATTTTTTAAATTAAAATCAGGAAATCCCGGAATAAAGATCTTGCTTAAAAGATTTAAATGATTATTTATATTTTAAAAGGTTTTGATAAAGTTATTGATCTGACGGTTGAATAAATTGAAAGGCCTTTGTTACACGACTGCCTAACAAAAAAGAGTGTAATGTGTTCAAGTTTCGTCTTTGTATGTTTTACTTTTTTTTCATTCCACCATACCTTCTAAACGTTTGAACCGATTTAGAAGTGTGCGATATTGTTAAAATCTTTATGTCATCCCGAGTGTCATATGGTACCTACCTTAACTGACTAAATATGTAGTTTGACAATCTTGTAGTTAATTCTTGGCTACCTTTGTATGTTCAATAAAGAGTAGTAACGAAACTTACTACCTAACCCAATTATTTTGACACGTCCAAGAGCGGTCTTTAGCCGTCAATTGGACACGACGAAAATGTAATGTAATGTAATATCAATTAGGTAGTTGTCTCAATGTCCAAATGTCGATAAAATAAAATAAATTTATCGTGTTGAGTTTCAAATGAAAGGTCTGATTAAGTACATTCCGGAAACATACATGTATCTATATCAATAAAGACATAAACTACAAATAGTTAATAAAAAAACCATAATAAAAATCATTATAATTACAATCGTTCGCTTTTTGTAACATAGTAATCAAAAAGCATGCCAATAATCAATATATGGTAGGAAAATAAAATTAATAATAATAGTTACAATGTTAGGAATGGTATGTTAGCTAGGAATAATACAAATAAGTCTTTCAGTCTCTTTTCTTCCCTGGGTGACCAACCAGTGGGTTAGTCTTTTTTTGTTTATAATTATACCTTGAGTTTTAATGCCGGGTATATCCTTAAATTTTATTGAACAATGACGGTGCCAGGTATAGAAAATGTCTCTCGCAGGTATAGCAAATGCATTTCACCTTGACACACATCGGCAAAATGATGAATGCGAAATAATTTTGTGAGCGAACGATTTCGAACATACACTGTTGTGCTTAAAGTATATTGTTATACACCGGTAAATGTTGATATTCGTTGCATTACGTTCTTTTATCTTCTCATGGTTGACCGTGTCATTTCTGCGAATAATTGTACCAAAAAATCTCGTCTCATGCCTCACATATCAATAACAACCTATTTTTCACACCTCGCTGACTATTATGTTATATCCCAAGTGGAATGTTCATTATGTTTCCTGGAACCGCCGCTCACATGTCATGTAATTTCCGTTCGCGCTGAGCGGGAGGGAAACCCAAACCTATTATCAAAGCTTTGCCACGTCCTCCTTTAAAGCCAACCGCTGTTTCTAGGGCAGTCAGTAAGGTTGAATTTATATTACGATTAGTTTATATTTTCGAAGGTTAGAACCTCACGGTCGAAAAGAGTCACTAGACTTCATCTTTTCTGAATTTACTGTGATAAACATATAGGTACGTTTTAATGTCTACTGCCATTATTAAAAGTACTTGCTTACTTTAATTTTAGGTTGATTTATAATTCAATAACAATTATTTGGCGTAAAGTTTTACCCGTATGATTATAGAGTCGCCCCTTATGAACCCTTGGAAATCGTCAATTAGTCAAGTCTCATTTCAGTTTGCTGGATATGACAAATTGAATTGTGAATTGATATTATTTGCCGACCTTCAATATGCCGAAAAATATCACAGTAATAAAAACGAAGTTCGTATGAATGCGACGCGACAACCCCCAATAAGGCAAGAGGACGGTTTCCCATTTGTGTAACATAATCTGCGGTTAAAATATTTAGTTGCAATATCTAATATAATTTGTTTTTTTTCTTTTTGACGCAACCGTGGCACTCCAATAAGACTCAGGCAAAGAGCTCCCCTTATCACAGGAGTGCCTAGCATGGCAGGCTCGGTTGCACTTTACTTAGAAAATTAGAAATACAAACATTTAAATTTAATGTATGCGCTATTTAACCTGGGCTCAGACAGATATACCTAAATTTAGAAACATTTAACGGATTGTAAATTTCTGGATTGTAAATTAATTTTGTTGGTGCTCTTCCATTTGAATGTGTATGTAACTAATAATTAATAAATAAAATAATAATGTCAGATTATGAGGGTATGTTGCTTTTTTTTAAATCTTATGTTGTATTTCCTTTACTGATCCACCCTTGAATGGAGGATTTGCAATGAAATACCTCACAGTTTTGAAGTATCGAACTCTTTCTCTAAATATTATTAATTTATATTTATTAATTTCGAAGCATGGCAATAATAATGGTGTAGTCCAATCGATGTAAGTCTTCTGAGCGCTATACACTGAGAACACTATTTGATTGACTCGTAAATTACCTTGTTATTACGGTTTTGTACAGAATAACGATGTTTCAATAGTAAGTTTGTTGAATTTCAAGGATTTTTTTTTTAATCTGGATTACTCGATTATATGTATCAAAATTTTTCGTACGGCTAATACGGAAATAACAGTATACTATAGATTCAACATAATTCATGTGTCCGACTATATCCGTACGTATCCTACTACATGCTGTCATGTTAGAAGCGAGATCCCAAAGACGCGACGTTATGAATAAACATCATTAAAAGTCTGCCTTATCATTAAAAGTCTGCCTTAGAACAGGCCTAGGCCTAGTTAGGCGACTGTGTCAATCATAAAAATAATGTCGCATCAATTTCTTGCTAACATCTTAATCAAATATGACATTAACTTTTTACTAGATGTGTTACTACTAAATAAATAAATAAATAAATAAATAAATTATGTTTTAACATTACAGCACCGTAACTACCGTCACGCCAACAACGTTACGCGTCATGTTAATTCCTAACTATGGACCATAGTTTGAGTTATATACGTAATCCTTGATGAAACATGCGTATTTCCGTGTATTACCCCGATATATTTTTCTCAGTGTACAGTTGTGACATCTGGGACGATCCTGGGTTTTTCGCAGAAAACAACATCTCGGATTAAATAACAGCAAGTTGAAGCAATGACTATAACGTGCTAAACAATTAGCAATGATTCGTATATTATTTGTCTGTAGAAGTTTATAATTAATATAGTATGTCTGCCGCATCGAGTGTGTCGTGAAAGTTTTGCGACAGCATCTTATGTCGGCGGAACTAAAGACATTAAAACCACCTTTAAACGTCCGTAACGGACATCCTCTTCCTAATGGCTATGGACTTCGAATTAAGAATGACAAAGATGAAGAATCATTACACTGGAAACAAGTTGCTTATAGTAATTATAGGAACTCAGTAAGAAAATAAAATTTAATGTTGTTAGTGAGCTCCAAATTAGTATGGTCATTGCAAATTATAAAATGTCTCTCTGAATTTCCGTCTTTGTGTTTCGATCGGGTGTTTCTCTATTTGTAGCTTGTCTATTCCAAATGGTTATAGGATATCAAAATTTGTTGAATATTTTTCGATGTATAGGTAATGAAAATTATTAGACGAATCATTAAAAAAATGACAATTTTAAATTTAAAATTTCAATATCTCGACATTCAGTGGTCAAAAGCTCAAAATTTCAACGATACTTATTAAAATATCCAACTCTATTTTCGAACTGAAACGATTACTGTCTTCCGTAAAGCATTACTTTGTAATGACTGTTATGTGTCTAAATAAAATAAAGTATAAAGTTGTCTTGAAGGTTGCTATGTGTAACGATAAAAGTTTATTTATTTGTAAAGGCGCCAGCTACACATGCGAGAAATAGATGATAGACCACATAAACAAATGCAAAGGGCCTCCCTCCGCCTGGGAAGTTACCTTTGTGCGTGGGAGTGGAGCGACGCCAAGGATACCACGGTAGCTCAGTCGTGCTCAGGGGTGGTTAAAATCCTGTATTGACGTCGTCCTGAAGTCGAGAGCATTCAAATTGAATGGACGGTCAAGTACCCTAGTTATGTTTTATTATAAAAATGAATTTCAATATATCTTGTGAGAGGACTAAAAGAAGAAGAAGAAGCGATATCAAGTTTAGTGCGCTGCGGCGACGAGATCGAATATTATGATTTACTCACCGCGCCCTCTATCGGTGTACCGACGAGGTACCGCGCCGGCGCGCCTCGATCGCGCCCGCTTGGAGCGCTCGGCCCCGTTCTCGGTCCGCGCTCTTACATAAATCAATGGCTAAATCGTCTAATGAATTTATTGGAAATAATGATGGTTATATTTACAAAAGAGAAAATACTATTTGAATCTAGGTCCGCTCTAAACCAGCAGATGCTGCTATAATTAAATAATGTACTGCGGTTCTTTTCTCCGCTAAATGATAAAATTAAAATGTATAATTTCAAAGTTCCTTTTATAAAATTATTCTTTATTTATTCCTTGCCCTGAAACATTACCCTGTCCAGTGTTAGTCGGGTACCTACGAGACTGTAGCTCGCTCTGACCCGGCGGTATTTTTAGGTACCGTCTCGATTTCTTTAATTCGCTAAATAATGATTAATTAACCAAAATGAAAGGTTTATTTGACAGAGTAACATATTTTATTTTAATTATAATAAATGAAAGCTAGGCCATAGCATATGGCGAATCCGAGTAGTTGGAATTGACAAAATTCTAAAATTAAATTCGTGGAAAATTGAACGTTAGAGCCTTTCAATTTTCAGGGCTTAATTCGGCGAAGTGGGATTTTGGACAGGTACTTTGGGTTCTGGAATAGAGAAGGAAGACACTGCTACCCGCGGGAGTTATTGGAGGGTTGCTTCTAGATTTTTTAGCGCCTGCTCCCCGGATGCGATTTTAAATTTTAAATTATATTTTCCGAAATCGACCTTTAGATGATAGTAGAAAAATTAGTTGAGGCGAGGAGACGGAAGGCGATGCTCAGACACCGGGAATTATGACTGACCCGACGTACTACCTACTTCTATTTTGACGCACTCAAATTACTAAATTTTGATTTTACTTGACTCTAATTATTCACCAACGAAGATATGGCAACGGTAATTTACAGGGGACTTGGCTTTAAAAGCAATCTTATTAATTTGAATTTATTATTTTTTTGAAATCTGATTTTACGAGAGGAAGCTAATGGTTACAGATAGAAGACTTGCCTGTAGATAGGTGCGGAATCCGATGAGGGCTTGCCCGGTACGCTGAACTGAGTTTAATTATAGATTTTAGATATTCACAGAATTTAAGTTCTAGACTGTGTTGGCTGGTGTGCAAATGAATAATTAAATGGGGGGTAGTCGGCCCGCTCCGCCAACGGCGGAGCGGCCGGTGTCTTCTCGACCGTCTTGCTCGGTCGTTGCCAGCCAAAAAAAAAAGAAGAAAGATCTCTTTTCTAAGTAAAAATATTCTACCTTACTGATTAAAATTGATTAGGGATGTGCGCGACTTGTCGTCTACATACGGTAAGACGTATCCGCTCGGTGTATCGCGTCTATGGCGCGATGGATAAAGTTAACTGATTAATTATTAAAATGATTTAGGTTAAAGTTTGTATACTATAAAAAACTAGGCCCTAACATTGCCGGATAGAGACCTAGTCACCGTCCCCGGTGACCTACATAAGCAATCAATGTTAAATATATAATGCTACGAGTGTTGTACACTAACCCCTACTTGCTACGATGCGTAGCCGCTAATACAATAAATATTGGTAACAGTAAGAAAAATAAGAATAAGTACGTAACGGTAATGAAGAAATTTGCCCTGTTTGCAAGGGTTGATACAAATCAAGATATTTTAAAAAAATATAAAAAAAAATAAATAACACCTAAACGAGAGAAGATGATTTTTGACAAAGTATTTTTTGATCCCAAAAAGTGCATAAGAGTTTCTTTGACTGCAGTATATGACGCTTATTCATATCAGGATTGGAGTTAAGAAAGTCAGGAACTGAAAATAGGGAAAGAATTCAGCCGTGAAAGATGTCGCCTGTCCGTAACAGGGTTAGCATGATTGACGGGTTGATCTTCTCCTGGGGCGTAGCGCGTGGCGTATCGTCTGGTTGCTGCGTCGCTCTCTCGGTGGGGTCGCTGCTTGGAGATCGACGTATGCGCGTCGTAGGGCCTTGGGTAAGACACACAGCGTGTCTCGTGGTGGTCGATTGATGAGCCGTACCTTGGAATTGCGGAAAAAATAGGCGAGCATTAGTAGGTTGCCTAGTTTTCTGATGTTGTGTCGTGATGATCTTAATCGAGGCAACTCGAAGAACATAATAAGTGGGCTGCTGCTTGGCAAATTGCGTCACTTTGCTTGTTTAAAAAAAGTCCGGTGGAAAATTTTTGCAGAGCTTCTACTTGGGACAAAATCGTGGTGCTACACTAGCTGTTTCAAGTCTGTGTGCACGGAAGAAATTCAGATTTTTACACGTCGCTTGTTTGAAAAGTCCGGTGCGTTGTGGCTAGCGGGTGTAATAAGGAAGGTGATTTTCGTGCCTAAATGCCCTGTCCATTCCAGAGAACACTACTTCACTTCACTGGGTACACACTACGCTGATGCTAAAATGGCACTTAAAGCGTCCTTATTTGCATGTTGATGGTAATAGTATATGTGGAGGTTACTTGCGGTCTGGTTTGTGTGGCTTCGCATCCTGGTCCACCTGGTTTAGTGATAATGTTCCTATTGATAGGGAACGCTCCTGCGGTCCTCGCCTATCGGATGTCGTCTATCGTGAATGCCGTCCTGGTTGTCATATAGAGATAGGAAAATGTATCTTTACCTCTAGACTGGAGTAGGTATCCTGGCTTCGGATGTCCATACTGGTTGGCTGGCAGAATTATGGTCCGTGGATTTATGGGCTGGATTATTCGGTCAGCATTGCCTTCATTATGGTATCTAGCAGCTTGGCTCGACGTTTGAGGTTTGCTTCCCGCCTTGCCGAATGTCACTGGACTGTCTGGTCGGTTATGACCAATTTTCCAAATATTGTCTGGAACGTGAAAAGTTATGCGGCATCATCTCGTTCAATTATCTAGCTCAGTTTTTTACTGGAATACTAGGATAGGTGGTGAGAGAAGGAGAGGCTCTAGTATATGTAACCATTTGTGTGTTATCATATCTTCGCTTTACAATTCCGTTCGAAACTTTGTTTTTAATCTTAAAGACAAATAAATGTATTTTCCGACTTCTTAAATTTCCTATGTGATTGGGGTCAAAAGTGGTGCATATGTTCTGTCCGTATGCTACATTTTAAGCGTGATAAGAAAGATTGGTACATAACAAAAAAAAACTTAAATTATTATAAATTACAAGTATTGTGAGACGCGTAGGTACACAATGTGGTATATTATTAATCCAACAAGGCATTTTAAAATCTATTCAACATATGATATTATTTTTTTAAATTAGGAGTATGCAGCTAAACTGTGCTGCTTAATGCGTATACTTACATATTATAATATAGTAATAAAACAAAGAACAAGAAAAATTATATAACAGTGGCAGTGCTCATATTGTGCAGCTTTACACATGAAATTCCATGGTTGAAAAACAAACAAAAAGAAATAAATAAATTAGAAATGTTGCTACTTTTTGTAGCTACTTTCTTTGAAAAAAAAATTAGAAGAAAGGAAGGGGAAAGGAAAAAAAAACTAAACTCTTTTTTTTTATCTCGGTCTATAAGCATCCATTCCGGCGGGTTATATTTTTGATTATATTCAGGCTTATTAAATGAAGGTATAGATAATTAATCCAATGGGGAACAGAAAATTTAATTGTTTATTAAAATGGTGAAAGGGGTGTAGTAGGTGTGGGAGAGCAGGTGCCAAATGTTTCCGGATAATTTATAAAAACAAAAAAAATATGAAGGGTTCCGGATTTAAAAAAAGATTATATTAAATTTTAATTTTAAGTTGTGAAATTATGAAATGCATTGCAAGAATGGTATTTCGGGTAGCGGTGTTTCCTATTGATTTTGTGCCCTGTTAAATATTGATTGTTTTGATATAGTGTTTTAATATTTGTTTATTTTTGTATTTATGGTGTGTTTTGTAGTGAAACCGGCCTTAACTAACGAAAGCAAGACTACCAATAAATGTCTGCTAATACGTCTATAAAAAAAAAAAAAAATAATATATTTCGCAACAATGTGCAGCGTGTAGAAGCGTTCGAGCTGATTTTATCAAATAATTGTAAATATAATGTGAAAAGGAGAAATAAAGATTGTAGGCCGGTTCTTTAATTTTGTATTGACCATTTTGACGACTTATCTGAAATATACAGAAGCGAATTACGTAATTTTAATTTGCGTGAATTCTGGTCGTATTGGTATTCAAATTTATAAAAAAAGGAAGTTATAAAAAATATTGTATATTTGTGTTTTTTAAAAAAAAATTGAGCGTGTGTGTTTATTGTTTGTTTGTGGACGGGATTAGAACGGCAGTGTGGTTTTCTTTACACGAATAACCAGTTCTAGATGTTTATAGACCTCGCGGTCTTTCACTCGTGATGGTATGAAGTTAAATTTTAGAGTTCCTCTATGCGTTGTTCCGCAGGCAACTCCCTAACTCCCAGGATTTTTGAGGTCCTTAGTATGTGATGTTTCTATTGCATATAAATTTTGTCAGATGTAAGTTTGTAGTCGTAGTGTTAAATAATAATATTCAGTATTTGACATAAGCTTTCTCTTTCGCGGGTCTTGCACGCTCCTTACTTGCATCTCTTTCGAACCCTTCCTATCATACTTCTTTCATACCAAAACTGTCTGTTTCGTACCTATTTCACTATTTGTGACTGTGTGAAAATGCATTCGTGACATATTTAAGATAATATTTTACGAATATTTATATCCAATTAAGATCATTGTTTTGGTTTTTTGATGAGTATTTTATGGACAAACTAAATTGAGCTGATTATTTATTAAAGAAATAACGTTGCGGGAAATCAATGGGGGTTTTTTATCTTACAATGAAGAAATTATGGTATGGAAAATTCCATATCTTGGCAAAAAGCCAAGACCGAACAAAGAGCTTTCTGTAGCTTATGACTAATCTACAACGGTTTTTGAAGGGGTTCCTAGTCGCTACTTAGTACTAACGATCTACTTGCCGCGTGATTGTATGTCAAACAAAAAATATAAAATAATTGATAGAAAAAATATAGAAGTATTTTTACAACAGAGCTGAGCATGTAGATTTTAATTCGACGATGACAGTTGATGCATTGAATACCCGGAACATAATAGTTCCTTGCGTTTTTTTTTACCTTAAAGGTAGGATGAACACCAAACCAAGTAAATATATAATTAAGAAAATCCAGAACTTGTCCGGCGGTGTTTCTCTCGCAAGCGAACGGTTAAGCACCGAACCGTTTTAAAAATCGCATAATTGCGTATAAATATAATTAAGGTAGAGAAATATCTTTGTTCTTTGATTTTTGCCGCAACGGCCCATGCAAAGGGAAATGTATTTATTTGTGTTTAAATTGTGTGTAAAAATGCGCTCGATTTTATCTCTATATTATGATTTATCATACCTACTGCCGTGTACGTTGATCGGTCGGATCTATTTATAAATAATCGCTTAACGCAGGTGTTGTGTAAGTGCGTTTGATTGCATTGACTCGAAATCTTGTTTGTTTTTAAATTTGGGAATGAAAATACATTAATGATATTTATTATATTTTTAAGAATTTGGGGCTAAATTTGCCCACATGGTAGGGTACCGAATCCGGCGGCCTTCTTGCCGGATGAGAGTACCTTTCAAAAAAAAAAATTTTATATTTTATAAATTTTTTTTTTGTATAAACTATTTGTACTTGTGTTCGATTTTTTGTTCTGTAGGTACTTTAGACCGTGTGTTCTGTTGTGTAATGTGTTTTGTGTGTGTGAATTTAGCTTATCTGTTGCGCTTTGTTTTGGATTTTGTATCTTGATAAAGTGCGTTAGGTTGTATACAATTAATTGTTTAATTTGTTTGTCTTATATCAAAGGGAATTATAATTTTGAATCTTTGTTTTTTCTGTTGAATAGCTTATTTTATGCCTTATAGACGCAATAGTTACTACCTTTTGTGTACCTTGTGCGATTTATATCCGGAATCCGCAGTTTCACGATGGAGACCGTGACGACTCGTTCGACTTCACTTCGGCGACGCCACGCTAGACCATATGTTGTTATAGGGTATTAGTTACTCGCAATGTCTTTAATATGAAAAAGACCCCGCGGTTTTCCGTTCTCGTCGGCTAACTCGTAGGCGACTGGGGACTTTTTTGCAATGACTTTGCACTTTATATACCTAGGGCTGAGTTTGCTACAAAAAAAATCTGCTTTTCTTGACAATGTATGGTTTTTGGCCCAGACCCAATCTCCTGTTTTAAAATTCAACGTGTTTCCTTTACTATTATTTTTTTTAAGATTGTAAACAGCGGATGATGAAGTGTGTAAGAAAGTTAATCGTGTTTATTCAAAAGTGAACGTGTTGATCCTAGTGTGTTGATGTGGATTAGTGTGTACCTACTTGATGTAATATTGTATTAGTGTATTATGAATTTATTAAGTTAAGGTCCCATATGCAATAGGCAAATGGGAAAGGAAATGAAAGAAAAAAAAAATTGATGAAGTGAAATGAAAACAAAAAAAAATTAAATAAAAATTAAAAAATAAATTTAAAAAAATTGTAACACCCTGTTGTGAATTTTGCTAAGTATTTATTATAAGTGTGAATAGTGGTATTAATTGCGGATATTTTTCTGCATAAATGTCTTAAGGTTCGTTTGTTGTAACTGTATAACTAGATATGAGTCCAACGTGTCGTCGCAGAAGCAAAATCCCCGCGTAATCGTTGCTGATTCCGAAGTCAAATCCCCAAGATACCTTGGTTATTACTTACGCTTATGGCTGAAAGGCTATTGTACATGTAGTATATTATTTAAAAAAAAATAAAATGTAAAGCACTTTATAAAGCATGAAAGAAAATATTGTGTTAGTTTTGTAACATCCTGTAAAATAAATTGGCAGTAGGTACGTTGTGTAGAGAAAACAATAGAAGAAAAAAAATAAAAATAATAAAGAGAAAAAAAATTTTGGGCGGGTTGGGTGGGAAATTCTATGGTGACCTATATGTCGGACGCTATATGAGAGAAGATACAAAAAGAAAATAAAATTGTAATATTGTTATAGTAAGGGCGTATTGAAAAAAAAAAAGTTTGAATCCTAAAAAAAATTTCTATACGTTTTTAGAAAAAAAAAATTTTGCCCCAGTTGGGCGGCAGTTTGTTATTATTTTCATATGAATTTGTAAAAAAAATGATATAAAAGGTGATATGGGCGGGTCGCGGTGGGAAAATACTGTAGTTTATTTTTAAAAAAAAAATTTGCCCCGCGGTGGACGCCAGATTTGTTATGTAGCGAAGGAATTTCGATATAAGTAGTGAGAGGGGTAAAAGAAGAAGAAGAAGCGATATCAAGTTTAGTGCGCTGCGGCGACGAGATCGAATATTATGATTTACTCACCGCGCCCTCTATCGGTGTACCGACGAGGTACCGCGCCGGCGCGCCTCGATCGCGCCCGCTTGGAGCGCTCGGCCCCGTTCTCGGTCCGCGCTCTTACATAAATCAATGGCTAAATCGTCTAATGAATTTATTGGAAATAATGATGGTTATATTTACAAAAGAGAAAATACTATTTGAATCTAGGTCCGCTCTAAACCAGCAGATGCTGCTATAATTAAATAATGTACTGCGGTTCTTTTCTCCGCTAAATGATAAAATTAAAATGTATAATTTCAAAGTTCCTTTTATAAAATTATTCTTTATTTATTCCTTGCCCTGAAACATTACCCTGTCCAGTGTTAGTCGGGTACCTACGAGACTGTAGCTCGCTCTGACCCGGCGGTATTTTTAGGTACCGTCTCGATTTCTTTAATTCGCTAAATAATGATTAATTAACCAAAATGAAAGGTTTATTTGACAGAGTAACATATTTTATTTTAATTATAATAAATGAAAGCTAGGCCATAGCATATGGCGAATCCGAGTAGTTGGAATTGACAAAATTCTAAAATTAAATTCGTGGAAAATTGAACGTTAGAGCCTTTCAATTTTCAGGGCTTAATTCGGCGAAGTGGGATTTTGGACAGGTACTTTGGGTTCTGGAATAGAGAAGGAAGACACTGCTACCCGCGGGAGTTATTGGAGGGTTGCTTCTAGATTTTTTAGCGCCTGCTCCCCGGATGCGATTTTAAATTTTAAATTATATTTTCCGAAATCGACCTTTAGATGATAGTAGAAAAATTAGTTGAGGCGAGGAGACGGAAGGCGATGCTCAGACACCGGGAATTATGACTGACCCGACGTACTACCTACTTCTATTTTGACGCACTCAAATTACTAAATTTTGATTTTACTTGACTCTAATTATTCACCAACGAAGATATGGCAACGGTAATTTACAGGGGACTTGGCTTTAAAAGCAATCTTATTAATTTGAATTTATTATTTTTTTGAAATCTGATTTTACGAGAGGAAGCTAATGGTTACAGATAGAAGACTTGCCTGTAGATAGGTGCGGAATCCGATGAGGGCTTGCCCGGTACGCTGAACTGAGTTTAATTATAGATTTTAGATATTCACAGAATTTAAGTTCTAGACTGTGTTGGCTGGTGTGCAAATGAATAATTAAATGGGGGGTAGTCGGCCCGCTCCGCCAACGGCGGAGCGGCCGGTGTCTTCTCGACCGTCTTGCTCGGTCGTTGCCAGCCAAAAAAAAAAGAAGAAAGATCTCTTTTCTAAGTAAAAATATTCTACCTTACTGATTAAAATTGATTAGGGATGTGCGCGACTTGTCGTCTACATACGGTAAGACGTATCCGCTCGGTGTATCGCGTCTATGGCGCGATGGATAAAGTTAACTGATTAATTATTAAAATGATTTAGGTTAAAGTTTGTATACTATAAAAAACTAGGCCCTAACATGACAATGAACAAAGCTAAGGAAGAACGCTGATTTTTTCGCAGTGTTTTTCAGTATTATTTGCATAGCCAGCTATTTGTAGCATGTTCGCGTGGCAGTTCCAGCAGAAATATTTATATTCTTGCTTCTGCTGCCGTGACCAAAAATGTCGTTTACCTAAAAGCAGCTCTACGTGGCACGATGGTTACACGGCCCGGTGGCATAGTGGTTAGGTCGCTTGATCTTGCTTTGTAAGGTCCCGGGTTCGATTTCCGGCTGGGTCATCATTTTCCGTTGAGTTCAAATTAACGGAATTGCATTTTCAATTCTGTCGATCAAATGCAATAACAAGACACACACTTACACACATGTTAAACGCGAACATACATATGAAACACGACATAGCAGGGTTGGTTGTAAGAGATTGTCATATGACAATAAACCCGCTCATTGTGAAATTTCACAATAAAGAGTAGCTCTTCTATAAGCAGTCATTTACATGAATAATAGCAAAGTACCCATCTTTTATACTTTCTTATAGATATGTATCGAAATTCTATAATACTGACCACTACTTTGATTATATACACCAGATTCTTTGAGAAAAGATAAAAAACTTTAATAACATTTACTTGTATAATCAAATTTAGAACCCCAATTTGAACACAGTTTAGGTATACCATCTACATACCTTACCTAACGTGAAAAGCACTAGACTTAGCAGAAAAAAACACAACAAAATTTAAACAATATAGAGGCTAATGAAACCGTGGGTACAGTTTGTGTATTCATATCGCTGTGCTGTGAAATGTGGCTGGTTTTGAGGAGTCGGTTTCTCTTTGCACAGGTGCTGCTGCGGTGAGCTCGATTTGAGGCGCGGTGGCAGCGTTGGGCGAGGCAGCGTTGGGGCGCGGCGACGACGGGACGACAGCCCCGCCGTGCGCCCTCCTGCTTCCGACGCCTCCTTAAACGACTCCACCGCCTATTTGGCGAGGGCCAGCACTCTCGGACGCTCCGGTAAGTCGTTTTAATCGTTGATACGCCTTTTTCCATTAGTCGAGGTTATACGCGCAGAATCAAACAGGGCCCTTATGCATGATATTCTGTCTGATGGAGACAGTGGAGTGTTGTCAATTGTCCATGATTTCTCCCGTGAGATTAACGCAAACACTCCCATGATATTAACAGCCCATCAGCCTCTGTAAGTACATCAAATTTAGACGGATTTCTCTATTCTTCATTCTGGCCAAAGATTCGTGCTCGCTTACTCAGCCTCTACCTGATGTTATCGGTAATTCCTAGTTTGAATTTGTTGCGTATCCGAGGCGCTTTTTACCCGCTCATTCGGGATCGGGTGGTTAGCGGATCAATTCGAAGGATAAGTGACGCAAGGTCAAAACTACCACCCGCTTCTTAGGAAACCTTCGTTTCCAGACTTCTTTCGTTATTCGCCGAATTGTGCAAGAGATCGACTGACCCGTTTGGTGGGAAGGCCGCCCAGTTCCGCCAGAGGTATGCCACCGGATGGGAACCTCCGATCCCAACTGTCGACGCAGACGACGCGCTTTTCAGGAACGCGCGTTTTCGGCTCCGTAGATGCCGATTGTTGCGTTTGTATCGATTCAAACGCAATACAAACGCGCGCGTGAAGCGCGTTCGGAATCGATACAAACGCGCATAACACGCGCGTACAAAGGGGCGGAGGAGGGGCGCGCGCTCACGCCTGCGCCGCGCCCGCGCCGCAGTTGCAATACTATTCAACTTTGTGCTTCGAGTGTATTTTTGTTTAAAATGGAACCTTTCGACGCCTTAAAATGGAACTTTTCTACAAAATTTTATCAATTTTTAAAACGTTGTATGAAAATGACCACACAATCTTCTGTCACTTGTAAACGGGTCTATCAAATGGATTCGCTTATTTTTAGTTTATCTTTTTCTTTTTAAAAGCGGTAATAAAGCCAGCGTAAAAAGTGTTGTTTCAACCGACGCCATTGTACAACTGACGAGGAGTCTCTGATCTAAACGCTGGTTAGCTGCTCCGTGCGCGGAAGTTACTAGCGACTACAGCGCGTCTGTATCGCTGTATCTGCGCGTATACGCGCAGTAAACGCGCGTTTTTCGAACGCCCCGTGTGCTTAAGTTACAGGGCTACGTTCGAATCTCGTTTGAAGCGCGTATACGCGCGTCGTCTGCGCGTTTAAAATACCCCGTATGATTAGGCTCTGACTTCGACGGCGAGTACCACAATATAAGAAGCTAGTCATTTACGTGAAAATCAGGCCGAATATTTTTCGCATCCATCGCTACACCCAGTACGTACATGGACGGCACTGTTAGGATCTTGATTTCTCGGGAGTGTTGTATGGCTAAGGCATACTGTGGTACACTATCAATAGTCCGCACTGGATGTTTATCTGTATGACTAGGATACAATCAGCGACACAGCCCCGACGCATACGATGGTAGGACTTGGAGTTCCCAATTTGCAATGATAATTCGCCGAATTGGCTTAGCATCAATACCCTGACCCGAAATGCTACACCTAGAAAGATTTAGGGTTATAAAGAAGCATTATCTGTGGTTAAAACAACCTGTGTTATCCCTTTTTGAATAATTTCATTATAAGAAGAGTCTCAGTCATATTTACGATTTAAGTTGGTGTACATGTCTTAATGATGTCTTGTATGTAACTGCACAAAAAATAAATCCCTTATAGATGTTAGAGTAACTTTAATTCTTCCCTAAATATGTTATTACATCACAGCGATCGAAGCCGCTAATTTAATAATTCTAACTAATTAATAATTCCCTCCATAACGACCAAAGAACAGTTGTGTTTAAATGAATATTTGAATAAAATCTAAATGATGATTGCGTGTTTTATAAAATAACAAAAAACATATTTTCGTGTTCGTTGCGTGACCCGTCAACTTATTGTGAGTAGGCAGTAAGATAGTCCGTAAATCATTTAAATAGTCCACACTGATAGTACTTTATGGTGCAGATTTCCAACTAATGTGCTACAAAAATAGATATTTTGCTCTAAGTTTGATCAAGCTTCAAGACGAAAATCATGTATTCCTGGTTTATTGTTCTTAGATTCTATTAAATATGTTTCTTTATATAAATTTACATACATTTCGAAATTTACTTGTAAATGTAAGATTACAATAAGATGGCTAAATATCTGACTTAACATGGTAAAATATATGAAGCTTATAATGCATGAGGTATCATTATCTACACATATATTGGATACTGTTAATTAAATGTTCACATTAGAATTAGCTTTAATGATAAAATAATAGATTGATGTTTTTCCGTAGTTTTTATTTTTAAAATACAGGAAAAAAATGATGAAAAATCATGCACAGCAATCTTTAAAAAATATGAGGCCTGGGAAGAAAATCCATTTAGACTCTTATGTAAAAAAACTTCATGGTTAAAAATCATTAATTTATGGATCACAAAGTCATTTTGGCTTAATTTTATCGATATTCAAAGTATACATCATATTTAGAAGATAAAATAATATTCATAATTGAAACATTTGCATTTCTTAAAGTAGTTCAAATGTAATAATATAATTTAACATCTTATATAATAATGAAATTTTAATTGATGTACATTTTCTAAAATGGACTTAAAATTAAAACATAACTCCATTTCTATGAGTCGCCTAACAAGGCTGAAGCCGTTTCTAAGGTTGTTGTGATATTTTTGCGTGGATTTGTTAGAAAGTACATCACATTGATAATATGTTAACAAAACGTGTCAATGTGTCTGCAAAAATAGAAAAAATGTATAATAATAAATAATAATTAATTCAAAATAAATCAAAATCCAACTTATACAGATAAGTTTAAATATATTATGCTACAATTTATATATAAAATTCCGTTTTAAGGGTAATAATATGGAAATATCAAAATAAACGAGTAATCCGTGTAGATAATAATAAATAATAATGAAGAAACAAAGGGATATATTCAACTTATAATGTCTAATATATTTGAAATGTTCTGTATTTTAATGAACCACTAACTAATCGGACATTAAAAACGTTCATATAGTCTGCTGATTTCCTAAAATTGGGAAGGACCTTAGACGTTCTTGAAGCAATAAAATTAAGAAAGCGTTGGCTAAAGGCAGTCGTTAATTTCAGTAATATCTTGTTGTAAATTTAGCTTGTGAGAAACTAGTCATGGAATTAAATTTAAGATGACTTATTTGTTACTATTTTATGGTATAGTTGGCTTGTGTCAAGAATATTACAGTCGTTAAAAAGCTCATTCAGGGGATGGCGATACGGTTTTCGCGAAACGATTTATAATAAATTCCTGTGCTGTTTCGAGAAGAAAGAGAATGGTTTTTGCATATCCGGCCCAACCAACCATCCCTAAGTTAGAATGTTCTCATACAAAGAATAGTATAACGTTTTAGGTGTTCCTTGCCCTAGATTATTGCTTATTCTTTAAAGATAAATGCTAACCTCCTATATTTTTGGGTGATTCAATGTAATTTTGCCATCTTAATTTATTGACCAAGGTTATACTGGGATATGTTGATAAGTCAACCTTTTCCAAAGCTTTGCAGTTGCATATTGTGTCACTGTCCCGAATACATATATAATATGTCAGTATTTTTGCAGTGGGGGCTTACCTTTCACGTTATTCTGAATGTAAGAAGTTTTTTCGGACGTCAACACTGAGTACGTAACGAATTTTCTAACCATGCTTTGACTATTCTAATCCCAAATATAATTATCGCGTCATCAGCAAAAGATGTGGTTCTACAAATTGCACAGCTCATTTACATAATTATTAAATTAAAGTAGGACTAAGAACACTCCCAATTATAGTTGTTTTTTGCTGGCCCTCTTCCAATATATCTAAGTACATGAACATACTGAATCATATGCGACCTTGAAACCATTTTAGAGTAATAGACTGACAATCAATCTCTTCCAGATTCTCAATTTCTTTTTCAAGAGAAACCATGTCGAATGCATTTGCGAAAATTATAAATACAGCCAAACACTTTCTACCTTTGTCCAGGCTGTTAACAATTTCTATCACTTGGCGATAGTATCTCATGTGCCTGTTCCTTCCTAGAAACCGATATGGATTTTAAAATTATAGTATTTTGCGATCCTCTTTTTTGCTATATTCTATGTTATTTGCAATGAAGTGCTTAGAAGTAAGGTTGGTGTATATTTTTTCCGTATTGCTTATTACCGCTTCTGAGGTTGCGATTTTTTTGCACACTTTCAATTATTTGGCAAACTTTTAATTAGTTGATTACGAGTGATATGTGCCATCAATGCACCTCTACAATCTATTTAGGCTTTGAATAAATTATTATTTATTTGTAAATTATCATCAATACCTGCGCCGAAGTATTTTTTGGAAAGGGACTATTAGCCACTCCCTTTGGTTTTGTCGAACGTAGGAACAATGATACTGGTAATATAGTCGTTGGAGAAGTCCTTATAGAGCCGTTTGAATATCTTTATCTAAGGGTTAAAAGGTATTTTTCCCAACACTAGTTAAATGGTCGTTCATTTGGTCACCTAGCCTCTGTGGAGAGTCATAATTTATTCTAGTTTGTTTTCTAACTAGGAGGCACTTAAATAGTTTCAATGCACTTTGCTGATAAATGTTGTTAAATATTCAACGATATTTATCATTTTTTTCTGATATGACTTAATTCCTAATAGCATTACATTTTTGATATACTTATTAATTTTAACGGAAATTAAACTTCACATCCTAATTCCACATATTATATATAGAGAAATGTCAAAACGGTTTCTGGTTTATGTAAATGTTTCCTTCGTGTTGCGGCAAGGTCCGTCTTGACCGATGTATCAAGTAAACTGGTCAGCAACTGCGGGCTGCAATTTTACCGCTATTGTATGATTAATTTGTCGTATCCTTATGTTATGATATAATATGCTAAATGAATGGTCGTATTCTTAGACTATTTTAATTGTATCGCTCGTTTTGTCGATTATATTATCGATCCGTATACAAAACGATGTTGAAAATTAAAAACAAAATATAATTCCAATTTAAAAATATACGCAATTATATCGTTGCAAGCACACATTTAACTTAGAACACGTAATTTACTTCTTCCGCCTGCTACTTGTACGAAGGCCTACCGCGATGGTCATCAACGGAACAAGAGGAACTGCGCTTTCAACTTTATAATAGTCATATCTCTGAGCAATCAATCGATTGTACATTCTGCCAATCGATTGTGCATTCTGACGACAGTCGGGGAAGTCTGGAAACAGTACTGTCTCCTATAGAGCGGGGGTAGTTATTCACCTTACGGCGACTGCTCTTGAAACGACCAATCGGCTACCCGATTCCGGTGAAAGCCGGATAAAGGACGCCGTGGTCCGCGATAGATTCGGTAGACACCGATTTACCGCTACTTAAGGGAGAGGACCGCGCAAGTGACCTCATACTCGTAACATTATAAATAGGATAGAAAACGAATTTACCGCGTGAAATTTGTAGGACCCGACGTTTCGGTGACGTTGCAGCCGCCGTTGTCTAGGGTAGACTGAAGAGCTGTCAGTCCGTTGTTTTGCGGGTAGGCCGCAAACCGCTGCCGCCACTGCGTAGGTTATAACGGTGGTGGGGGGCCGGGCTCGGAGCTCGGGAATTTTTAAAATCCGTCTTGCACACAACACTCACTGTATCCTGTTTTACGTCTTTGCGTTCGGCGTTCGGCGGCGGGAACATTTTAAGAAGAGGGTTCCACGTAGAAGAGAGTTTGTAGCCGTCATCTCTATTGAAGTTCGGAGTTCTTCTTATTTCAATGGCTTCCCGGATCATGCGAGGAAAGTAGAATTGTTCCTTGGATAGAACAATAGGATTTTGAAACTGCATCCAGTGGTTACTTCCGCTATCCAATATATGTTCGCAGATCGCCGATTTTTCTCGCTGAACGTTTTTAACAGCTTTGATGTGTTCTGTCAGTCGCGTGGCTATGGGCCGTTTCGTTTGTCCAACGTAGGCTAGACCGCAGCTGCATTCGACTTTATACACACCCGGGGTTTGCAGTGGTATTACATCAGTATAAATTCGTTTTCTATCCTATTTATAATGTCAAACAACCGCGATAGTCTTCGATTTTATATTACTCGTAACATGTCGGGAGACCAGAGTAATCTGGTTGCAACTGGTAGTAAGGGCGCGAGTGTCGACCCGCTGGGTCATTAATCTGGTTATCTCGCGGTAAGGCGTTGGGATCGTACGGGCGTATGGCGTAACTAGACGGTGGACTGTTTCGTCCTAAGTCCTCTGCGCTAATCTCACGGGAGACAGAACGATCACTATCGGTAAAACTTCCTGAGGTGACGGGTTCGCCCGTTGTAGTCAACAGCTCTAGTTGAACAGTCAATCTAGTATGCGGCCTAGCGTTGCCCGTGTTATTATATATACATAGGTAATTTATCAAATACCTATGTATACCAATTTTCACGGCAATCGGTTAAACGGTATATATGTTGATGTGCTGCAGCGCCATCAGTGGCGAGTCACAACAAAGTGAAAAGCAGGAAAATATTAAGCGTCCTCAAATGTTGATGTATACCAATTTTCATGGCGATCAATTGAGCGATATAAAAGTTGATGTGATGCAGCGCCTACTGGTGGAGAGTTACAAGAAAGTTAATAGCGCGAAAACATTATGCCGGATTAAATGTCTAAGTATACCAACTTTCATGGTGATCAGTCGAGCGGTATAGAAGTTGATGTGTTGCAGTGCCATCTAGTGGTAAATTATAGCAAAGCGAATATCATCAAAACCTTCTCCATAAAAAAATACTTATATGTGCCAACTTTCATGGTAATCGGTCAAGCGGTTTAGGAGTCTAATACGCTCGGACAGACAGATATACTAACATCCATATGTATATACGAGTAAATATATGAGATTTAGAAGACATCGTGTCAATTAAATGGCAATTTAAAATTTTATTCATAAAACATAAATATGTTTATTTTGATGCATCGTCGACTAAGCTACGTTTTCATACAGAGTGAGCAATCATTGCGATATCTCCTATTTCATATTCTAAACCCTTAATTACCTCATGTCGACATAATCCTCATTTTGGTTTTTCAACTACGTTAATCTCTAATAATTACGTTATAAGGATGAAATTAACCATTTTATTGCAAATTAACGCGGACATTTAAAAAAAGGTTAATGGATAGTAGTTAAATCTCCAAGGCTTGCTAACAAAGCTAAAGGCTAAAGCTCTCAAACAGGCATCCATTTTCCTGATCGCACGGATTAATTACGAATAACGAGCTAACGGGATGCATAAAATAATGAGAGATATGAATATAAAGACTATTGCCTTTGATATTCAAACAAGATAAAGCGGCCAGCCACACTGATATAACACATTTGGGAGCTAATGGGCCCATAGGTTCAGGGTCGGCCCTATTGTGTGATTATTAGCTAATGGGCCCTGTTTGAGTTGTCCACGAAGACCCAATCGTTCAGGGTCGGTCACACTCACGGGTCAACACCCATCCGGCGGCCTCCACGTATGAAGTGCTAGCTCGGGTAGGACTCTGGCCTGCGGGCCAGTTTCCCCTAGGAGGCAATCTTCTGGCGCTCCTGTACGGTTTGCGAACCGCCCGGCGTCATCCAATCGATTGTAAATTCTGACCGACAGTTGGGGAAGTCTGGAAACAGTACTGTCTCCTATAGAGCGGGGGTAGTTGTTTACCTTACGGCGACTGCTCTTAAAACGACCAATCGGTCACCCGATTACGGGTGGAAGCCGGATAAAGGACGCCGTGGTCCGCGATAGGTTCGGCAGACGCCCTACCACCGCTTCGTAAGGGAGAGGACCGCGCAAGCAACCTCGAACCTGTAACGTCGGGAGACCGGAGTAATCTGGTTGCAACTGGTAATAAGGGCGCGAGTGTCGGCCTGCTGGGTGATTAACCTAGTTATCTCTAAGGCGTTGGCTTCTTACGTGTGGCGGAACAAGACCGTTGACTGTTTTGTCCTAAGTCTTCCGCGCTCACCTCACGGGAGGCAGAACGATCAATATCCGCAAAACTTCCTGAGGTTAAAAACTTTCAGTGAGAAAAATCGGCGATCTGCGAAAAAATATTGCATAGCAGAACTACTGGGTGCTGTTTCAGAATCTTATTTTGCTATGTAACGAACAAATTTAATTTCCCGGTACGATCACGGAAGCCATTGAAATAAGACATAAGAAGCTTAATAGATACGACGGTTTGAAACTCCATACTACGTGGAACCCCTTTCTGAAAATGTTCTAACGCCTACTGCCGAGCGCAAGGACGCGAAAAGATGCAGTAAGTTTTGTGGGCACAGCGGATTTTCAAAATGCGTGCGCGCCGACCCTGCCGCACCAACATTACTATAACCTGCATAGTAGCAGCTACAGTTTGCCGTCCGACCGCAAACTGGCAGAACAACAACGGATGACGATTGACAGCACTTCAGCGCACCATGGACAACGGCGGTTGCAACATTGCCGAATGATCGGGTGCTAAAATATTATTCCTATACATTGTAATATTTGTATTGGAAATAAATACTCTCTATCTTGATCTTTATCGTTATATTTATAAAATTCACGCGGTAAATGCATTTTATCTTGCTTATAATAACAAGGGATTCCATGGCGTAAATGATTTTTGAAATCATTTTTCTTACAACCAATATTAAAAATAAGCTTTTTAGTACATGTATTGCTTAAACTTTTATTAAAATTTAGACTAGTTATAAACCTATTTATTTGACATTATGAACAATTAGAAAAGCTAATTCTAAGAAGACCCTCAAATAAAGATTTGTGTTACCAGATTTCTTCTTAAAATATTCTTATTATTTTTAAATAGGTGTCATATTTTACCCTGCTTTCGAGTTTTCTTCAATAATATGCTAGATATATATTCACTACATAACGTATAGAAACACCATTACTACAGCTCGAATTCGTAAAATATTTATAAGATATTTCGTGTAGTGTACTGGATTTCTTTGGTACTAATTTAAAGCTAACCAAAGGGAAATCAATGACGCCAATAGTAGCGGCATTGATTGTACATATATATTTCAATTGTTTTTTGTTGCATTTTCCATAATAAAACAACTTATCAAGAATAATTAATTGGGTCGCACAAAAAGTACCGAAGAAAAACGCCAATTTTCGTAATTAACAACGGAACAATATTTTCCATAACGCAATGGTTTCCATAGATATTATAGGTTTCTATGACAATTATCTCGCTGGGTAACCTACAATCATTTGTATTACGTCATTAAAAGAAAACTATGAAGCTGCCGACAGTTATAAGTTTGTGTTTAATAATTTGTTTTTTTTTTTTTTTACAAATTTAATCATTTAGATTTTATTTTGTTCTCAGAAATAGATCATCCCTCCACACCACATTCAAACTTTTATGTTTTCAAAGTTACGATAAGTAACTTGCAAAATATAAAAGATTAATACTAAAACTACCATCATAAATAGCTATTTCTGGATTTCAAAAATATATGGTAGTTTTTACCTAATGCTTATGCTTATGATAATGATAAATTAATAAATTAGAAATTGTTTACGCGACCTCATTATAAATTAACATCTGCGCAAACCAACGCATACACACATATACATTATTGTACGCATACACACCTACACACATGTTCAAACGCATACACACATACACACATTTAAAACATTGGCATCCAATTAAAAGCTTATAAAGTGAATAATCGTTATAAACTGATTTTTATGGGTGCTGGTTTAGGCAGCATGGACAATCGAAGAAAGATCTGCTGTTCCTCAGAAAATGACCAAAAAAAATTAACCTGGTACTCTTGTAGGAATATTAATCACAAATAAATCAAAAGTGTAAAAAACAATATTAGTTTTTTTGTACTACCAGATATATTTCAAATATTCTCTGAAAATCGTAAATATTCATCTATTTTCTCTATATTCTAGATTCCTTTTTCCCTTTTCTTTCTGCATTCGTTCAGTATTAACGAATAGAATGAATTTACATAAAATAATTAGGAGCACTTAGAACCCTCTCAGTATCCCCTCCTCAGGATCCCCTTCATCCTGTAACCGTCCAGACTCGAATTACGGTGATTCGAGATACCATTTGCAAATACATTCTAGTATTAGAAAGGTTGTTCGCGACATGCCGACACTACTTTCAAGGGGTAACTAAACAGGTTTTTTTATGCCGACATTTTCTTTAAAAAACATGGAGATTATGTCAGCTTTTTTTTATATCTGCATACAGCTTTTTTATATCTGCATCAGATACCGAGAAAACGCGTTTTAATATTTAACATCCGAATATTCAATACTTTTTTCTCGGTGATAAAGGGCTATTTTTACACGACTGCCCAACAAAAAAGGAGTGTAATGTGTTCAGGGTTGTTGTATGTTTTCCGTTTCCTAGTTCCGCCATAACTTCTAAACGCTTGAACCGATTTAGAAGTTTGTAGTATTGTTATGATATGTGTACCTTTACTGTCCAAATATAATGCATTGTCTAAATGTCCAAATGTCAATAAATTGACATACATTTATCGTGTTTGGTGTCAAATGAAAGGTCTGATTAAATACGCCCTGGAAATATACATGTATCTATATGGATAAATACATAAAACCACAAATATTTTATAAAAACAGTAATTTTTTTTATTATAAACACTGCAGTTAAATGTTTGTATCTGCAGTCGTGTTTTTTTTATATTTTAAATGTATTTACTTGTTCTGTTGTATCTAGCTAGTCTATAGAGATTTTGTTTCTTAGTTTTAGCTATAAAAACATCCAATTGTAACTGAAATCATCCACATCCAAAAATACAAATCCCAATGCGAAAATATATACTAATTCGTCTTATAAAATAAAAACTGAAAATTAACAATTTTCTCTTCTAGCTTCACATAGCATCGTCCCTTAAAAGTAGTGTCGAGTGGTCAGGAACACCTGTGTAAGATGACTTACTATAACTAACTATAAATATTTCTAAAGTAATATACCTCAAGCATCTAGCACACAATATAAATATATAATCAAATTTCAAATACATCACTATTTTAAATATAACGGAGCATGACAGCTAGGCAATCCAGCACGCTTCTGGTTGCCAACTTTTCAAATGTGCAGTGAAACATGCGAATAGACAGACGTGAGATTTCCGAGCGTCGAGCATTATTCAAAAATGAACAGGAAAAATAAGACTTTCGAACGGGCAGTTGCATGCTATTTGGACTGTTTATTTCGTATGAAATATTGTTACATTTAACGCCCTGCATGTTTAACGCCCTGCACTGAAGAGACTAAAAATAAAATGACCCCTTATAAACAACAACGAGTTGGAAAGACGACAGCAACAAAAACTGGTGATATGATGGTGCTAAGAACAGCATTTGGCCAGCGCCATTTCACGTTCATTGGCCCTAGAATGTACAACAATCTTCCCGAAGCAATTAAACGTAGTGAGAACACATACACTTTTAAAAAATCACTAACCGATTGGTTGTTGGAGGTGGGTAGGGGCGGTTTAGGGAATATACTGACTGTTGTATTTTGAATGATAGTATTTAGTTTTTACCATGATAATTTTAAATGACTATTATAGGTATGTAAGCGTTATATCAATATGTAATTGATTTATATATGTATATTATTTTAGTTTAAATTTTTATTTATTTTGGTTTTATTATTATTTTCGTATACATATATGTATGTGTATGTGTGCATATATGGATATATATTTTACCTATAGATGAATATGAGTATCTGTCTATATTTGTATATGCGTAAATATTTGTAGTTTCATATTTGTCGATTTAAAAATAAGTACTAACTATAGTTTAAGTTGACAGTGCACACTTAATATAGTCATTAAAAGTCTGCCTTAGAACAGGCCTAGGCGTAGTTAGGCGACTGTGTCAAACATTAAAAATAATCTCGCATCAATTTCTTGCTAACATCTTACTTACACATATGATATTAATTGTTTACTAGATGTGTTACTAAATAAATAAATAAATAAATAAATTCAAAAAAAACAAAATATTTATGTTGTTAAAAGGTAGGTTCTAATAAAACATTTAGCAGGAAAAAATTAGCTAGTATAAAAAATAATCAATTTGATGATATAATGATAAATTAAAAATCATAAATTATTTAATGACCTAATATAAAACCGTCAGATTTATATTTACAAAAGTAAATATTTAAAAAATTCAATAATGTAACAATATTCCTTGAAATTATATCATCAAAACTAATTTACAAGTTTAAATATATTGTTTCACAATAAACTTTAAGTATTTGCTTATACTAGGATCTGTATATTAATTTGTAAGGTGTTTTTCCTGTAACCGCCATATTGAGAGAACGGCTAGGTATAGACATTTGGTGTCTGATAAAATCTCTCAGTAAGAAGATAGGTCATTAAAAGATAAAAATAAAAAAAGTCAACTGAAAAGAAAAAAATAAAAAAAGGAGGTTGAGGGGGTAATTGTGGGGGGGAGGAGTGGGGGGTTGGGGTTAGGGAGTTGAGAGGGGTATGTGGAGGGGCTAGGGAGGGGGTTGTGGGGGAGGGAGAAGGTGAGAGAGGAAAGGTTAGGGGAAGGGGTGGTTGGGGGGAGGGGGTGGGGGGTTTAGGGGTATGGCGCACGAGGGGGATTGTCTGCTCGCCGGAAAAGTTTAGGGGTGACACAACCGATTCTTTTACTCAATATAGTTAAAATTAAATTTTATGATTTCAATCATTCCACTGTCATCTTGCGTATAGTTGCTAGAGTAAGCTGAATTTTCGCTAAACTTTTTGTTTATTTTCTGTCACACGTCATATCACGTACGCGTCGCTCTTCGATTGTTGCTGTCCGTTTTCTCCAATACCTTAGTGACATTCTTGATCGTGGATCAAATGAGCAAGGCACCGCAACGAAATCGAATTAATCCAAAGAAATATTATTTGTACAATAAATAAGAACTAGGTTTTCTTTTATTTTTGAAACATTACTGTTAATAAAGTGGCCGTCGATTTCGATGGGTTTCATCTAGTACATATTTTAAACTTAATTAGGTTCTGTATTACTTTCCCGACAGAGGAAAGTATTGTGAACGCACTTCTGCGTATCGGAGGCTGAGAATGGTTGGCGGAATGTTTGTCTGCTTGCCGGTGAAATCTTGGGGTGATAAAACCGTTTTTTTTTGTGTGCTTGACTGACCAGGATTTTTTTATTGTACACGTGAATACCACTCTCATTTTTGGCAAGGGATTTAGGCCATTAAGGTTTAGGGCCTATAAATTATAGCTTATATTAAGTGCACAATTCCACTGGTTTTGTCTTTAACGCTAAGCTTTGATGCGGTGCCTATGCCTATGTGTAAGTAAGTGTACATAAAAGTCAAAAGTGGCAATATTTCCGACATAAAGTACGGTTACGCGGCAGGCGTCCTCAAAAATTACTCTCTTTTTCCACGCGCCTGTTGCGTGGATAAATCATTTTAGGTTGTGTATAAAAGCGGCCATAAGCCTACTTTATTGTTGACAATGTAACCTTTCAGGCCACACGCGCCACGCAGATAAGCGACGTAATAACTCCCACAGGGGGCGCTCTTGTTAACTAAGTTCGCATACGAAGTGCTTGTTGCTCACAATTTTATTGAATTACTAACGAAAGTGAAAGAGACGGAGTCATGTGACACCATATGAGTAGCGCGGTGGAATTATTATTCAAGTACTTGCACTGAATTCCCGGAAAACCACTTCGACGGAGCTTTAATAAATACCGGGGCGGCGACTTCATTAAGAGGCTTTTGAGTTGTTTGCTTTTGATTATTAAAGGGAGTTATATATGTTAATATACATACACTGTTTATCAAGCATATGCAGGATGTATATTTTAAATAAATAACACTATACATAAAAAATGGACAACATAATGATTTTGCCAGAATAATTGAATGCATGATTGCTGAAACAAGCCTTGCACTCAGATGTTGTGAAATTGAAAAAAACTGTTTTATCCAAAAGATGAGTAGAAGTTTTACATTCTGTAAATACCTACAATCTGCTCGAAAAACTAATTTTACAACTCTTACAGTTACAGTTCGACTTTTTGACTTTCGGCTTTTTCGACGTTTTCGACCTTTTCGACTTTTTCGACTTTTCCGACTTTTTCGACCTTTCCGACTTTTTCTTTTCGACTTTATCGACTTTTTCAACTTTTTTGACTTTATCGACTTTTTTACCTTTTGCAACTTTTCCGACATTTTCGACTTTTTTTACTTCTTCGACTTTTTAGACTTTTTGACTTTTGCGTTTTTTTGGACTTTTTCGACTTTATCTACTTTTTTGACTTTTTTTACTTTTTCGACTTTTTTACTTTTTCGACTTTTTTTTTTACTGCTTTGATCTTTAAGACTGTCGACTTTTTGACTTTTCCGACTTTTTCGATCTTTTCGACTTCTTCGACTTTTTCGACTTTTCCGACTTTTTCGACCTTTTCGACTTTTTCGACTTTATCGACTTTTTTACTTTTTCGACTTTTGACTTTTTCGCCTTCTTCGACTTTTTTTACTTTTTCGGCTTTTTCGACTTTTTAGGCTTTTTCGACGTTTTCGACTTTTCCGACTTTTTCGACTTTTTCGACCTTTTCGTCTTTTCGACTTTTTCGACTTTTCCGAATTTTACGACTTTTTCGACTTTTTTGACTTCAGCTACTTTTCCGTTTTTTTTTACTTTTTCGACTTTTTTGACTTTTGCATTTTTTGATTTTTCGACTTTTTGAAATTTTACACATTGTACGGAATGAATAACAGTTATGGATAGCGCAACTGTCAAACAATACGATCGCCGCGATAGCCATCTAGAAAGTGGCCAATGTTCCCAAAATGACCAATTTCGATTTTTTCGATTTTCAGTTGTTTCTTTGAGTTTTTCCTAAATATTTTTTTCTGTAAACCACCCATGAATCAAGCCAAACAAAATAAAAAAAAACAAATCGGTCGAGTCATCTCCGAGATTCATTTTTATATATAAGAAAGAAGAAGATGTATATATGTATATATCATATAGAAGTTTAATTACCTCAAAATATAATAAATAAAGTACATATATTGATAGGAAATACACATAAATAGATATAAAACCTTTATTTTATTTGTTTTTTCCCTCTATTTATAGTATTTATCTTATATTTATTTTTCTTTTCCCCCAGAGGTGATCATGCTGGAAGCTGAGGATCGTGTTTAGCGGCGGCTCCGAGCTGGCGCCTCACAGCACCAGCACCGTCGCCTCATCCGCAAGCGGCGGAAGGCTCGCTCAGGTATTCCTACATTACAGAATTATCCTTGGGTCAGTGAAGTATGTATATCTAGATGACGTCATCGTCATCTGGACACATTTATCTAGAGATGTGTGAGACATTTCGGCCCAGCTTCGTAGAACGTTATGTAATGCTCAACAGCGTTTTCGAGAAGGAAGATCTTCCACCAGCAAAATTTCAGTCTTTGTAAAAGTATACAGCGGTCGAACTGGACCGACCAGGCGGCTCCCAGGTTAAAATTGCTCATCTCGATAATAGTAAAGATCGCGTTGAAAATGACGCACAATTTAAAAGAAATTTTCTATCTTAAGTTCTCTCCGATACGTTTATTTTTCCTTAAGGATTACCTAAAAAATCGCCACCAATATGTCAAATATGGTAACCTTACTTCGCGGCTGTTTCACACTCGCTCGGGTGAGTCAAGGATCTAAGCTGGAACTTTTGCTCTTTAACTATAATCTAATCCCTAATATAAAAAATAATATAGCCCTTGACTACTCCAGTTTTATCCATAGCTAATCTTAAGATTATTCCTTATTATTTAAATTTGATATTTGTATTTTTATTTATATTATCGAGACTATTTAACATCTTACTTAATTTACCGTTTGTCTGTTTTCCTTATTCTATTTTATTTTTTCTATTTTTCTACTTTACTTTTGTCATTTTGATATTATTATAACTTGTCCGTAATGATTAGGGTAGGTACTATAAATATAGTTTTTTATTATAATCAACTGGCCGAATATACGTACATAAAAAAACTAAATAGCTAGCTGCCTTTAAACAAGTCTTGGCACTTAATTGGATACACCTGTGTTAATGCTCTAATACCAGACTTGGTAATTTTGTTTAAATGATTAAATGTATTAATTAATAATGGATATGAATATTTGAAAGTCAAATATGCTTTGTAAATATGTTGATTAATTAATTAAATAAATCACCAAACCCCCACGAAAGAGTGTCACACTTTTTTGTGACATTTCATCTAAATCGTCTCAATATAATTGTACTGTCTGTAACACTATTATTCGGAGACTAAATGAGGTTAAAGATTTAAGCCTTTTCATAGTCTTCTTTCCATAGTCACTTCACTAAATTGGTTTCAAAATATCTTAAGCTATTTTCCTATAGATTCGTATTTCGTGACTTAAATCACTTTAATATTATGACTACTTTCCGTCTCCTTTGGGACAACATAGTGCGATACACCTTAGAACAATTGCACGTATATAACGTAATTACATATATAACATAACACTCAACTAAGAAGTAGTCCCTGTTTACGTACCATGAATAACCATCAAAAAAATCGGAGAAATTTATCTAATAAATTTGACAAGTACATGAAACACACAATAAAAAATATAAACTTTACAAAACACAAATTTATGAGGTGAATCGCGACCCAAAAATTTTGTGACGAAAAGGAAATGCCTTTGAAGAATATTATGTCGCTTTTACGTATGGCGCTCCGGCTATGACAGCACGTCACAAAGGCTTTACAGCGTACTTAAAAATAAAGTTTCAGACTTGCTTGTTGTCATTCGCGTCATTCATCGCCAACATTTGGTTGCGAGAAACCCGACTGTACGCCCGCATACATACTGCAATATTTTATCAGAACGGTAAATACAATCAGAAGCAACTCATTTAATGACAGATTATTTCGTCAGCTTTTAAGGCCAATGAAGTATACTCTAACCGCTTGATTCTTCACAGAGAAGTGCGCTGGCAATCAAAAGGTACTTGTCTTGATTCAATTTTACAAGATATTTGACTCTGTATTAGAATTGCTGTAAAACAAAGACGAAATAGGATATATTCTATCTATCCTGTCCATATTGTATGGCACGTTTAAAAGTAATATTTGCAATAGCTGTTTTTAAGATGAGCAATAGATGCTAAGTTATCAAAAAAATGGGGCTCTAGAAAAGTTTGAGAGCCAGTGACCTAGAAAAAGTGCAGCTCAGTTGACTGGAGATGCTGGTCAAACACAGAAATGTATTTGTTTTTTGATTATTTTTGCAATGTAACTAGAATAATTGAAACACATTTGTATATATTTTATCGTTAAAATAAATAATCGGTTTTTGCCTCTTTTATAAAATTTTATTTTAGTAATGTATTCATTTATTTGATTTTATAGCAGACTCGTTCTATTATGAAAGTGTGGAGTCGATATATCCATCACCATTATAATAAAGTCACTATATCGATATAATATAGTATGTTTAGTATAAGTATGATTACAATATTGAGTTAAACTTTCGTCCCAATGAAATGTGGAACAAGCCTGACCAATGTTATTATTTAGAAATATTTATATGAGAAATGACGAGGATGGCAGCTTCGATGGGGGTGTTAAAAATCACAAGAAGGCCGCAAGATTCAGCGGAGAGTCAATCTTATTGCTCAGTGAGGCTTAAAGGAAACGCTGAACTGCAAAGTGGGTCAGCCCATTGTAGACGATAGTGAATATAATTTAAAAGCGACATTTATGCATATAGAACCTACCTATACCTATATAGAACTGTGCCGTTGCACGCACGACGCGTTTCGATATTCAGATAATCTATATCGAATACAAAACAATATCGTATATCTTTCATTGTATCCCCGCTTCTTTGCTTTTTGGTCGTCTATTGAAATATTTTTAGCGTTCTGCTACCTAAGTACACAAAAATACATTTAGGTACTGTCGGAGAGTAAATAATGTTATTTAAAAAAGATTATACAGGTGCACTTGAATATTAGAGGCACTAAATTTCGACGAGGAATGTTCTCATTTTGACGAAAACAAACGGTTTTTCTGGATGTCCGGGTGTTGTAAAGTAGGTAAAGAGAAGGGAGAAAGAAAAGGATTAACGAGGGGTGCCGCTGTAATAACAGTTATTTGTTAAGCCCTGCTCTAAGTACCGTGATAAATTCGGACATCACTTCTGTTTACATTATTCCAAGTACCTACGGCTAGTAAAAATTGCCGTTAAAGTAAAGCTTTATGATTTGGAATAATTTCCAAGTGATTGCCTCGTTGCGATCATTTTATGAAAAAATCGGTAGTCACCCCAATTTTTTCCGGCAAGTAGCCAAGTAGACTTATGGAAGGATTTTGAGCGTGATGTCCATTCGGGAAGGAGGTTGACCTGATTGAATGGGATAGTCAGCGACGAGCGCGAATAGAATGCGAATGCAACATATTAAACACGTTCGATTCAATCGTTTACGAAAATATACTGACCAATTTGATTTCGGTTCAACAGGGCATCTGTGTATCAAATTTTAAGTCTACACTTACAATATTTCGAGATTCAATTATTAATAGTGTGCCCCTGGTGCACTTCAACTATTGCCACTACAAAATGATATCTGCATGGCAATATTAGGCTCAATCGGAGTAAGCGATTTGGCGCTATCGTGCAGAAATACCCACAAGCAGACTCTCATCTTAAAATGGTCTTAATCATCTGAAAGGAGGCCTGAAATGAATATTTCAAGAAACAGTGCTTTCACTAAACTTTCCCATCTCGTTAGTTAGAGGGCCGGGAAAGTAACATACAACAAAAAAAATTGGATAGCCCTCAGTAAAGTCCGTGCCGTGAAAATGTCACAAAATTTCACGATTACGAGAAAATTACAGAACTTCCAACTTTTTTTGCGGAATTTAATCGAAGAAATACAACTCTTTTGTTTCTATATAATTTATTTTATTTATTAATCCCTCTCGGTACGGGCTCGATGTGCTCCGAAAGGCAGTCCTCTAGAGTCATTCTTTCTTTCAATTATCGTTTCCTTGGACTTTATTTTAGTTTCATATATGCCGATATTCTTAATAAAACAATATTTTCCAAATTGAAAAAAATATTTTTTGGGTTATTTTAGTTCAGTTACTTATATTATAGCCATGTCGCCTCATTTCAGGTAGAGCTTATTAATCGCTTTCCAACGAAATTTAGATATGCATCTTAGTTTCACGTGTAAGTGAGATAGACTGTCTTAAAATATGAGTTTGGCATACTTTTCTACGATGTTAATCTTTTTCGGTGCTCCCTATACTATCTCTAACGCTCGGTTCTGACTTTGGGAGATATTAGAGCCTCTCTCGATTTCTGTTTCCTTCGATTCTAACTCTATTTTAGTTTTGTAGAGCCTTCGTCACATTTTATAAATTGTTTGACCCGCCAGAAAGCAATTCAAATTTAATTTTGAGTACGATATTGCCCCCCGCGCTAGTAATGGAGTCAGATATTATTATAATTGCCACATCACTTTTAGGAACGAACATCGTTGTAAACGCGAGTAGTCTTGAACAAGCTCGCTAGTCTCAAATAAGCCGTATGCCAAAAAAAATAAAAAAATCTTTAATATACACAAAGACAATGCTTGTCCTTTCAAGTTCAAGTAAAGCCTATTGATCACCTCTCCAAACAACACCTCGATCATTCTAGCTTCGCGTGTACGTGACTAGTAGAGTAGTATCGCGGATAGACTGACAGCAAAGTATGTATAATACTATACTACCACCTCTCCTGCTATTCGCCCACTACGCTCAGAGATATGCTACCCCAATTAACTCATTGGATAAATCTTACATTTATCTGGATTTAGAAAGTTATTTGCAATCGGTTCTTCAGTCGCCGAGTTATCGTCTTATGAAATTTATCATAATTTTAATACATCATAAATTTTGACTAGCCACTAAACCCATGTTACAGTCAACGTTACGAAAATTCTGGAAGGACGCACCAATTCCAAACCCATGTTACTTGTCAACGTTACAAAAATTCTGGAAGGACGACCAATTTCTCCCCTTAATGTTGAAATCGATTACTGTCCTATATAAATAACTCTTACCGTCGTATACTCGGTCACTATCCTATATAAATAGGCAGCGTTTCTTTAGTAGAGAAAAACTAGATTATTTTTTGGACGTATCTTAATAATGCAGAATGACATTAAATTCAGACTATTACAACGATGGCAATCATCCAGAATACATAAAAAAAATTACCCATTTATTAGCAATCTAATTTCGTGTCGTTTATTTCTAACATAATGCAGTGCGTAAATGCTTCAAAGAGATAAATATATTGTGTGTTTTGTTCTGTTCTGTGATTTTTAACATGGACGTTTGGTGTTGTATGGAATCAATAATTGTGCCGAGCTATATTTACAGCTGGCAACGTTCGTACACTCTGCGATTGAAATGTGTTCTCTTTCTAGCTTAGTAAACTAGGTGTATGAAAGAGACATAGATATTTTTTATCCGCTGCCTGCTCGTGTGCGCCGATTTTTCGCCATTCAAAGATAAATCATTTTGAGTTCGGCCGACAATGTTAAATCAAAATCTGGCTCTCATGGGTAGTAAACAGCCCGTTAATAACGGGCTTATATTCTAGTCTACACTAATATTATAAAGAGGTAAATATTGTGAGTTTGTGAGGTTCTAGGGAGTAATCTCTGTTGTAGGGAGTATCTCGGGTTGGGACTCCTGAAAAACAATATGTTTTGGTACCAAATAATAACATTACATCTAATATAGTATACAGAGAAGTTTTGAACAATTAAAATGATCATAATTTATTCAATCATAATTATTTCATTCATCTATACTAATATTATAAAGAGGTAAAGTTTGTGAGTTTGAGAGGTTGTAGGGAGTAATCTCTGGATCTACTGAACCGATTTTGAAAATTCTTTTACCACTAGAAAGCCACGTTATTTGTGAGTGCCATAGGCTATATTTTAATCCGAAAAATGGAAAGACTTTTTCGTGGTAGTCGGATTTGCAAAGTCAGTCGGAGAAAAAACGGTCGAATTAAAACGTTTCTTATGAACGCTGCCTTAACTATGAGAGATATATGATTGAGTTCTAGAGAAAACTTGTAGAGCTTGATAATACCTACAAAAAGTCAGCGACAGCATATGTCTAACTTTAATATTTAAGTCACAAAAAGTAGTTTTTTATATTAAAAAAATAATTTAAATCATTATTTCATGTTTCTTGGTCATATTATCAACAATTATGGATTTTTATCAAAATAAGTAAATTTATCGTCTCAAGTATTTAAAACAAAAGGCTTTTTCCTTTTACTGCATATAATTTCCTTTTTACTGCATAAATGATTAAAGAGATAATACGACATATGTATGGAACCGCGACCGTATCTCGGGTTGGAACTCCTGAAAGACAATATATTTTGGTACCAAATAATAACATTACATCTCATATAGTATACAGAGAAGTTTTGAACAATTAAAATAAACATAATTTATTCAATCATAATCATTTCATTCAATCATTTGAAACCCGGTAATATAGCCAAATTGGCATGCAAATACATACATACATATGCAGTAAAAAGATGACCCTCTTTTTGGCAGTCAGGAAATAAATCAAAGCACTCAGTACTAACCGAACCACACTCATAATTTCATCACAAGTAAAAATGTTTACCGCCCAACGAAGTGGGCACGGGTCAGCTAGTAACTAAATATATTACTTGCTTTGTAAGGTCCATTTCTACGCAGAAACAATTGCGCTAGATTCAGAGGTTTGAATGAATAATTTAGTACACTAAAACCAACTAATGTAAATGTCCGACGCGATCCGCTACCCTTTCCTCTGTGTCGGACGTTTCAGAAGTGTAGCAGACGGGCAATAATGAGCATTCCTTCGTACCTGAAAGAAAGATAAAACACAAGAAACAGGCAATAACCGGAGAACCCGCCCGTGAAAGTTTTTTTCCATTTTACCCCCAAAGATGATTCTCGTGTGAAATATTAAAAAAAAATGGATATTTATAGCATAATTCAAAACCCTGTAATAAACAAATCTGCTGCTCGGCTATCATAAAAAAAAGAAATATCGAAGATCTTATTGATAATTAAAAAGGATATCCTTTTTAGATAAATAAAACGAAACCTTCCTCCTGGAATTCGGGACTATCGACGTTTAATTAAAAAAGAAAGTACACACCGTATGCAATTACACTGTGATTTTACGATTTTACGGATGACAAACCGCAGGACATCTAATATGAAAATACATTTTACCATCTTTTACGTCTTTAATAGTCTACGTCTTTTACCATCTTAATTCGTCTACGCGAAGCTGAAATTGTTCATTCATTAAATCGCCATGGTCATTGATTTAAATTAACTACTTAGGTTTTGCGAAGTCGTTGCTACGACTGGTTGTCAACGTGCTCATAAAATTCTGCGTCTGCTCCGCATACGGTGGATAAAATTTGTCGCTTTTACAGCATCTGAATTTTGAATTGGGATTGTCCAATTGTTGTCTCAGTTAAATTTACAAACGGTAGGGAGCTCTAGATAGTATCCATAAATTATATAAATAATAAAAAATAAAGAAAGACTACCCGGAGAATTTACGTGGCGTATTAGAACTCAGCACATTACACGTCTCATATATTATTAAATGTGGCATACATACCGCCATAAGCTGTTCTTTCTTGTACATTCTACTCGTCCATTTTTTTACCCTCTGAGACTATTTCTCAAGACTATGGAAATATTATTTGCAATCAGTCTCCGATGTTGAATCAATGATAAAGCCGATTAATGTGTTTCAAATCTAGCTACATTTTTCACTTTAAATGAAACTTCTGAACCAGAGGCCTTAAATAATCTTGATATTTTCCAGCCTCCTCCATAACAAAATAATAAATAAAACAAGATAAGAAGTTTTGTATAATAAAAAATCATACACAAACAGCACCGCCGCAATTCATTATGAGCTACTCTATAAAAGCTTTTCCAGTTCAAAAAAGCACAAGCGGTTCAAAAGGGCAAGTAAAAGCACAAGCGGTTCCGGTTCCGCCGAACAAGATACTGTAATGCGGATACATCCAGCCAGTCAAATATCAGATACGGCATGACGGGAGGTGGGACGAAGCGAGACAGCGTTTTACGAATAAGCGAGGCAGCACGACGCGCCTGGCAGACAAGAGCGAAGATCAGCGGCGGCAGCGCCAAGTCTGGCATCAAAGCACGTCAGGACGGCCTGGGGTCTTATCTGCTATTATTTCCAGGATTCCACATCTCACAAGAAGCGAGATTAAAATAGACAAATTTATCGCCAGGTGTAAACTACGCATCGCTGTCAAACGCACACTGGCGGCCCGTGGGAGAGCAAAGTACGAGCGAAAAAGAGATGCTCACAGCGGCGAATTTCAGCGGTTCATTCGGCGACAAGGGAAATTCTGCGGCAGTTACATCGCGATGCCGAAAAAAGAAGAAAATTTAGGTTTTAGACATAAGCCATAAGATACAGAATTCGAGGTCACATTCCCAGGATCAATACTAAATAGGTTTATTTACGCTTTATACGATTTAATAAATATTCCTGTAATATGAAATAAAAAATATATTTTATCGGAAATTTCATTTCGAAACACCGTAGAAAATAGTCACAAAGACAGATATATCAAAATGGCCGAGCATTCTTTTAAACACGCTTTTATTTGGTCGACCTGTAAGTAACTAACTATGTAATGTAATCTAAGGTAACTAATTTAACCATCTTTCAAGGATCGTAGCATCATGAAAATTGGCAGCTGTATGTAGTTCTGATGACAATACAATAATATGGTACTGTCGAACTGATCTGATGATGGAGTCGGAAGATATGAACTGGAACTTCATGATGGAACATTGTATCATAGCTGTGTTTGGACTTGTTAGAAAAGTCTTGCAATGAACTTTGACCACGATTAGGTTTGATGATGAATCCGGAAGATAGGCACTGGCATTCCATGATGGCATATCGTATCATAGCCGTTTTTGGACTTGTTAGAAAGGTCTTGTAATGAACTTTGACCACGATTAAGTTTCAAGATCTGATGATGAAGCCGGAAAACAGGAACTGGCATTCCATGATGGAATATCGTATCATAGTCGTGTTTGCACTTGTGAGAAAGGTCACGTAATGGACTTTGAACACTATCAGGTTTCAAGGTTATAACAAACCTATTATATATTGACTTGTAAAAATTGAGTGTAAATAAAATAAATATTGACATAGGTGCTTGTATAAAATGTATATACACCTGTACATGGAGAGTGTAGATGGAATAATATTGATATATCTATATAAGATGTATATTGATGTGTAATTTTTTTGGTTTTTACGTGCATTTATAAAAGCGTGTTTTTAGTGTTTTTTTTAACTTAATTATTTATTATTTGATCTGCTAGGCAGTAAATAGTCGCCCTTTATTTTGAAAATAGTCACTCCTCCTTTAACTTTTAATTAAAAATACTGAATTTAATTAAATTGGTACTACTTTTATAATATATGCAATGAATTTTAATATACAAACCGGTATTTAATATTTATAATTCGGCTCGAACTGCTATCAAGTCATATCATTAAAATAGTCATATCATTAAAATACGACAATTCGTAAGTACCCTTGAAACCTATTTCACAAAATAATTCTGTCGGCAATCTGCTGAAAGATATTCAAGATCCCGTCGATTTAAAATTATTCATTACGCTAATTGAAAGCCTACCGCCATTTTCCTTTCATCAAAATTAATTAACCATTTTATTTTCATTCCGACGACTAACTTTCTAGTAATTTCTAAAGATACAACATTTCATACGGATCTGCGACGGCATTCCGGGGAAGATTGATATAAATACGTATAAAAAGCATTTCGGTAAATTGCTTGGAATAATTAGACTAAACCCTGCTGCGACAAGAGATTAAAACTGCCTGTATATTTTTAAAATTATATTATTATTGTAATATTTTTCCGTACGCAACGATTTCACAAATTAGTAGGTATAAATAGGGTTTAAAATCGAAGACTATCGCGGTTGTTTGACAATATAAATAGGATATTAATTTGTAGCACCTGACGTTTCGGTGACGTTGCAGCCGCCGTTGTCCAGTCTACCCTGGACAACGGCGACTGCAACGTTACCGAAACGTCGGGTGCTACAAATTTCACGCGGTAAATTCGTTTCTATCCTATTTAAAATAAATATGGTTTTCTAGGAAGGGCGGTCTATGTTGACAGTCTGTGGCGGCCATGTTGTTTAGGCGGCGTCTGTCAAATCTGTCGTTTATTATTTAGTCGCTGATGCCAAATCACTATGGAAAGTTACACGATTTAGCAGCACGTTAAATATTTATTATCGAAATGATTGTTTGTTAGTGCATAGTTATCTCACGTGAAGGTGACGTGAATCGGCCACCCAGATCGTGCGATTTGACCCCGCTAGACTTTTTCTTGTGAGGTATTATGAAGTCGCAGGTATACTTGTATGCCAATAAGCCGCAATCGACCGATGCACTCAAAGTCAAATAAAACCCAGGCCTTATCTCAAATTCAGCCCGATTTTTGCGGTAGAGTCATTGAAAATTGGACGGTTCCGTGCCAACATACACCTGTGTCGGACCCGTGCTACCGTGCGAAGCCGCGGTGGACAGTTAACGATGTCACATTCCAAACATAATGGCATCCAGAGGCCTTTCAAATAAAAAAAAAAAATTTTTTAAATACTTTACACATAGCTCGTTTTATTGCACATACCTATATAAACACTACTCATTCATCAAGCACAATTAATTGCTTTAAGTCCCTAGTTGTTACAGGTTGGGTACACATTTCATACAAAGATGCCATATATTCTTAGCATATTATACAAAATATGCTTTTTCTTAGGTTTTTGGTTCTATAAGGTAATGGCTATATACCAATGTGCATATTCTATATACGACGATCGCATTGCAAATATATATGCATATTTTTATACATGATATTTAATAATCGAATAGAAATTGAGTGCATCAGAGAATAGCTTGGATCAGCACATTATATGAAAAACCACTTTAGATATCAGAAACGATTGCATTTTAACAGGTTATTATCACATTTATATAATTTTATATAACACAGGCAAAAAGCAAAACTAGGAAAATAAAATTAAAATAGTGTTTAAAAGCAGATTTCACGGAATAAAAATACAGAGATTAAAAAGAAGAGATATAGAAAGGATGATTGTTTTCCAATTGGTTATCTTGGTTTTTTTGTAACAAAGAAACTCAATGAAAACCTCCTTGTCTTCCAAATATAACCCAACAATTAAATTATCATGTACGCGCACAAGTTACAGATTCCAAATATAACTTAACCTGACCATCATTGATACCACAATAACCGACTGGTGACGTATTTTGCCCATTTTATCCTTATTTTCACAAAACCTAATAGATGTAAACATATGACATAATCGTGCGATATTTTCTAACACAAAAGCAAGGAGTATTATTGTTTAAATGATTACTAAATATGATGATTAATCGATTGCCCAGTGAATAGTCATATTAGGCGTATTGATAAAGCCTCTGTCGGATACTATAGCAACTTCTCGATATTTTAGGCTAAAAGTGCCAAATTCAAATGTGAAATTATTTAGTTTATGTGGTTTTTTAGCACGACGCCAATTTAATACGCTACAACCGCCAACTTCATTACTGGCGTGCTGCACATTATATTAATACCTTCATTGTTACTAACCCAATAGATAAGACCCTGTCCACTAAATATCACCTTTACGGCGATGACATGCAAATGTATACTAATTCTAGGCCTACTGACATTGACATGGTGATCTATGTATGTATACCAATTTGGAGCACATCTCAAACTGTGCTATATCTTATTCTGATTAATCGGTTAAAACTCAATCTATTGTGATTTACTAGGTGTTTGATCTAGTTCTAACTCTTTTGTAGCCCATACTGAACTACACTTTGAAAAATATTGGATTTATTATTACATTACCATTTTCTTTTACATTACTGTTTTAATACAGAATAATGATGTTCCGATCGCAATTTTGTCAAGGATTTTGCAATCATTTTCCAATCAAGGTTTTTATTAAAACTCCATTACTCGGCTATATGTATCATGCTCCTATGGTTATTACGAAAATAACAGTATACCGTAGCTTTAACATGATTCATGTTCCGATTTATCACATAACGTATAATAGATATTCTGTAATGTTAGAAGCTAGAAGTGGAGGTCGCGACGTGATGAAATAGCTACGTTTTAATGGGCCATCGTTTCGGAAAGCGACGAAAATATTAAAATGTTGAATCACCATTCCAGGTTTTTCCGAGCTACGTAAGTACGGATACAAATACAAATAATGCTGATTTAACCAGACATTAGTACTTATGTACGTATATTAAAATATGTATCTTACTTCATTACGACAGTATACATTCCCATTCTGTACGTATAGTTGCTACAATACAGCGAAGGGCCGTATCGTTACTGGAATGGTTTCACAACTTGCCCGGAACATGGTAAATACCGTCATGCTAATACCGTTACGCGTCACATTAATTCCTACGTATGAACCACAGTCTATATTATATACATCGTCCCTGTTTAAACATGCGTATTTCCGTGTATGACAGCGTTATATTTTACTCAGTGTACGCAGATGTGTGCTATTTTGATGACATCGACAAGTTATTAAACAAACGTCTTTGGTCTTCAAAAGGTCTTTGATCTACGAAAATTTGATCATATATGCAAATATAGAAAGCGCCTTAAATTTATTTGGATTTAGGAATCAGCACGTCTTGTCCATCTCTACAATGTCCTTAGCAATCCATACGCGCATTCCTACCCAACTATAAATTTACCTCCATATTAGTTTGTTGGTAAGTCATAATTTTCCACTTCCATTCCGTCATAATAATATTATTGTAATCCCACCACATCACTTGTATTTTATTTTCCCGACCCACCAACCGACGAGGACGGAAAGTATTGTGAACGCGGTAAAGATTGTAGTTGAAATCGATCCACCAGCGGGCGCTCTAGTCATATTTCAATCTTGATAAATTGAACTTCGAGACTCGGCTTACAAATATATCTCCTATACTAGCTACACTAATAATATTTAAAAACCGCCATACATTTGAATCAAATCATAGCGCCTCGTGCGGCTCGGTGCGTTTCTCGGTTTAAGGCTAACATATGGATAAAAAACTAAACCGGATTCTTCCGCTGACCGAGAGAAGGCACTAATCGACTTATTAATAGAAATTTATATTCAGATGAAATCAGTCCTTAATTATTTTCCGGGAAAGTCGTGGGTTGACACAACAGTTTTTTTATTAAAATATTTCGCATTCAGGCAGCTAATTTATAGCATCAACTACCACTCAATATTAGAAACGTGCCGTCGGTTTTCACCTTTCTATTGCCTTTAAAAATTCTTTTATAAATTGCGAATCCCTAATTTCTTCATATTAACCCATTCTACCTTCTCCATATATGGTGATATTTACGTTTGTTTGATATGTATTTTTATGTTTATGTTTAGTTTTGTATGGAACCGTATATTACCTACCAATATAATCGTGTATTACCAATATAATGTGTATACCTACCAATATAATAGTTTTGTATGGAACCGTATATTACCTACCAATACATCTATGTTTGTACCATTAAAAAACGTCACCACTTTGGTTGACTGGAAGAGGTATCTGTTAATAGATAATACGTCGGCCAAATTGTGCATTTTAATTTAAAATGTTCAATAACGATTCATTGATTCCTTCGTTAAAATTAAGTTTCTTGATTTGATGTACTGTCAACAGCCAACTAACATTTGTGTTAGGTATATATTTTATTATATTATAGAACCATGATATACTCGTATATTACTAATTTGATTTCTTTTACATTTATATATTTATTTATTTATTTGTATCAAACATAATTATAAAACACATAAAAATGGTCATACCAAGTAATGGTGCGAAGAAACAACTTTCCACATTCACATGACCATGCTCAGCGCATACCCAACTAGGCCAAATATAGCCTGTATCTGGGCATACGACTAAATATAACGACATATTTCGCAAATATATTATTTCATGCCTCTCGGCCTTTAGATCAGTACTAATTAATTTAATTTCCCAAGTCTTCCCAAGTTCTGCATAGTTAAATTGATTTTAAACACTTTTAAGATGTTTTAGTGATCGCTATTTTGTTACAAACCATCAAGAGTTTTAATTAAACGACGGAAGAGTAAACTTTGCCGCTGATAAGATATTATTATTTCACGATCCGAATTTGTGAGAAACGTTTATAGGGGTTTATCAAATGTTAGATATTCCTTATCGGAAAACTAAGAAATTCATATTTTAATTTCTGCAATATATATTTTCTTTTCTTGCAGGTGATCGAAGTGGCCCCAGATGACGGTCCCTTTCTGTACCGGATCACCTGGACGCGCAGTGGAAACTCCACGCCAGCGGTTCCACTCTACGAGTAACTCCCATTTCCGGTAGCAGAATTAAATCTGTCGACGTGATTATGGCTTGATTTTCGAGGGTCCTTTGCTGATCCAGACGGTGAGTAATAGGTATGTCATTATTTTGAACAAGACAAAACGGATTTACCGCATGAAGTTTGTAGCATCCAACGTTTCGGCGATGTATTTTAATTTATTTTATTTTTAATATTACAAGGAGGTTACACTAGTACAAACATGTCTAAACCTTACATCAAAAATGTGGGTTCGATTGAACCCATAAACATTCATCAGTTTTAAAAAAGTAATGTCAATATTCATAAGGATAGTCTTACAATAAAAATATTATATTTTAGTTATAATAGAAATATATAAAGGAAGAAAAACGTTAAAAAATCTGTTTTGTGGACAAACACAAATAATAAATAATGTTTTATTTAATGAAAATGCATATTTATGAAACGATGTAGATGAAAATGAATATTTATGAAGAAGAACCCCATCGATTTGTATACCTTCTTAATTATACTCTCGTGTAGTTTAGAGTCTTAATTAAACTCTCATTTAATTATTCTCTTTATAATCTTTGTCTCTAATAATTTTCTATCTCTCTAATAATCTCTTCTAATAATTTTAATCTTTAATCATATAATATAGCATATAATTATTGTCTTAATTAAACTCTCAAAGTGGAGTTTGGAGTCCAAGTGGACTCCAAGGTAACGAGCAAGTTACACAGTCTCGAGTGGGCATTCTAAACACTTGATTTGATACATAATTGATTTTATACACACCCGTGGTTTGCGTTGATATTATGTCCTCTAAATGCATCAGAGATCGAGTTATATTTTGGGTCAGTTTGTAACACCAATTTTATACCGAACTGGGTCGTCGACTTACTTATGTTACCCTTGACATTACATATGTTACATATTACCCTTAACGTATGGTACGAATGTTCGTGATCTGATCGGTTTCTTGGTTTCTTGCATATTGGATCGTGTGCGTGTGTCAATAGTTTTCGTATCTATTTTAGTAAGGACATCAATTACGTGTTCTATCTCCTAGGTATAACGTTCATCGTCGCATAGGTCGCGAGTTCGATTCACTAAAAACGTTTACACTAGACATTGATAGGGATAAAGGTGTCTGCCTGACATGGAAATATCTATTCATATCTGTGACCTTACCGCTACATACGTTTGTGTGTGTGGGATACACAGTTGTCCGAGAGTATTGCTACTTTTACTTTGTGTCTTGACGTTAAAAAAACCAGAGAGCCGTCCTTTTTTACATCAAAGGAAAATTGATTTTTTGAGTATAAGCAGTTATATTACACAGGAATTCAACCATCGCATATATATCACCCTTTAGGATACAGAGAGTGTCGTGGACATAGCGAAGCCAGAGAATAACGGCGAACCACAACTGACAGTAAGTTGATATACCATGGACAACGGCGGTGCAACATCGATGAAACGTCGGGTGCTTCAAAGTCTTGTCTTGTTTATAACGTCAAACGACCGCGATAGTCTTCGACTACATATGCCATTATTTTGATTTAGAAATGAATGTGACATTTGTTTTTGTATTTCAGAAGGGGATGACTGATTTTGTAATAAGGCAACGAAGAAACCAACTGAAGAATGTGAGAAGAGATTTTGAAGATTTGTTAATATATTGTAGGCTGTATGTAATATTGAATATATTTCTTGATATTGTACAAAGTCGCTCAAAAGTAAATAAAGGTACTTTTTTATTGTATTTCTTAATAAATTTGCATATGAAACATTAGAGCATTATGTAAAAGTATCCTTAAATTAAATTGTTTCCATCAAATATAGGCGTATATACATAGATAGGCTTATAATATTTATTTTATGGTTGGTGTGTAAACCATGGTTAGTGATTTTTTTCGGAATAATAATTCTGTTGTGATAAAATCAAAATATTAAATATTAAAAATAATAATCGAGATATCAAAATGTATTTTTAATATGAAGTTACATAATAGCATATGAGCGATTATACGATGCAATCAAACAGGGGCTAAAATAAAAATAAAATCTTCAATAAGGTAACATGGATTTAAAGGGAATTTTGTGGGCATCATGCGTATCAATCATATAAACTTATATCATGAGGAGCACGGGTAGGAATGAACCACTTTTTTAATTATTTCTCATGGTGGAATGAAAACACCTAAATATACGTTGTAATTACTATTACATTATAGAATTGACTTCGAAGTGTAAATAGAACAACTATTCAAAATACGTGTTTTATAAATTATAAAATATATAATAAATAAGTACCTAGTGGTTCAGTTCTACCCATGTAAGGGGTAGGCCTTATCCTTGTCGCGGGTGATTTAAATCATAGTGAGCCAATTGGATTTACTTATTGTTTCATAACAAATAATAAAAATACGAAGTTTTCAAGCTTAGCCTATTAAAAAAATAATTAAAGAATTTAATCATGGATATACATTGAACAAATCGACAGGCGAACTTATAATTTTCTGTGTTGCCTTAGCTCTCACTTTTTGAGGTTTCTCTACAGTGTGAGTTTCACCAATATAATAATTCTCGTCCCATATGGAAATGCTGATGATCTCATTAACGATTCTTCTAGTTTATCGAAAAATATATGTATACTTGGGCACTGCTTGATGTTCTAGAAAATGGACAACCTTCAAAAGTCTTCTAAAATTGTTTAGTCATTCTAGTGCTCCCATCTGATACTTTTTCTGATACCAATTATGTGGATTTTTAATTCAATTATTAACTGCCATCTCATAAGCAGGGAGTCGAAAATCTGTCAAAACTAGACCATAATACATTCTCCCAGAGTTAATAATATACTCCCATGGTGCCTACTCCTGCTCAGCTTTGAATATAGTTTAATGTAATCGTTAGGTTTTAGCTCAATGACAGATCAATCATTTGATTGATTTAACTTCTTCCATTAACGGCCATTATTGGGACACAGTATATTTGATATTTGAGCCACTTTTCTGATGCTTTTCTGTTTTTAATCAATTCCAAAGCATTTTTGATTTTATTTTTTGTGTCATTTTCTAATGTTAGTTGCCTTTTTATATATTTTCGTCATCATCCATCCCTGTAAATTAGTTTAATACATCTCCTTAAAGCAGATATTATCGACATAAATAGGGGTGATAATAGTGGAGAAATAGGGTAGTAGCTCTTCCATTGAAAATGGTTCATTCCTCCTCAAACGCCGACAAAAATGGCAACAACCAAAAATAAATTATTTTACCATTATTACCGAAACACAAACTTTACTAGTAAAGCAATAGTCTTCTACATACCATTGAGTCCTTCGCTGGTATCTATTGCTAATCGGTTGAAACAAAAATGTCTGGAAATGAGAGTGTAGATTTATAAAAAAGTCTGTAAGAACGCTCCTGGAACGCGGAGTTATAAAACGTAGGAACGGAGTATCGCATATTGCGCGCTCTTATGGCGCTTGGTCTTATGGCGGGCCTAGTGAGCAGGTACCTCAGGTACCTGCTCACTACGCCGTGCAAGAGAGCGCGCAATATGCGCTACTCTGTTCCTACATTTTATAACTCCGCGTGCTAGAAGCGTTCCGACAGATTACAATTTGGCGCAAAATTTGGACGTAGCACCTGACACGCGCGTACAGTTTTGGGAACGCTTATAGAACTTGCTAGAGCGTGTTTTTGCAAGTTTTAGTTTGAGTCCGTTATGCATAAGTATTCAATGATTCATTTTCCGCACGGTTCGCTCTTAGCTGTACTCCCCTATGTGTGAAAATTCTTAAACAGTATTGCGTTAAAATTGCTTTCATAAATGTTCGCATAGCTAAAGCGTCTATTTCCATTTTCTATTATATTATAATAAAATTTATTCACCTTTATTAATTAAATGTATTTTTTATTTAATAACATTAAATGTTACGTAATTCAAATATTTATTTATGTAAATATGTCATAATGCAATTTTGTAAATACATACATGTCGAATAATTAAATATTTTTAATTGAATATTCCGTTGGTTTTATTATAAAAATTTTACGATCTAGATTCAGATTTAGTTTACGATCTAGATCATAATCGTATACGACTATATGAAAGTACGATTTTGGTATCTTAGTACGATCATGTTCGATATGATACACCTCCTTATTTGAAAAGTGGGACAATCGAATATGGCAGTTCAAAACATATTTCAAAAAATACCCATTTTAGGGTACCTACAAATATAATATAGAATCGTGAACGGAGCTGAATATAGCAACATACTAGAGGCGGACTACTTGCCCTGGCTTCAAAATTACAGGTAAATCTGCCGTAAAAAATATTTGGTAGCACACGTATAATAATAATAATAATAATAATAATAATTAAACGCTTTATTTGCGTTAACAAAACGGCGAGCTTTTTGCCTAAAAGCAATATCTTACAGCTAACCCTTACCTAGTGGAATAACATGTTATGCGGTAAAAATAAACTAATAAATTAAATTTTAATCATTTAAATTCAGTAGGGAAACAAAACAATAAATTTAAGAAAAAAAAAACAAAAAAAAAATAAACCAATAATGACGCAAGGGACGCAATAGGGAGGAAAAAATAGGGAAAAATAAGGAAAAGTTTATGAGCGTGGGTTCAAGTGTTCTTTGAGCCTGCGTTTGAAGCAATACAAACTAGGTGCTATCCTTATACGCGAGGGTAAAGCATTCCAGAGACGGGCTCCACGTACAGAGAAAGAGTGCGAGAAGAAATCACTACTGTGACTAGGGATCGAGAGCAGTAGGTTGTCTTCAGATCTCAGAGGGCGCCCGTGAGAAGATAGAGGTTTGAACCTACTTATAAGATATTTCGGAGCGGCCCCCTTCAGGATTCTGAAGAGCAAACCTAGGACTCTCGTATCTCTCCTTTCTCGGGTCGTCAGCCAGTGAAGTCTCCTTCTGTACTCCGTAATATGGTCAAACTTTCGTAGGTCATAAATGAATCGAATGCAGACATTTTGCAGCCTTTCTACCCTGGTGGCTAGATCTTCCTTGATGTCGAGAAAGGCAACATCTGAATAATCAAGGAGAGGGAGGAGAATAGATTGGCAGATTGTGATTTTGCTTTCCTCGGGGAGAAAATTCTTGAGTTTCTTTATTGCATGAAAGCGACCAAAGAGTTTACGTCTCTTGTATATCATTGTAAATCGTCTCTATAATATCATTGTAAAAAGAAAATCGTCGCCGAAACATCGAGGGACGATGGAAGATTGTTACATTTTGAGATTTCTAGGGAAGGAAAACTGTCAAGATCTACTGTGTTAACAGTGGTCCCCGGAGTTTTGCGATGTTGTGTTGTTGGGTCCATAGAGGTGTTAAGGTGTCCAAAGAAACACTAGGCTTAGCGCCTTGAGTGTTGCGCTCCCTTTACTGTAGAGTTGGTTTTTCAGTGATGCAAACTTAGATACTTTAATCAAGCGAATTGATGCCACGGTGTAAAAGCTGGGTACTTGGTTCCACTTACCCGACTACCCCTTAATGCCTCGAAATCAAATTCAATTCATTTCTCTCTTTGGCCTTCCCGAGATAACGTTATTAGTATCCGCTATGGTGAAAATGACCTTAAAAATGTTGACGATATAAAATTTTTAGATATCCATTTAGACAGTAAACTCCAATGGTCAACTCATTTGGATGAATTGAGCAGAAAATTATTGCTATAAAAAAAAAAAAAATGTTGTGCGGCTTTGAAGCCGCAAAGTCTGTATACTTTGCATATTTCTATTCCTTACTAAGTTATGGTCTCGTGTTTTGGGGAATGGCGGCAAATTCGGTAAGAATCTTTAGACTTCAAAAAAGAGCGATTCGCAATTTATTTACAATATCATCGCTGACATCTTGTAGGCCGTATTTCGTTGAATCTGGTACCATGACAATGTATGCCGCTTATATATATACCAGGGGGTTATGTACGCACGAAAAAATATCAGCACCACTCCAACAAATTCGGATGTTCATTCGCACAACACGCGAAACAAACAAGACTTGCGTCCTTGCAAAGTGCGACTAAGTAAGGTTAGAAATAGTTTCCTGTATCAGTCCAATATATTTTATAACAAGATTCCATTGTGCGTCAGGGGTTTTCGAGACGTTCAATTTAAGAGCAAGGTCCAGGATATGCTTATTAAGAACCTATTGTATTCTGTTAAGGACTTTGAGAGTATTGATTTTCCTAATCTTCCATAATTATTTATATTGCAATCTTTTCTTATTTTTATTTTTTTATTTTCTTATTTTGATTATTTACATTACTCAATACCTTGATTATTGATTATAAAAGATGGATTATATTATAAAAAATTATATTGACCATTTCTATTGCAACATTGTTATTGATTTAATTTTATATATTTTATAATTTTAATTTTACTGTTTTATAACCGACTCTCCGTTTTTATATTTTGACTATCTGCAGTATTTAAGCAGCTTCAATTATCTTAAAAAGATCTTAACTCTTTATTTTAAATTGAAATATTAATTGTTTTACAATTAAAAAATAATAGTCGATATTAAAAAAAATATTATACCACATAAGGTATAATACCAGTTATTCAACTTGACTATACCAAGAGTAGGGATTCCTACCAACTGGCTTATTAAAAAAAAAAAGTCGACTAAAATATGTAACGGATAAAAAACAGGTTTGTCGGAACATTATCAAAAAGTATACCAGAGGTATTCTACAAAATTCTGCTAATTGGGCTTGCATCATTTTGTCATGACAAACTTCGCGTGTATCGGATGCCCCAGATGCAGCCGAAGTTGGAAGAGCTACAACTAAATCTTATCTTTTTATTTGTTGCTTCTAAGATTGACTAGCAAACTGACTATTTTAATTTTTACTTCTTATTACTGGATTTTTTATGTTACCTCTACGCTATTTTTCTCTATTTACTGATTATCAATGCAATTTTAATTTTATTGTATTTTATTATTATTATTATTTTAACAATAGTTTTACTGGTTATATTTTGATTTCTTTATTTCTTTTGTTTCAACATATCTATGAAATAGGTATTAGATATCATTAAAATAATTATACATACATACAATTATAATTATACATGCTACTCATTTATTACAGTTATTAGATATATGTTATTTAAAAAAAAACTCAGTTATAATACTTTGATAAGTGTGCGCACAATACAAAACTTATAAGTAACCTAATCGAGTCTACCTTGGTACCTGCTTCGGCCTAGTTAGGCTGACTTTGTAAATTTCCATTTCGTATATTACTTTCGAAAATAAATTTATTCTTATTCTTATTTGATGTTTCAAAAACTATAAAAAAATATTTGACAATTTACTGCAATCATCAGTATCGCTGTATTTTACAGGAAAAAATATAAATTTTATGAGTTATAGTGTATCGAAAATAACTACACCATATGATGCATCGCTATGAATTGAATCGATTGAACAGTATTCCTAGAAAACCCTGTAAGCTTGGTTGCTTTAGCATTTCGTTATTGAGGGCAGACGGGTGGAAGCTTCGTAAGTGGAGTGCTATATCGATATCCTATTATTTCGACTGGCACACTTAAGGCCGAATAACTAAATTACGACGACAAAAATAGAAATATTTATGTCTTCAAACTAACCACAAATACATTTAAAACGTTCTGTACAAACCAGTCCACAATGCAGAATAAAAAAATATTTTCTTATTGCAATACAATAGCCTGTGCGTGCGCGTAAAGTCAATAACCTCTTACATGGCCCTGCGCGGCCCTTACCGTTTAAATGCGCCTGAATTTTTGAAGGAGTTACCGCGCTCGTACTACATTAAAAATTCAAAGTTTTTGATATGGATATTAAAGTATCAGGTGTTTACTTTAATCTGCAGTTATTGAGAACATAATAGTTGTGCGTAGTATAGTTATAATGTAACTTTTACGAAACACTATTTTGGTTTTTAAAAAAAACATTAGGTTTTACTTTAGCTAGAGTTACAAAAAAAGTTCCGCAAAGTACCATGCCTTCTTTTTACTAGTTCGAAAATATACCTTAATGCTAATAATGCTAATATGAAAAAGTAAAACACACGTCCCCCTGTGTCCCCCCTTTGTTAATTTGAGCGCATTCTTTGCAGGTAGTCGTGGCGACCCCGCTCTAAAAGAAATGAAGATTAATAAGAAAAAAATATTTACAGTGTTAAAATAAACAGTTTTAGAAGTTATCGTCATTGCAGTGAAATTAATAGTTATTACATTATATATTGAACAAGTTTAGTGTTTGTAAATTTCAAAACAAATAAAACGTGTAGTCAAAAGGTTTGTTTCGAAGCTTTTGACGAAGTGTACTAGGATTTTAAAAGCAAGCATTTGAAATGGCTCAAAGCACAAAAGCGTTCGTAGCAAAAGATGCGAGGTAGGCCAAGCATATTGTTCGAAGAGAGTTGTCAACGCAGTAAGTAAAGATATGTTAAACTGTTTCTATTAGGTCTTAGTTCTGAAGAACTTTGATGCATAATCAAGCTTCGTGAAATCAATCAAGAGAACTACAGACCAATTTGTGAAATTAACCATCCAATCTTTGCCGAACAGTTTGAAAGTCATCCTCTGCTACTTTAAATCCGTACAGCCGTAAAGAAACTTTAGGTTGTATAGTGAATCTTGGGTTGACAAAAGAAGAAGATATTCAATGAGACTCGGAGCAAAAGGTAAACGGGCTGATCTATCCCTCATATTATGTGAAAGCAAAGGCAAAATGGAAGTGTTATCCGGCAAATATTAAAATACCAAAAAAGGGAATGTGGTGTAACTGATGGATCTACAGATACACATACACATCGGCTAGATCTACACATACATACTACACAATATCGCTTCAGGAAAACATAGAGATCTATCTGGATGTTGGTCTCGCGGATTCTATTGTGATATTATGACGAATACGCGGAGGAAACAAAAGAATATAAACACAATTTAATGAAATTCTATTAAACATGATAAGACTGCCTTTTTTTATGTGTTGGTGATGATGATGATAAGGATGATGAAGATGTCGATGTATAATAATGTTTTTATCAAAACTGTTTAATATGTACCAAACTTACTATTATTGTGTACATTTTGAAATGCAGAAATAATTTAATATGATAAAAAAACGAATACTATTAGCACCTAACCCCAACTAATCAGAACTAGTTATTTTTATGAAAGATAATTATTAGGTAGTCCCCTTCAAATCATTTCTGACGAGAAAATAAAAATAGAATGTTTTATATTTTTGTCGTCGTAAATTGATTATTTGGCCTTATTTACAGCAGTTTGGCTCGAATGGACGGTTAATAATTGATTGGTAAAAAAATTGTTACAGGTGACGAAAATAACCCTGAAATAAATGAAATTTGCGGATTGCGCGTTTTATAGAGAGTAGTTACAAATTAGCGGTATAAAAAAGTAAGCGCCCTTTTTTGGATGGGTAGGTCCAACTATTAACATAGAATTTAAATCAACCGCTATTGTGGACTGGTATGCCAACATTTTGGAAAATACCGAGAAAAACATTAATTTACCAAAGTTCAGATTGCAAAAACGTCATAAAGCAAAATCATTTATATTGTTCAATTTAATTTTATTTCATAAATAAATACGCCGTATATTAATTATAAATTTAGAAAATCATATAAAAGCACGATTTAGCAATCTTAGTCCAATCATTTTATATATGATACACCTCCTTATTTACAAAAGTTATTTAATCGCATGCGCCCGAAATGGTAAATCTGTCCTACTATAATAAAGCTGAAGAGTTTATTTGTTTTACGGTCCCGGCCCAAGGGAAAGTATTGTGAACGAGTGAAGAACAATCTAGTTGAAGACGGAAATCCCAGTTTTGACCCCCACCCCTCTGAGACTATTAGGACCCTTTCAAGACTGAAGTCAGTTTGTGAGTATGTGTGTGTGTCCGTGTGTGTGTGTGTATTTTATGTCTGCGTGTATTCCTCCACGATAGCGCATAAAGGCTTCATCCGATCGAGCTGAAATGTCGAGTTGGAACTTGGATCGAGTTGGAGTGCAGGCATCATTCGGCCACGTCGGTCATGTCAACAGTTGAAATCGATCACCAGAGGGCTCGCTAGTCATACTTCAATCTCGAAATATTGTAGTTAGAGACTTGAAATGACGGTACACAGATGCATCGTAGGGCCTAAACCGCATTGTGAAATTTTGGCTAAAATATCCCTTAGACAAGCGACGCAAACTAAAAAATACCGCCGTATTTAAGAAAATACTACATCGTATTGAAGAATAGCCATATTAATACCATGGAAATACTTTAAAATACTAAAATATACAAATTTTGCTATCATAGTCACTTGACACAATTACTATCGGCGGGGTGTTGGGGGGGGGGGGGGGGGGGGGTAAGGGGGGGGGGGTTTGCTTGCCGAGAAAGTCGTGGGGAAGAATCGTTTTTTTTTCATGCGTTAATCTCTAGAAATCCTAATATCATGGATAAAACTACAATATGGCGGACGATGGTTTGACGATCTTGTGCGTACATATGTATTTCGCACTATTGTATAATTTTTCGCCTAAATCGTAGCTTTCTTGGAAACAAACAATTATATTTAACTTTATCGCTCTTCAAGTTGTGCTTTATGAAATTGGTAACGTGATTTGTGCGAAAAGTACTTTCGATTGCGTGAAAAAAAGTTGATCTTTTGCCATTTTTTTGGTTTTCCGGCATAACCTTATACATCTATACTCTATACATAACCTTTAAAAAAATAACCTTATAAATGCAAGAAAGTCTGGCCAAAACTCTGGCCGATTTCCATGCTTTAGTTGGTTTATGTAAGTTGCAAAACATTTTAGAAAGCCGTAACCAATAAGTTTCAAGTTTCAAACTTGAAGCTGCTCCTAATATTTCACATAAGGGGGTGCTTTGCATGCCTGGTAAATATTTTATTTTACGTAGGATAGTATGTCGGCGGTCTGTGCTGAAGTTAAGGAATAATTTCAGTGGATGGAGTATGTAAAAAACGACAAGCTCGGATAATTTCACAGTTCGTTCAGTCGTCACGTCAAAAAGGACGGAGCACCATTGATAACATTTATTTGACATTTCTTGTAATCAAAAATATTCGCAGTAATGTACAAGTCTTATATTAAAGATATAGAATTGCAATCGATAGCTGTAATATATAAATATATATACTTCTATACCAATAATATAAAAAAGTAATGTTTGGGGGTAATGTAGGGGGTAATCTCCGAAACTACTAATCTGATTTAAAATATTCTTTCACTAATAGAAATCTCCATTACCGGTGAGTTGCTTTATTCGGCGTGCTGACAAAACGGTTTGATATAGGTATGTGAATACAATATATAACAAAAACATCTGCCTCGGAGATATCTACAAAGAAGTCAGCGACGGCATAAGTTTAACTTTTTTAATTAAGCTACAATAATGGTTTTTATGTCCCAAAAAATAATAAAAAAAAGGTAGGCAGTGTTTATTGATAACATTAGCAATAAAATAAGAATCCTTATTAAAATAAACTAATCCATTATCACGGGTGGTTAATCAAGTTAAAATAAGCCATTTAATATTAGTTTTTAGGTGTTATAGCTACAGAGATATCATCAAATTAGTAACGCGTGCAAGCACCCCGAAATACCAAGCAGGTGGCGGCTGCTGGCCCAGCAAGGTATGCTTCAGCGGTTGGCGGCGAGGAACTTGACGCGTACGTCTACTATATAGGTAGCGTGCATCTGAAGGACGGACGTCTTGCACTATATATCTAAAGGTAGCGTCTAAAAAGGTAAATAAACGCCATCCTACTTAAATTAACAAATCGATTCGAACCATTATGTGAAGCGAAGCCGCGGGCAACAGCTTGTACGATATATTCTAAGAGTGGTGTAACATGACGAGAAAATGCGTCAAACGCATTATTGCCTTGTGAATTCTCAAGAGCAAACAAGCGATCGACATAAGGTCGGATTGGGCTGGACGCAGGCGGTCAGAAATGATTAATAGCTTATAGCAGACTGTTCGTTTGTACCCAATATGCGCCCCGACAATGCCGATAACCCATAAAATTCACCTCCAAAAAATCAACATAATGAAAACGTCTCGTAGCGGATTTATCGGCTTTTAGGGCGGATTAAACTGCCTCTGTATATGCCTCTTTATATATACTCTTAGGAATATGGCGCTTGATAGTGGCTATCAAGTTTTCTTAATGTTAGGGCTTTTGCTTATATTTTATAAACCATTTTATATAAAAATGTATAATATTTATTTATTTCTTGTTGTTTAGTTTCAAATATGTCTAACAAAGAATATGCCTGTTCGCGGTTTCGTTATTAAATGTCACAAAACTAGAGCAATTCTGATATATTTGACGTGTGATGCAGCCACTTCTAGGGCGGATTTTTTTAATATCAAAAATAAATATGCCAAATCACATGATATTTCATGATTTTTAAAGACTTTTAGCTGCCTAATTTGATGTCTTTTGTTTTTTTAAATATTACCAAATGTTTGTACGTGTAAATCAATTTCCTGGTATGCCTGCCTTAGTACAGGCCTAGGCCTAGTTAGGCCACGTTGACGTAGTGATTAAGTTGCTGCAGTGTGGTTTCTTTTTTTGGTAGTGGTCCAAACATGAATATTTTGTAATGCTGCAGTATAGTGTATCTCGGGATTTTATTTTTAAATAGATAATTTAAACAAACAATAATGAAATCAATGAAATAATTAATTTTAAATACCTACCAAATAGTATTATTCCCTGGTAAAATTCAATCATATTTTTTTATATCAAATAATAATCAATACTAATTAGTCGGTTTCTTAAGCTCTAATATATATCATTCAATGTATCTCTCTGTCTGTCCACTCGATCGACCTTTTATTTTTTTAAATTGATAATCATTGATATCTTTAACGAACGTGTTAAATAATCTTAGTCCGATAAAATAATGATGTCTCTGCCCAATTTATGTTTTCATCCTAGGAACTGCGACGTTTAGTATATTTTATGATTGATTCGTTCTCGCTAGGCTTTCTATCATGCACAACGCACTGGCGGTAAACAGTATAAATCTAGCGCCTGTACGTAATAAAAAATATGTAAAAAAAACAAACCATATTTTGCCCGTTATCAAATTTCTCCACGTTTTGAAACAAATGAAAATAAAAAAAAACTGTCAGTGCGTTTGTCTGCCTGGCTCATCGATGTTTTAGGCATACATACACCAACCATTCTTGTAATCATTCTTCGAATTATAAAACTGATTACAGTGGACAATTTTGAAATCGTACAATGCGATATTGAGTTACAAAGATTAGCATAAAAGCCATAAATAAAGAACACGGCTCCGTATCCGAAATGGATCGGGGAGCTGCCAAACAAACGGACGAGTTTTATCCACGGTCTCCTACTTATTATTAGCTAGGTATCCGAAATCATATGAAAACAGATTATCGAAAGACTTTTTTAATCGAACCGTACGTTTTAAAGGCACAAAATTTGAAGTTGACTAACTTAAGGTGTTAACTTTTTAACGTATTATCCGTGACATTAAAGTGTTGATTACGTTAATAAATGCAGCGCTGTACAAAACTTAAAGTACTGTTGGTAGAGCATACACAATCCTTAAATTAATGTTTATATATAGCTTAAATATTGTAAAATATATTGTAATATTGCAGAAAGTAATGTTGTATGTGTGTATAAGTTTTCCTCTAAGAGTGCCTTTCCTCCTAGCACAGAATGCTACTTAAAAAGTATACTGAATTCTTATCTTACACCAGACTTGGCAAGTAAGCAGGGTAGTGTAAAATTATATTCGATATCTGCACACGAGATAGAGCAATAACGCAAGCATGTATGAGAATCGGTGGCAAGTTATCTACATCAGGATGCTTTTATAGTGAGGACGGAGGGAATCCCATCGGCCCCTGATGTACCTATTATCAGCTATCTTTTCGTTTCTGAGTAAAAAGTCTATTACCAGATGTCTGCGCTTTAAAATGACAGTAAAACTCTAGCACAGATGTCCAATAATTAAATCACAATAGCTTGCCAAGTGAAAAATAATACTTCCAATTGTTAATCTCAGAGTATATCCTTGTGATTTAGGGCATTGGCCAAAGAAAAACAGCCCGTAAATTTTACTAAATACATTATCAGCGAACGCGATATACAAATTCCGTGTTCCATTTTAATGCATATTTCATGGTCCAAAAATACGCTAAAAAGAAGCCTAATACCCAACTGACGTTATGGTATTTTCTTTCATGGATCCTAAGTGAAAATTCTTTATTCAGAGATTATCAGGTTCTAAAACTGTTGCTAAGCATCTTCGTATTCTTAATCAATAATAACATCTAACATCAATAACATCTTCGTATTCCGTTTCTGTACTATCACGACGGCACGGGGCTAAAATTGCATGTTAGGGAATACTTGAAGAACGGTCAAAAATCGGACAGTCTAAATGCGCAGGCGTGTAATTCGAAGGTTTTAAGATGCTTATTTTCTGTATTTTTTTTATATATATAAGACATTCAAATAATATTAACCTTTAAGTACCGACGTGTGGTCTGATAGTTTGAAAACTGATCTTTGAGAGTTTGAAAATTCGAATTACTTATGTTAGCCAGCGCTCCTCTCTAGCCATCGAGCAGTTTCCCAGCAGCGTTCGTGGCGAGTGGTTGTATCGGCACGTGCGGTTTCGGTGAGTTTTGATTTTTATAAGATCGCGAGTGGTCGGTCCGACCACTCTTCTCTACTTATGTAACTTTTTTTGGACCCAATTTTTTGTCATATTATATCGTTTTTCTATTTTATTTTCAGTTAGTTTTTAAAAATGGATCTGCCAGGTACTTCGGGGATGAAACGGGCAGCCACAAATAAAAATAAGAGTGTTCCTGTCAGTAACAAATTTTATCAAACAAGTTCTAAATATGTACACACTAATAAACACCACAAAAAAAATAACGGAGTTTCCAAATGTTCCTACGATTTGAAGCCTTATAAAATAAAAAAATGGTTGTTTTGTTATTTTTTTTATTTTTTTTGCTTATTTATTTATTGTCTTTAAGGGAAAAATTATGTTGTCAAGAAGAATAATTGTTGTTAATTGTAAGGATAAAAGTATTTTTTTTCGTCCAAAGATTTGAGACAGCAATATTAATGTATATAATTAGTAATAAATGTTAAAACTTCTACATTTTGTTTTACTTATGCAATAACTAGAAATATTAATAATACATAAAATCGTTTTTTTTTTTAAATATCAAGAAACATTAAAGTTTTTGTTATTAAAACTCTCGTGGTCTAACAGACGTCACGACGGTACTTATGTAATCTAAAATGGCACGTCGGTAGGTACTTAAAGGATAATAAGAATTTTATCTTCTGTGATCTGACGTGAAACAGTGTTTCAATGCGGCTACGGAAGATACTATTTATTGCTCAAAACTACGAAAACATTGGTAAATTTTTAGCACTGCTTTTAAATGGATTTTCTATGTCTAAAAATTTTCAAAAATATGCTTTTATGAACTTTTGCAATTTTTATTAATTTTTACAAATCATCGCATAGCTATTACTACCCAACAAATAATTTGGAAATTTGTAAATTTAATTAGCCTCTTATCGCTTTTAGTTGTTTACTGAGCAGAAACCTAAGTTTTAAGATTTTACCTGAATATGACTCAGAATGGCGTTTTTATAGTCCCGAGACATCCGGAAATACAGTGTTAGATGTGTCGTTGATTATATAGCGTATTAGATTGCTCAATGCAGTAGTACAATTTGGCAGCTAGCATTTACAAAACGCAACATGGAGATGGCACTTATAGTTTCGAAAATTGATTAATATTCTCTTATTTGCAATATAGAGGCGATCGTGGTATACCTAACACTATGGCGGTGTACTTTTGAAGTTGAGCAATCTATTATCATATAAAATCAATGGCTATATTCATCATAAAATTGCTTGACATTTTGTATCCCATCTCTTAGACTTTTACGCAATTGAAAAACCTCCAAAGATATTGACACGGCTTCGACTTTTTCAACTTACAATATCTGTATACTAAGTATAATATTGTTTGGCGCTTATTTGTCAAATCTTGAATGAATTATGTATTGATAATATTAACTCAATGCTTTTGTTTGTTATAGCTCCGTAATATTCGATAGCAGGATAGCCTTAAATTCGCGAAAGTTCTTAACAAAGCAAAACTTTCGTTGTTAAGAGCGTTAATGAATGTATATTATACTGTGAGCTACATAATTAGAATAATTGTTTATTCTTCAAAGAGTCAGCCATTATCGAAATAGTGAATGACGTCATGCTTATTCAATCGATGGTCCTAAGTGAAAATACTAGGTATATAAGCTGAACTGTATTTTTTTTATTTTATACAGATATGATACTGAAATTACAAGATTTTTCATTTATCTTTTAAATGTTTAAGATTCTCAAAACTAATATTCTGAAAAAGCTTCTAATAACTGCCGGTTACTACCTGTTACTGCAGTATAATATGACACGTTTGAGAGCGGCAAATTCGCCGATCGGATACGAAAGTAATAATAAATTAAAATAAAATATTACTTCGGATTAAATTGGTACTTTAAGTCATACTACTGTGTGAACCCTGTTCTAATTAATCAAAGGCTGTTGTCAGAGTAAAACGCTATTTATTTAAAAATCTGCACCGGAATAATAATGTAAACAAATATATTACTTAAATATAATAATTAAATATATTTCTTTAATTAATTAGTTAAGTTATGGCTAGTGGAAACATGTAATTAGCTTTATTTTTTTTAACTTAATAATTCTGTAACAAATTTATTGTAATAGCTGTATGTTTCCTTAAAAATAATAAAATTAAAAAAATTTAAAATGAAAAAATTAAAATTATTAGCTAAATGTATCAGTAAAATTTAAATATAAAATATAACAATTAAATATATTAGTAAATAGTTGAATATATATGTGAAATATATTAGTTTATTAGTTATAGTAGGTAAATATATTAGGTTCATATATTACCTAAATATATTAGGTAAATATATTACTTAAATATATTACTTAAATATATCAGTTAAATAAAGAGAGGAACTGACGTGAGGAAACTTCTGCTCTATCGTTTATCACAACGGTCGATAAGATTTACTTCAAGAACAGTAGGTATGTCATAGAAATTATTCCTCTTTACTATGGTGACGCACAAAGTTTAGTAACATTATAGCACTTGTATTCAGAATGTTGACGTGGATGTGCCTCCCTTATCACCGTAACTGACATTCACAGGTCGACCAAAAACATATGTAATGCACTAAAACGCCAGCTAATACAGGAAAACAGCCGTGTAATATATGAGCAGATTTGTACATTGATATTACTGCGATACAAATAATTCTGAATAATGATTTGGGTGTAAGAAATCTAGGTTGCATTTAGATAACGGATACTTTACCCCAAGAACAAAATGCGGCTCGTATTAATTAGGGACAGTTTACTCTGCAGCGCTTCGGTTTCGTGCAGGTTAAGCCTGATGGCCTGTTTGTTATCTGGGCATTTTCATTAAAAAAATGCAAACAGTTAAAAAATGGATGTCCCAATGCTTTAAGATTTTTTCTTATTTTTTTTCATGTATCAATGCCATATGTAATTGTTTTAAAATAAAGCCTTGTAAAGAAACATATACTTCTTTGGAGACGTTTTCTCATTCATAAATAAAAAAAATAAATAAAAACTTGTAGCAAATAAATCTGTAGTTCTGTCCCGCAAAAATAGTGCGACATTGGACAATCAATTTTTGTATTATTTTCTTCCGTTCCCTTCATAATTTGGTATTCTTATATTTCAAGTTTTATATCTACATCAAAATAATAAATACTTAACATTTAAAATATATACAACGTTTAATTTTTAATTGAATTTTCCAATATGTCTCACAGAAATATCCATATCGGATATGTCCGCTAGTCGTTACCGTATTACGGGTTACATTTTCTTTTTTTTTTCCTGGATATCAAATAAATTAGCGACCATTGGTAACTTTGACCCCCAATTGATAATGATGTCCACTGTTATATTATCAGTTTCGTAGTCTATGCGTAGAAAGTGGCCGCGTGCGTATGCATTTTTTCATCAGATTTTGTCCAGTAAGTATTGTCCGGTAAGTATTTTTCTAGATTTGTGGACAACATCTGTTTTAGTTACATACTTCAGCATAAGGGGAATTAAATGACGTTTAAGTATTGGTAAAGTGCATGGATATACATGCAGTAATATTATGAATACGTTAAATTTATTTCAAAATGGTGTAGTATCGTTACGTCCGTTCCGTTACTATTATATTTGGCTGGTAACGTATAAGCTGGACCAAAGAACTATCCGAACGGACAGCATAAAGTTGCTTCACACTTTGAAATCAGTGACTATTATTAATAAGTGTAGAATAAAACAGAACGAGACCGCTTTCATATTAAAAATATTTCAAAAAACGAATTGGAGGCAAGACGAAAACCAAAATATCGCATTACAAAAATTGTGTTTATCGTTTTATAATTTTATTCTGCCTTAAGTTAAGAACTACTGCACGTATATCGATGCAAATTTTGCTGTTTTATATTTATTGTCCTAGAATTAGTAAATTACCCTGAGAGTAATTTTTACTTATTTACTTATTACTACTTATTATTACTTATATTTACTATTTATTTACTTAATTTACTTATTTATTTATGTAATTCATCAAGTTTGATGAGTGAATTTAATGAAATATGACACAAACCAGTTGAGTGGTCCACGAATTATGATCAATAATTATTTATCAAAATACAATTTTTTATCTTATAGAACTGAAAATGGCTCTTACTGCTGCCGAGAAAATGCGCAAATATGGAGAGCGTATCAAAAATAACCATGAAACGTATAAAACACAGCGAAAAAAGGATCTAGGCAGAATTAAAGCGAAAAAGATCAAAATAACTGAATTGGAAAAAAAAACCAAAAAGAACAAAGACAGCAGGCTGGGGATACTGAAAAAAGAATATCGATGATAGGAATGCAAACCCAAATAACAGTCAATATGATTCGAACTTGAAATCCAAAATCAGACACTACAAGAGGAAATGTATTACTTTATAAAAAAGCAATAAAACTGAATTTCGCCTACAAAAATTATCGAATGCCAACAAAACTTTAAGAAAAAGACACTACAGGTTGAAGGTACAATCAGATGAAAAAAATGCTAATGTACAAGCTACCATTGAAAAAATGAAAGCCCGCGAAGAAGTACTAGAAGCTACATTTAATATTTACGCGGCGACAGGCGAGGGTTGAAAACCCCGCCCACGACCCTGGCAGTTCTAACGACGTGGGTCGTTTTATCTGCCCAGGATGTCATGCAACGACAACCTCACGCGTGCCGGAAGGGTAGCGCGTGAGGGGTGAGCGAACGGAGACCTTAGGAAGGATTCTCCGGGCTTCAGCCCCCGTCGGCACCCCGTAAACCGTTTATTTAAACTTTTTAATGTTTACAATTATTATTTAATTACTAAACTAAACTAGGCGACTAAGCGGTAACATTTTTTATTTCAATGATGAGGCGGTGGAAGGTATGCTCCATGCGGCATGTCGAAAAAAAAAAAAAAAAAAACAAGCAGCAGACGGCAGGGGCGCCGTTGGAGACGTCGACGACCGGGATCCTGTGAAAGGGCACGCACCCACAGGGGCGATTTGGGACGATACAGTACGGGCGACTTCGGATGATGAAGCAGCCCACTGCTCGCACCGCTAAGGGAGGGGGCCCTCCCCCGGAGGAGGATAGCCCCTCTGCCTCAGATCCTCCCAGAGGGACACCCAGTGATACACAAACTCGCGAAACGCAGCAAAGCAACCCTTACAACTTACCAAGTCCGCATACCAAACCGGCAGATTGCCGACGCACGAACCAACCACAAACAACATTTCCGCCCGTGCGACGTCGAGCTTGGGGCATGTCCAAACGATGTGTTCGGCCGTCTGGCGACCAGTGCCACACGAGCACCAGGGATCGTCGTTGAGTCCAAGGTCAAATAACTTGGCTTTGAACTCACCGTGACCCCCTAGAAGCTAAAATGCGAGCCTACCGAAATTACGTTTAAATTGCGTTTAAATGTGGGGTCTGCCATGGAGGCCTTAAGTCGCTTCGCAAAATGTATGGCATGCAAAAATCGGTTGTGCTGGGACTGTAGCGAAGGCCAATTTGTCAGGGATTATATATGCTCTACTTCTTTATCTTAGATAGTAGAATACAAGAAACAAATATTTAATGCAGTTTAAGGTTCTGTTTTTTTATCTCACAAAGAAATATCTTCATTAATCTTTTGCTTTATTTCTACCTTAATAATAGAGTCATTGATATTAGATGGCTGTAAAATATCGACTATGGTAAGATATTATTTCTGTTTGATATTTTTGGTAAATTATTTTCAATGTTTTTGCTTTTTTGTAATTTTTGATTTTTGTAATTTGTATGTTCATCATTTTTTTCAAATGAATGTTTATGATCATGAAAACTCGATAAGATGATTTCAATGAAGTATTAATTTTATCAGCACGTGTCCCTCTCGTTACAACCGGGAAGCGGCCCTTCTCAAGGCTCTCGAAAATAATGAATGGGCTGATTTTGTGACCGAAAATCAGCCGGTGTGATTGATTATTGATCTGTCATGCTAACAGACTGAGCCAGAAATCCAGGTGCGACGGAAGGGCATCACGACGAAGTCACGTTACTATCACAGGCAGAACCTCATCTCATCGATCAGTCGCTTTTCGAACGACTCGCGTATCATGATTCACGATAGCAGTATTGCCAAGAAATCTTGCCACTTGCCACTTAACTCATTGGTAGTCACATGAGTTCAAAGGGAAACACTACGAATTTTGATTCACCGATGACCATGAATAATAATTTAAAATTTTTAAATAACCCAACATAAACATTTATAAATCAACTCTTCAATTTTGATTGGAAATAGGCGTGGTATAAGCGCCTTAAATGATAAACGATTTGTCCCTCAATCATTGATAAGCCAAATTGCTCCACGCTTGCCAATACTCTGCTTTATTTGTATAAACTCTTCGAAAGAAATACAAAATTTAAATTCCACGCATGTACTGCCAGTGTCTGTATTTCAATTTTCTCGAGGATGGCTGGCGCTCACGACGGATGATAATGAAAAGATATTTCATAGACATCAAATATTATTGTAATATATGCTATTCTGAAAGTGACGTTTAATTTTCATCGGTAAACAAAATGAGACTCTTGAGTGATGCGTGAAAGGGTTCAGAATTTCAATCGTGTCTAAAATATAAAGGTTTTGTTATTTGTGAATAGATGCGGTGAACGATTTACAAATAGTAAGATCAAATGAGGTCATTCAACCTAACGATAATAAATGAAATAACCGTTTGTTTGGCGGTGTCGACTACAACGAACGAACCCGTCACCCCAGGCTGGTATAACGATATATGTTAGTTCTTTCAGCTGTGGGATAAGCATAGAAGACTTAGACAATGACAATCCACTATCTAGCTCCGCCAACTAGCCCGCGAGAGACCAACCTTTAGCGCCCGGCAACGAGTAGTTAACCCAGCGGGCAGACCAAGCACCCTCGCTACCAGTTATGGCCAGATTTTTTCGGCCTACAGACTGGTTACAGGTTCGAAGTTGCTTACGCGATCATCTCCTTGTGTAGCTTTGATTCGGTGTCTACCGTATCTATCGTGGGACCACGGCATCCTTTGCCCGGCCAATTCACCCGGTATCCGAATGGTCGTTTCAAAAGCGGCTGTCACAAGGTAAACAACTGCCTCCGCTCTATAGGAAACAAAGCCGTTTCCAGACTCCCCCGTCTATCAGTTAAAATGCGCAGTTGATTGGCTTACGCCGCACGGTGGGCAAACCAACCTAGAGCGCCCAAAGATTGATTCCCTTGAGAAACTGGCCCGCAGGCCAAAGTCCTATCCGGGCTCTCACTTATACGTGGAGGCTGCCGAATGGGTGTTTACCCGTGAGTTTGGTGGACCCTATACACGTGGGTCTTAGTGGCCTAACTGCAACAGGGCCCATTAGATCCCCAATTAATTAACACGGTGTATATAGCTGTGTTGTCAAACAAAATACCATCTAAAATAATGTATTTTTAATTGATATGTTATTAATTTGTTCTGCCACCTTTCCTTAGAAATATCCTGCCATTCTGGTTTTACAACATGTTTTGTGGTTATTTCGACATTATTGAGTAACTCCATATCTTATATTTAAACAAAACCTACAAGTGTTCTATTAGGTTGAGATGAGGAGACTGGGCTGACTAGTCTATCCACTTCAAGGTGCATGACTTGCCGAAATTTGGCGCCTTTTACATTCGTGTCTCCGCAAATTTCAAAATATGATGGTTATAGAGCAGTTTTCAATACATGTATGTGTTTTGTTGAACCCATCTGACCTCCTAACATAAGCATTTCACCAACCCCATTAGCCGCCAAGCAACCTCAGCCAATTATACTTCCTCCTGCGTGTTACACCGTGGGGATGACACTTTTTAGAAAGTATTCTTCACCCACTCGTCACCTTAAATAAATAACACCATGAGTAACAAAACCCAGTTTTTTTAAGTTCTACCTCAAAGTTCTACTAAATTCAATTTTATTTACAAAAAAGCACTTAATTAATAATAATAATAAATAAATATAATAATAAATATAATAATAATTAACAGAAGTGAGAGCTCTGCATGAATGTGTCGCCCTGTCTGATATGCAATGCAAACCACCCAGGCTATCAGCACTTTGGAGCTATCGTCTGCAACGGCCGAACCCGACACTTCAGGCTGTTATTACGATGAAGATCGTTCTTTCAGCCGTCAGGTGATTACACAGATACTTAGGGACAACACAGTCCACAGTGTGGACTGTGTTGGGAGCTAACGGGCCCATGATGGGTTGGCCACGATGACCCATGTGTTCAGGGTCGGTCATACTCACGGGTCATACTCACAGGAAGTAATTCCTGGCTATCTCGCGGTAAGGAGTTGGTCTCTTACGGGTTGTGGCGTAGCTAGACGTTATGTCCAAAGTCGTCTACGCTCACTGCAGGTCGATAGAACGACTAATCGTTAAAACGTCCTGTGGTGACGGGCTCGCCCGTTGTAGTTGACAACTCAATATATAGTCCACAGTCTAGCTCCGCCAACATGCCCGTAAGAAGCCGACGCCTTACCACGAGGCACTGGAAAGTGAACCCAGCGGGCTAAACTCACGCCCTTACTACCAGATTTGTCCGGATTTCTCTGACCTCCCTAACGCAAGTGTTTATTCAGATTTAATATTTAGCGAAACGCGACGCCCCTTTTCCGCCAAGTTCACTCGGGATCGGGTCTAAATTGCATCATCGCCATACCCTGATTCCTCCGAATCCGCGATCTTCTGATCCCAACCGTCTCCGACTGCAGGATTACTGCCGTGGCGAAAGCTCACAACTGCCATGACAGGGTAATCCCCCCTTTGAGGAGGCTACCAGATAGGAGCTTAACCGTGAGTTGGGCAGGCCATGTGACAAACAGTTTGGCTAACACCACCCAAGCTGCGTGGAACCATTAGGACCCCAGGCTAACATACGTACCCTGAGTAACATACTTAGACTTCACTGAGGTTTATGCCAGACTCTACACTCTCGAGAGCAGCAATGAGAAATATTGCACAGGAGGGAAGACAAAATACAACCTACAAAATATAACCAAAATGCAACTTTTGAAAGGCCTTTCCTACTTCGTTACTTGTTTATAAGGGGTTCCGTCATGGCATCTTGGTCTCCATGGCTTACATAAATCTTGACATTCTCTTATGTAAAACTTTTGCAGCTGTTATCACCTTACTCACTGTGACGTTTGATTTTTATTAGTGTTGTCTTATCTCTGGGTTGGCATTATGTACACTCATTTCTTTACGCGCCTTACCATAAACGTTATTTATTAGTATATATACGTTGTACTTTATATCTTTACATATTTGTAGGTTTAACTTGCATTATTATTATGTAAATGAAAAGTATAATTTCATTTTGAATTGTCTCTTTCCCCTGAATCATCACCGTTCTGCAACCGAACCACGAGGTAATTTCGTTCGTCTTCCCAAATATTTGCAGCCCCTCCTATCAACCCTGCCAAAACATAAATAAAGCAACCACATAAACACCGTCGTAAATCCTAAGTATAACATTATGACAAGCAGTTAGAGCGCAATATATTTGAACTTTTGGTAAGTAAGAGGTATATTACGGGTCGTAATTCACGATAAATCAAGGAATCTGACAAAATATTACAACTTAAATATAGTTAATGGAGACATTTTTTATTCTGCGCTCATTGTCCTTGCAGGCATAAATTGCTCATTTTTTCGTTAAAATGGGAGAAGCTATAGCTTTAAGAATAATAAACCACAACCTTACAAATACTAGCTTAGAAATATATGTGGCGCATAAATATATCGTATAAATATATCTGTTATCCTATTTGTATAACAGATATATCAATTTATCGCTAGCTGATTATTACTGCAGTTTTTTTATTTATTTCTATTATAAAAATGTTTAATTTCACCAGGATCATAATTAATCATAAAAATTATTTTAAAATTATTTATATCATTAAGTATTAATTAAACGATTACTTTTAATAGAGAATTAATTATACAATTAATTTTTTACTTTTATTTTTTTATTAATTTACAATAACTTTATATGTCATATAAACCCCATTAACATACTATGGTTGAGTTGGGAGAGATTGAGCACATCCTATGGTGAAAATGTTTATCCGCATTCCTAACCAGGTCAGAGTCTGATGGTATCGACTTGGTTTTGTCTGATGGTATCGACTAGTTTTGATATTATGAACTTACGTTGCATTGCATAATACATAAGAATATATACATATATACATACACATACATATATATATATATATATATATATATATATATATATATATATATATATATATATATATATATATATATATATATATATATATATATATATATATATATATATATATATATATATATATATATATATATATATATATATATATATATATATATATATATATATATATATATATATATATATATATATATATATATATATCTATATCTATATATATATATATATATATATATATATATATATATATATATATATATATATATATATATATATATATATATATATATATATATATATATATATATATATATATATATATATATATATATATATATATATATATATATATATATATATATATATATATATATATATATATATATATATATATATATAGGGTGATGTTTTTATTTAAAATAAAATTAGTAAAAGCTACTTAAAAAGCAGCGAAGGAAATCCCAGCTTGGATCGGGAAATGCTAATATTTGAATGAGATATACTTACGGATGAGCACGACTTTCGACAGTGCAATGTAAGTTTAAAGGTCCTTTTGCAGTCGACTAACGATCACTATTCATCCATATATGGATGAATAGTGATCGTTAGTCGACTGCAAAAGGACCTTTAAACTTACATTGCACTGTCGAAAGTCGTGCGCATCCCTAAGTATATCTCATTCAAATATATATATATATATATATATATATATATATATATATATATATATATATATATATATATATATATATATATATATATATATATATATATATATATATATATATATATATATATATATATATATATATATATATATATATATATATATATATATATGTATATATATATATATATATATATATATATATATATATATATATATATATATATATATATATATATATATATATATATATATATATATATATATATATATATATATATATATATATATATATATATATATATTGAGATTGAGCACATCCTATGCAGTGGCGTGCCCAGGGTTCGTAAATAGGGCAAGCCCGACATACCTCTTTGTGTTTTTTTTTACGCTTTTTATAGTAAAAAAGTGGTACCTCTTTACTCTTTAATCTTCAGTTTGAAATTTACTGCTTGGGTCGTACATTCAATAAAGCACACTGAAGGCATGCTACTGCAAGACAGAATTTAACATATACTTATCAGCAGTCGCATACCTCTAGTGGCTTTAAAGGACTCTCTAGCTAGACGATCAAGCATGCTTGTCAAAAATCGCGTCGCGGGCTGGGAGGGGATCGTAAACCGCAGAAAATATGCATTTTTTAAAAATATTTATCAAAAATGCCAGTCACGTCATTCATCAATCAATTACTTCTAATTAACGTGACTCCCTGGTATAAACTACAAAATTATGCATTTTTGGTAAATATTACAAAAAAATATTTGTATATTTCCTGCGGTTTTACGATCCCCTCCCTGTCCGCGACGCGAAGCTTGTCAAGCATGCTTTTTCGTCTAGAGAGCCCCTTAGAAAAGCCATTTTATTTGCTTGAGTTGACCCTTGCTTGAGTTGATAAGTTGACCCTTGCTTGTATGAGCTGTAAGACTATTTTATAAAAAAGTGAACAAAAAGTAAAATAAGTGACCCTTAGAAAGCTAGCCATGGGAATGAAACTCACGCTGGCATATTTTCATCGTTTATATTCTAAATCGAAGCGTCTACCTTTTTTCAAAAATGATTTTATTACGTCTGAGTAAAATGATGGCGAACGCTTTAATTCTTTTAACAACTGTTTTTCAATAGCAACCATAACTCAGATAGACGTTCCTGACCCTGTGTATTTCTTAGGTAAGTATGAATAAGCTTAAGAGATGAGAATGCACGTTCTGCGGAAGCACTTGTAGCAGGAATAGTGACGACAAGATACGCTAACTTCAACAATTGGGGAAAGGTGTCTTCGAGGCTATTCTGACTAATTCGTTCAAAAACATTGCAATCTTTCAATTCAAGAGAGGAGTACAAACAAATCATTTGGTTCTTTAAAACCTTCTGTCAAAATGGTTTGCATAAATGTCAAATAATGAATCTAATGCCTTTGTAGGAAAATCTAAACGGTATTTCTCGTATAGTTTGTTGTTGAAGAGTTGGAAAAATTTCAATTTGAAAATTTGCGAATATCGATCGTCAATTTAACCTGGACAAAAAGTCGTTTGTATTCAGTATGAGCACAGCGTACGTTGCGTCTCAAACGAGGTGCTGAGTTATTTTAAAGATTGTTTTCATAAATTTGATCAAATTCATATTGAAATTCAACACGTAACCAAGTCTGAAATTCCTTTATTTTGTTTTCCTTTCTTAATTCCTATAACCCACATCGACTTGTGATTTTTGAAGAATGTTGTACAAACGCTCAGTTTTTTAAAAATTCGGCGGAAAACAAGGTGAAAAAATTTAAATGGAATGATCGCATCGAGTTTTTAAAATTCTTCGCTGCTAAAACCGTATCCCCGTCTTAGTCCTGCGGGTTGTCACATATGTCAGAAAACAAAGTAATAAGAATACATTACTGACCACAAAGGACAATTTCCTCCATTTTTTTATCAGGCACTAAAACCACAAATCAATTGAAATTACACAATAAAAAATTAGCCCGACGTCACTCGCACATTGCAATCCAAACTAATTATAATGAAGTCGCGCTTTCTGTTGACACGTTCGCATTCGCAGTTCGCATTCAACGTCATGGCTAAGCAAGCCCGGCTTAGCTCCCGATACAAAAGTTGTATATACACATATATTGTTTAGCGTAATTTGCCACAGGTGCGAATGAGAGGAACACTGATTTTGAAAGCCGCATTGAAAGCCCATAATGTGCGAGCGAGACAGCAATCGCGCCCTGTCTATAATTATCGCACCCTGTCGATAACAGATTTTTTCTCGCGTGGAGCGAGCTGTTCGCGCTAGATAGCAGTAGGAGCGCTAGCAAAAGAAATTGTTTAGTTGTTTTTTTACGAATTGTGTTATTCATTTATTTAATTGTTAATTTGGAATTATAGGCAAGCCAGGCTTTTCGGCTTATATGAAGAGACCGCCACTGATCTAG
>OX155950.1:18147912-18184311 GCA_944548615.1 Micropterix aruncella
AAATATATATATATATATATATATATATATATATATATATATATATATATATATATATATATATATATATATATATATATATATATATATATATATATATATATATATATATATATATATATATATATATATATATATATATATATATATATATATATATATATATATATATATATATATATATATATATATATATATATTTATATATATATATATATATATGATTATAAAGTAAATAATTATAAAAGCCACTTACATCGTGACGAAGGATTCCCTTGATCGGATTCGGAATGCTTTAGGTGTTAACGAGAATGATGAATGCCTCTCACTTGCGGAAAGAGGAGTAGGTTTAAGTTGGGCCCATTTTACAACTAGTAACGCTCACCCTTCATCCAATTATCTCAAAAATTAAGCTACAATCCTTCTTTATACGTAAACTCACTCAATTTCCTATTATTTCAAGGGAAATAACAAGACAATAGGAAATTGAGTGAGTTTACGTATAAAGAAGGATTGTAGCTTAATTTTTGAGATAATTGGATGAAGGGTGAGCGTTACTAGTTGTAAAATGGGCCCAACTTAAACCTACTCCTCTTTCCGCAAGTGAGAGGCATTCATCATTCTCGTTAACACCTAAAGCATTCCCGAATCCGATCAAGGGAATCCTTCGTCACGATGTAAGTGGCTTTTATAATTATTTACTTTATAATCATCTTATTGATCAATTCTAAAAAGAATATATACACAAAACTATCAAATATTTCAATATATATATATATATATATATATATATATATATATATATATATACTATATATATATATATATATATATATATATATATATATATATATATATATATATATATATATATATATATATATATATATATATTATATATATATATATATATATATATATATATATATATATATATATATATATATATATATATATATATATATATATATATATATATATATATGTATATATATATATATACATATATATATATATATATATATATATATATATATATATATATATATATATATATATATATATATATATATATATATATATATATATATATATTTATATATATATATATATGTATATATATATATATACATATATATATATATATATATATATATATATATATATATATATATATATATATATATATATATATATATATATATATATATATATATATATATATATATATATATATATATATATATATATATATATATATATATATATATATATATATATATATATATATATATATATATATATATATATATATATATATATATATATATATATATATATATATATATATATATATATATATATATATATATATATATATATATATATATATGTATATATATACATACCTACACATATATATACATAAGCAAATAATTAGTTGGTAATACATAATTTAATAAAACAACTTAAATTATTAGCGAGAGCAATTAAGACTCAGCATACAATGGACCCCTTTCAAGCAGGTACTTCTTTTTAAGTATTTCGAATGTAAATAATAGCTATGAATAGTAATTGAATTAGCTTTGGAAATAATAATGAGACAGTTATAATCCAGAAATGTTGTTTTATTAATCTTTCCAATAAACTTGCCATGCTGAAAGAAACTTACTAATTTTTGTTCGCCAGATGCCTGAAAATCCGACAATTAATACTAATATATTTGAGGCCTTTCTTACCATAGTAGTGAGCTGAGTTTAACCAACTCATTCCATCAACGTTAAGCGGCACGAGAATAAGCAGCACCACATGAATAATATGTCACTTTTAGCAAACATTACCCTTTATGAATTAGCCTCTCCTTAATTATGTAGGCGACGGTAGCCGCTTGAAAGTCGAGAAGGGAAATACAGCCGTCTAACTTTGTATAACAGTTCTCTAACGATAGCATTATATAGCGCTAATAAATCACAAAACAAGATGTAGGCGTACTTTCCCAGGTTAAATATCCTTAAATATCCTATTCGAGTACCGTTTTTGGCGATCTATCAAAAGCGTTTGATATGGTTGACCATCAAACATTTCTAGCTAAACTCGACAAGTACGGAATCTGAGGAAATAGCCTAAAATGGTTCAATGGCTATCTTCTAAATAGAAAACAAGTTGTACAACTTGACGACTGCATGGGTGGCATATTGAAGAGGACCATTTCCGATGAATGTGAAATGAAGTGCGGAGTTCCACAGGGAAACATCCTGGGATCAACCCTTTTATTTTATATGTAAATGATCTTCCATCTTTAGTAACTCACTCAAATATAACTTTGTATGCGGATGACACCGGCATAAGCTTTGCAGATGCGAAAATAGAGAATATAATGAAAACATTAAACTGTGAATTGGCTCTGTTAAATACTTGGTTCCAGAAAAATAATCTGTCTCTTAACACACCCAAGACGGTATCTATCTTCTTATTTAGTCGGAAAAACAATGTAATTAACAAACAAAATGTAATTATCGTTACAAATACAGTAGCCAATAAAAAAAGCCACAATTTTATGGGTTTAGTTTTAGACGAAAACCTAAGATGGAATGCTCACGGACAGAAATTAAGCTATATTCCAGAGCCTGTTTCTTACTAAGGCAAATACGGAAATTGATCAGCACTAAACATACTAAAATAATATATTTTGCATATTTTGAATTAATTTTCCGTTACGGGATTCTCTTCTAGTCACAATGTACCGCAGTTTTAGGGCAACATATTTTCTCTCTTCTAAAACGGGCCATAAGAATTTTGATTAATCTTGACCGTGCTGAATCATATCGTGGTGATTTTAGAACTCTCAGTACACTTTACTTTACAATTACTATATGCCTTTGAATGTATAAAGTTGATTTTTGAAAATATAGGAAATTTGGAAGACTTAAAAGGAAATTCACTCTTATTTTACCAGAGGTGAGCATAATCTAATATTACCCTGTCCATCTTTGGAATTATTTAAAAGAGTTCTCAACTACCTTGGAGAAAAAATTAACATTTTATGTAGAAACGGGAAAACCCCAGTTTCTAAATTAAAAGGCTACCTAATTGAGAGATAATTGTATGACGTTAACGAATTTAATTAGGTTATCGATAATTTTAAAATATTCTTCTTATCTTATATGACTTTGTAGTTTTAAGATAGGTTATTGACAATTTCCTTTTAGATTTTCTTCACTTAGCTTGTCATTTTTTCCATTTCATTGACTATTATATTATTACGACTATTTTATTTTCTCTCCGATAATCAATGGTATTTTGTATTTGGAGGACCATACATTTCATGATAATCCAATTGATAATTTTCACGTCAAGGTGTAGGTACTAAATATAGATTTTTAATACTTTATTAATATTATTATTTTACTGTTATTGTCAAGCCAAATAATTGAATTTTATGATGAATAAAATGATTGAATTGTAGTTTTAGGATCCGGTTAAATTATTATAAATAATGTGGTGAGACTCTTTAAAACCTCTAGTATCGATTCAGAACTATTTTTAGTCTTAAGCGGCTATCGAAAGTATTGTATACATTTAAACGTATTATGTCTAAATTACTATTTATAAGTTTTGAAGACAATAAACCCGATTTGATTTGATGTGATTTCTAACCACATGCAGTCAGATATTTACACAACATAAAGTTTAATGTTAATAAATTAATTTCAATTGAAATATGACATTTTATATAATCTTCTCATGATTTTAACCAAGTATATTTATAAAGTCCTAATATATTGTCATGTGTTGACTTTCAAATTGTATGATATAAATTGAGAAGAAAGGGGCCACCGACTATTCTGACTAATACTGTGTCAGTTATTTTAGTGGATCTAATAGAACATCAACCTATTACGACGTATCGAATCAAACCTCATAACCTCATTCCATCACCGACATTTCCTTCTACCTGCAAGTGTACAACGCCGCCATAACCAAGTTATCTAAAAATAATTCAATCCAATGCGATAAATAAGCAACATTGAATGATTGGCAACCTAGATAATGCTTAGAGAATAAGCGAATTAAGGAATAAAAAAATGTTACAAAAAATAGGAATTGAATTATGTTAAGATAAATTACAATGCATGTTAGGTAGTATTCTATATATTAAATATTTTATTTTATGTAATTATTTATTTAAAGAAAAGTATTTTTTTTTAACTGCAGTACATTATAACATTAACAATAGAGGCCTAATTGTAAATAGTAGCAAAATAGAGAGTACCGCCGACCACATTTTTTCAAATCAACGCTGCCTAACTAGGCCTAGGCCCGTACGAATTAAAAAGTGGCTTGTGCATAATTTAAACTCCATAATATTAAAAATATGCTAGTCATCAAATAATAAACAATGTATGTACAAGTTAACTTATCTACAAACTAAGTCATTTCTATGTAAAGGCGTATTTTAGTCTATCAGTCTCACAATAATATCTAAAATATTCCCATCCTAAACTGCATACATGTAGGTGGTAAAGGAATTTTCATAACATGTGAAAAAGGTAAATAATCATTACGGATGGAAAAATAACATTGCAATAAATGGTGAAATAAACAAATCGAAAATGAATTAAATAATATCGTAATAATTAGAAAAATAATAAATAATAATAATAGTGAATCGCAATAAATAAATAAATAATATCGCAAGAAATGGTATTACCATAATATCGCAATAATAATAACATTCTCCTTTTAATTTTTTTTCAATCAAAAAAAATATTAATCATAATGAGATTTTTTTAATGAGTTAATTTTTACCTACCTATCATACTTTATGTATTTTATCCATCTGACAATACCAATATTTTTTTTTATATTATTAAACTAAATGGTGAACGCGATTTGATTCCATTAATAATAGCTATGTTGGTACGAGTACTTTAGATACTTTCATAAGATTTAGATACTTTCTTACGAAGCATTCTTTTTTGAAGTGGAAAAAGAATGGAGAATTTAATCGAATCATAATTGAAATGTAGTTATTGGTAATACTAATGATATTACTTTTTAAGACAATATAAAATATATAATTTGAGATTACCACATACCTGAAAATGTTTAATACCTAAACAACGTCTTAAACCATTCACACAAAATAGCAGCAACCGCATTTATTTTCATTCCAATGAAAATGAAAATGCAGTGAAAATAGCGCGAAACATTCAGGGCATTTTCCGTGGTAGGTAATTATTTGACGCTAAGGCATGCAGTATTCTTAAGGGGGGCTGAAACGGTTCCTGAAATGTAGGTCGTAGCCCATTCAGTGGATGACTCCTTGTCCTAATTTAACCCCGCCAATTAAAAAATCTCGAGTACTGCTTTCCTTAATGCATGAGTTTTTTATGGTCCTCAATTTATAATAGCATAGTTTAATAATACTTTCAAGGTAATGCTGTCAGAATCGGCGAGATCTCAATGCAATAAAAAGTAATTTTCTTTAGGATAAAAAGTACTTAAAATTTTCTCCAATATAAGTTTTATATTTCTACATCTAATAAACATTCTAAATTGCTGTTTATTTACATAGCTCACCTTCTCAATTAGTTTTTTCCTTACATATTAAATTATGGGATATAAATGTTCTAATATTACTACTAAATATTATTAATTATACTTTCAACGACACATCAGATCCGTAATGTATCACGATTATACTATATTGTATCACTATTATACTATAATTATACTTTCAACGAAACATCAGGTCCGTATTAATTATGGGATATAAATATATCACTATTACTACTAAATATTATTAATTATATTTTCAACGACACATTAGGTCCGTAATTATTATAGGATATAAATGTATAACTATTATACTTTATACTAACATTATACTTTCAACGACACATCAGGTCCGTATTAATTATGGGATATAAATGTATCACTATTACTACTAAATATTATTATTTACACTTTCAACGACACTTCAGGTCCGTATACGCACAATTAATTCCAGTTTCATACATTAATTCATTTACTATTACTGATTTTACTTTCTCGGCCCACCAACTAACAAGGAGTTAAAGTATTGTGAACGCGCGAAATTTGTTTTCGAAATGAGATGGAAAAATCCATTTTAAAACCCCACTGAGACGATTAAGGCCTAAAACGCACTAGCGGCTTGACGCGATACGGCGTGCCGTTGGGGCAGACCGTATATACTGCGGTCGGCCACAACGGCAAGCCGCATCGCTACCGGCCGCTTGTGCGTTTTAGGCGGGCGGCCCGCCGCAATCGTCAGCTTTTTATTTCTGCTTTAATCAACTTTTTATTTCTGCTTTATTCAAATTTTTATTTTTGTCTTCATAATCAGCGCATTTGCTATCCCATATAGCGGGGCGTTCTTTGATTTTTTAAATGAACTTTTCTGAATCAAACTCCATGGCACGCGCTCCTGCGTACAGTGTCTAGCGACTGATTGTAGTGGGAAAGGGCGCTTGCGGCTAACCGCGCCGAGTACATTGTTCCGTTCTGTCAACCGTGTGATATGGCAAGAGATATATATCCCTATTGCAAAAACAGTGCACGAACAATTTGACGTTCCATAAGTTTTGGCTTTAAAAAATAAAATCGGAAGTGTTTTATATCAATTGAGCAACCAAAAGAAGGGGAATTTCTTCGGATCTTGAAATTCGTCAGTCGCGAGAGGATTCATAAAGTGATTCGTGAGTACGAACAGTTGTTTTGATTCGTAAAAATCAGCTCCGATCTTCAAGTAGTTAATCTGTCACAAGCGATAGACGAATCGCCTATCTACCCTACATGCGCACGATTGCGATCGCCGGCGCCCGCGAACCAACTGCGCAGAACGTCATCGAATCGTGACAGCGAGCCACAACCAGAAACAATACTAGGGAGGCCTATCAATATTATCGCATGGCTTCATTGTCTCAATTCATTTTACGTTTGATAATGCACTAATTTAGTATACAAATTGTTGTGGATTGCGATAGTTAAATACAAATTACGGTATTTGCTCGAATCGACTGCGGCATACTGGAATTTTTAAAAATACGAAAAAATGGAATGTTCCTGTTGCGCAGTAACTATTTTCAAAGGAGACAACATAGATTGCAGTACATGCGGCAAAACTTGGCATTTTACTTGCACAGCCATGACGGCATCTAACTCCAGCCAAAAAGACCCTACATGCTGCCACTAGGAAAGCTGCGATTGCCAAGAATTTCAAATACGTATGGGTTCGAAACGGAAAAATATACATGCGAAAGGGGGATACCTCCAAACATATCATTATACACTCACAAGACTGTTTATCTAACCTCTCGTAATTTACAACTTTTGTACAATTTTTCTATCTACTTTACTATTGTATTATCACTTTTCTAAAATCTTTCTATCATTCTAATTTTAATTCGTTATATTTTAAGTTTACATTACTTTAAAATTGAAATGCCATTAACTATTTATTACCAGAATATCAGATGGATGAGATCTAAAATCGTCACGATTGTCCTTGAAATTCTTAATAATGACTACGACATCATCTGTTTCACAGAGACTAACTTATCATCTTCTTTTCTAGACAGTGAAATATGTGACGATAGGTACGTGGTATATCGGCGAGACCGTGAAACCTCCGACTCCGCTAGCAATATTAAAGGAGGCGTTCTTATTGCAGTCTCCAAAAAACATTGTTCTTCCTATAAACCTACGTGGCAAACATGCGCTGAAGATCTATGGCTACAATTAATGTTGGGATCGTCTACTGTTATTAATTTAGGACTAATTTATTTGCCGCCAAATATTTCAATTTCAACTTTCTCCCAGTGCATAGAGAACTATCAACGAATCTGTCTTTACTCCAATAATGTCTATAATATAATTTTAGGAGATTTTAATGTCCCAGAGTTAACTTGGGATAGATCCAGTGCGAATCAGTATTTGCAACCGTCACTAAATACTGGAACAAAATCAACTATCATTCGAGACTTTTTATCTACTTGTCATTTATATCAAATTAACGATACACTAAACTGCAATAGCCGTATTTTAGATTTAGTATTGTCTGGTATAGGAACTATTGATGTAAAGGAAGCAGATCCACTTAGTAAAATAGATCCATACCATCCACCGTTAGAAATTAACTTGTACCTTGATATTGCTTCTCCGCTTGAACTCAATCGCGAACAAGTTCAATACAACTTTTACAAAGGTAATTATGATAATTGCAAAGCAGAAATTCGAAATACTAATTGGTCTTACATCTTAGATACACCTGATATCAATGACGTTGTTCATATTTTCTATGATACACTTTGGAAGTTAATAATTAGAAATTTTCCAGTTAAAAAACATTTTAATAAAAAATACCCAAAATGGTTTTCTAAATCATTAATTAGTTTGTTAAACGAAAAAAAACAAATACAGGCTGAAGTATAAAAAATATGGCAATCCTCGTGATAGAGATACGTTTGCACTCCTTCGATCAAGGGCAAAAAAAGTATTAAAATCCTGCTATAGGACATACGTAAATTCTGTCGAAGAATCACTAAATGCAGGTAATTTGAAAACTTTTTGGACTTTTGTAAAGGCTAAAAGCAAAAAACATGATTCAATCCCGAATATAATGCCTCTCGATAGAGCCACAGCATCAAATGGTTTTGATATTTGTAACTTATTTGCTCTACATTTTAAATCAGTTTATAATCTGGCTTCTGATTATGTTTGTTCCCCTGAGCAGTCCCAAAGTAGTAATTACTGCCTAAATACGGTAAAAATTGATGTAGGCGATATTTATTATAATTTAAAAAATTTAGACGTAAGCAAAGGTCCGGGGCCGGACTGCATACCTCCTTATTTCATACAAAGATGTGCTAACGAACTTTCTACTCCATTACAATTTATCTATGCTAAGTCTATAACTGCTGGCGTTTCTCCAGAACTTTGGAAAATTTCGACCATTATACCATTGCACAAATCTGGCGACAAAACTGAAATCAGTAATTATAGGCCAATTAGTTTATTATCTACGTTCGGCAAAGTTTTAGAATCACTTGTTTACAACCAAGTTTTTAACCATGTTAGACATGTCTTATGTCCACAGCAAAATGGATTTTTTCCAAAAAAATCTGTTAACACAAACCTTATTGAGTATGTAGATTATATTAGTACTTCACTAGATAAACGAACACAAGTAGATGTTATATATACTGACTTCCAAAAGGCCTTTGATAAAGTTGATCACTCCATCCTCATTCGAAAACTTAAGGATAATGGAATACATGGGGACTTACTGCGATGGCTAAAGTCATATATTATGAACCGTAGCCAGATAGTTGTCATTAAGGGATTCGAGTCTTCGGTATTCGACGTAACATCGGGTGTCCCACAAGGTTCCAAATTAGGACCCCTCTTATTTTTAATTTTCATAAATGATTTTTCCAATAGAATAAAATGTAATTTCTTAATGTATGCGGACGACGTTAAAATTTATAATCAAATTATGAACATATCTGACTGCCATAAAATACCAAACGATCTTGATTCGCTATTCACTTGGTGTTCTGAAAATAAAATGGCTCTCAACATAGGTAAATGTCACTCGATGTCCTTTTGTAGGAACAGGGGTCACGTTAAATACGACTATTCTATAAATGGTCACAACCTAAGCAATGTATCTAGCATCCGTGACCTAGGAATAACATTTGACTCAAACCTAAATTTCAAGATACACATTGAGAACATAGTCGAGAAAGCAAATAGGATGCTGGGGTGATCATGCGGATCACTAAGAATTTCAAAAATCACAACAGCATGATCCTGCTTTATAACTCACTAGTGCGCTCTCATCTTGAATTTGGGTCCTCGATATGGAACCTATATTTTAAAACGTACTCCGATAGAGTCGAATCCATTCAAAGGAAATTTCTGAGAATGCTATCATTTAAATGCGCCCTTAGAATCATCTGACTGGCTACGAGGAAAGACTGACTGATTTTAAATTTGTCACATTAGAAAAACGCCGGCAGGTTGCAGATTTAGTGTTCCTGTACAAAATTTTAAATAATAAAATCGATACTTCTTGTATAGAAAAAATACAATTTAACATTACTAAAAGAAGTCTTCGATACCCAGACTTATTTAAAACACCTTTAGCAAAAAACTATACCGGAGTAAATAACGTAATCCCACGTATATGTCGTCTGTATAACAAATTTCATCTTGACAATCGTATCGATATATTTCATGATAGTTTATGCTCCTTCAAAGCGTCCCTCTTTAAAATACTGTAATTCTGGTATTTTTTGTTTTTTTCCTTTTTTTATACGTATTTTTTTTTAAATTCAACCATTGTTCATGCATTGTGCTAATTGTGTACTCATATAAAAAGGATATTGATGTAGTCATGTAACTGTAGTATATATATGTCACTGTATGTGTTGTCAATATTCTGTTTGGGTACCAAATAAAATAAAATAATTAATATTTTAAAAGACTGAATTAGTAATTTTGTGATGAGAAATGATTGATCTCTTCTACAGTGCGCTAAAATAAATGTGGAGTGGAGGGGATGCGGCGCGCCGCATCATTCAACCGGCGCGGCTCGTTGCAGACCCAAGGCAACCGGGGCGGTTGATGGCTAGCCGCAACTCAGTGCTTTGATATCATGCTGTTTTATATAAAAATCGAAAATCGGCCTGCCGCAACGGCACGCCACATCACGGCCAGCCGCTAGTGGGTTTACAGCCTAAGACCATTTCCAGATAGAAGTCTGTTCGTGTGTCTGTGAAGATAGCGCGCAAACGCTTGAACCAATTGAGCTGAAACTTGGCGTTCAGACATCTTTTGGTCACGGCGAGAGTTGGAAAGGTTGTAGTTTAAATCGGTCAACCAGAAGATACATTCGTTACATCAATCTCGGAATATTGGATTTATAGACTTGCAATTTGGGACACAAATACCTTGTTGGGCCGAAATCATATTGAATTTTCGCCGGTCAGTATATTTGCCTATAATAAACTCGTGAACTATTACTATACGTCGACTATTACTTTTAATCTGGTGAACTACCTTTCCGAAGAGACATCACGCTCAAAATCCTTCCATAAGTCCATTGCTACTTGCCGGGAATGTTTTGGGTGATACAACTGTGTCGAGAAAGTAAAAATCTACTTTACTGGGCCACCAACCAACTAGAGGGGAGAGTATTGTGAAAGCGCCATTTTTTTTCGAGATGAAGACGGAAATATCTATTTTAAACTGGAAGTCTCATAGATTGTTGCCCCTCTGTCTGTTCTTCTGTCTGTCTGACGATATGTCTGTCTGTCTGTCTGTATGCCTGTGTGTCTGTATGTCTGTATGTGTGTGTCCTCCACTATAGCGCCCAAACGATTCATTCGAATGGGCTGAAATTTGATATACAGGCATCATTTGGTGATGGTAAGAGTGTTGTTGAAATCAGTCTACCAGAAATATTAGTATTAGAGACTTGATATTTGGTACACAGATGCTTTGTTGGGCTAAATCACATTTATACATCACACATTAAATTTTGGTTGGAATATATCATATTCCAACCAATTTAAATATTATTAGTAGGTATATGGAATATACCATATTCCATATACTAATAATATTTAAATTCCACCATATATTTTAATCAAATAATAAAGCCTCGGGCGGCGCGGTTTGTTTCTTGGCTAACAGAAAACAGATGGAACGGAACCCAAACCGACCGAGCGAGGGCACTCATGGATTTTATTCATGAAATTTTCATATTAAATCAGGCCTTGGCTACTTGCCGGGAATGTCTTGGGATGACACAACCGATTTTTAATTAATTACATGACGACCGGCGGAATTCAGCGCCTAGGTATATTTAAATTTTTAATATTAAAACGGAAAAACACATTTATTTATAAAAAATGTATTTTCTCCAATGCTGTTTAATATTCGTATACAATTAATCACAATATACATAAACGAATGGTTGAATAAAACGTTTGCCCAAAAGTGCATTGACTTGACGAGAGGAAAGTTGTAAGAATATGTTTAATTCCCCGCCTTCGCAGTAAGTGTAGGTAATCTTTTAGGTGGTTCATGCAGCGCGGCGCTGCGACAGCCGTAGCCGCCATGCTCTGGCATAATGGGACAACGCCGCTTCGCCGGCTAAATCTGCATTAAGATCGTCTAGCTAAAACTTGGCGACAACTCTTTTGGCAATAACAATAGGGCTTCATCGGCGAAGCTTCTTAAAAACAGTCTTTGTTTGCCTATCCCTAAAGTTTCGCCTCATTAGAGACCGCTTTTCAGGATTCGCGAGAAACAAGACGCTTGGCTCTCTGACGCAAATTTATGCAACTTTACACCAGCGGAGCTATTTGCTCGTCCCTAATATCAATACATCAAAACGTCAAATTAAAGCAAAGTCAAAGAACTCTCGCGTCATTTAAAAAAACTTACCTAAGTGTTTTATTTTAACTTCCTTGGTTTACATTTCTCATGAGAACGAATTTTTAATAATAGCTTTTACTATTTAAATATTATTTAAAAAAGATTTTTAAAAATAATTTGGTATACAGGTTTTAATAAGTAATAATTACGCAATTTAAATATTATATTGACTAATAAATGGCATTCCATCTTTGTTTCATCATTGATTATTAGTGGTAATATTTCTGTAATGTAATCAGCTTTATAAAAAATGCGATAGATAGCACTAATAATTAAATGTTATTATTGTTATCGTTGGCAAAGGGAACGTTATGCGGCCCTGAACTTTGCTGTGGCTTACCAAAAAGCCTTGCAAACCTAATGCTCAAAAACATATGTTTAAAACAATCCGTCAACCAATGGAACAACCCGCCAGGCTTGAATCATTCCAAAGCGCTAATTAAGGCTTACGACCGTAAGACTGCCCGTGGGGCATTATCGCTAAATAGGAACAATCTACGTATACTGTTCACGTTCACGGGGGATTGTGGCCTGAATAAATACATGTTCAACCTAAAGCTGGGCTCTAAAATGACAAAAGCCTGCGGCGGTTCTTAAATAACACGAGGCTTAGCGCAGAACTATAGTAGGTGGCGAACACAATAGATCAGCAATGGTCGCAGTGTTACAAGGTTAATTAAGACCTTCGAAAAGCCCCACTCAACAAATAAAAAATAAAAAAATATCGTTGGTTAAAATATTGGATTTTAAAATCAATGGGTTAAGTTGCCAAATCATTCTATTTAGTTACGCGATCTAATACAATGTAAAATCAATATTAATAAGTAAACTTTTTGGGAGATAATAGCAATTATTCCGAAAATTATAATAACTAGAAAATACTTATTATTAAACTTAGTATCTTTTTCGATTTCGCTACTTCAGTCGTGCTCAAATTATTCTGTTTCCCGGATATTCTTAATAGGTATGTGATCTGTTAAAAAGAGGTCATTACTATTCCTCTAGCAAATCTATTGATAACCATATATTACTTTGTTTTACTGTTGTTTATTGTCAATCTGCTATTTTACAAGATCATGCATTTAAAAGAAGGGTAAGAAAACGAGTGACGGAAGAGCTTGATCAAGGTCCACGCGGTGACGGGAACTTTTCAATTATGTCGACCGAATGCAATAACAAGCCACGCACTTCTATACATCTTACACGCACACATACATTTAAACACTTCATAATTGGGTTGGTTGTAAGACTTTGTCGTATGATAATAAACCCGCCCATTGTGAAATTTCACAATGAATAGTACAAACAAACAAACAAACCCATCCTTGCTAAAATACCATTCTTTAAGTTTGTAAATTTCTTGTTCGTCGTAGCGTCCGCAGCCACCGGTTCTCCTCGTTGTTACCGAGGTTAAGCAGCGTTGGGCGCGGTCATACTTGGATAGGTGATCGCCTGAGTATTGGACTGCGTTATGCTATAAAAACCACCTAGAAGATGTTGCCAATAGGCAACAAAACGTGTTCCACGATAAGACGCCCACGCCGGTCTTGTAGGTAAAAGCAAAGATAAAAAAAATAACAGTTCAATGATCACATGTAAGTTGTCCGTTTCAAAATTTGCAAACCATTTTTCAACCACTTGCTGGTGTATCCGATTGACCTAAAATTTTTCATACTTATGTAAGTTCGGTGAAACTGCAATATTATGGTACCATCGAGCAGATTGGAGAATGGATCCGAGATGTAGGGACTGGAAGTCCCTGATGGCAAATGGTAGGACAGTCGAATTTGGATTGGTATGTTTTGTTATCATGAGTAATTTTCATTACACGTGAAGACGAGGGCCTGAATTTGAAGCCGGAAGATTGCCACTGGAACTCCCTAATGGAAAGTGCTAAGATATTAGAGTTTGGGCTTGTTTATTTTGTTGCCTTGAGAACTTTCCATTACACTTGATGACGAGGGTCTGAAGATGGAGCCGGAAGATTATCACTGGAAATATAAGAACATGCATTTAAAAGAAGGGTAAGAAAACGAGTGACGGAAAGATTTTTCAAGGTCCACGCGCTGACTGGACCTTGATCTTTATTTTCTTTGGTCAGGTTCCGTGGTGAAGTACCTCGATAACCCTTCGTTTGACGCTGAGGAAGAATTGTGATGGGAAATACTGATCAAGGCCAAAAATCGTACGCGTTTTCGCTTTTTTCTGAGGTATAATTTAGGCAAAATATATGTTTATATACAAACATTATTATAAGTTTCAGAGTTTTTGTTTTTTTCCATAAGTAAAATATACTTTTTTAGAAAATATATTTGGTTTACAGACATATGTATTTTTTTCACACTTTTGGGCGACTGGGTCACCGTTTTCCGTCTGGATAAAATTAACGGAATTGCATTTTCAATTCAGTCAATCGATTGCGATAATAAGACAAACAGTTCTACACATTTACATGCACACATCCATTTAAACACGTCATAATTGGGTTGGTTGTAAGAGATTATCGTATGATAATAAACCTGCCCATTGCGAAATTTTACAATAAAGAGTGGGAACGAACAACAAACTCATCTTCGCTAAAATACCATTCGTTAAGTTCGTAAATTTCTTTAAGTTCGTCGTAGCGTCCGTAGCCACGTTGACACCGGTTCTCCTCGTTGTTACCAAAGTTAAGCAGCGTTGGGCGAGTTCAATACTTGGATAGGTGGCCGCCCGAGTATTTCACTGCGTGATGCTATAAATGACCACCTAGAAGATGTTCCTCCAACAAGGCGGGTTCCACAATGAGACACCGGTTTTGTAAGAAATAAATAAAAATGGAATTTTGAAAAATTTCTAAAAGGTAGTATTGATCATTTTTTCTACCTGATCATTCGTATATCTATTAAATCGTATATAGTGTCAACCAGTAGGACAAAATCATCAGCATAGCGTATGTTATAGATATACCCGCATTTTTAATCGATATTTTCTATTATTCAATTAAAATTAAAATATTAATTTAATAATCGAATTCATGTCTTTATGCACAACTGCATCTTACTAGATCTAACTAAGCTGCAGCCATCTCGACGACCTATTATTCTTGGAGAGCGGCTGGAATTATCCGCATGGCCGGGTGAACTATGTCCCCGGCTGGAGGTAATGATGCAGAAAAGAGCCGCTGGATTATTTAGTTAGAGCACGTCTTTCGTCTCGGTTTGCACGTACCCGTGCAGGCCGACGCGATGTCGCCAAGAGCCCAAAAGATCCTGCAAGTAAAGACTATTTTTAACAATTTGCCTCGCGGAGTAATACCTCCTCGAAGAAATTCTATTTTTATGGCAGACTTTCTATCAACTACGGGTGAAAAGTTTATTCTGTAATTGTATCGCAATTGCTTGAGTAAGAAACTAAATACGAACATAAACATCTCATAATAACGTGTAAACCATTTATTTTATTAACATTTATTCCACTCCTCCGTGGTGACCTCAAAAACCTCTTCTGGCGATGAAAATCCTTGGCCGCATAATTGATTCTTAATGTTTGGGAATGAGAAGTCTCATGGTACCATTTCGGGGCTGTGTGGAGGATGGCTCCAGAGTTCTAGGTTTTTCACCTTCAAAAATAAGTTTGGCTCTCTGTGTGAGAGCTGGCATTGTCATGGTGTAAGATGATGCAGCATTTACAGTTACTTTCAGGAAGTTCGTCGATAACTTCCAGCGACAAAATGGTTTTGTTTCAATAAGCGTTCAGAGTATGACGATTCTCCAAAGCAGCAGTAGTCACGTGTCCAGTTTTCCTACCAAGTAAATATATTAAAAATAATAAAAAACACGACTGCCATTCCAGAAAGTGAACTATTGTATTTATAATTCTTTTTATTACGGTTTCTTTATTAAACATGTGTGGTTTATGTATTTATCCATGTAGATACACGTATATTTCTGGAATTTGCTCAATCAGATCTTTCATTTGACACTAAACTGGATAAAATTTATGTTAATTTATTGACATTTGGACATTTGGGGATATAGATAAATACTAAATTGATATTCGGCTCAAGCGTTTACAGGTTATGGTGGGATTAAAAAAACGGAAAACATACATTCATGAACCCTGAATACATTACACTCCTTTTTTGTTGGGCAGTCGTGTAAAAAGGTAAGATGCCCCGAAGCGGATGATCGATCCGCTTTGCGGCACTTAGCAAGTGCACAATTTTATTTTGGTTCGCATCACCTTAAAAGATATAAATGGTCGATTGCTGCTTTTTTCAGGGCCATCTGTAAATGCCTGTTTTGTTATCTATTGATATGTTTCACACCAAATCGAACGCCTCTTCGTTAAATCTGGTAATAAATGCATTGTACCAAGTGATGGGTCCCATTTATTCAGCCTGAGTCTGTGGGTAAACAATCGTGTGGGATCCATCGCGAGCACAGCTTTCTTACAGACAAATGTTTGTGCAGGATTGATTGTACCTGGCTCATGCCTATGTCTACCAAGGATGCCCGAATCTCATGATGTGTCATATGACTATTAGCTTAGATCATACGGTGCACAGCATCGGTGTTTTTTTAACGGCGTTAAACGGGCGACCGACACGAAATTCGCCAGTGTAATTGACATAAAAGCGTTAGAATTCTGCAAACCAGTTATGAATTGTCGCCTTGCTTGGTGCTATATCGCCGAATGCAGTCGAGTTAGCCTAATAGTGATGTATAGTCTAAACGTAACACTATTAGTCTATACGTACGCTGCGCTGCTCTGGGGGTACAAATCCGCGCGGTGACGCAGCGAGTCTAAGACCCCAAGGCGGTGGGTAGAAGTAGCTGGACCACGACTCGCGCAGCTGTCGTCTTTATGCAGCTGTTGCGGTGGCACGGGCTTTTGGGAATTTCATGACTTGTCTGTCCAAGTAGATACTTGTACATTTCCTCTCCGACGCAAGCTTTCGGGCTTTCCAGACGAAGTGTACTAACGCGGTTCCCGCGACGAATTAGGCCTTGAGACGCTCCCAGTATTGATTCACACAAGTACTTACACACGCGGTTCCCTCGCCGCCGGGACCGCGCGTCGCGAGCGCTCGCGGTCGTCCTTCGAGTAACACTGAAGAAGAGGCTGACGCTCCGTATCGTATATTTATATGAAAGGGCGCGAGAGTCATAAAGAAGATCTAGCGGCAGGGCATCCACATAACGGCGAAATTCAGCTATTTTGCTCCGCTACGCTGGAGAACAGGCGGCACTTAAAAAGCGGAGGAAATATGAGCAGATGTGAAGATATAGTTATAAAAAAGCAGTAGGTATTAACTATCAATCTACCTCGCACTCCACTGATCGATCCTCACGTAAAAACACGATTGTTCATTGTAAACGATTTGCTTTGGTATTAGTAATAAAGAACGAGTACGTTCGTGTTCAATTATCTCAGATTTAATATCGTTTCAAAGTAGGGATATAGCAGCGAAACGCCTACATGATGAAATTTCCTCCGATTATTTAATTTAATATACTGGGTTACAAAATAGATGTTCGGAGGAAATTTCCTCTAATAATGTAATAAACGTCGATCTACCCCTATATGGAACATTTGTCGAAATAACTTGATTGTGCCAATAAAAACACCACTCTCTTGCTATCTAAATTTACAAACGAAATAAATAGACACTGTATTGGCCCTGTTTATAGACTACTCGAAAGCCTTCGACATCATAAATCACTGTGAACTGATAGAGAAGCTTGACGCTAATGGCATAAAGGGACCTCTGCTGGAATGGTGCAAAAAAATATCTGAGCAATCGCTCTAACTATGTAAAAAATCTGTAACACATACAGTGACAAGGTAATTGTAAACCAAGGTACCGCTCAAGGATCAGTATTAGACCCACTACACTTTCTAACCTATGTCAATGATATGGCAGAATGTATAAAAAACAGCTTTTTTTATTAGTTTGCAAATGATACTTGTCTGATAGTTTCCAAAACAAATGTAAGTACTGCACTCAGCAAAATACAGAAGGACTAACTCTCTATGTGAATGGTCGCACGACTGCGGACCTGTTCTTAACTTGCAAAAATTATTACATATTCACCCTGCACATAATAAATCATGCGAGTCACTAACACTTGTCGCCCACGATCACAACTAAGCAGTTGTAACACACGACCAACATAAAACCAGGCAGTCTAAGCACACGACCGACATAAACCCAAATGCCACTGTGGAATAATAGAGGTAGTTAATACGCAAAAGTACCTTGGACTAGTAATTGATAATAATCTAAACTGGGGGACTTACATAGATTCGATTTGCAAGAAATTACGATCAATCCTAGCAAAATTTTATGTAATAAAAAATAGAACCCCATACCACACATTACTAACCTTATATCATGCTCTTGTGGACTCCATCATATCATACGGGCTGACTAGCTATGGTCGTTTGTATAAGTCATATATATACGCAATCTATACGCTGCAAATCCGTATTTTTAGACTAATACGTTTTAAATTAAAGTAAACATGTTTTAAAATAAAATAATAGCTCATTGACAATTTTCATGACATTTTCTTGCGATTTTATAATTATGTAATTAAGATATTTTTATTACATTAAGTATGATTTTGTTTATTTATATAAATATAAAATAATAGATTTCTTAGGATAATTAAAATAAATTGTCTACCTTGGAACAGGCGGCAACCTAGTTAGGTTAAGACTTTTGTATATTTAATCTACTCATAATTTGAACTCAATAAATAATTTGTAATTTGTAATTTGTAATAGTCCCTAAAATGATTAAAGAAAAATACAAAGGAAATATCACAAAACTATTTAAATATTGTAAAATAATCCTTATTCATAAAAAGGCGGAGCATGCTTTACTCGTTGATTTTTTTTCCGGAAAGATATACAAATAGAGATAACCCGGAAAAAGGGACTGAAAACTAGTTGTATCCGAAAACAAATAAAAAATTACTTATAATTAAAACTATGAATACTTATATCAGACGCAGGATATAATATGTGATTCCTGAAATAATAAACAACATGTCTATCGAAATGAAACAATCATGAAAAGGAAAAAACCTAAAAACGAAATCAAAATTATATGTTATCAAAACTATAAATTTTAAATATTTAAAATAAAATAAAAACGAAACGCTTAAATAAGGAGCATTCTGTATGTACATGATTTGGCAGCCATGACAGTGCGCGGCCAGAAAGTAATTCACTGCCCAACACAGTTTAAAATAGCTGTGTAAATTGCGGGTAGAAATAATATGTTATTATTCAAGTAATGAATAAATTTCTTTGTAAGTTGATTGTATCTAAACTTGTTACATATTCTAAGTATAGAGGATGTCTTTTATATCACAGGCAAGCCAGACCTGGTTTAAGTGATATATCTAATGTAACAAATCTGTATTGTTTTTTTTTGTATAAATAAAACAAAAAAAAAGGAAATAAAGAGTTTTTGATTATTTTTATTATTATTTACGACTTATTTTAGATTGCGAGTTGACATAAAAAAAAGTTAATTACTACAGATAAGATATATTATTAAATAGAGATTTTGAAATATACACAATATATTTACAACATATTAAATATTAACACTATTAATATAAATAACAATAGATAATATGTTATATAAATAGAATATTTTAGAAACTAAACAATAATTGGCAAATATTTCTCCATTGCAGAGCGCCCCAAGTCCAATAGTTATTCATTAAATATAGTTTACAACTATCAATATTAATTATTTTAATTTGTTTATCTAGTTCATTTTACATTCGGGGTGTAATGCACCAAGCCTGCATTTGAGCGAATGTCGTTCTTACCCGAGGTATCTCAAATTTTAAACCTCGCCGTCAACTTTTTCATTCTCAACTCAGCACCGTCAACCTTACCATCCGGTCCAGTATGGTAGCAATCAAGCCAAAATCTCACGTAACGTTATATAAACATCATTGATAACGCGAATTTTCAACTTTTGCATGATTGCACATATAAAAATATTTGAGCAATACCAAACGACATAAAAACAAATAAGTAATTGAATTATATAAATAAATAATATTTCTTGTAAATAAATGGTAGGTATTTGACTTTAGAATTTTAATAAAACCTATATGATCCAGGTTAACCCCTTGAGTATGATACGACCAAATCTGGTTCTGAAACAATTATCCGTTGAATATGATACGACCAGATCTGGTTCCGCGTTTTTTTCACTTCTTTGACGTTCTCATATTTATTCATAATTATCTAATTGTTTTACAAAATGATATTTCAATATTCTATATTCGAAATTTCAATGCAATCATTGTGCAGTTGTTCTTTTTATGATTGGTGTAGTAGTTTCGTAGTTATAGTCCTTAAGGTCGATGTCGCCGAAAATCCTGCAAAAGAGACAGATGCATCCATGAAAATACCCATTTACTCCAAGGGTTAAAAAAAATGATTTTTAATTCACCAATGTAAAAAAACTGCAATATATTCTTACTTACTTACTTACAAACTTACTTACAAACATTAATGAATTAAAAATATTACTTTAAGTGTTTTATTGGGCCGTAGGTTTGAAAATAAATAACGAAATAGATTTTCATTTTTAATATAAAAACAAGGTTTAGAATATTTAATCTCCGAATGATAGTGTTCAAAATTTTATTTTCGCGGCTAATTTACCAATTTCAAAGGCCGCGTTCGAGTTGTCCTTAGATATGTAAAACTATTCGATTATACAATTTAATGGCTAACCAATGTTAATTAGTGCTTGGTAACTAACGAAGAATTAGTATTTATATACACGCAAAGACATAACATTAATTTTGATTAATATTCTCTTGCTTCGCTTTTATGTCAAATTGTATTTGTGTCAATGCAGATGAATGGCATTCTCCAAATTGACTCTCGACGGTTATTATTCACCATTCCAGAGTCTGTCGCTGTCTAGCCGGTATCTACTGGCAATGTTATTGCTATCGAACGACTGAGTAATTATCGAGGCTATTATAAAATTTGATACAGCTGTCCATAGTCATTAAAAAGTTAACCAATATTGTATCATTGAATCATGTCTGACTCTCTTTGAACTCCTACCGAGCAAATAAATTGGGTTAGATTATATTTAAACCTACCTATATATTTAGATTACCTATCTCCAAGGATTTCAATTATGAAACAACGTTGTATTAGTAGATATTATAATTTCCATTTTTAGATTTTTTAGGCCGAAAACTTAAATATATCTTTGTAACTTAATACGATTTGTGAATGCAAATTTAAGTTTATATTCACTTTGCATTTAGGTTATATAGTCATGGTTTCTATGTGCAAATTTTTAATTGTTTATTCTTGTTTGTAATTTACGACCTCCCTTTATTATCTTAATTATGATTAAATATTATGTGGCATATCTTAAAATTGTATAGGCGAGACGTTCTCGTGATGCCTCAAAAGGCTTGCCGGTTCGGATCAAAAGTACGTACCTATGTAATTCTTATACAAAATGTTGATTGGGTCATCATCATCATCATAATTGCGGCCTTTGTGGTACATTCCTGGACATAGGCCTCCACCAATGTTTTCCACGCTCTTCAATCTTGAGCCCACCATATCTAGTCTCATCCTTCGTCTTGTCCGATATCCACTCTGTTCGTAGAGGTGACAGCCTCGCGGTCGTATGGTCTTTAGTCGAGCATTTTCCTGATTCATCTACTATAATTCGTTCTGGAAATGTATGCAGTCCATCTTCACTTGCAACTGAAATAGTTTCTAACACGTCTTAAACCCTTGTCTTACTCCAGATCCATGCGTTGAATTTTCGGTCGTGCTAACTGATTCCGAACATGATTATTGCAGTTGCCTTTTGAGCAACACTAATCTACTCAGCTGACTGTTTCGTAAGGATGTGGCCTCCGATCTGTACGTAAGGACAGGTAGGACAGTAGGACAGTTTTGCGCAATATATTTTTTTATTAGAGCCAAAAGCTACCCAGGCTTGGGAAATTCGCCCGTCAACGTCTGCCTTTAGCTTTATGCCAACGAGCTAGACTTTGATTCGCAATTCTTCTATTATTATTTGTGTAATTATAGAAATTATGTCTGCAATAATATTAAATTTATCGAAGAGCACAACCGAATCGAAGGTTTGACAATCTCTTTCCGTCAATATTCATCCGACTTTATCCGCCTATTTTATTGTAGTTTAATTTCCTAAAATATAGTTTAATTCTCTGAAATAAGTTCACACTTAATTACTTTGGTGACTTTCTATGCCTTTCGGGGTTTTGCGCTAGTCAGTGGAAATATATCAGTCTTCACATGTAGACCCACGTAGGCTGTGGTATTATCTAACGGATGCTTGATCAACCACTTGTAAATCCGACAATTTTCTGGGGCTTCGGCGATCGCCTAAACTTCTACATAGTCTAACGCTTTTTTAAATCAATGAAAGTCAGTATAACTGCTTTTTATAATTATTTCATTTCTCTACTACGGTCTTCGTTTCTGTACATTGTCAAAAGTGCTAAGGAATGACCGGAAGCCAGGTAGTTATCTTATCTTTTATGATTGACTTGTGTTGGAGTCTATTGAAGTAGATCCCTGTGATAAATTTATATAGGTCCAAGAGACCTGATCGGCCTATAATTATCTACTTTTCTGATTCTCTGATGACTATTTCTGATTCTCTGATGATTCTGATTTCGAAACTCTAGTTTCCATTAAACACTTGATCAATGATAATTCCAGGGCTGTCTAGGAGTTTCGTTAACAACTATAAGAATTTCTGGTAAATCACCGTCTTCATTATGGACAAGCCTATTTTTTAACTGGTACAGGGCTATTTTATTTTCTTCTGGTAATATATCAGGTAAGTCTCTAGGCCGCCTATACAGTATTCGAGCACGCACTGAGAAAAATATTGTTTTTTTCTTACATTACCATTATATTTTTACGGGTTTATACAGAATAGCGGCGTTTTAATAGTAATTTTGTTGAATTACAAGAAATTTGGTTAAAACTCTTTTACTGGATTATATCTATCAACATTCTCGTTATTACGGAAATATCAGTATACTATAGTTTCAAAATGATACATGTGTCCAACTATAACCGTACGTATACTACTACATGTTGTCATGTTAGAAGAGGGATCCTAAGGTCATGACGTAATGAAATAACCTTATGTTTTAACAATGAAGCGGCCACTACCGACACGCCAACACCGTTAGGCATCATGTTAATACATACGTATGGACCACAGTCCGCGGTAAATACTGCATCCTTGTTGAAACATGGGTATTTCCATGTCATCGTTATATTTTTCTCAGTGCTGTCGCTATTAGTAATTGGCTGCGACTCTCGAGTATTAGGACTATCGCTTAATGGAGGGTTTCATAATACCGATATGTACCTAATCTTAAGCAAGTCACTTCGAATGATCGAGACCTCGCCTTTTTATTAAAGAGTTTGAAAATGTCTTTCTTACCGGTAATTAATTAAAATATCATCAATTTTCGAGTACTATTTCCCTCTTTTTTTTAATATGTGTTTTCTGATGTCCGTACCTATGCATTTCCTTACGAAAATCCTCTTGAAGTGCGTTGTATTCCGGTAGATCGGTATGTCCCTAACCTCATTTGATGCCCCTGTTCTATAAGAAATTTGAAATTAAAAATCAAATAACTGCCAGTGTTTCTGCATCTTGACAAAGGTTTGTTACTGTTTGTTAGGCGATACTGTATATGATAGTCAAAAACACAAAAAAAAATGGAACAAGAAGGCTTAATGAATGAAATTGGATACACTCAGATAAAACCTCGGTTAAAAGCACCCATATTATGTGCAAATAATAGAGAGATGGAGAGTTACAGGCACAATACGATAATTATATAAATTGTGCCCGGAGGCGTCAGGGAATGTTATGTCTACTATAATTATGACGTTCTTAACAATATGGGATTATAATCCTTAATAAATAGAGTCCACCCGCTGCCATATGGCACTTATATCAAAAATATCATTTTGTAATCCCAAGCATATAGATTGTACTAATAATCATTGTAAATCGTTGCGAATACTATTAATATAATAGTCTTATTTACAGTCAATTAGGTAAGTAGAAAATCGTGTTTATCATAATTGTTTGAAAATTCGGTATCCCATTTCTATATTGTTTGTGATATACACTATTTTTACCATAACATTACAGGATGCAGTTGCTTTTTCAAATTCAAATACTATATTGCATATGTTGTAGTATCTCGCATTATAAGTCGTTTTACAATGATTGTACTGAGTATGATAGTATATGCTATATAAATGGGTAATCTCATTTTATTAAGATTTTAACAAAAAAACCTTTTTTGCTTGCATAATGCCTGTATGACTCACATGTAAGATATCCTACTTTTTTTTTTTAAATCGTTTTTTTGGTTTGATGTTTGTTGGCACAAAGCTGACTTTTTATTGTTGAATGTTATTAACTTAGGATTGCAGCAAAAATATTAAATTAAAAGTTAGAAATAATTATAATCTTTTATTGTATAAATGAATATTTAGTTAGTAAAAAACAGAGTTAATAAAGAAGCAAACAAAATATATATTATTTATTATCCAAACAGTTTTGCATAATTTATTCTTCTAGTTGTTAAATAGTGAGAGAAGAGACTGCCATATTTTTTGCGACGATAGGACAAGTAGTCTTAACTACTTTATTAATGAAATTAATAAAGATTTAAAAGAATTATTGATGTACAGGTCGCTTATTTAAAAAAAATAACGGATTGATATTGGACTTGGAGTCCAGATATCCACGCGGTTTACCATTTGTATTTCAGCTACAATTCAAAGCACCAGAGTACAGCCTTATATCTGAACTGTACTTCTTCTAACTCGTACTGTACTTCTTCGAGTTCTCAAATGACTATAGGAACCAGGTGTAATCTCTGTATATTTTCGCGTAACTGCACGATTTCGCGCTCTATTTTATGTGACGTATTTCGGCGCTAAGCGGAAGAACTACATTTTTATAAATATACGAGGGAAAATACAACAAAGTATAAATTCTAACTATTTCATTGTGTGTTTTATTTGTAGATATCCACCTTTTGAAAAATCGCTTAGGTTTTTTAATGTACGTGTACTTACCACCTAATATTTTTTTTGTATATTATTTATTTATTATTTATTATTTATTATTTATTATTTATTTATTTCATAACAAATCAACATTACAGTTTCTACCAATCCGTTGATATGCAATATACACATAAATATAAAAAAAAAAATAATAGAATTCTTACAAGTACATGCATAACATGTTTAAATAAGCGTTAAATACAAATGCCGGCATTAAGAATAGAAAAACTTACAAACTTACAAACTTACAGTACATAAGAGTGAAAACAGTTTATATTATTCTGACATAAACAAGTAGCGCAATGCCCACACCTTGAAGAGATGCGGGCTCGCTGTAAAAATATCAAAGTCTGGCGCTGTCGAACATAGCGCATTTATGTGCCTCAAAGCTCGTGTAAGCAGACTCCATCGACTTAGGTTGGTGCGCGAGGACGGCTCCGCAAATAGATCATGAGTGCGAGCACGATTATAATTGTCCGGGACAAAGAGACAAACCTTCGCTAGCATGCTAGGATTATCAACTCTTCCCCTAATCAGCTTGAAAACGTAGGCCATGGCGAGCATTTCTCTACGCAACTTAAGAGAGTTATAGCCCACCATGCCTAGTAGGAAACTAGTAGGGTATAAGTACGGATAATATCCGTACTGCTTAAAATATATAAATCGTAAGAAACATTTTTGAATTTTTTCCAACATAGTGATATAATGATCCTGATGTGGATTCCATATAACTGCATTCGTTTCCAATCTGCTTCTCACAATTGAATTATACAATGAATGCATAACCCGTACATTGTGAAAATGCTTTAGGTTGCGAATAACAAACCCTAGTAGCTTAAAAGAGGACTTAGACAAATTAGCAATGTGCTCCTTGAACGTAAGCTGGGAATCAAAGAGAACTCCTAGATCCTTTACCTTCTCAACCCTAGTTAGCACCTCATCAGTGATGGAGTAATCATAAATCAGAGGTGCGGTCGATCTAGTATATGTCATCACTGAACATTTGGATATATTGAATGAGAGATTTTTATTCTGGCTCCAAGCCCAGACGGCATCAATATCACGCTGGAAAAGCTTGGAGGCCTCAGCAGTTCCAGTGGACATGTACAATTTTATATCGTCGGCAAACATTAAACATTTTGCTGACACGATTACTTTACTTAGATCGTTAACAAAGAGATTGAACAGCAAAGGGCCGAGGTTTGATCCCTGACTCACGCCAGAACAGGTGTGGTACACCTTAGAATCAAAAAGTCCAAGTTTCACATACTGCTGCCTATCTCTCAAGTAATCAGCAAAAAAACTCAACAGATTACTCGAGAAACCTGTAGCAGCTAGTACTTTGTTTTTTTACTATTTGTTTTTTACTATTTGTTTTTTACTATTTTTAATGTTCCCGTTATAAGATCTAGATACACTTTATTGTTGTATTTCTTAGTTTCACCTTCTGAGACAGTAATCATTTTAACGCGATTTTTTCTCATTGAATATCATTGATTATAATATATTTTTATATACTATAATTATAATATACCTATCATCGAACTCCGGGTGGCCTAGTGGCATAATAGTTAGCTCGCCTGATCTTACAGCGACGGATTCCAGGTTCGATTTTCGGATCGGTCACCATTTTCCGTTGGTGTAAAATTAGCAGAACTGCATTTGAATTTTTGTCGATCATATGCAATAAAAAGACTTAAATAAATGTGACTTTCATACATACGTATAAACACTTTATGGTAGGGTTGGTTGTAAGAGATTTTCGTATAATAATAAAATTGCCCTTTGTGAAATTTCACAATCAAAAATAGTAACTTTCTGGATCTGTATTTTATATAACATGGCATTTGGTATTACAATCCATTCCAATATTAAAAATATATTTAGTCAAACTTACATCTGTATCGCTTAACCAGAGATAGGCAGCTACGAAAATACCCCTATTAGTACTGAAATATTTTTCTAATGTCTGATCGGGACGCTATGGAATTGGATATAAAAAATACCCAATTTTAAGACAAGCCAAATATTTATTCGCCTATTTAGATAGATACACATTTTACGTCCTTGTAACAGAAAGGGTACTTATAGTATTACACTTTTCTTTGAATTTATTTTAGCAATGCAGGTTTCGGCATCAGAAAATTTCTTTTATAAGTCTACTGGGCTGTCATAAAAAAACAACCTTTATACTGTAGCGTTGTGGGCTGGAATTTCAGGCAAATGTTGGCATAGTTGGCATTTGGCATTTTCCTTCTGGATTTTTGGTTTAAAAGAAAAATTTAATCCATCTCTCTTTTACGGAATTCTTCGATTTCTACTCTGCAGATACACTTTCACACTCCCAAAAAAAAAACAGATACGTATATTGTTGAAAGCATCTGTCGACTAAAATCTACATATAATTTTAAGTAAGAATAATATATAGATTTTTATTTTTTTACCCATTTTGGGATTGCAAATCCAATCGAAACTTCATATTAATTATATGAGACAGAACACTTTTCATTCATTAACTCATTCATTTTGCGATTTGTTTAGTATCGGGACATTTTAGTTTTTGTCGTAATGTCGGAACAGAGGACGCTATAATGGCGACAGTCCCAATATATCGGGACGAATGACAACCTTGCTCCATATTCAATTCCCCTTATATATTTGTGTCGTTATATGTCAGTCAAAATACTTGATTTCAGTCAGTTAAGCGTGTAGATGATTGACCTTCGCTAAAAACCCTCTCTGGAGTTGTTGTATAATATTTTGATAGGCCTTATAATGTGTTAATCCCCCATTGAATTCACGTTGGACGCTATGAAATCAAATTCGGATAACGATACGCCCTCGACAGGGTTTGAATAATACATAGGCTGTCATCAAAAGGCGACATTGTATATTACGAAGGTGGCGCTTTGGGAGTGTTATCGTTTTTTTCGCCCTGTCATTTCATTTCAAGAAATATACCTACGATAATATTTATGAGTTTTTTCCGTGAGATTGGGGTCCAGCCAGTATAAGAGAATAAATGAAAGGATTTCGTAGGTGTTTTGGCCATGACTCTTATACCCGGAGGAATAAGACGCATGAATGCCACATTTTAATGAATTGATAATGGTTTTGATTGCATGGGCCGAATAACAAACTAATAAATTCTAAAAGAAATCAGTTGGGTCACACCAAAACTTTACCGGCAAGTAGACAAGACCACTTAACCCCCCCCCCCCCCCCCCCCCCCTCCAATCAACCCGACGCCCACCACTCGCTAAGCCCGCCCTCTTCCTCTTACCCCCCTACGCCCTGCGCCAATCCCCTCTGATAGATCTGCGCGCTAATATCCCCCTATAGCTCCTCGCGCGCCAATACTCCCCCCTAGATAGTAAATGTATTTATTCGAGATAGAAATACATTAGCGATTAAAATCGCTAATGTATTTCTAAGATTTTTGTAGTCTTTTAATAGTATTTTCGTAGTATATATTTTTTCTTCTTTATATATAGTTTTTTGTTTTTCGTTTTCAGGTTATATAGGGGTGCAGGTGATAGCACAACGCTTTTCCTTGGTAGCCAAGGCTTAAAGACCATTTTCACTCTGTTTTTCCTGTACAAAACAATCTCCTAATATCCTAAAAAAATCAATAAAAATTAAAAAAAATATTTTTTCTTGTTTAGTTATATGTATATTTAATTACCCCTTGAAAGGTTTAAAATGCTGTCGCTAGCATGTGGTAATATATTTTTTTTGTAATATTAGTACATTCTTTCTATATAACACAATAAAATAACTCTTACGTTACAATATTTTACAACATATACACACAATTAAAATAAATAATTACTTTACTATCTTTACTTTTTTCTATGGCAAAATATGTTAACACTTGCCACGTTAAAAAATAACAATATAGTGTAGCTCGAGTGAATAATAATTTTATTTGAATATTTATAATCCTAGAATTGTTATTTTTTATTTGATATAATTTTATATAATTTTTACCTATCAACATGTTTGAAGAATACAGCTCGTTGCGACCATGACGTTTATTTGTTGAGAGAAAGATTCCTAATATGGCAATTTCTTTGTTGAGGGAAACGTCTGGTAGAGATTGATTAATGCAATTAACAGCCGCCATTACATCTAGTAGTCGACTGCAAGGTTTCTGCAATTGTTATACTCCCACACAGCCTTCGCACTCTCTACTCAAACTAGCGACAACAACTTATCTATGAACTAGTTCATTTTATCGTAAAATAATATTAAATATATTTATAACTATTTCAAGCACCTGAATATATTAAGAGCAATACATTTATATACGTTGATTTTATATGTCAAAAAATAACACTGCCCAATCACGTTATTATTTAGTGTACAGAATCTAATATTAATATGTTACTGGTGTGTCACTGGTCTTTCTTTTAGGTTATTTTAATTTAGGCATGATTGATAAATCGCCTATTATTCTTAACATACATACTATCACATATTGTAATTAGTTTTCAGAATGTTTTCATTATTTGGGGAAAACTCCCCCAAAAAACCTAATCCAAAATAACACATTAATTAATAAATGGACAGTAAGGTTATTATTTTAAACAATCGAGTCCCTAATAGTATTTGTTTATTTATTTATTTATTAGTCCACAAAAAAAAATCACCGTTATCACTTTAATATAGATTGTGTTGCTTCTAACTAGGCAGAGCCTGTTCTAAGGAGAACACTCATACATATGCTTATACCTTCCCAAATACAAATTAAAAAAAAATCTGAAACAAATTAAGTTAAAATGCAATTCACTCTACACCAAAATAATATTACATACATATTACTTATAAACAAATAATTATAAATAATAATTTACAATAATAAATAATTATATATAATAGTAATAATAAATAAACATTTATAATACTAATTTATAATATTTAATAATTAGTAAAAACACGTGTATATTAAGTACTTAAATAAGGTAAATATGAATAGGTATATGTATATCAAAAAAGATTATTTTGTTTAAAAATATATTTTTTTTATTTAAAAATTGTGATAAATGTTTTCTCTGTCTCTCTTCTACAAAGGTTTATTACCCAAAATGTAAGGTGGTATTTAATTTGCTTGCTGCTAATTCCCAACATGTCCTTTCTACTCATGATATTAACCATTTTTGGAGCAAGAAGGCTGTAGTGACATTTTCCAAAAGACGTTAGATGCAATAAATAGCAGCAATAAACATTTTATTTTGATCATATCAAATAAACTTTACCAAATATAGATGTGGGTTCGGAACTCTTTGTCGGTATATGTTTAGAGTATGTGTTAACCCTTTAATTAATCGATCGGTTTAGTGAACCAAAGCCACTCAAACTAAAAGGTCATTGTAGGCGGCTAATTTATTGCCGAGCGCTGGTCGCTTTCTCTACTTTAATCGCCCATTCTTTCTGGGGTTTGGTAACGTTTTTATCTTCGGAGCGTCATTCAAAATTTAATAATACAGCAGCTGCAACAGACTTATTTCCCTACATAGAAATTCTGAAACAAAAGTTTTCCGCGGTATGGAGGTACACGTTATTATTCTCAGAAGGCTAGAAGAAAGACAGACGAACTGCTATGAAATGAATGCCTGCTTCAGACATGCGCCTTACCTACATGAGTTTCTTTCGTGAGTCTCCTTTCACACGTTTTTTCCGCTAGCACCGCCCTACCCGTAAACCAAGGCAGGAGCCAAGCTTCTTACTATTTATTTATTTGAAAAGAGCATGTTTTTTTTCTTCCAGTACATTATTAGAGTAGAGGCTCCATTGCAAATAGTAGCAAAAAAAGAGTATCGCAGCCCAGTATTTCTTTAGATCAACGCCGCCTAGCTACGCCTAGGCCCGTACTAAGGCAAGCGTACCAAGTAATCAATGGCTTGTGCATACTTCAAGCATCATAATTTTAAAAAATATCTAATTATATTAAAATTTAACTAAGGGTGACCAACTCACTATGGATAGGCAAATTATTAGGACGCTGTGAATTTTACTATTAATTAGCACATTCCAAAAGCTATATTCTGCTAAACAACGTAAATTTTAAAGTGTTCTAAGTTATTGGATTATATTATTTTGTACCTACCTAGGTTTTATCACAGATTATTTTAGCCATGATAATCATAAGACACGGAACTTACCACGTAAAATAATAAAATTCCTAGTTTTTCTGCGAAATCAAACTTTGGTCGTTACGGAGAAAATGATTACGCTAAGATACATTTTTCATAATCATGGTGACAATTAATCAAGGAAGCTTGTGAATAGTCCTTAATTTTGGCTTTATATGTCCCACTTTTTCAGAGTGGTGTATTTCTTTTATATTTCGTTTTTATATAATTATTAAAAAAAACGTATCTTAGCGTAATCATTCTCTCCGTGACGATATTGAGAATTTCAGAATTTTACGATGTAAGTTAAATTTCTTATGATTATGATGGCTGAAATAATTATTGATGAAACAGGCACAAAATACTATAATTGTATAACTTTAAACACTTAAAAATAAACGTCATTTAGGAGAAAAAAGCTTGTGACATCTGCTAATTAGTACCAACATTCTCAATGTACCAAATAATTTGGCCACCCATAATATAGGTATATATTTACTGAAACAATATTAAAAATAAATTTAGGTCACAAGCAAAATTCTTCGCATTTTAGAACATTTAGAACATGAAAAAAAACATTGTATTTGTCTGCCTGGATGTTAGATTGTCTGTCTCAATCATCTAAGTCCCAAATACGATGTCAGATTTCAAAAATTTCGCCAAATTTCGCCAATCCGTTTTGTTCATCAACAAAGCAAGAGCTGATTAGGAATTTGGGGGCCGTCCATAAACCATGTCAGTAAGCTGTTATACAAACACACAACTTAAAATTCATATTTTTAACCGTCCATACACCAACTTTTTATTATTTTTCCGAAATAAAAGAAAAACCGGTATTCGTATTTTATTTAATAGGACACTGCTACCTTGAGTTACGTTGATAGGCTTAAGATACCATAACTCAAAACGCGTTGTGAGATTTCGACAATTCTTTTGCCAATCTGTTTAATTCGTCGATGGGAAGAGCGAATAAGATTATGGGTTTCATACCAGAAATGGATCGCGGAGCAGCCGTATGGTTGGCCGTTTGTAAAAACGGACGACTGAAAAATCATTTTTTAATCCGTACGTTCGAAAAGTTTTTATAAGATATACAAATTAATACAAAACGGATTATTGAAAGAAGTTTTGAAATAAGATATATTATTTAGATGCAAATTTTAAAGCTGAATGACCTAAGGTAGTGTAACTTTTTAACGAATTATCCGACTTGAAAACTTCTTTCGCCAATTAGTTTTATTCGTTGCATGGACGAACTGATTAGAGTCGCCTTACACAAAGCGGTTCGAACCAATCAATAGCATATTTTAAAGTGCTTACTTGTACGTTTAACCTTATTGTTGTAATTCGATTACTTTTAAATAGTGTTTTATTGTTAAATACTTCCATATATAATGCATAGATAGACCTGGTAATGAAAAATAAAAACCATCAAATATATATGCTTACGTGTCAGAGGGAAATACAATTACTAAAAAGGACAATTTATTTTCCTTGAATTAACCAAATATATTAATAAAATAACGAGGTTCAGAGTTAATTAGAGGTTACTGGGAGGGAACAAAGAAGAAGAAGAAACCTATGATATAAAAGTAATTATCTGATTGCAGGATAAAATATTGTGTCGACCTATGTAATTGCTGTTTTTTCCCACTGGCCTCTTTGAACTTGGATAACTTGGGTTTGAGTTGGAATTTCAAATTCAAAATTTTTTTAATTCAAAGCCATCTTATTCTTTTAAGAATCCGATGTCTATTTGTCTTTCTGTAGTTTGTTTCTGCTCCAATATTTTCGTTTGTGCAATCATTGTAAAGTTGAAAATTTGCATTATTTTCAAATATGTGATCCTGTGGCGGTGTTTTCTATTAAAAGCTTCTAGCAGTCTTACTATACAGTTAACGCAAATGTGTAGGTACTGTTAAGAATTGCAAAAAATGATGGAGATGCTCGTGATTAAATCACTGCTTCTGCATGACAACGTATAAACACAGATTTCACTGCAAACAGTCGCAAAGTTGAAGGAGTTGCCGCTGGAGACTCCTATTCACCCACTGTACTTGCCAGCCCTTGCTCCAATATTTTAATATTTTTTTTTAAATTTAGGTAACTTTTTACAAGGGAAAAAAATAACTTTGAATTTTCCATACAATTTTTTTTGCCTAAAATTTTCATTTATAGAACACCAACTTCATAGATAAGGACCCAATATTAAGACCACGAAATATTTTGCGTTATTATGTTGTGTACCTACCCTCTGACTAGCCATGGTTATAATCTTGCAAGAGCAAAATTGCGTAATATTTCCCTTAACCTACCATTAATTATATTAGTAAAATGCTTAGGTATGATTAAGGACACACAATACAGCCTATTTAGTTAATTTAGTCTCCTTTGTTAGCATAAGTCGTCATCGTAATTCCAGTAATCTCAACATGAAATTAGCTTGGACCCGACGCCGCAACGCCCCAAAAGGTGCCTTGATTGTATAATCAAAATACTAAAGCTGCTAGAAATTTGACAGAATTACATCGAGGTTCAATTCCGGTGGACGTGATTAGAATATTGTAATAAATTAGGGAGCGGGCGACAGGTCGAATGGTCGCCGATGCGCGGAAAAAATCTGGGCAATTTGACTTTTAAATTTACTTTGATCAGTCTAGTAGTATTACCGATAAATAATAAGTCACATATAAGGATATGTAATGTAATATACATGTAAATATATGAATAAAGAGTCGCGTTATTTTGTCTCTGGACTTTGAAACATGGACTTTATTTGAAAAGTTGTAAGCAAAATATTTATTTGTATTATATCCTATGTCTCGATATATCTGACATTCAGAAATTTTAAATTATCAAGGGAATATTGATTGATTATATGGTTCCTAGCAGTTGGTATTACTTTTCCAGCCCACCAACTTACTAGGAGGGAAATAGAATAGATCTTTATTGAATAACTGTATATAAGGTACAGAAATACAAATGTTTTTGTACAAAATGGTTCTGTACAATTTCAATTGTATGTTTAAAACCGCGAGCTATAAAGCACCTAATACTCGTGCTTATAATTTAAATTTTTAATTATGAGTCCAGGAAATAAAAAGTAAAAAAAATAATAGGAGTCTAAGAAATAATCAACTATAATAATCAATTGTAAAGAAAAATAATATTAAAAAAGTCCAAGAATAATTATATATATATATATATATATATATATATATATATATATATATATATATATATATATATATATATATATATATATATATATATATATATATATATATATATATATATATATATATATATATATATATATATATATATATATATATATATATATATATATATATATATATATATATATATATATATATATATATATATATATATATATATATATATATATATATATATATATATATATATATATATATATATATATATATATATATATATATATATATATATATATATATATACATTATTATTTTTTCAAATTGAAATTATGTTTATCACTAAATAAATGAAATGATAAAATAATGAAAGGGCACTTATCTGGTCTGTGGTGACCAGGAGTGACTCCACGCCTTCTTCTTCTCCTCCCTCAGTGTTTGCTGGTGCTTCCTGCTGTGGCACTAGAATCCGATTAAAATGGCCTCACACAGCGGCAACACAACAATGCGAGACGAGAATGAATGCTGGAAAATAATAGGCGATTAGTGTTTCTTAAATATTAATGATTGTTATAAAATGTATATCAATATTTCGGCTCAGCCGTCGTCAAGATATGTGACATTTCTGAAATCGAACAATTCGTTGAAAATTTAAATTCAAGGAATCGAACAAAAAGAAATGGATTAATAATATTTTACACGATTTAGTTAAGGTACCATAACCAACCGTGCAAAACGTTATTTTAAAATGAATGATTATAAATTAAAAGAAAAAGCATTTGATGATTATGATAATATGATATAATAAACCTTATTAATTTTGCCTATTGAGACCGGAACCTTTGCAAGCGCCTAAAATATAAATATAAGCCAATTCCCAAGATTTGACGTCCCTTTCTTTTGCATTATCCCCAAGGCATTTTATTATTTTAACTTTAAAACATTGATCAAAAGATAAATTATGCGCCCTGGCATGCAAAGATATTGGGAGTTGGCTTTCATTTCCTACACTAGCCCTATGATTATTTAGTCTAATATTAAGTGGTGTTGTTGTTTCACCGATATAAAAGGCATCACAAGTCCTGCACAGAAGTTGATATACTATATTTTTTGAAATACAACTGCAATGAAAGGGAACCCTGTAACTATTAGTAGTATTTGGACTGGTAAAAAAAGGACTTAGATCTAACAGAGGACAAGTTTTACAACGTGGACGACCACAAGGTTGAAGCCCAAAAGTATTATTACCAATAGAGAAATTTTGATTATTTTTTGTTTTGTTTAATATTGATCTAATATTAGGTGGTCTGCGGAAAGATAAAATTGGCGGTGAATCTAAGAGATCCTTAGTGGATGCATCATTAGAAATGATGGGGAATAAATCAGATAATATATCTCGCAGTTTCTCAGCACCAGGAAAATAAGTGGTGCTAAGAAAGATTTTATTATTATTATTATTTTTATTTGAAGAAATT
>OX155950.1:18184511-18350927 GCA_944548615.1 Micropterix aruncella
ATATATATATATATATATATATATATATATATATATATATATATATATATATATATATATATATATATATATATATATATATATATATATATATATATATATATATATATATATATATATATATATATATATATATATATATATAAATATATATTATATTAAAATTAGTAAAAGCTGCTATTCAAGTAATTCAATTTTTTCCACACTGATAGCTATTTAACACATTTTAATGTGTATTTTTTTTTCCATTAACACTAAAGAATGATTATTAAAACGGATATCAGGTTTGTAAGCTGTGATTCGCGGTTGATCGAGTTCGAAACGATATTTTTTGTACGAAACTTCAAATAAAGCCAGTATTAATAAATCTTTTAAAGACCTGGAAACATGAGTATTTCAAATACATAATGCGAAACGAAAAGCATGTCCTGATGTAGCTTATAATTGAAGGCAAAAAAAAGACAAAAGGCCTCAAAGACGAAGATGCAGGTCCTGGCCTGCCAATTTAAATCAATTGTATGGTAAGAGTACCCGATAGTTGTTCCGAACAGCAGTCTGCCAGAAACAAATAGCCTGAATTATCACTAGTGTCTACATCTGAGAGGAAATCTCGACATGTAAATTTGTGGCCAGATTAAATAGTAAAATTATCTGGGACCTAGGATTTTCTCGAATCTTTATAACCTAAAAATGATGTTTTATATATTTTAAAGGCTTTTAAAGTCATGAAATACACTTAAAATATAGGTAAATACTGTTTCAAAGTGTGTTAACAATATCCAGCAAGTGTTCTTTTTTACTGCGAAAAATAAAATTAATTTACAAAAAACTTTAAACCATAATTAAGAATTAAACTTGCGTTAAAATAATAATATTATGAAGGCGCGGTAAAAATTTGTTTGACATGTTACGTAATGTTGTCGATAAAATGATGTCCGCAAGAAAATTTGTTGTTTTAAACTAAAATACAATGATTTTAAAGTCAATAAAATACAATATATTAGTAGCCATTGGAAATTCTATGTTTGCGACCGCAAATAATCATTGCAGCTTCCTTTTGTTGCCATACTATATCATTTCAGGGCATTACTCAACTAGAAGTTGTATCTATCATCTTAAATGATGGAGGAGAGGGACTCTAATGACTAGTTTTGGCCCCGTCTCGAAAAAAACGTAGATCTGGGGTTATATGTACTAAAGTTATTAGAGAAATAAGTATGAGGTCGCTGTGTCAACTTAGGGTGGAGGGTCTTCATTTATTAGTTGGTACTTATAGGTAGAAAACGATTTTTTTCTAGTTTGATAAAAATTTCGATGAATCATTCATTTTATAAGAATATTGCGAAATTAATGTTTAAAACCTGAATTATATATCGCTCAAAGATCAAAATATTTTCTCCCCAGAAAGAAAGTTGCACAAATTAGTTTATTGCTAGAATTATTGTTGCAGCGTTGGTATATAATCAGCTACTATCCCTCAATAGAGCAAAGCAAAAAAAAAGGCACTCTTTTCTCTGGACATTAATCAATTATATCTTCAAATCTCCCACAATCGAGAAGCCATTGTGTAACAAATTAATATTGGTGATATTCTTTTTCTGTCTCGGTATTTTGAGAATGGATAGGTATTCCAGTCAGTGCAGTGTTTTTACTGGAATTCGATCTAGAAACTTTACCAACATTGAGCAATAAATTTCATTATTTGCGCGCTGGGAAACTGGGAAACTCTGCGCACAATTTGTCGTAAAATTTATTGCGATTTTCATTACATATCTGATATAATAGAAAGAGAAAATATGTGAAATAACATTCACTCTTTTTAACCCTTTAAGGACCATAGGCTTTGCCATAGAGTGCGGAATATTTTGATACATAAAACTGTTAAAGAGTGATGTAAATAATATGTATGTCAAGTTTTTTACAGGGATACTTATGTCCCATCGATAAAAATTGAAAGGACATAAGTGTCCCTGTTGTCCAAAATTTTATTATTGTATTCTTTAACTTAGAAACTCTCGTCTCTAATGGCTCTAATGGCTCTTGACTACGAAAAACTCTATAAAGAGCTCTACTGTTCTAAGGTATATAGTTTTATCAATTTAAGATACTTGTTAATCTAGAAAGTTTTTAGATTTAGATATTTTTTGAGTGATTTCTAATTTTGATAAAATTAGGATAGGTCAAAGACAAGTCAGGACAAGAGAGAACATTGGGTCAAATTAGGTCAAACAAGGTTAGTTCAAATTATGTTAGATGACGATAATGTCATGGCATCATTGCGTTATCTCGTGATCGCGTCATCGAGTAATTTTTTTTTTGCCTTTTTTATATCTCGGCCCGATATTAATAAAGAGGGATAAATAAATATGTACACATTAATTAAAGCATTGAAAAGTTTGCTACTCATATTTACAAACAAAAAAAAGTACCCGACAAACAAGATCTTCTCATGGAAAATATGAAACGTTCCGTACTGCTCGTTAGCTCGAATACCCTAAGGTGCTTTATGTTGAAGAGGAATTGGAACAAATGCGGGTGGAATGATAAATCAGGGAGATACTTATGCCTTCTATGTGATGTTAAACTATCCTAAGCGCAAAAATGAACATTTCTGAAAAACTCGATCTGTTTGTAATTTCATTCCTACCTTTGCTATAGCAGATTTATTTAAATGTAATTAGACCATTAAGGATATACCTTTTTTTTATAAAAAAGCCCTAAATATATAATTTAGGGTAGGTAGGTACTTCTGCTGTATTTTGAATATAAATATTTAAAAACTTTTGTTTACAAGTATTTTTTAAGTAACTGTATATATTTTTTAAAGTAACTGTTTACTCTTTTATATTTTATCATATTTTGTATGTTTCATTTTAATACTATGTGCATATGAATAAATCTTTGCCATACATAAAGTATTCCTTGGTACGGGCTATGGCCTAGTTAGGCAGATTCTGCAATTAATACAATTGTAAATTTATATTTTTGAAAGAATAAAATTATTATTATTATTGCTATTATTATCATAACTTCTAATTTGGCATTGAGTACAGGCAGTAATGAATTAAAGCATGTAGGATACATGGAGAACTATAACTTGATCATAACTTTATAATGGAAATAGTTAGAAATATTAAAATATATGTTTAGTGTCATTAACATCATAAATTATACTAACTTAAATTAGTCGAAATTACACATAATATAAGAAACAACAATCAAGGAAATATGTTTGTTTTTATATGTATGTTGATACAACGATATCATTGTTTTACACTGCAGTAACCCAAACAATCAATAAAAATATATTATTTATTGTCATTTTTCAGACATAATTTAAAAGCAATTTTCCGCTTTTTTCCGTTTAGAAGATTTTATACCTAGACGTTGAATTTCAATAACATTAAATACAGTTTAATAATTTATTTGGTATTTAGAGTAGTACTATAATAGAATTTTTCAAATTTCAAATTTCGACGATATTATAAGTGGTTATGAGTGTTGTACTCGCAAATACGAGTATGCGGAAAGGTTGCTAAGAACTGTTTTTCATTGACAAATAAAAATGCCGTCTCTTATGATACTTGCATTAGTATAATCATGTCAGAAACCCCCATTTTCGTTATAGAACATTTTTGATTTTTTGGCGTTTAGGACAGTTTTAGGCTAAATAGAAAATGTAAGATCAAGACTCCCGTCATAACACGTTACACAATCATGAATTGAATTTCAGCAAGTCCAACTTTAGCTTTTATATATTTAGCTGGGTATACAATACCTTTAGAGTTTTAAAATATCATTAACAATAAATGATTTGTAATATTTATTAATACACTAATTATTAATTTGACCAAATAATTGACTAAACATACTAATATTAACAATGAATAATACGTATTATTTATGTATTTATATACTAATAAATAAAACGAATCATTCATTTTTAATGATATTTTAATGATTTAATAATTTTATACAGGGTATTATTCACCAAGATTCACAGTTGAACTTGCATTATAGTATGTATGGCTGAGCGCCGCGCGCTCTCCGCCCTCTATCTCAAAAACGAATGAACCCATGAAAAAATGTTTGCAACAAAATTTCTCGCAAATATTATTCTCTATAATTTTATAATGGATATTAACATCATTGGAGCTATAAAAACCTACGTAATCGCGATAAACCCATTACTGTGACCTTTGACCTTCAATAACTTACGACGCAGACACGAGATTTTATGAGACTTTTGAGACAACTTTTAAAACGTTAAAAATGAAGGTATATACGAGTTTCCAGATTATTACCCTCATTCCGAGGGTAAACTTCTAATATGACTAGAATGATTATTTGAGCGATGATTTATTGATATTCGCGCACACATAGTATAAAAATAAAACTTTGATAGAAATATAAAACTGATAAATGAATTTAAATTAAACTTTTAAATATATTTAAAACAATCCATATATGGTAATATTTTTTTTTATAAAATGTAGTAATATGAAGTTTATAGAAAAAATAAATAATTAATTTAAAAATGTATTAGAATTATGACAATAATAATAATGCAAAGAACTTTGCTTTAAAATATAACTTATTACCTTTTACACCTATTGAAATCTTTATAAGCATAAGTTTTCCTTAAAAATTCAGTAAAATTTCATTGTTCCATTTTTTCCGATTTATTTATTTCCTGAAATTTGCAGGAAAAATATATTTTTTTTAAATATTTCCAGGATTTATAAACCGTCTTGAATTGGCATAAAGGTATGTCATTTTTAAAACCGTAAACCCAAAATCATAACGCCATTCTATCTTCTATTACTAAGATATAGAAGATAATTAACTGAAACGTTAATCGCAAAAGTTTTGACCCGTTCGTAAGTATTCATATAACATTCTCAGTTGAAAGCTTTGTATTTATGCCTTTTATTATGGTTTTCCGGAGCGTTGTTTTGGCACTACCGGATAATACCTTCTTCCCCCTTTACCCCCCCCCGCCCCCACCCCTCTTTTAGAAAATAAGTACGGTAATTCGATGATTATCGCCTAGTGGCCTAGTAAATATATATAGATTAAAATTTAAACATCCCACTGTACAAGATTGATATGATTTTGTCTAAGTAAAGCAAAACTAACATACGGAAAATGCTAGACTAATTGTATTACACGCTTAAATCTGTATGCTTTGCCACTATTACATTGTAAACAAATACGTATAGTAAGTTTTAAATCTATTCATTTTAAAAATTACGAAGACGTATTGTTGGATTATAATTTTTTTTTAAATAATTGGATAATTCTACATAGAATTTGCATTTCTATTTTAATATAGTATTCTTCCTGACTATTAAATCACATTAGTATATTTTGATTATGAAGGCGTTTCTTGTCTTCAGCTTCGTGTAATCGCGGCACCCATTATGTACACAGCTTTTTCATATCAAAATGCCCAGATATACAAATACACATTCTGAAGAGATATTTAGGATATTTCGATACTATGAGAGTTCGCTCCCTTTTTAGGCGGTTTTCGATCATCCAAAATAATTTTGTGGATTTTTCTTATTATTTCAAGAACAGTTCTTTGGTTGATTGCAGCGGTGTTAGCGAATCAGTTACTCAAGTGCAAATTATTGTTTTTTTAAGAGGAAGTAGGTTAACAGATATGTCTCAAAACTACCCAACTAGGATGTTGCCCGTACTAGGGTAGATTATTTTCTTGTAAAATTAATTGTGTACCTAATTTTATACTGATATTAAAATATATGACAATAAAATACATATACTCGTATGTATAATATATATTTGAATTAAATTGATAGGTTGTCGTTTTAAACGAAAATATGTGTAATCATTTAATCAAGTAAGTAAAAAAAAGTAAGTTTTCCTTTTTTTATTCGTAAGCTTCTGCATTGTTTGAACTTATCCTGAAAGTAATTGTGGAATTTAGGAGCTACACAACTAAAGTGCGTTTCCGCAAATTTAATTCTGGTAATTTTATTAGATATTTTGCTGACGCACAAATTCTAGTTAGAATGTTGTGGTCAGTGATGTGTATGTGCGCATTGTTGAGATAATGTAGGGAGAAAGTAGGGCTTCTTTGCGACTTGCAATGAAATTGAAGATGATAGGTCTCTCAAAACAGCAGCTTTATATGTATTGCTTATTTTACTTTCAAAACTTCAAATTTTATGACAGCGCACACTTCAGTTTTTTCCGCGCATTTCTTATTATGAATAATAATATTTGTATATCATGCCGTATATTTCAAATTACTACCGCAGTATATTTCTCGTTGCGGGTATATACCAAGCAGCTCTAATATTATTTGAGTACAAATCAGCTACTATAAATGTAACTGCGTCCCAAAATAAAATATTAATACAAGTCTTATACATTTCAAAGTGTCAACGGCTAGCAATAAATGAAAGAAAATGCGAAGCCCAGTAAAGTGAAGGGAAACGTCGTATTAAACTTGCTTCAGGATTTCCTTAACGGAGAGGAATTTCACAATGCCCGCCGGGATATTTCTTTTATTTTCTTTCTCAACTTCCTTCGTGAATACCAACTCTATTAATATGTACACTGAGCTAATAAAAAGGCGTAGCGGATGCGAGTTAACGGTTATGATGATGCTGTATATAACGGACACAAAATTACAATTTTAATCATTTATTCAATGTCCAAGTAGGAGACAAGGAAGAAGAGAAACAAAAAAATATTTTGGGATTTCTGTTTAAGTGAACGCTTAAGACACTTTGTTAAAAAAAACTCTCAATAAAACAACAAAAAAAACTAGTTTATCTACTAGTAACTTATTTTGTGGAGGTATTTTTCAGGTCGAAGTCTGGTTAAAGGATTTTTATGTTTGCATTAAGAAATATAAATACGTTCTAACTATTGCTGTAAAGTTTACTAACCAACCGAATTTCGGGATATTGATTGCATCTGTCATAAAATCTAATGTATTACACATTTTCCCCTAAATTCGCAAATGTTTTGTGTTACTATCGGATCGTATTATTGTTTTTTTTTATCGTAAAGAATATAAGATATTTTTTTAAGAAACACGCTGCATAAATTCAGAAAATAATAATTTAAATTTTGTTCTAAGCGAAAATTGTATATATTTCTCAACAAAACTCATATATATATTTCTCGACACTGGCACGTACAGATACATTTTCCGACATCGGCGTCTCCTTAACCTGCATTATCGGTCTGAGAAACCTGCATATTTTAATTTAAATCTGACGATGCCGTAATAGCTTATGCTATACACCTGAAAATTCCTACCAACCTCCTATGATCCAAAAAGTCAGTTCCCTTCCCTTCTAACAATCCTGCCCCCACGTCCACTCCTACCCTCCCTCGTAATCCCTCCCCTAATCCAAGGTGGAACTTTTCGTTCCGATGGATGCATGGCTGTGAGGGAGCGCAGTCTCTAACGAAAGACCTCGGGAACCGGGCGAAACCCGTTGTATCATAGCCTTATTCACGCAAGCGGGGCCCTGCGTGAACGGACAAATATTTCCCTAGCTACTCGTGGGAACAGATATGGAGAAATTTAAAATTAAAAAATCAAAGGAAGAAAAGGAGGAGAGTACGAAACGTACGCCCACCTTAGATGAGACGGCGCAAGCTGAAGCACTAAGGGAGGCGGAAAAAACCAAGAGAGAAACGGCGGTGAGGGAGCCATTGAAGCTAGTTTGTCCACTAGAAACTGGGGTACCAACAACAAGAACCCCGGCCACGGTGGACAAGCTGGAGACGATGAAGCCTTCAACAGCTGGGTCCTCAAAACAGACCACGGAGACAGCTAAGAGCGGGACACACGTTGAACCCTCAAAGCAAGTCATCGATCCCGGCTGGGAGATCAGGTGCAAACCCAAGGGGAAACCTGCCAGACCGGAAAAGACCAACCTCTGAGAAAGAGTATTTCACAGAGGAAGAGGCAGCGGCTCCAAAAGCGAAGAGAAGCAGGAAGCCGCGCGCCTGGAAACAAAAAGGAGGTCGAAGCCCCTAACGGACAGGGCGAGGGAGCGACGACCCCAGCGGTACAAAACCAGGCGAAAACCAAGAGGGCCCGCCTGGACGAAACCATTTCCCCTAGAGGCGACCAAAAGAAGCGAAAGACGGACGCTCAGGGGTCAAAACAACCCTCCACCTACGCGGCGGCAGCAGCGACAGACCTGACAGTTGCGATCACCAACGCACGCACGGACAGACTGACGCAGCAAGACGCTCAGGAGATGGAACGCAAGATCGGAGATGCCATCTACCAGATAGCCATCGAGACCGATCTTGATACAGAAGCGCAGGCCCCAGCGTTCTCAGGTAGACCCAATTTTGTGGACGGATACCTAAAGCTGTGGTGCCAAGACGCCAATACGAAGGCATGGCTGACAAAGTGGCTGGAGACGGCCACGCTCCAAAACGGAGACCATCTGGTCGGGAAGAGAGAGGACGAGATGGTCAGAAACACAAGGTGCGGTATCCTAATACCAGCTCTAGAGGAGAACCTCACCAAAATTGGAAGGGTCCTAAACTTCCAAAACCAATGGGCCATGGTGAGAAAGTGGACGCTACACCAGGCGATAACACTTAAAACCAAGAAGTGCACACTACTTCTGGTGGGAATCCCGGAGGACGTTGTACCTACTGTGTTGGAAAGGGATAGAAGACTGAGCTACTTATGTGGTACGGTCTATATCCGTTTCCAACACGGCGGGGGACATTTCCGAGATTTCCCACCGGAAAAGAACAACCCACCAGAGGGCAAGACGGACGAGGAAAATAAAGAGAGCGAGTCCGTCAAAAAGTCCGCACCCTCTGCAATGGAGACAGACGAACCCACGGAATCCGACGTCGAGGAAGGCATACTGCTGGACTCCGAGGACGAAGAGGGCCTACCAAAGGGGAAGCATTCCTCCAATGCTTCCTTCCCTCTGTAAGGTCCTCCAGGTTAACCTCCAGCACAGCGAATCTGCAACGGCTCAACTTCGGAAATGGCTGGAGGTTAACCCAACCGCTATAGCCCTGATCCAAGAGCCGTGGATCAGAAACACACGCATAAACGGACTCAACAACACCGGAGGTAATATATTCTATAATACACAAAGCAAACCTAGAACCTGTATATACATATCCCGAAACATAATGGCACAACCACTAACTGAATTCGTTTCCAGAGACGTGTGTGCCATAAAATTACTAACAACACAAAACTCAAGACTGCCGGAGATAGTTTTCGCGTCCGTCTACATGGCGGCAGAAGACGAACCACCTCCTACGGAAATGAACAACCTCGTACGTTACTGCGAACGTGCAGGGCTCGAACTGGTCATATCTGCGGACTGCAATGGCCACCACAACCTATGGGGAATGGAAACAAACAACAACAGAGGTAACGATTTTGTTGAATACCTTATGACAACCAACCTAGACATACTTAACACAGGATCAAAACCAACTTTTGTCACTCGTAGATGTAACACTATAATTGACATTACCTTAAGCACAGGACTGGCAGCTCAACACGTGTCCAACTGGCAGGTGTCGGATGAACTATCGTGCTCCGACCACAGATGGATTCGGTATGATCTGACAGCAGATACACAAACACCTACACCCAGAAGAAATCCAAGACGCACCGACATCAAGGCGTATAAGGAACTTCTCGCAGGTAAAATAGAAAGCAACACAAAAACACACAGACCAAACAACACAGTAGAGTTAGAGGAACAGGTAAAGTCACTCACAAAAAACATAATTGACTGCTACGAAAACACATGCCCACTATCGACACCATCAACTACTGGAAAATGCAATAACAGTAGCTGGTGGGGTCCAGAGTTGGAACGCCTAAGAAAAAAAATGAGGAAACAGCTAAACAGAGCTACGAACACAAAATCTGATGAAGACTGGGACAAATACAAAACAACCAAATCAGAATACAAAAAGAGAATAAGACACAGAAGATCAGCCTCATGGAGGAACTTCTGTGACAATATATCCACAATTACCCAAGCAAATAGAACAAGGAAGATCATAGCCGATCAACCAAAACAATTACTGGGCACTCTGAGAAGGAAAGACAACAGCACTACCAGTAACCCGGCTGAGACCGAAAGTCTACTGTTAGAAACGCACTTCCCAGGTTGCAGAGTAGTTGACAAACAAGAATGGGACGTACAAACAGAAAACTATCATCCGACCGAAAACGAGTGGAAGATAGCGGAGCATATAACGGAACGGACCAAAACAGTCTTGGCAACGAACAGTTTCAACAACTTCAAATCACTAGGACTAGATGGAATATACCCAGCCCTCCTAAAATGGGGAGGAGACAAACTTATCGAACAACTAGCAAGCATACTATGTAGCTGCATCGCCTTTAGTACATTCCACAGAAATGGAGAGAAGTAAAGGTGATCTTTCTACCAAAACCAGGGAAAACTGATTACACAGACCCGAAAACTTTCAGACCCATTAGCCTTACCTCCTTCATGCTAAAAACACTAGAAAGACTATGTGACAGAGAACTGAAGGACACAGCACTTAAAAACATAGGTATTCACCCGAACCAACACGCATACACACAAGGCAAATCGACAGATTCAGCACTGCATGCCGTTGTAAACAACATAGAAACTGCACTAGCAAGGAAAAACTCCTGCCTAGGCACCTTCATCGACATAGAAGGAGCGTTCGACAAGACAAATTTCAGTAGCATTCAACAAGCTCTAAACAGACATCAAACCGAACCATTGATTACAGAATGGATAATGAACATGCTAAGAAAGAGAATCATCAGGCTATCTGAAAACCAAAATCACCAGGCGCTCGTGATGAGAGGATGCCCACAAGGAGGTGTACTCTCGCCACTTCTATGGAACCTGGTAGTAAACGACCTGATAACAAAACTAAACAACAATCATTTCCTAACAATAGGATATGCAGATGATCTAGTAATAATGATCAACGGACTAGTAACAAGCACATTGTGCGACCTTACACAAACAGCTTTGAAAATAGTAGAGAAATGGTGCAAGGAGAATGACCTATCGGTAAATCCAAAAAAGACCGACACCATTCTCTTCACACATAAACGGAAATTGGGTACATACAAAATGCCAACCTTGTTTGGATCCAGACTAACGCTTTCTAAAGAAGTAAAGTACCTAGGAATAACTTTGGACGAAAAACTAAACTGGAATAAACACCTAGAAAACAAACTAAACAAAGCAACAGTCGCCTTCTGGCAATGCCGAAGAATGGTGGGCAAGAAATGGGGACTAGCCCCACACATTATACTGTGGCTGTACAAAATGATAATAATACCAATGATAAGCTACGGAGCTGTACTATGGTGGCCCCGCACCCAACTTACTACTGCAATCAACAAATCACAGAAAATGCAAAGGCTAGCTTGTATAGCAGCGACCGGCTGCATGAGAACAACTCCGACAGCGGCGCTGGAAATCATGCTAGGGTTTCTACCACTACACCTACATATACAAAAAGAAGCAGCCGCAACGGCTACTCGTCTAAAGAATCTAAACTTATGGACCAAATATAAAACACCGCACACGAATATATATGATAATATACTGTCAAGTTGTCCAATGCTGGATGCGGCAATCGACAGAATACCCAAAACTATGATCTTCTGGAAAGAATATGCCATATCATTAACAGAAGACTCAAAAGAAGCACTGAATCAAACGGACCTAAGAATCTACACAGATGGATCAAAAACCAACAAAGGTACAGGATGTGGTGTCTTCTCGGAAGACCTAAATATACACATCTTCAAACCACTCGGAGCACACAACACAGTTTTCCAAGCAGAATGTATGGGAATAATAGAAGCTTGCAACGCAGTGAAACAGTGGCAGCTAAAACACGAAAACATATGTATTCTATCAGACAGCAGGTCAGTGCTACAGGCACTGGGAAGCGATAGATTTACATCTGGGCTCATATACGAATGCCACCAAAGCCTCCTCGAGGTATGCGGAAAAGGCAATAAGGTGACACTGAAATGGATCAAGGGGACACAGTAACTCAAGAGGAAACGATGCTGCGGATGAACTAGCCCGTAAGGGCTCAGACACACCGGCATACGGACCCGAACCTATCGTGCCCCTACCCTACTCGCACATAAACAACCAACTTGACAACCACTACAAACAACTACATCAAACACACTGGAAAGAGATAGACACCTGCAGACAAACCAAAGAAATAGTAGTGGAATACAACCACAAACTTACCAAAACACTTCTAAGGACAAAAAGGCCCCAACTACGCAAACTAGTGGGACTGATAACAGGACACAACACACTAAACAAACACCTCTTCAACATGGGAGGAACGAATAGCCCTATGTGCAGAGCATGCATGGAGGCGGAAGAAACCACAAAACACATTCTGCTAGATTGTAAACAGGTAGAAGTATACAGGACAAAACACCTTGGGACTCCAGGCACCCTGCGCGAGGCAGCAGGAAACCTGAAAGCCCTGCTGGCTTACGTCGAGGAGCTGGGGTGGGTGGAATAGCGCTACCCCCGTTACACGCAAAATAGGCACACTGGATGTCGACTTGCGGAGGAACGCCCAGTACAACTAACTAACTAACTAACTAACACCTGAAAATGCTAGAACTCTTCCATTAGTTCTCGCTCTATTTCTGGGCGGTGCAGTTATTTAATCTAAACACGTGTATATTAGTTGTAGTAATTTCTTCTAATACATTTATCTGTCTAACAAACTGATATAGAACGTAACATCGCTTTGGTGTTGGTCCTATGAACCGGTATAGCCAAGTAGTTCGTGTTATAATACTTTCAGAATTTCTCTAATTACACTTCTACAAATTATACAATTGAACTTGTTACAGAATCTTCTTCTTCATCCTAGCAAGATAATAGGTACACATGCTTTGCCGGGCCTCTCAAGTTATTCATAAGTAGCATTACTTATATTTTACCATTGATATATTATACGATTTTGATGATGACCCTGATTACATGGAAACTTCACCACACCACATCAAAAGTTAGTTTGATGGGCCTGCTTAGTCCTGTGCATATGGAAATCTTTTATTAAAATAGTACAAGAAGGCAGGAATAGTTTCGAGAGAACTTTAAAAGAGGTACATCTCCTACTGCATGTAAAATCCCCCAGTCTTAGCAATTTAAGAAGGAGTTGAAGAAAATCTGTAAAATTATATCGCTTTAAATGTATTTATTTATTATATTTCGTAATTAAAATATTAGATACTACCATATTTTCACTTTAACATGTGTTTGTGTATCATTTTAAGAATAATTTTAGAACCTTCGTGACATATAAATCAACAACACATTTAATTGAAATATCAGCTATGCACATGGTATACCTTCTAATAAAAAATAAACATAAATATTTCTCTAAAATAATTTTTTTTCCTTGATTCCTTTTTACATGTCTGACAGATTGTTGTTACCAATGGTGTAAGTTAAAGTCATGATACAGGTTGATGGTTAATATAGGCAAGAAAGGAAATAATAATTGATGTATTAATTTTATACAAATATGTTGTTTTATTAAGAAGTATCCTGATCGCATTCACGAGCGTTTTCTGTGTTTATTTTAGTGATATTTGAAGCTATTGTGGATAGGCCTATAGGCTAATGATATTTTCCGTTGTTAAAAACACAATATTCAGATTTAAATCATTACTTAAAATAGGTACACAGTCCAACATTTATTGCTTACACGTATTTATGATAAATATGAGGACAAATATTTTCTTTACGTCATTTTACCGAGGGAATACGCCATATCACCGAACTGTAGGTAATCCAAATCAACACCTCTCTCGAGCCAATGATAAAAAGAGGTAAGAAAAGCCTTGTAACTTTTCGTTACTAACGAAGCCTCATTTCTCTCTATATACGCCGATATTTTTTTAGCAGCAGGACTCGGACTGATTGATAGACATATTATATATCTAAAGAAAATAAAATGGCATTCTTTGAAGAACAAGTTATCGTAGTAGTTTGTGATGATCCATCACGTTATAGTCGATGCTATCCTTGACTATCACATTCTGAAAATGTAGTTTAAAAATATTTTTCTGATTGAACTTAATATATGATAGTGATGTTTTTAAATATAGTTGCCTAGTATCTAACACATTATATTCATTGAAAAGATTTTCCGAAGGATAACGATACGGCTTTCGCATGATAATCTTTTATATCGACTTTTGTTCAATATCTAAGGGGTAAAGAATGGTTTTAGAACAACCGCCCCATCCTATCATCCTGTAGCTCAAGATAATCTCACACAATGCATAATAAACGCTTTTTAGTGTTTTTGGGCATAAAATATTTCTTACCTCTTTGAAAGTGTATCCTAGTTTACGATCTTTAGATTCTAATTTATCCGTGTGTTCTTGCCATCTTAGTTTATTATCTATGGTGATACCGAGATATTTAAATGATTCCACTCTTTCTAAAATATGACAGTTGCAACCATTCTGTCTGTTGCATGTGTGTATAACAACGTTGTGCTCCAATGAGGGTTGACCTTTAACATTAATACTAAAAGTGATTAATTTTGTTTTTTCTATATTTAAACTGAGCAGCGAATTATCTAACCAATCTCTAACTATATTTATGCCTTTGTTGGCTTTTTCAAATGTCGTTTTCCAGTTTTCACCTTCAAATATAATTGTAGTGCCATCGGCAAATGATATAGTTTTTCCTACTAGATTACATAGATTGTTAATATAAATTAGAAATAAAATAGGCCCGAGCACACTGCATTGGGGCACGCCGAACGATATACCGACAGGATTACTAGTAGTATTATGTATAGATGTGATTTGGGTTGTATTTGACAGATAGCTCTTAAACCAATCAAGAGCTAGTGCTACACATCCAATGTCTCTTAGTCTTTGTAATAATTTTTCATGCGAAACCGTATCGAAAGCCTTCGCGAGATCTAAAAATATAGCCAAGCATTTATTGCCTCTGTCCAGGCTTTCACTAATAGAATTTGTCACCTTTGCAATGGCATCCAAAGTGCCCATTCCATTCCTAAACCCGAATTGACTTTTTGACAAAAAGTTGTTTTCATTTAAGTATTTCAGAAGCCTATTTTTAACTACTTTTTCTATTATCTTCGATACTGTGCTTAGGAGTGAAATAGGCCTATAATTGGCAATATCCTGCTTATTTCCGCTTTTAAATATAGGAATGATTTTGGCACATTTTAAATTGGCTGGAAATGTCCCCTCTTTAAAACTGGCGTTTATTATGTGCGCTATAGGCTCACTTAACTCATTCTTTGAAGTTTTGAATAAACCTGCATTGAGATTATCGATACCTGCAGACGAATTATTTTTCAATGAAGATATTATACTAGCCACTTCTTTTGGTGTAGTCGGTCGTAGGAACAATGATACGGGGCTCGAGAAAATTGGCGTAGATGTGTTAGTAGATGTATTAGTCGATCTGCTCAATATGTTTGTGGCTAATCGTTTGCCAACACTGGCAAAATGGCTATTGATGTAGTCTGCCAGTCTTTGTGGTTTCTCATTACTAGATAATATTTCGTTGCCTGTATTAATAGTATCTACTTTAACTTTAGGACTGTTTCTGTTGGAGATTTCGTTAATGACTTTCCATGTTGCCTTTAAGTCCCCAATAGATTCGTTTATTTTGTTTTTATAAAATCCAACCTTTGTTTCATGTATAATTTTATTGCATAGATTTCGATATTTTCTTGCTTTTTCTTTTAGTATTAAATTATCGGGATTTCGTCGACCTGCTAAATGAAGTCTATCTCGTTTATGGATGCAAAAAAGGAGTCCATTGGTGATCCAGGGTTTGAATATTTTTTGTTTATGTTTAATGTTGACTATTTTTGTAGAACTACTTTAATTTATTATATCGTTTATTTTTTTTACAAATAATTCAGATGACCTATTTACTTTTAAGGCATTGTATACCTGTGACCAGTCTGCATTAGTAATATCATTTTGGATTTTAATGAGATCTAAACTTTTCTTTGCGTACGATCCATGTTTTTTGTTTGAAGAATCGGAAAATGACTGATCAGAGAGTTTAAATAGTAAAGCATGTTGGTCTGTAATAGAAGTCTTATATACAATAAAAGATGTAGCGAAATTAGAGCGACACATAATGTGATCAATTCAGTTAATGGAATTGTTGATTTCTCTTGTCGGTGCTTCTACGAGGCTGCGTAGGCCATGGACCATTAGTAGACCCAAATATTCGTCTGCCTGCTGATGTTTTTTGCCATTGATCGATATATTTAGATCCCCTGTCAGAATAATATGCTTTAGAGTTTGCATTTTTTTCAGTATGTCATCTAAACTTAATAGAAATTTTTGAATATTACTCGTCGAGGGGCTTCTGTAAATAGCTATAATATTTGTCATCGTTTAGCTGTATGATTAGGCAGTTTGCTCCATCCAGGCGTATCTCCTTTACTTACAGTTTGTTGGAAAATTTGTCACTAACGTATATGACGACACCGTCATTCTTCAAAATATTAAATTTCGTGTAAAAGGAAACGTAGCCAGGTAATTATTGCTAATCCACGCCTCTGTTAAAACTAGGACATCAAAATCAATAGCCAGATTTTGTATCATAACTAGAAGATTGTCAATATTTTCATGGAGGCTTCTTATATTTAGGCTTAGCATTTTGAGTGCGCATCCCCCTACTAGAATTCGCCTGCAGACATTGACATCTGATGTGACATAAGAACAATTTGCGCTGGAGTTTGTATCAATAAGTTTAATTAATTCCATAACTTTTATTAGAAGATAATTCTAATAAACATTCTAATTTACATTTCAATGTCAACTATACCCCAGGACTGTCATATTTCACCGACTACTCAATAGCGTAATATTGTCGAATCCACATATTTTAAATACTAGGAGACGTGTTATGCAAGTACGGCGGTATGTTTAGATAAATATGCGGATTCTAGATAACGTATCATTAAGAGAGACGTCACACATCGGAGTGCTTTTTCATGCATTTTAGTTGTTCGTCATTGAAGATATCCTTAGCTAGTGGATACGTTCACCATAATAAAAACCGCGAATAAATTAGTATAATAAAACCTTTATTATTGAGAATTGTCGTGTACAGTTGTCAGTTCGGTTAAGAAATTCGCCCCCCCATCTTTCTTGCTTTCCCCCCTTGTTCCTACGTTGTATCATCCAGACACGTCGTTCGTTTGTACATGCACGCCGCGACGTCTCGCCGGTTGTTATTTATATTAAATTAAACTATGGTTTTACTTATCCCAATAACTACACTTTCTTGCCTTTGCTATCCCTCCTTATCCCTCCCAGTCTGAAATGTCATCTCTAAAAATTAGGTAATAATTTTATTGTGATTTATTTAGCTTTGTTTTAAGTGTACAGAGCAAGAAGTCAATATTTGTACTCGAAGAGACATGCCGAAATGGAAATTTTCACCATTCCGAAGGTAAAAAGCACATTTTGCCCGAAGACAATATTTTTTTATCGCCCCGAAAGTTTACAACTCATTATGTGAAACCACAAAACAAGTAAAAAATAATGTAACTTTCAAAATTAAAGTGAAAACCTGGCTCCTAGACATTGGGCGCTCAAAAACTGAAGATCTAATTACTACTATAGGGTGAATATTAAAAACACATATATTTTAAAAAATTTGCAATATTAGACATTATTTTCTCATACATATGTATTATATATCACAATGTAGTGTTAATACTATGCTTAATAAATTGTATGTATTATTACCTATTTTTCTACTTAAATTTATTTAATATAATGCAAAGCTTATACAAAAAAAAATGGTTTAGTTTTAATTGCATAGTTTTTTTTTGCTTTTTATTTTTAGTTTTAATTTGTGTAAAAACACATTTGTTAGACTAAATTCTTTGTTAGACTTAAAAATTCTCTAAAAATTGGAATCAAATGCGTCAGTTCGCGTCAATAATTTAGCACAGCCAGATACAGACCTTCTAGGTCTAGTTGGTTGTGCGTTTTCGCCTCATTTCGGATATGCTAGTACATTTATATGCATAGAGCTATGATTTTTCTCTATACTAATGTTTATTTTTAACGATTCTGCATATATAATAGTATGTATGTCCATGTCTTCTTTTGTACATTACTTTATAAAATAAATAAATAAATAAATACTAAAGAAATAATTAAAATAAATTTACCGAAAGTGCAGTTTCACGAGTTTACCTATCGTCTGGCTGCGGCTTCGTCTGCAACGTGCGCCCCCTTGCAATTAGCGTCTATCTGCAGCGGTGCGTCAGGGTAATTTTAATTGAAGCGCCTACTAATCCCTCTTGAGCTATGCGAGAGCACAATCCTAACACTTAATTCGGTTCGGTTTACCGCCGAAACTAAGCACTTACAACAACTGAACAAAGTTTCTCTAACAATCAAATGCCCTCGGAATAGTTTTCGCTCTCTACGACTATCGATATTAATTGATGTTGCCGTTGGAGATGCTATTCACTAATTAATGTTCGTGACTATAGAGAGCTTTTACCAATGCGTTAAGCACTAGCTAGAGTCATATAGGCTATATAGGTACTCTCATATTATTTCCATATGTTTATTTATTTATTTGATCTTCAGGAAACTTACAGCACTCCATTAATAATAACTAATTATAAATTTTTTTGCTGGCCGATTAAGTATTTCATACAGTATTGTCTTACATTACTTTCTGATACATTATTTATTAAAATTGAACTCAATTAAATTATATCGATACTATCACTATGATAGGAGAGGAATAGTATATAGGATAGGATATATGTATTTAAATTATAGTCTATTGCTGCGTCTCGTTTTCGACCTCTTCATATATGCATATTATTATTATTTATTCAGTAGCCGGCAATTGGGGAGGGGGTCGCCTCGCTGCTGTCGGTGCCGTTGGATCTGGTACTCCATTCGTGATTCGCTTCGATTCTTGACGATTTTTGGCGACGCCTCGAGCATCGATAGCCGGTAATCGTTGATTCTTAAGGTCGTATTGATATCATTTAGCCGGGTTTTCTTCGGTGCTGAATGCTGAATATATATATTTTACGAATATATGTATATTACACTCGTAATATATGTATATTACGAGTGTATACCTATTTCTTAGTCGCCAAGTAAGATATGTACAGCCTCGATGAACTTCGGCTGATGTGAAATATGTCGATACATCGAAAACGTTCGTTGTATGTATCAAGCGCAACATGATAGCGTTTTGGGCCTAATTAAGCTTACATGAGGGACTTCAAACTCTTGGGACTTTTCCCAGAAAGAAGCGTAATACCTGGATATGTAAAATATGTTACCGTACCTATTGTTGAAAATGAACATTACATGGTGTCCCAGTACTGGACCGATACATTTTAGTTGAGGATAGCTTTGTTCAAAACGTACCTAATTACAAAAAAAGTGTTAAGCAATATTTCATAGTTTTCGAGTTACACTAGATTTTCAAAGAATATCTCTTTTTTCAATCTCCTAACACTTTTGAGTAATAAATCATTTTATTGGTAACTTTTTTCTATGAAAATATTCTTAACTATCGGTAATTGTATTACGCTATCGTGGATTGTCCAGCGTGTAAGAAATAATAATATTCTTAGTATACACTATTGTATACATATTCGCTCAAATTTTCTATTTTATTCATTTCTTATTTATATTGGTTCATACATAATATATTTGTAACGATTTAACAATTTACAATCGCCTAAGTAAGTGACGTTAAAATAGGATCACTGTCAACAGTTTCTGGCATATCCATGTTTTCAGTTTTTTGCTACTGGATTTTTGTCCATAATATTGTAATTGCTGAAGATGACTGTGAATTTCCAAATAAATAAATAAAAAATAAAATTAATTACCTTTACCTCTCCAAGAAAGTAATAGATGTAACAAAATGTACTATTATATTTTATTATATTTTTTTACGTGAGAAATTTTATGAACACGTATTTTGTTATTTAGGTAGGACTTGACCAAATCTATCGGCACTTTAAGTCTGTCGGTCCAGTTCTGTGACACCATGTATACCTCTGGAACATGGAGTGAATATCGTTCACATTCAGAAGTGCGATCAGCAGAGTGACTGAAAATATACGCTCATAGCGAAAAGTAGAGATGGTATTCTCACAAATCTTATCTAATCTGCTTTGTAAAAAATATATTAAAAATATTTATTAATATTTACTAATATTTTATTGTTAAAATTTTAGCAAAAAATTTACTGGTTATTTTTATTTAAATTATTAAAATTTAATATGTATAAAGAAGTCAAAAAGAAAGCATATTTAAAAACATTTAGAGATAGATTACATTTTGAGTGGTTTATATTGCGGAAATTTTCCGCAAGAGAAGCCATCCCGAAGCAGGACGTCGAAGATGAGTAATCGTCCAATATTCAAGTATAATCTGGATCTAATTTACGACCTTAGGCCATTCGCACGGATGATGGAAATCAGATCGATAAGATACGCGGAGATACGGTACGCTGAATATGCTTAACTATCTGCATAGGTAAATATTAATTAGATCATTATTTAGGGCAATTTTATTCGTTTTAATCACGTAATGTAATAGGAGTACTACAAATGTTATCTTATTGGAGATCTTATATTGCATGCTAGAAAAAAATACACATATTTAATTAAAAACTTTAGATAAAGATTAGTAGAAAGAAGACAGAACAAATGTGCATTTTTGATGACAACACTAACCCTAATAACATCAAGATCTCTTTAGGAATTACGCAATTTAATATTTGAGGTCAATACTAAGCAATGATGGCAAAATTGACAACGATGTTACTCATAGATCTACAACAGGATGGATGAAGTGGAGACAACAGACAGGCGTTATGAGCGATAGAAAAATGCCCCTTAAGATCAAAGGGCAAATGTATAAGACAGCCATTAGACCTGCTGTCTTGTATGGATCAGAATGTTGGGCGACTAACAAACAGCATCTTAATAAACTACATACAACAGAAATGCGCATTTTCCGCTGGTTAGCGGGTGTCACACTATTAGACAAAATCTGAAATAAGTTCTTAAGGGGAAGTTTTAAAATCGATCCGATAATTGATAAAGTCAAAGAAAGACACTACGGTGGTACAGTCACGTCCAGCGATGCCCAGATGATCACATGGTGAAACTTGCCTTAGACCTGTTAACGACGAAACGGTTGAAAAAACCTGAGGGAAGCTCAACTCGACGCCGACAGAGTACAAAATCGTGCTCAGAGGAGGAGATGGACAAGGAATGGCGACCCAAGTAAATGGGAGAGGGTCTAGAAAGGAAAAAAAGATACTTCATTAAAAACTATGTATTGATTTGTGTCTCAGCTACGGCTTTCGTTTTGATTTTGGAATTATTTTGATCATTTCAACAAGCTTTGGTGTTAAATCAATTGTCAGTATTAAATTTTAAAAAATGTGAAAATTCACTACAGAAATCTAGAGAATTTTCAAGATACAGCACGAAAATGTCGCACATTATTTTGGTCATCATAACGAATACCTCGGTTTACTAAAATGATTTTAGTTATTAAATTTAAGGCTGTTAGGTCTAATTTAAAGTGTTAAAGAGGTGTCGGACCTCTGGCAGCAGTTATTATTTATGGAAAAAGTCATAGAATCACAGTTTTTTTTATCTGTAATAATTTTTTTTAAATCAGTAATTAAATCACTAATGAAATAATATTCTGTAAACAATAACAGTAAATTAAAATATAAATAAATCCAATAATGCATCTTTTACATCACCGTCTGCTACAACAACTACCAATAAGTCACCGGTCATCTCTACAATAGCTCCAGAAAAACCTTAAACATCGCCACAAGCCATAACTACTATACCAATTTCATAAATGACAGTGTGGAAAAACAAACTAAATCCAAAAAAAAAAAAAAAAAACAATAGTTCTGCAATATTGAGTACAAATTTAACAATGACAGCCATTGCTGTGTTGGCCATTAATCAATTTATTTTATTTTATCTGCATCCAAACTTTTCTCTGGTCGTAACGGTCTCCGTTCCATCAGGTTCAGAAGAGGGAGGAAGAGAGAGTGCACCCGTGGTCGCGCGCCCACCTGTGCACTATAATATAGCCTGCGCACTTGACTGCTTCCGAACAATGGACTCTGAGAAGACTAAAGAAGTCACTAAAATCTACAATGCAGTCGCTATGGCCAAACACGGCTAGAAGGAGAGAAAAAAAAAAAAAAAAAAAAAAAACAGTAAATTAACAACAGTAATTAAATTATACGAATTATTACTTAACACTGCTTTTTTCTTTGATATGTTTACATATACAGACAAAGGAATTTCAAAGCTGTCGGTACGAATGAATTACACCGAATTGAATCTTAAGAACCAGCAGGGAGCAAACATGTTGACGGTTTTGACGGCAAAAAAGGTTTAAAAGCGTCGCAACATCCACTTTCCTGACGGTGTTTTCGCTGTAGAAATCTGCCTCGGGACTTTCAGTGGTGTCCTAAAAGTTTTTATTATTTCTTGAATATGAAATTCGAGGCGAGAAAAATGTAAAATAGCCGCGTGCTCAGATGGCTGGGGCTAACCATTCTATTCCTTCGCGACAATTCCATTGTGGTTGCAGCTCATACCGTCTGGGGATAATAACGAACGAGACTCCGTAATGACTGCGCCTTAGCCCGAATCGAAAGAAGGAATATCGCGCTGCGGGGCGGGCGCGAAAAGAAAATTGAATTCCTTGTATAAACGTCTGCCTCCAGCTATCATTGAAAGGGAAAGGCGAGAGAGGCTCTGGCTCGGACTTAACTATACCACTTGTTATTTTCCACTGATTCATAACTGCTTCTTCATTTTTATGAAACGCGATTTTGATAAACCTCACCTAAATGGTTCATGCAGAGAAACAAACATTTTTATTAAAATAAAAATATGTGAAAGGATAATGCCCATTCATAGTACCCTACTCTCAAAAAAAAATGTATAATTAAAAAAAATATGAAAATATTATAGCTAAAATGAAAACATAAATTCTCAATAAGTTTCATGGCTATCTGTTACGGGGTTATTTTTTAATGAAATATTAATACTTTTAAACTTCCGGCTAATGTAGTACTTATTTTTTTTATTTTCTTAATAATTATAACTTGTGAAACTACTGAAAATGGATGTCTATTTTTCTAATTATACTAGGTCTACGATATCCATCCCCGCATCGATTTTTTCTTCTTGTTAATCGATGATAAATCCTTATTTACTCGTAATAAACAAACAGTTGTGTTATGAACGTGAATTATATACATGAGGAACTATTTATTATTAATCGAGAACTTTTGAAAATTTACTTGGATTCAGATATCTTTATTTTCACTGTATTTAATGAGTGTGATTCGGTTAGTACTGAGTGCTATGATTCATTTCCTGACTGCCAAAATAAGGGTTACATTTTTACTGCATATGTATGTATTTGCATGCCAATTTCACTATAATACTGTTATTTGTGAGTGTCTTCTTGTGAGTGTCTTATTTGTGGATTTATAATGTACATAAATCGAAAAGAAATCGATAAAATAAAATCGATTTATTATTATTATCGACATGCGTTTACCCCTAGTTTTTGTCACCTTGATGTGACATTGATGATTTAAAGGAAGGGAGAATAAAATAAATAGTTTTTTTGGTACACTATCAACCTATACCTACTAAACTCATCTCAAACCCCCTCAATAACTTTTAAAATAGATAATAGATTGCCTCTGTTATTATTTTTTCAATGTGTGGCTAAACCTAGCCTAAAAATATATTATTTTATTTTGTTAATATTTCTAAAATTCGGAAACCTTTTTTTATGTAATTTTCTACAAAGAATTCGACGATGTCACTGAATAAATAAAACACCATTTGATGGAGATACAAAGTTTTAAAAAAAGTACATTTGTTCATACTAGAATGGGCATTCTCCTTTGTATCGTATAATTTTAAGAAAACCGATATTAAAAATTTTGATTGATGGTTAATTTTAGTAAGTTTAGTATTTTAAAGGATCAAGTATCAAGAGTATTTTATAGATACAAACTATCAAATGCCAAAGAAACATTTTAATTTGAAAGAAGTATATGACATATAAATATAATATTATAATTGTTTTTTTTTTCACATTTCATTTTCTTTGCGTAAAATGATTCAAGTTGTCAAGTAACGAATCTTTCAAAACATTCACCGTAGAAATATAGCTGTCTAAGACGTTTCTATACATAATACTGTTCTGGTCTAAAGGTGATCTGTGATGGTATATTACTGCCAGTTGCTATTATTTATGTTTTACATCTGCTGGATCTTTGCTTAAGAAGTCTCGATTTTTTTTTTAATCTGTCGCTTTATCTATACATCTTCTAAGAATAATCTGCAATTCTTTTGGCGTCGAGTTTTATTTTCCGATATTAACCCGGACGAACCCGATAGATATAAAGTTGAATCGCATATATTTGTACATACTATCAAAAAATCCCGACCGGCCTATCTAAACCTCCACGACAGTTATGTATCTAGTCGTCTTTAAGATGCGGCCACGGTGTAAAATCTAATTTCGAGATATTTAGAGTAATATGTTTTAAGGCTTTAGATTCTACCCGACATAGATTCTAAAAAGTGTGCACCCCAAGATAGTTAAGTATTTTTTTTATTGGGTGATAAAACAAAAATCAGACCTTACTAATAAGGAGATTGTAGAGTTGCTAAACGAGCCAATGGGCTCAGACTTAAGTCCCGTGATGATGAATATATAGAAACTCGTTCACAATTTATCAGAACAACAGGAGAGTCTTTGTCTCATTCTGCTTCTTCAATAATACGCCATTCAAATTCTATTGACTTCTATGTTTTATTTATATCATTATTTTTTCACAAATAATTCCATTTGGGTTCTCAAACCGGAAATTGTACCCTTGCTACGATGATATAAAACAGCTCGACGCTGCATGACACTTTATTCCTGTCTTATTAATGTATGAAAGCGCCTGTCTGTGCTTTTCTTTACAGCCTCGTTCGGCGACCCTGTGTTTTAACCATTCTTTAGGCCACCGCAATTCTGACGACAAACATTTCGAGGGCCAGAAAAAAATCACCACATCGACGGTTTCTATTGACAGGATCGCGTGTTATTAGTTTAGCATTATGTCAAGCTAATGTATTTTCTTTCAGTTTTTTTATTAGCTTTTGGTAGGACGATATTAAATATTTCACAATTAATTGCTAACCTGAGTGGTTTTTATCTTGACCTTGTCCAAAATAGTTCAACTTGATTATCTTGACCTTGTCTAAAATTAACCGTCTTATTTAGAATGGCTTACTAAATTTACTGAGACCATATTTGCAAAAACTCTATTCATCTATCTGTCATGTCACACTAAGTCAATCACGGGTACATATCGCTATTTAGGTCCCATACATTCCGTGATCAGAGCTTGGCGAAAAACTGTATAAATGCTAAAAAGGCGTTTTCTTGTGAGGATCATAATAATAGCTATAGATATATAAAATAAAAAATCGGTTGTGTCACCCTAAGACTTCCCGGCAAATAGCCAAGGACTGATTTCATCTGAGTATTAATTTCATAAATAAAATCAATGGCCGCCGTCTCTTAGGCGGCGGACGAACCCGGTTGGGTTCCATTGCAATTGCCTCGAGAGGCGCGGCTCGTTTCTCGGCTAGCCTCGGGCGGCTTGGCGTTAATATTTGATTAAAATATATGACGGCATTTAACTACTATTAGTGCAGCTTTTACGAGAAAATGACATGACATATTCCAAGCAAAATTTCACAATATGATTTACGCCCAACAAGGCATATTCTACCGAATTTCAAGTATCTAAGTATAATATTTCGACGATCAAATATGACTAGTTTGCCCCTTGGTAGGCTGATTTCAACCACAGTCTTTTTAACTCTTGCCATGACAAAATGAAGCCTTGATACTAAAATTCAGCTCAGTCGGATTAAGAGTTTGGGTGATATCGTGGAGGAATACACAGACACACACACAGACTTTAATCTGGAAATAGTCTTTTTCGTCTCAGGGGGGCCCAAAATGGATATTTCCGTCTTTACCTCGAAAACAAATTAAAGCGCTTTCAGAATAACTTCCCTCCTCCTCGGTTAGTGGCCTGGAAAAGTAAAAATCTTATATAGAGACATAGAGTTGAAAATACTCCAAATAAAATGGAAACATTTCGTTGTTTACTCACCAGTTAAATAATAATTTCGACTAAAATCCAAAAAAAAATAATCTACTTTTCATTCTTTCTGAAATTTGAGCTAAATTTAACAGGAGAACATAAAAATGACTTCCCTTCCAATTAGAGGATTTATCGACTTATTGACTTGTACATTTACACTAGGTTATGTTATTATATAAACTGAGATGTGATAATCATTATCAATATCATTTTGGCTCATTTTTATCCACATTTCTCTGGACATACTATAAGATTAGATTTTTTTTTAAACAAAACTATACTTACAAGAAACTTTAAACCGTTATCTATTTGTATAACTTATCTACTTACAATATTTGTATTTATATATTTCATTTTGATTACGCGGTACGACGTAGTGGTACTTCAAATCAAGGTTGTAAAAAGAAAAGAATATTTTTTTCTAGATAGGTAAGAAAGAACCGCGATTGGGATTTATGCAGTCATAAATATCGTCGCTAAAGACAGCTCGGTTATTATCGAAAATGTAAAAGTGATGGTTTGGGTAGGTAATGCGGCTGAATTTAACTCCGTCTTTTAGCTGCGAATCTTTATCTTGTTATCGAATAGCGATAAACTTATAAAAAAGCCTGACAAGCGTATTTTTAGCAGGGCTATCTGCGCAATTTTCTTTGAGAGAAGTAGTTTTATACTTTATGAAGCAGATGTGGAACAAATACATGAGTCGGTGGATTATAAGGTGATGTTAAGATCAGGGGTATTCAAACAAATGCCTTGTTTTCTTAAAATAAATCTGTAAAATACTGTATATATAATATACCTCACTAAAATGTTAGCTAACCATAACGGATCTTACCGCATGAAATTTTTCTTACCGCATCCTCAACTTTTTTTCAAGATTACATTTGCCATCTTTACTGGAAAAATTGTGAATATAAGATAGTTTCTCTTCACCATTATTAGACAAAACTACCGACAAGGAATTGTAGTTAATAATATTTTCTTACTTTGCTTTTTCTCTGAATATATTATATACAGAAATATAAGCAGATATATATGTTTGTGTCGTTTCTTTATTGCTGTCGTTTTAACTATATAATTCTCGGCTTCGTTGTTTCATCTTCGAATTCGAGTTTCCCGTACGTTTAGCAGTAATGCCATTTAAAGATTCTTTTAAAGTTTATTTTTTTAAATGCCACTTCAAAAAAAATATCATTTGAATCTGACGCCAGCTACGCTAATTTTTCTAGTGCTAATAATATTGTATATAAAATTATTTAAAAATTTGTTTTTATATACATTCCTTAAAAGAAAGTAAGTGAAATTAGGTATTGTTCAAAAGTTACAGCTAATTCAAAAATTAAAATTTGGCCGGGCACTGTACTTTAACTTGTGTATTTAAAATAAAATTAAACGAAAATTTCAATATTATACCATATATGTAGCTATTCGTAGCTACAACGTATATATGCACAGTGAAATACGTAATGTGTGTTAAATAATCCTCCCACCTAGTCTCAGATTAGGCCGGGATTAAAGGAAAAATGTATATATTTTGGGTGGATTTTACTTCATGTATGTGAATGAATGCTTCTGCTTGATAAACGCCAGTCACTGCCGGTTACCCGTCAGTGGCAAATATTTATAGAGGATAGCTCTTTAGAGATCAGCGCTTTCATTTTTTGGTTATAAATTGGCAGGGCATGTTTACAAAATACTTGAAATACTTTGTGGTTTGCTATAAATGTTCTCATATATACGAAGATATACAGGGATGAGTTTTAATTAACCGGTATCCTTCTAGGAGTGAATCAGTACGAGAAAGTAAGCAACATTTGATACAACATTTTTTGGGAATAAACAAAAAGAAAAGAAAAACGATATTATACCTACCGCTAGATGGCGTATCGTGCCCTTTTTATACTATTTTTCAATAAATGTAATTTTTCAAATTAAAAAGAAAAAAAGTTTTTCTCATAATTTTTTTACTAAAAGTTGCTTACCTGCTCGAACTGATTCACACCCTTTAAGGATGCCCTTTAATAAAAACTCACTCTGTAGAAGACTGACTATATCCATTTTCATCACTATAACTAATAAACCAATACCACACGCTGTAAGGAAATACCGTCTCATCAGCTTAATGACTTGCGGTTATGGTATTTTTGATAATAACATATCTGATACGTGAATTTCTCTAGCAGAATTTCTCTGATACGTGAAGCAAAGCATTTCTGAAGCTCAATTTGATTTTAGGAATGGGTTACATACACAAGATGCCTTGTTTTGTATACAAATACTAATTTAACGATATTAAGACATGAATAAATATCTCTTTACCTGCTTCATGGATTACGAGAGTTTTTCGATAAAGGTCAAAATTGTGAAGCTTATAAACTTTCTTTGAATTGGATTCGATTGAAGGAGTATTCGTATATATATGCAAATCTTTATTGGTACCAGTAGCCGCCGCGCCATATGAGGAGGTCGCGATAAGAAGACGTATCCGCAATGCTCTTTATTATCTCCTCTCCTATTTAAATTCCTCTCCGGAAAAATAATGGCATAGGCACTTGATGGTGAGGGCATTAGCGTAAAAAATGAGGATGAATAATATCTGATATGGTAATGATGCTGTTCTCTAAGCAGATAGTAATGATAATCTACAATCTCTCATCATCTCATTAATAGTGCTCGTAAAAATAACTTTGTAAAAAATTAAAAAAACTGTGTAAAAAAATGTTCACGCCAGTGAGGTTTGTGTGAGAATTAGCGTAATTTTCACACAAACCTCACTGGCGTGAACAAAAAATGTGAATATAAATATATATAAGCAAAGCAATAATCGATATATTCACGTCACGTCACGGTACTTCACATATTAGAAGATTATATAATATGGTTACATAACATTGAACATAAATTTTGTATTACCTATTAATCCAATGTTACATGAATATATTTTTCTTTTCACCGTGGTTTCTTTTACCAGTTGCGACTCGCCCCATTGGTGTTTTTTTCAAAATATGTAATTTGTTTTCATTAGCAATTCATAGATACGAATTACGTTACGTACTGATCGCGGAGGTCAAAAAAATCATTTCCGTGTAAAATCTAAGCGAAAGCTCAGATGCCGAACTTGAAAGACATTTTCCAGGGAAAAGAACAACAATACACAATTACGTAAGAAGTACAGCTATATAAGCCAATACTAGACAAACGATAAGCAGTAGTAGACTTGTCAACTACAACGGGCGAACCTGTCACCTTAGAAAGTTTTAACGAAATAATCGTTCTATCTCCCGTGAAGTGAGCGCAGAAGACTTAGGACAAAACAATCCTCCGTCAAGCTCCGCCACATGCCCGTAAGAGGCCAACGCTTTATTCGCGAGATAGCCAGGAATATTACCCAGCGGGCATATGTACACTCACGCCCTTACTTCCAGTTGCGACCAGATTACTCCGGTCTCTCGACTGGTTACGAGTTCGAAGTCGCTTCCGCGACCTCTACCGGTTGTATTACAGCGGTAATTCAGTTTGAATTTATCGCGGATGCGGGATCGAGTAGCCCAAGGTCATTTCAAGAGTGGCATGACAACAAAAGAACATCCACCCCCGCTGCTTACGAAACTGTGTATTTCCATAGTCTCCAAACCCCTTCAGCAATAAGTCAGAATGCACAAACGATTGGCTCCTCCGACAGTGGCGCCGGGATGCAATCCCGCCGGGAGAAACCGGTCCACCAGCTCCGATTCCTGAGACACTGGAGTCTTACCCGGGGTAGCCTTCCACTAGAGGAGGCTCCTGAATAGGAGCTGAATCGTGAGTTGAGCCGATCCGAAAACAAAATGGATCTCGTGGCCCAAGCTGCACGAAACCGTTCACCATCTACAAACGATAAGCAGTTCAAAATAACCATTCATTCAGTTTAAATTAACCGACAGTCTTCGAATCAACACCTCTCACTAAAGAGCAAACGAATCGTATCGCTGAGCATCATAAAAGTATACCAGACAGGTAAATCGTAATCGTATTTACTGTCGTGGTATTAATAATAAATTGTTAAAGTCTCGTCGAAGTTTCACTCGCATATAACAACCGTACAACGAGGTTATACTTATTCCATTCAGTTTAAATTAACCGACAGTCTTCGAATCAACACCTCTCACTAAAGAGCAAACGAATCGTATCGCTGAGCATCATAAAAGTATACCAGACAGGTAAATCGTAATCGTATTTACTGTCGTGGTATTAATAATAAATTGTTAAAGTCTCGTCGAAGTTTCACTCGCATATAACAACCGTACAACGAGGTTATACTTATTCGTGTGACTAAACCTCTTTACGTAATCACTGCAGAGAATTGGCAACATTCTATTGCATCGATTTTGGCAAGGTTCCGTTGATAAGTTTGTTAACTGGCATTTATTTACATATTATTTTTTAAAGTCTTCAGTCACGTTAAAGCAGTGTTTCAAAACCTTTAATTTTAGAATGAATGTAAGTTTTAAATTAAAGAAATTTCTAATTAATTTCAGTATTACAGAAAAACCAATATATGATTTAAATATTATAGGACGCTATTTTTAAATAAATATTATATGTAACCATCATATTTATACAAATTATATGTTATTATAACATACACATAATATGCGATAAAATCTCATACCAATCTATTTTAGAAACTTAGGTCGGTAAATCAAAACTTTTTATTTTTTTATATGTTTTCAGAAAGGCTCTCAAAAATAAATGTTGTACTTGTATTAAAGAGAACTTGAATTACACATTATTTGTAAATGTGGAATCAAATTTAACAAATAACTTGAAATACTTAGTAAATTTTAGACAATAAAAAGAAAAATTGTAAATTTTAAAGTTCAGGGGTGAGTATTTTAAACACAACCTATTTTAAAATGTATATTAATAAGTATACATAAGAACCTATTCGGCCTTTCATAGGCAGACATCTCTAAACTAAAGGCCTTCACAAGTAAAATTCCAAGGGAATTATATAGACTTGTCGACAAAGACCACATTTAAACGACGATGTTTCATGATTTAAAAAGCCGGTTTAAAAGGCGAAAGCAGATTTGTTCCCTTTTAAGGAATTACGTATTAGCTATCAGCGAGAAAGATAATCTGAGCGAAAATAAAACATTTTTTCTATTCGCCAGTAAGAAATCAACTTAAATCTATGAAACCTCTTAACCCATCGACTGCGGCTGAATCTCAAAATGGCCCATAGCTCATATATAAGCCACCTGCAGTTGAAAAGTTTAGTATTTTTTCAAATAAGTCCGGCTAGATGTTTTCCAACCTTCCAGCGACTCATTGTGGGAACACCACTATACTCAGGGCAACGGGTGTGATTGTTGACGTGCGAGACTGATTTTGCCGGATTCCAAGTTTTTGAAACCCGCGATTTTAAATAACGACATCATAATTTAAATAAGCAATATTATTGAAGTCTCTTGCATTTCATGCGATAGCAATTATTTTATTATGTCAATGCTTGTAACGTAGAATAATGTTTCCGAAAATTATATGACTTTTATTGTTTAATAATATTATTATATACAGATATATAACATGACACAATATACAGATATATTAAATGACACAGGTGTGTTATGAATCCAACATGAATATCAACAAGCAACCATCATAAAACTATAGAAAGTAAACCAATGTGTTTAATTTAAGTTCATCTAATAAAGAAAACTATTCTGGATTCAGCAGAAAACTTAGAAATGAAGACTGAATGCATTTAATATAAGAGAAGTGCCTTTTATACAACGACCATTGGACCCGTTCCAAGTATGAGGATGATTAGTTGAGATACATAAATTATCAACTTTGGGCTCAAGCAATATATGCAGATGTGCCTAATAAGGCTAATAAATTAATTTAAGAAATATGCTCCGAAAATTAAATAATATTTTTTTGTTTACTTTTGAATTAATATATTAGAGATATGTCATCGTCATTGCCATTGACATATGTCATTATCAGCAGCTGTTTACCACCTACCCGCAAAACAACGGATGACGATTGACAGCACTTCAGACTACCTTGCAACAAACTTCACACCGTAAATTCGTTTTATATTATTTATACTATCATGAAATCCATACACTATAGACAAATTATTTTTTAATGTATTTATGTTGAAGTGTTTATTAAAATGTGTAAGAATTTAATAAAAATTCCAGTAACTTGGTTATTAAAAGAGTACAAATGGGGGGGGGGGGTTGTAGATTATCATATGCGGTTTAAATTACAATCGATGAAAATCTTGGAATACTATAAAGAATATGTATATCATTATGAACGTATATGTTCTATAGCTAATGAAACTCATATAAATTTATGTTACTTCTTGGTCTTACTTGTGAAAAAAATGCATTCTATAGGCCTACCTCATTAAGGCCCTTATGCAAAAAACTATATCCAAAGAAATCTGTACTAATATTTGTTAAAGGCTTATCCCACTTCATTCAGGGTAAATTCAAAGTCATATATATAAATATGATTTATAAATAAACCAAAGCCATCTGCCAAAGTAATCAAGGAAATCTACTGGACCGTTTCCGGGCCGGACCGGAATCTTCCAATAGCTTTTAATAAAGCAGAAATTCATTAAGAAGGAGAAAAGGAGAATAATGATGAAATAATGTACAATAATTTCCACTGTGCCCTTAATTAATTTCCTGCCTTTGAATAAATATGCAAATATATTTTTCATTATTAAGATGGACCGACACGCTTGCGCAACGAGTGACGACGCTTAATATTAAGAAAAAAATAAATCCGAAGAAATGTATTTACTAACAATAAAATCAATCAAATCCATAAGTGCTTATTAAAAAAAATAAGCTCAGATTTTCTCCCATAAAAACAAATCAGTGTACTAGTGCCATCACTAATATGTCACCCTGATCCTCATTACCTATAGGAGTTGTCCGCGTCTTTAGCCAAGAAGTGCACTCGCAGAGTTCTGTGCATGTACAGGTTGATACTAGCCAACAGTGAAGATGTAACAAAGACAAAGCCATTTGTTCTGTACTAAATCTACCACGCTGATCACGAAAACGACTATGAAAATCCCCGATTAGATGTCAGCTCAAGTGTCTAAAAACTTCCTTGGCGATCATAAGGCAGAAAACTTTAGGGATCTTGTGGAAAATCTTTTGCAGTGCTACGATAGACTGGAGTGTAACATGTTTTTAACGTTACACGTCTTACATTCACACTTGGACGTCTTACTCGAAAATTGTAGTCCTGTTAGCGACGAACTTGGCGAACGCTTCCACCAATAAATTTCGTACATGGAAGAAAGATACCAGAAAAAGTGAGGTGAATCAATGTTAGCGGATTATTGCTAGACGCTCATTAGAGAATCACCAGCAACAAAATCATGCAATTGCGCCATCAGTGGCTATCCTCCGAAGGAGAGCTATAAGGTAAATGAATGCATAGGTTTTTAAGGGCAAATCTGAAAAGCTTAAATAACTAAAAAAAACAAGAGCTAAACTTGCCTTTTCATTATCATTTCCGTGTTCAGCATTCCCTTGAAAACATAAAGATGAAACTATTTTCATCAATGTTACAGAAAAAAAGGTAATTTTTTTTGTTTAATATTATAACTTGAGCCTGTTGAATGTATAGAAACAGTTGTACCAACAGAAAGAAACAATAGGAGGCTGTCTCATTTTACCGATACGCGTGGCTGCTTAAGAGGGAAAGAGATAACATCCTCTCACCGAACAATAACCTCTCATTTTGAAATATAATACTAAATACTACTCTTACTAATAGTGTTGGGCAATCTTCTGGATGATTTTAGCAGTGCCGTCTCCGTGCAAACGTTTGACCAATTTACCACACAGCTCGTCGGGGCCACGGAGATTTCAAAGTAAAGTTGGCGGAGTGTGGTCTCTTCGAGAATCCGTGGTATCCATATAGATATAGTGATCAAGCGGGGGAGCATATCAATTGGACTTGCCCGTTACCGGAGTTTGAGAGGAAAGAGATGCTTGCAGATGTCTGTATTGGGGCCAATAACTTTCCAGTGTGGTGCCCGGATATCATGGGCGATGATGCTTCAAGCGTTACCGCTCTGTGGAACGAGTTAAAAGTTTGGTTGCTTTGTGGGATATCCTGAGACAGGAGTGTAGCCATCGGTTTATCCCTAATGTTTTTTATTTTATTTTGCGTTCGTCAGCTGTTTTATATCGGTAAAATAAAATTTTATGCTAAGGTATACGTACCTTTTCTGTACTTTTGCCAGTTTTATTCGGGGTACGCGTAAAAGAGAGTTACCGCGGGTACGATGATATTTAATGTCAGCATTAGTTGCAGTCACTTTTAGCTGCTGTCTAGTACACATTAAACACTGGAATATGAACGCCGAATACATAGTCATTATCCTTGCCTTTCTGAAATTTTCTCTGCGTAAGATCCGGGTCGTTACCTGATATATGATGCACAGTTCTCTCTCTTGCAAAAAGAAGCTTCTGTTACTGATTGAGGCACTTCCCCGAAATAGTAGTCTGTAAATCATTTATGAGTTGAAATACGCAAAATATACCGATTTGGATGCCACAAAACCACAAAGACTTCTGACTTTTTAAATAGAGTATATCGACTATCGAGCTGCATAACTTACTAGCTAATTGATTGATGTGCCTATTACATTATAATTTACTGTCAACTCTTAAATATAAACTATTTATATCTTCTGTGATATCAATTTCAAAATAATCGTATAACTCACTTAAATAAAAAAAATCGTAGGTCTTAAAAGAAAGGTTTTTTTTTTGATTTTGTAATATTTAGACGTGTATGTTATAATTTTATATAATATATAGATATTAACGTATACACATTTCTTTCTAGATCAATATTCTATATGCTTTAAAATTAATCCCTATTTAATTCATTTGGGTATGCCTTCCAAATTAATTAACGATTGAATATATTTATTTTAGGGGTATTATATATAAGTATACATATTTGGTGAAAGAACAATATTCAATATGCTTTAGATTTCATAACAAATTAATTTAATTCAATATAATTTCCATAGTAATTAAAGGATCAAATATTTGTTTTATGGGTGCGATCGCTATTCCGTTTCCTCCCATTATAAACTTCCTGTTCAGAAAGTTTGGGATTCGTATAACAATTTCGTCAGCTGAACAACTCTAAACAAGTTCGCCTGAATTCTAAGTAATTGGGTATAATAATAATCTTATAACGCCTTTTAGTCAAAGAGATTCGCGCCTGTGCGAATTTACTTTCGTACAAACTCCTGCATTCATTATTGAGTTTAAAATTGGTTTATGTCTGCGAAAACTTTAGGCAAGCGCTCAAGGGTGGAGTTAAATATTTTATTTGTGTTTTATTCAGCTTCGCGTTTTGCCTTTCGAAAAGAATAAGAGAAATACAGGGCGTGTAGATTTGTGATGGGTCATTCCGGGTGCACCCGGGTACTGAACCCTACTTCTCTACCAGAAAAAAAAAACCAATTTCTCCTCCAACATTATACTAACCACTCTGCGTTCCTTTTTTTCGAATAAATGATATTTACACCATATCGACATTTAGATCCGCTTATTATTAAATATCTTACTTATTTGACTGAGGAGGAATATTCTGACTATGTCCACCGTGCGCAAAAGAGGTTTAAAATAATCGGAGTAACTGATTCTGTGTCTACTGCAGAGTAGCCAACTTACAAAAGAGCCGTTGAAGTCGCCCAGAATAATCGACTCTTTCTGCTATCGATCTAATAATCGGTTACTTAGAGTGGAAAGACGCGTCGGCGTGGTGGACTGGTGAATCCAAAGAAACGACTCGGCTCCACGGAATGGTATGGCCAGTCAGTGCGATATTTATCTGGTTCTAATTGAATCGGTTGTTTTAGTCCATAAGACAAAACTTTTCAGGAGGCTCAAAAAAGTGTATAAGTGGTGTACAATAAGTTAAAGTATATGGTGTTCTAAATGTTTTTTCTATTGGTATTAATAAAAATATGTAATATAAACTCATGGACTTCTGCCCTTTCCAAAACAAACAAGAAACTTGAATACAAACAAGAAACACCTATTTTTCATACATTAATAAAGTATAATAAACAAAAAACCTTATTTCTATACATCTTTAATCACGACATTTTTAGGGTTCGTCTTCCTCTAAAGTTTCCGTGGTTTAGGTTGGCCAATCCCTGGTATTGTTATGGAATGTGGACCATCACTTTTTGAATATCGGCGATTTTCTTGTTATTTATTGCTACGCATATCCTGTACGCTCTGATTGTAGGCAGCACCGCATCTTCTCGTCCGCGTGTGATGTTGTTATCTATGAACTGAAAGGTTTAAGCAAAACCTGGTTTTAGGGCATTGTAACGGAACTCAGAAAACATGGATACGTTGAAGTTCACCTTTTGGTCTCTGGCGACGTGATGTCCTAGAGATTGGACGGACAGGCAGTTTTTCTTAAACTACCTAGGCCACCAAGTTTTAAAATCCAGTCTGATATGGATTTGCAACCTTCAATATGGAAGCTTTTCCACATATACGGTGGCGGCACCTGCCGTTTTTCTGCCGTGTCCGCCGACAAGCTTCCGTAGTGATCCACACAAGACACACGGCAAATCAACCGTAGATTTTCACGGCAAAAAAATGTGTGTGGACCAGAGGCTTTATAACCCAACGTAAGCAATGCATGCGACGTAAGCAATGCAAGCACTTTGTATCGCGCCTCGAAAAAAGTACTTACGAAAATAAAATAATAGTTCGAATTTCAGATTTTTTACTGGTGACTTTCACTAACGCAAATTGCAGTTAGAAATCATTCAAGTTTTAGAGGTATGTTTCTTGTCTGAAAATAATCATCATCATTCTCTAACTGGTGACATGAACTCTAAAATACCTAAATTTTCAGCTGTTTTCGCGAAATGCATCTGCAAGCAATTCAGGAAAATTTAATTGGAATTATCTTTATTTCATGCCGGTTTGAAGCCGGCAATGAAAGAGTACGATTTCGCCGGGTTGATATTTAAGCCATGCCATCTGACCAAGCAGCAAATCTCACTAGATCAACATTGATATTACCCGCAGATGAACTCGGCAAATTAGGATAAACGGGATGTAAGAGCTGCATTTCATCCGCATGTAGATGATATGTAGATGGCTGGAAATTAGTTAATATTTGAGGTATAATGCGAATAAAATATGCTATAAGATCGATCCTTGCGGTATCCAAGTTATGACCGGGAAAGAGAAGAAAAGCACTGACGACCAGAAGAATCTTTCACTTCTATATTTTGGGAAAGCTCAGTGAGTAACAAGTAACCCATACGCTAGACGACTCAGAAAATCTGATATACAACCTCTGTCCAGAAATTTCGGTGAATGACGTCACAGTGCTCACATGCGTAAGAGAGGAAACCGGCACATCCCGCGCTGGGCAGGTCGAGACTGGTCTGAACCAGTTCCCGAGTAGCGGCGCTGCGAGTGTACTTATCGTGTGGAAATAGCACATTGTATAGTGAAGGTGTTGTGATCGCAGTCGAAAATCAAAATGGATCAGCGAACGAATATGATGTTCTGTTTCAAACTTAGAAAACAAGCGAAAGAGAAACGCTAATAACAGTTACTAAGAATGTGCTGTCACCATGAAGTGCATGTACGAGTGGTTTAAACTCTTCTTAAAAGGGCGGAACACCATTGAAGACTTTCCTGAAGTACCCGGCCTCTAACTGCATGTAGACCGGACAACGTACAGAAAGTGAAGGAAATTTTGTCCCAGGATCGTCATGTGAAAGTGTGAATCATAGTGTGAATAATAGCGGAGGAAGTGGGAATTGAAGTGGGAATGTGAGACGGCCCACCGTGACACAGAATTTTAGTAAACATATTTTTTCTCCTTACTCGTGCCCACACTTGGCACCGGAATAAATGCAACTTCGGCTTGACGTCTATGGAGATTCATCGAGATGGCAAATCGAGACCTAAATTTATCTGAAACTGTTATCAGCATTTCATGAGTCTCTTTCGATGATTTCCAAGTTTGAAACAGAGCAGCATATTCTCTCGCTGATCCATTTTGAGTTTCGACCGCGCGCACAACACCTTCACTATACATTAAGCTGATACGATAAGTAGACTCGCAGAGCCGCCGCTAGCGAACTGGTTCAAGCCAGTTCTCGCCGGTTTCTTACTCTAACGCAACTGAGCACTATGACGTCATTCACCGAAATTTTTGGACAGTGGTTGTAGAATAGTTTGCCAGCAGAAAGAAGTGATCCAGTTAATCGTACGCCCTGATATAGTTTAACAGTAATCAGAAAGCAAGACGATAAATAGACGAACAAATTAAAAAGGTTTTAATTTTAATAATGTGACTTTCAACGAATTCAATTATTTTTCAAATTATTTTGACTCCAATCTGAAGATGCTGAAAACGTTGGCATAAAAGGATTGTAAATAATAATATGAATTAGTGTCCATTAAATATAATTTAATCTATGATGTCAATGCTACATCGCAGGTCACTGAACTTAGGGTAAACGACCTATGAAAGAGACTAATTTTTATAAGGCTAAGTAAACGTATTTATAGCCTAGCCCTGGATAAGCAAACACTCTGGCGGCAATTTACATTCATTATCGACGAGCTTTTTCTTACGTTGACTTTCACCCTAGAACCGCAAAATCCCTAAGGTCGTAAATCACAACATGGGCCACGGGCAATCCCAAAATGATATATTTTTTTATTATTAACTAAAGAGAAAAATAATTTATCCTTGTATTTACAAGACGAAAACAATACTATTTTATACACGGAAATTGCAAATCAGTAAAATATGCTCAGCACAGATATTTCGCAATCACTTTGAGCGTTGTCCATGTCCCTTCCTATATTTATGCTTCTTATCCACGGCACGTTTTTAAGGTCTTTGCCCACTACACCGTATCATACCATGACCGTAACCGTATCGACACATGCAAAAAAATATTCTTTGTATGAATTACTATCAGGCAACGCCCACTAGACCGTTCCGTCACAGGCCAACACCGTACCGTGCCATGACCGGAGCGTGACAGATTTCACGGCGAGAATATTTTGCCGGTGCCGATACGCTCCTTGCATGGCACGCGACGTTGTCAAACCGCTGTCCGCAGGCGGCCAAACGGTCACCATATGCGTTGCCTCTTCGTCAGTATATTGGATGCGCTCACGAAGGACGCGATGGAGGACGAAAAGTTAATTGAATGTGTGCGTAAATACGAGTTTATTTATAATTTAAAACATCCAAAATATATGGACACCATTAAGAATCATAATTGGCAATCATAGCCAATTCTCTAAAAGAGAATTGTCTAATAGCCATATTTATTTTATTATTTTTGGAATTTACAACACCTCGAAGCGTCCACGCAACACGAACACGTAAGCGAAAATGTACAGCAACGGATAGAACGGGTATCGAACGGGCATGCTACGGGCATGCTACGGTCATGATACGCAGTTGTATACGGGGATAGAACGCTGTTGAACCGTTGCAGTGGGCATAGCCGTGTTCGGAACGCTTCTTTACGTGCCTGATACGTTCCTATTATGGTCATGGTATGGTACGGTGTAGTGGGCAAAGACCTTTAACACGCTTTTATTAGGTCGACCTGTATGTAACTATGTAATGGAATCTAAGGTAACTAATTTAACCATCTTCCAAGGATCGTAGCGTCATGAAAATTGGCAGCTGTATGTAGTTCTGATGACAATACAATAATATGGTACCGTCGAACTGATCTGATCATGTAGTCGGAAGATATGAACTGGAACTTCATGATGGAACATCGTATCATAGCTGTGTTTAGACTTGTTAGAACAGTCTTGGAATTAATTTTGACCTCGATTAGGTTCAAGGTCTGATGATGAAGCCGGAAATAGGCACTGGCATTCCATGATGGAATATCATATCATAGCCGTGTATATGTGAATATCGTATCATAGCCCAAAAGCGTGTTTTTAGTGGTTTTTTTAAAAACTATTAATTTATTTTCTACGTATGGCGTGTTAGCCTCGCAGTAGAAGACAACGTGACCTCCTGTTTACTGCACGTTTTTTTTGCCGTACGACCTGTTAGATACATTTTGTAAACAACTTCAAGGTGACATAATAATTGTCCGCCGAGAAAACGTCCGGTGCCACGAAAAAGTTCTCATACATTGCCATACAACAGTCATACAAATTTCACCGTAAATAAACACGTCTCGCCGAGGGGCAAATAAGGTGCATATGGCGGCGGCGTTGTGCCGTGTTTCCGCAGTGGTCGTGGACAAGCTTCCATAGTGATCCATACTTCGCTGACGTCACGACGAATTAACCTTGGATTTTTACTGTGAAAAACGTGTGTGGACAGGAGGTCTTAGGAATGTGTTGCACATCGGTTTTTAGAAATCAAAGGCGTTGAAGAAGCTGGTGTTACTTCATTCTCATCCAGAAGTAAGACATCAGGTCATCTTTGAAACCACAACACGGGCTACCCGCGACCATAAAGTATCGTAATTTCGACCTCTGTGGACATTCGCATGCGTTCGTTTGCACACAATACCGACTGACAAACTAGAAAGGTAACTAAACGCATAACTGCATTGATGCAATACAAGCAAGAAATAATTCATATTTATGTATGTGGATTCGCGGGCGACTTACTGTTGTTCTAGAATTAAGAATAATTAAAATAATTAAGAAACTGATTTTAGGTTGGCTATAAAATATTGCACATTAAAAATTCCGCCTATTGTAGATACTATTTTATCGATGAAGCAATAAAGATGTTTTCATTCATTCATTCCCAAATTGCCTTGCGTAAAAATCGTTCGAAGCTAATGTTTGATTACCATCCATTTAACATTCCAGTACCTATTCATAAATTACAGTCATTCCTGTAAGAATCTTTATTGACTAGTCATTGTGCATTTCTTGCGTATATGCACAACGTGAAGATATAAGCCACATCTCCGTACTTAGGTAATTATCGATATTCGGAAAAGCAGCTGCGTCACTCAATACAAAAATCGTTTCGGTTTATAAGGATCCCCAATTGCCGATTTCAATTGCTTCTCTATACCAATTAGATCGCAGTTCCAATCAACACGTCTGCCGCTCTGCCAGCCACGGTTGTCAGTCCGGGGAGGGAGGTTGGCAAGCTGCTGCATAACCACAGTATACTAAATGATACAATTCGCACAACGAATCTGTTTTGATGTGTAATTGACAATTAAACTAAAAAAATGGTAAAATAAAATTATTTCATCAAATTTTTTAAAGCTTTTATCGTAAAATAATACATATTTAACGTCTTAGATATTTTTTTATAGATATATGTAATGATTAATTGAACGTCGTAATTATTGGCTGATGCTTTAACAAAAAGTCGAACAACTCAATACTAGGTGGTTTATTTTGATAAAAGATATCCAGAATTTCAAAGAAAATAGGGATATATTATAGAATAACTATTTATAGTAGAGCTATAGGCATTGGATGTAGAGCTTTAGCAATACATAATAATCCTAATAAAATATGCGTATTCAGAAATCCTACAGGATTTTTTTTGTAATAAGTAACGGAAATGCCTTCGGAATAGTACGAAAGTAATAAGACAAGTGATAATTTAAGGAAGTTTTAAAGTACACTTGCTAGGAGATACGCCCGTAAAATAAACATTCGTATCGCTATTTCACCTTAGCACATTCCTCGATTCTCTTCATTGGGCTCTCAAAAGAAGGTTATCCTGATGGCTTACTTGTTAAACAAATTAATCCCGCACTTAGGCGTTTCCGGTGATGAAAAGAGAATTGGTAAACTTGTGTACTACTATCACAATTCTAAAAAACTTGATTCCGATTCTTTCATCGAGTCCATTGACGAAAAGAATCTTTTCTGGCCCTCCCGCAGTATCATATCGTAGAACAACTAACCTACGCAACATTTTATGAAAGACATGTAGTCTATCTCCCGTGACGCAATCATCGCTACCATCAGATCATTTCTCTGAAATCGCAGTCGCTGCAAATCGTTCCCGATACACCTCCAAGCAGAAAAGTTCACGAGCCCCAATACAACCGAAAATTATCCAATCAAAATACATGCAGACAACCCCCCTAAACCCCACCTTAACTCCCCCCTACTCAGGGTGAGGGGGTGATATGGAGGGGTCCGTACCACCCTCCCCCCCCCCCCCCTCCTCACCCCACCCCTTCAGTATCCTACCCCTCCTCCCATCTTTCCTCTCTTTAACCATCCCCCTCTCCTCCCTCCCGTTCCCCACCCATCCCTTTCTCCCCAACTTTCCCTCTCTCTCCTCGCTCCAAACCCCATTATCCTCCTTTCCCCCAACCACCAACCCCCAACCCCCTAAGGTCACCCATAAAATTATAGAATAATTTTCCTGAAAAAAGTATTTTTTAAATCATTGTTATTTATTTTCATAACATATTGTAATATGTCCATGCCCAAATCCGTCAACGTCCTTTCCGAACTTTGCGAACAAAGTTCGAAGAATTATGAAAATATATTTTAAAAACCTAATGTTTGATTTTTTTCAATTTAGATAGAACTGTCATATTAGTATTTAGTAATAGAGTAAAAACCTATTTGAACATTATAAATGTTGCGTTTTTCATAACTAATGAATAATTTTCTTAAACTACAGTGTATCTAGCGACGCAGTATGTAGGTGAAACATATTAATCGATTTTCTTGGGTGATGCAGATGGATGTATTGGATCGGAAATGGTAGGATTTTTGAGGAATCGAACGTTGTGGCCATTCCGAAACATGTATTAGCTTGGTCTATGTGGTGTCCCAGGAATGTCCATACCCAGGAATCCTCCTTTTTCCTATCTATAAACCCTGATTATTCCAGTGGATATAATAACATTCCAGTCCTGGACTTGATTTCGCTTCACACAAAATCGCCTACATCGCAAACGTGTCCTAACCCCTCCCGAGCCCTAACCTAACCCTCCCGGGCCTTAAAATATCAACCGCCACTAGCCAACACTGCACATTTCGAGCAAATCAAAGCGAGTGAACCGTGGCATATAAGTAGACCGTGCCATAGCCTTCATACCGAGGTCTGTTCACTCTTTTGGAATGTGTGATTTATATCGGGATTCGCGCGGTTTCATACAGACATCTCTCGTCCCTAGCGGGTAGTTTGGCCAGGGCGACGACCGCGCCTTGCTGTGATACCCTCGGCCAGATAACGAGCTTAAATTATATTAATTTTCACATTAAATTGTGCTCCTGGCGACTCTCCACAGCTAATTTGGCGTGTTTTCTTTTTGGGTTTCGGTAAAATATGCTCACCAAAATCCGACTGTGATCAGAGATATAGACAGTGTCGGGCACTGTAACAGCCTCGTATCTTTTGAGCTTCGACTTTTTGAAATACACACGGGTAACTGAGTTGTAATACATAAATACATTATTTATCTGTAAAATATGATTCTGTTTATGAACACGCACGTTGAAAGTGACACTAAAAGAAAAAAGAATTTTCCAGTATTGCCATTCCAGTTTTTGTCATTTTTATGACTTTTATACTTAAATCCTTTATAAATTGAAATAGATGTACGGTTGTTGTTTTAAATAGTACTTCAGGTATTATTCTAACAGAATCTGTATGATTATTATTAGATTAACAGGTAGGTATGGCAAAAAAAAATAATTTAAAAAAAAGTTCAGCATAGTGCAATTTTAGTTCTCACATTGTCAAGTATATTTTTGCTTAGTGCCTTTAAGTTTTAAAAAAGTTCAGCATAGTGCCAGTTTTGTTTTTAAATTAAGTATTTATTTGCTGAGTGTAGTATATTATTATTATTATAGCAAAAACTGACATTTTTCCATCCAATTATTTATAATTATTTCATAAAAAGACAATTTTCACTTACCGAAGTTGCCGCTTACGACCGGACGCGAATTGATTTAGTGTCTGTTTTTGTTTGACGATCAAGCACAAAACCTAAAAGTATGAAGTTACACAATGGGGAATCTAGCGATATCAAAGTGAACTATTAGGAAACGGAAAGAGATGATGATGTTTTTCCTGTAGATTTCCGCCAAATTTCGTTTAGTGTCACTTTTGTTTTTAGTGTGCTATATGTCAAGTCGAAAATCGCGGGTTTGCTTCGCGAGTGCGCTTTTCGCGTTCCCGCGTACGATGTTTGCAAAGTTCGGTCGCCACGAATGATAGAGCAGTATTTGTATAAAGGGCTTCTTTGACAAATTTGGGATACTTGTATGTTATGCACACGAATAACAACGAATAAAATAATATTTTTTCCTGGAAAATCGTTGTTTAATTTGTTTAAATCGTTTCAAAATGAGAGGATTATAATTAAAAATATTGTTCTGCCAACTATTTTTCTATCGTAGTTGGTGCATCGTAGATAGATGTAATAGAGTAAAACGATGTAGAGTATCCATTTCTATAAGAAAAATATTGCTTCTTGAATATAATTCCTCAGTGCCAATAAATAATTGTGTGCATGCTCGTCATCTGAAGTGTGATGACATTATATTATCATACCTGCTGGTTTTAATATATTCACGGCAAATCACATTAAAGATATTATTTCTTTGCTAAGCAATAAAATAAGAAACATTAGGTCTTTACCAATATATTAATAATGGATTATCAAGAATATTGATGGGGATTGGACGAGCAAGAGAGGATCTTTAATATGGAAGATTAAATAGAGATTATCAGTAATATGGTAGGGGATTAGATGAGCAAGAGAGGATCTTTAATATGGAAGATTAAATATGGATGATCTAGTACAAAAAAAGAGGATTTCGATAATAGGCATTTTCAACACCGCCTAAAATCCTAAGGAACGCCTTAAAAAAGCCACTAAAAAGCCTCCTATTTAGAGCTCGGGAACTGCTTAATCAATACTTTATACCTAAGCTTTTGGGCATAAAAATACTTTACCAGAGACCAAGTTGTCCAACGTAGTTTAATGATTCTAAATTGTTTTAACATTGAAGACGTGAGTGAAACTTATTTTAATAGCGGATGGGATACGGACTAAAGAGTTTTAACTACTCTTATCAAAAGATACATATTCCTTTCCTAAATACAGGAATGTATGTTAACCATTTTAACGCACTGGGAAAAATATAACGATGTAATACACGGAAATACGCATGTCTCAACAAGAGTTACGTATATACCGCGGACGGTGATCCATACGTATGAATTAACATGACCCGTAATGGTGTTGGCGTGACAGTAGTTACCGTGCCGTAATGTTGAAATTGAATGTTATTTCATTACGTCGCGACCTTAGGATCGTTTCTAATATGCCAGCGTATAGTAGTATACGTACCTACATATTAAAAATGAATCGTTATATTGAGAAACAACATAAGTCATCAATTTGGACAAAATCACTTTTTCATTAAATTCTGTTCTCTGGGTCTAGTTCCACATAATAGAGAGAAACCACACATGTCTACTCAGTAGTTGTGGAGTTATGGCGTGCGAAATATTGAGTTATTTAGAGAAACACCTTACCTAAGTCACTGACTTGTGTTGTTTCTCCGTAAATTCGTTTGGCAACACTGTATGACAGCTGTCAGTAGAGTTCTTGTTATTTTGAGGTTATTACATTACCGTTGCATCATAGGTTGCTGTCTGTGATCGTGAGTGTTTTATCAAGAATATATACTATAAAAATGAGTACTGGAGACAGTTCTGATGATGAGCCCTCAGCCAAACGACGCAAAGAACTAAGTAAGCAACGGCGGTCAACTATAATCAAAACAGCTCGTGTCAAAGGACAGTCTTATATAAACTATATGGGGAAACGAGTAGAAGGAAAATGTGCAGCTACAGATTATGCAGATGACTGCAAGTAAGTAATTTGCTTGCTTTAAATTTGCTCTAAACTCATAATTTTAACTGATTGTATTATAATAAAAGAATTAGATTTGCACTAGGTTCCTGCTGTTCATCGTAAAATGTATGCTTTTTTTATTCAGATGCAGAAGGAAATGTTTTTCCTTAATATGTGAAGATGAAAGGATCTTAATTTATTCGAAGTTTATAAGCTTTAATACGAAAAATGAGCAGGATACGTACCTGCAGAGCCTCATTTCTACGAATCCTATCAAGAAACGACGAAACAAACCTGAATGTGAATCCACGACGCCTAAAAGAGGAGTAACGTATATATACGAGATCTCCACATCATCAGGTAAGTATCAAGTCTGCAAGGCTGCTTTCACGAAAATACACGGCGTCACCAATGAGCGTGTACGAAGACTATGTCATCTACTATCGCTAGGAAAAGCTCCGCTCGACAAAAGAGGACTAAACACACCTGGTAACGCTAAAAGTGCGATTGTTCTACAATCCATCAAGGGCCACATAGAATCTTTCCCAGCGAAGCTCTCACACTATTCGACCCGGGAAGTCCACTACTTGTATGCAAATTTGAACTTGTTATTAATGCATTCAATGTATCAAACTAAGTATCCAGATAAGCAGGTAGCATACTGAACGTATCGCAAAATATTCAAAGAGCATTTTTCTCTTCGCTTTGGTAGACCGCAAGTTGATACCTGCTGCACGTGCGAGGAACTGAACATTAAGATAAGTAGCACGTTTTTAAATGACACGGCCAAACGTGTTGCAGTAGCGGAGAAAATGGTGCACCTAAAGCGTTCTAAAAAGTTCTACGCTGAGCTGAAGAAAATAACATCAATGGTTCAATCTGATGAAAGTGGAGAGATTGGAGCAATCTGTATAGATTTTATGCAAAATCTGGAACTTCCTAGAATTCCCGTACAGGAAACCTTTTATCTAAGGCAGCTGACTGTCAATGTATGTTGTATACATAATTTAAAAAACAATACTGCCACTTTCATAGTGTACCACGAAGGGATAGGAGGGAAAAGCCCCAATGAAGTATGTTCTTTCCTGTTTAAATTCATATCGGAACACCTAAAAAACGTCAAGCACTTACACATATTCACAGATGGATGTGGTGGACAGAACAAAAACCACACTTTGATCAGATTGTGTTCTGCACTAGTGTCACTAAAACTATTCCAATCTGTGGAGCAATACTATCCCGTTCGAGGACATTCATTCCTCCCCTGTGACCGGGACTTCGCCGTTTTGAAAAGAAAAATCAAACGCCAGGACCGAATATTTACCATAAAAGAGTACGCTGAGTTGATACTAGCTTCTTCTACCAAAAAATCATTCACGGTCATATTGCCTACATCGAAGGATATAATCGAATATAAAAAATGGTGGTCAATATTCTATAAAAGAAATATGCTATCTGTGGAAACGATTGGCCGCAATGTGAGTAAAGAAAACAAGGTATCGTTAAAGATAAGCAAGTATTGCTACTTCCTTCATAGTATCGAAATGCCCGGTCTCCTCCAAGCTAAGCCATACATAGGTGGCTTGTTAGGTGACACTTTCATGCTACGCAATTCCAACCGCCAAGATCTCTTCCTGCCATCCAAACATGCTTATCCAAAAGGAAAAATACCTATCAACAAAAAAAAAATGGCTGATTTACTAAAACTCGAGACATACTTACCACAAAAAAGGCGTGTCCAAAACTTCTACAAACAAATCTACAAATGGCCTGTTACTGACAAGGAAAGCGGGGATATTGCCGAAAATTATAATTAGTCTAGAAGAGCAATCTATAGTTTATAATTTAGTTGATTTGAGATTGCTTGAAATTAAAATAAAAGAATAAAAAAATATTGTAGTCATGACATGTTTTATTTTGCCCGTTTTTTTGAGAAACAACATATCGACCCTTTGCGGAACACTTGTCGTAAAAGCCATTTTGGCCAAAATCACTTTTTGATGCAGTCTTACTCAGTTTTGCGAGCTCTATCGATCTGTATATTTAGAGTTGTCATATTCCCATAAAAATGTCTTTTACTGCACAGAAAATTTTGTAGCCTAAACACGTATTTCTTAAAAATAATGCTGTAAAAACATTCCAATTAAAAGTAGTTGCTGTAAACACCGAATATTTACTGCGTGGCCGATACAACGTATGTTCTATAAAATATTTCTATTTTTTTTTCATAACAATTGTCGTAAAGGATGGCAAAATTTGGAAATGGCTTTTACAACCTTAGGATCAGACACAATCTTTTCATTTATTCTGCAGACATTGGTTGTAAAAACCAAAACACGCGTATGATTGTTTTACAACGTAGCTTAGCTATGATTGTTTTACTAGTAGCTATGGTGAAGGTACCTATAGTATATTGTTTACGTAGTAAACACCTGCGCTGGAGCGCGGCTCGCGGCATATCGTCCGTTTGTTTGGAGGTGCAGCAGTTTAATTGCCGGGATCGATATCCATTGCAAAACATTGAGATAAACAAGAAAAAGAAACGACAAAATTTGAAAAAGTTGAACAAGAAACAGAGAGATGAGGGGAAACAATATTCAACAAGAAAGGGGAAAATTATCGAAGAAAAATCTACGCAGATTAATCCGTGTATTCCAGAGAATTGTAAATCGAGGTTGTTACGAAATAAGCGACGAGAGACGAACCTCCATTTTTTCATTTTTCTGGAAACTTGATGTTCAACGGCGACGTGATTGGCTAGTTCGCTCTGTACATGCAGGATCTATTAGGCGTAAAAGAACGGATTCTATCAAACGAAATCTTACCTACGATTATTTTATAAATGATGTTGAAGATCATAGGAAGGTATGCCAAAAATGTTTATTGAAAACTTTAGACATAACGCAGAGATTTTTGCTGTACACTTTATCTAATTAAAAGGAAGGTATGTAACAAGAAGAAAAGAGAACGCGAAGTGCTCCTAACAAATATTTAGAATCAGATAAAATCTATGTACGTACGTTTATTGAGAAACTTCTTGCATGCCCGTCACATTACAACAGAAAGAAATCCAAACGTATGTATCAGCAGCATGAATTGAAAAATCTGTCCAAATTATTCAGGACTGAGGACTGTAAACTAAACAACCAAAAGGCTGTGAGTGAAACCATCTTCCGAAAGATTTTTAATGGAGATTATGACCTTGGCTTCCACATCCCAGAGAGGATAAATGTACATTATGTACTAAAGTAGAGACTTTTGGAAATGAAATGACTGAAACTGATAAAGAAAAATGGAAGAAACACCTAGAAGAGAAAGAAGCCATATGTATAGCCGATTCAAAGCTCATCAAACTTTGAATGATGTTGATACTCTGACTTGTAGTTTTGACTTACAGAAGGTTCTCAATACACCCTTTGGGGAAAGCATGCTTTTATATTATCCCCGGAAATACGCAGTATATAATTTCACCGTTTACTAGAGTATCACACAAAATGTTTCCTGTTTTGCCTGGGGTGAGTGTGATGGCAAACGAGGCGGCATTGAGATTGCATCTTGTTTGTATTTGTATTTGAAAGAACTTGATAAAAAGGGTATAAAAACGCTCTCTTATACTGTGATTCGTGCACGGGACAAAATAAAAATAAAGTCGTTTTATCCGTCCTTAATTACTTTTTACATACCTCGAACAATCTTCAAGTGCTTCGGATCAATTACTTGCTACCTGGACATACGTAGATGCCTGCCGATTATGTACATGCGACAATTGAAGCCGAAGTAAAAAAACTTATAGTGTGGAGTCCGTCACAATGGCCTTCATATTTTGAAAGTGCAAGAAAAAGGCGTAGACCTTATTCAGTTACTTGTATGGAGCACACAGACTTCATTGATTGGGAGGAGCTCGCGACGAAAACCTTTACCAAAGAGACAGTAAAAAACTTAAAATTCAAAGATATTCTAGTAGCTACGGTAAAAAAAAAAGAATTTGAATCAAATGGAAATTAAATATTCTATGAAGGAAGAAGCATTGAGCGAAAAAGTTTTGCTTTTCAAAAACGTGCAGAAGAAGGTAAAGGCAAAGGGAAAGGAAAAAAGATAGAAGGGATTGACGAAAGCCATGAAATAGAGTACCAGAAAGTGTTAAACAGCTTCAACTTAGCTCCAAAGTATTCCAAAAAACTGTACATATCTGCATCTAAGTATTCGGATTTGAAGAAATTGTGTTCGGATGGAACAATTCCTAAATGGTTCCACAGAGAGTTTCAGGAAATGCCCTATGATGGCAAAATCAGTGATGCACTAGTTAAAACAGATGAAGAAGATGATGTTGCATCGGAGGTTGTGGAGGAGATTGTGGATAGATATCTATAATCTCCTCCTCAATCTCCGATGTCACTCCAGAGCTCCAATCAAAGTCATACTTGATTTTAAGTTGCCCCAGTTGACGTTGCTAAACATACTTCAATTATAACACCACTGGTTACTATTTTTGTTGTTAATTGTATTTTATTATTCTAAAATAATAGTTTTTCTAAGAGATAAATAGTGCATTACATCATTTGCTCCTAGATTATATGTTCTAACTGGAAGAAACCTAATTATATTGTATTCATTTACAACAATAAAGTCTCGTTTTTCTATGGAACCCTGTCTTTTACTACACAAATAGCAGGCTATTTTTATTACATACATGTATTTTACAACAAACGTCTCAGTATTTCATGAAACTATTTTTGTCGTAATAACCAATTAACATGAAATTTTATGTAGTAAAAGCCACACTAACTCCTAAACTATAACACATACTCTTTTCTGGTTTACATGAAATAAAAGTACTCAAAATTTTATGAAAATATTTCACAGATATATCAATATAACTATAAAAACCATAAAAATACAATAAAAAACACGTGTACTTTTTTGTTTTTTGCCCCTCCTGTAAAGTAGCGTTTTGGCTTTTACGACAAGTGTTCCGCAAAGGGTCGATATGTCATCCGACTTTAAAAATTAAAATAAAAAAAACCAGAGACCCCATTTCTTTCTTTCCTTAATAAATTTATAAAAATATGCTATATGTATCAAATCAAATTTATTCTTTATATACTACCATATAAATATTTTACAGGAAACAGTTTTTTGTGTCTCCTGTAAAATTTACTTGAAGTGACTTATGTTGTTTCTCAATATAACGATTCAAATATAGTATACTGTTATTGCCGTATAAACCGAAAGGAAAATATTGATACATATAATCGACTGATGGAGTTTCAACAAAATTACGTTAAAAACTATTTTTTGTATTTTGACTTTTCACAAATAAAAATATGTATTTTGGGAATTTGGATACATTTTATGCAGAATATTATTCTAAATTAAAAACTGAGCTAAAATTCATAAGTATTTTTTTTTTAATTTAGACTTTGTTACTGTAGTATAAATGCTGAATATCTGAAAATGGAATATAAAAGCAAATTTCCTCGATTACCATATCCTAGATCAAAAAGTTATGGATGACATTCAGCTCAGTTTTTCATGTATTATAATATTCTGTTTAGAAAATGTCCTGATTTCAATAAACTGTTTTGTCCTGTTTTCAAGAAAAAAGTAATAATTTTTTTTTCTTTGTTATGTGGTACAGAATAACTTCCTCCATTGCATTAGTATTCAAAAATTCACTCATTGTATACAATAGCTCTTAGATTCGGATAATATTACCTATTTTTCACACATTTGTTAGTCTTGCGGCAGGTTATTATTTTTTTTCAACCCCACCATGTATGGCGCTTTGCCGAAGCTAGTCCATTTTCTTCTTTAAAACGAGACCAGAGATAAATGTGCTATATCTATTTATAAACTAGGTATCGTTTTTAAATAGGCTTTCTTGTCAAAAAATCAACCAAATTAAATAGGCCTTTCGCATTTCGAACCCGGACAACCGAATTAATTATTTAAATTACTTTCAAAGCAACAGTCTTGTTTCAACGCCCCTTATAAAAATAAATCTCCATTTCAATATCCTATTGTTCGAATGCTCCGCATTTAAATTCAATGCGTCGCTCGAGTGGCTCGACTTGATGAGTTCTTTTTCAGTTTGACGCCGCCAAAATAGGCTTTGCTTTTCGGATTCGCTCCGACCCATTATTCGACAAATCCGTAAACAGCGGGCTTCAAATTGATATCTTGTTTTCTCACTGCTAGCGACCGGGGATGCCTCATGAAATATGCATGACGTTTTGAAAACCTTTCAATATACGCGGGTGAAACTATGCAGAAAAGCAAACAGTTGCTAGACAGACGGCTGTTAAATATTGGCAAATTTTTCAGCGGAATTTCATTAGTTTTCTGTTCGTTTTAAACAACCAAATTGTAGTTTACGCAACCGATCTTAGTTATCGGATATTTCGAAAGCTTCGCTTAGAAGGCGGTTGCCGAAAATAAATGTAACACAATATAAAATAATTACTATACCGGCCCCTATTCCGTTTAACATAAGCCAAATCTTAGTTGGTTCTAAAATATAAGAAATTAAATACCATTCCTTGTGGAATATCTGGCGTCGTGCGTTGTCGATATGACCAGAGCCCAACAGTTGTATAAATATTGTTTTTTCGGCGTACATATGGTAGAATAAACACAGTGTTAATATTTAGACCATTTAATCATTATAAGAAGGTAATAATCTATAAATAAATAAATCTATACATTCTTTAATATTCATCTATAATATTACATATATTTTTAAAATTCAAAGCCATCCTAACTAGTGATAGTGTGATAGTGCAGTCACTTTAGCAAAAAAGGGGGTTAGGTTAGGTTTGAGTGATAATAAGCTGGAAACTCGTATACACCTTTATTTTGGCGTTCTATAAGTTGACTCAAAAGTCTCCTAAAATCTCGTGTCTGCATCGCAAGTTATTCAAGGTCAAAGGTCATCAAAATTGGTTTTTCGCGATTATCTAGGTGTCTATAGCTCTAATGATGTTAACATTTATAATATAAAATGTAGAGCATACGATTTGCGACAAATTTTGTATTAAATGAGACCATACCTTGATTCGTAAGGTTTACCATTGATAATGTAGACAAAAGTGAATAATATGCTAAATATACGCGCTTTTATATTCCTAAATCTGGTGTTTGTTGTGCTAGGAAGGGGATAGTTCGCGTGAATTAATTTTTGCAACTGTGAAAGACAAACTTAAAAGACGCTTTTTTCATACATTAATTATTTGCATCGTAAGAAAAACACATTTCAAAAACGAAATTATCAATTCTTTGAATGCTATTAGTCATCAGGCAAATATACAATTTTGCCGGCGTTATGACGTCAATTAAATCTTGGAATTAAAAATGTCTGTTTAAAATGTTAAAAATGTGAGTTCAGTTTTGAATTGTTCATCATCATGTGTCACTTTAACTATTATTTTTTTGGTATCCGTTCTTAACTTTTATGAACGGGTCTCAATTCCTAGAGTTTCCTGTTTTGTCTGTGGTCGTTCCTAATCGGTAGTAAATTTTACAGTTCCGTTTGGCCAGCGAGCGCGCCATCTTGCTTCGCCGTATTCGTTCGGAATTTCCTTGTGCTTTTCGTTATTTTAATGTAAATTGCAGCAATGTGAATATAAAAATCAAAAAGAGTGGTTAGCGGATATTAATAGCTAAAAATGTTGACTGCTTTGTATTGTGCACTGCACTGTCATTTCCGTGTCAGTGCAGTTTTAGATATTGACAAGGCTGATTTATCTACTTAGAAGAAGCATAATTCAGACCAATATATTCTGAATAGTAGCTAATAATTGAGTGTTTTTTTTTATTTTATAACCTTATTAATATTAATTGAATATCCTAAAATAAATAGAAAATTCACATATTACGTGCAATAAAACCATCGAATTACATGCCTCCCAGTTTAAACTGATCTGTTTTCGACCGTTCTTAAATTAACCCGAAACAAACTCAATTTTATTGACATCCACCATGACAGTGTAGAAATGGAACACGAAACGTGCCTAAACTGTGCTTATCGATATTTTTAGATCTTGTTAAGCGCTGTATAAGGAAGTCTCATTTACGACTCAAAAACGAGATTACCGAAAAATCAGTGTTTCGTACTAGGCTCCGTTTTAGCGCGTTTTTAAACCTAAATTAAACAAAAATTTAAAACGAAATTTGTGCTACAGACATCTTAATGTCGTACTGTGTAATAAATGAAAAGTGGTTTAAATGTCAGTATGGTTAAAATCTATAATAGAAGACACTTAAATGATATCTAGTGTGGAGGATCTATAGAATCTTATTGGCCGTATATTTAAAATGTTAAATTCATTTCGGTTTGAGCAGTGACTGGTTTAAGCAGTACAATTAAATTCAAATTGTAATGCAAGGTAGTCAGTTTACTGGACTGAGATTATCAATTAATTTTAGCTTAGTTACTTTATAAACTACAGCAATATAATCGAATTTCGCGTAACAACGCTACAGTCTAGGTACTGCAATTTAGTTCTTTTTCCCTGGCTATTTTGGATTCTCCCCATTCGATGTCTATTGACTTCATTATAATCGAAATGAGAAATTTGTTTTGGGAGCTACTCTACAAAATCTGCTGTTCCAATATGAGCATTCGGACATAATATGAGACGTAAATATCAATATGCGCCTTATTAAAACGGTATGCAAAAACCTTAAACAATATAATGTTGATTTCAAATAAAATACAAATTTCCATTGCTCAAAAACAATCTATATATCCATCACTACAAAACTTTCAACTGTCTCCAGTACTCCCCAAAATCTTTCGCACAGTGAATCGCTCATCGTAGCTCAGTAGTTTTATTTCTCCTAATATTTCCCCTCCATTGTTGATTGGATCTTTAGCTCTATATTAAATGTGATAGTTGTTACCACAGCAATGGATCTAGGCTTCATTACACCAAAGTGAAGAATAAATACCCTATATTATACATAACTGTGGCTCATTTGATTGATAAGCATAGCACATTGAGAAAGGACGCAAGTCCTCCATTTCAGCAAGCGTTTCTTTTACTATGGTTACGGGTATAATAATGAGAGCCATTTCGTAGAATTCCTGCAAGGCAAATCGCTAATGTCGCCATTTCCAAAATGCATTGCTGCCGCCGCGCAGCCGTCGCTTGTAATGGCCAGTTAAAAATGTTTTTCTCTTGCAACATTTATTTGTAGTGAGAATACAATTTTAAGCGCCGCTGATACATGACGTGTACGCTTCGGGATCGCACGGGTGGTTACATTACTCAATATGGCTGAATGAGTACGGGAATGGAAATCTCTTTTAGATTTTTTTTCGCTTTATTTCTTTATAATAAATTCTCTCTCCCTCTCTCTCTCGCTTATTCTCTACGATTCTTTCACTATGCCCAGCTCACCTCATCTTGGTCGCAATACGTGATTTCATTATTTATGGTTGCAATTTTCCCAATCTGGGCTCGGAAATGAATGACCGAATCATCAAATCTTACTTAAGAGTCTGGGGAGAGCAGTGAGTACACTCTCCCATAGTTGAGCTCACTCAATTCCAGCTTCTCTCATCGTCAAAGTCACTCCATTACAGTGACCATGGCCGGGAGCTTACTTACAAAAGCTCCTTCTATACGTTTCCACCTGATTTAGCTACCCAACCTGGAAGCTGCGACCAAAAATCTATGTTGTGAACCTAATAACCAAATCACTGGTAGTAAGTGTGAAATAATAAATAAACAATATACGACGACCCTCGCCTAGCTTATGTACCCTTGAACGCATCAATTGAATTAAATACGATCATCTGATTGGAGCTTCTGTAATAACTCTAAAACTATGGACTAACTAAATTTAATAGGTAGCAAATTATTTTTACAACTCCACTCTAGACTCACATTGTAGCGATCACTATAGTGCGACAATTTTTATCGTACCTTTCGTACGATTATATTATGTGAATCCCAAACGGTAGAAAGCGAATATTTGTCGGTTTTGTTGAAATGCGTTTTTTTAATCGCTCTTACTATAAGAGCTTCATATCTGTTATAAATCTGGGAGCTGCCATACAAACAAATCACATTTCAATCCATACTACAATTTCTTCAACTTTTAATTAGCTATCAGAAATAATACGAAAAACCGAATATCGAAAAAAATCATGAAACCAGGCTGTGCGTTCTTGAGTTATACAATGATAGGCTTAAGACGACATGAGACCTCAGAAAAATATCCGAAATGGGCGGACACGCAAAACAATAGGCGGAGTCAATTTTGTTGGGTTTGACCAATAAAAATCCAGCGTTGACGAAGCCTCAAGCGCAGATTCCACGTCCGCTAGCGCCGGGAACCAGACGCATAATAAACGGTCAATCGCAGCGCTAGCACAGAATAACTATCTTTGCGCAGTGGTGGTATAAATATGTTAATTGCAAAGCATATTTAGCGTAACTCTCAGAGCGCTCTCATGTTTTAATTACTTGTAATTAATTTAGGACCTAAATAAAAAATTTGGCTAAGTGCTGCCCTAGAAAATTAACCAGTCAATATAATGAAATTATAATAAAATACACTCACCGCTTACATTGTAGGAGTAAACGCGCCTGAAAGTTTTCGAAGTCATTTTAAAGCTTTAATGTCCAAGGCAATGAGCAACTTTTTGAGTCCAAATTTTAAATTGGTTTTTTATCGAGGTATTCACTTAGAAACTTTTTTAAATTGATGCTTATATTTTTCAAAAACCTCATAAAACTAAAATTCCTCAGTTATGGTCGTTCCCAGGTATCATTTCGCCTTAACTTGAAGAATGCCCCAGCAAAAGGGGTATTTTTTAATAACGCTTGGCGAATATCTGGCGCACCGGTGTGCTCGGCGATAGTTCACGGATTAATAGGTTATTACTAAGGAACGCGTTGTTTAATTTCGAAAATTCTTTAGTTACTCTATTTTATTCATCGATGGAAAGAGCCGAACTGAAGGGGATCGGGGAGCTGCCGTATAAATTCGAAGACTAAGAATCACATATTACTCCGCTCGGCCGTCAGCATTTTTATTGGCTATCTGAATTAATAATAAAACAGCTTACGGTAAGATTTTTTTAAATCGGACGGTGCTTTTTTGAGTTACAAAATTTACAGCTTTTTAAAAGAACTATGCGGCTTGAAAAAATAGCCATTTAGTTTTATTAGTCTAATGGATGATCTTATTATAGCCCAATACACAAAAATGCGAAGCACTTCCAAAAACAGCTATCAACAGGATCTATATTCGGAACTTAGTTGCATTTATTATTCTCAAAAAATACCAGCCATTCATGGGATATTTTTCCTTTATACAAATATAAAATTAAACCGATAACGAAAATTATTTCTAAATTATGCACCTATTATGTTCGAATGCTATTGTTTCTTTCCGGCAAATCAACTCGTACTTCCCGACTTTCTAGATAAATCCCAATGTTAAAACTACCTTATTCTCGAACACTGACGATCGTCCTCTCCAAAGTACCCAAGGCGGGAAATAGTTCTCACAGTCGAAGATTCAGTACCTAAGAAACCCACCGTTTTTTTTATTTTTTCATATCGTCACTATTTCAATGTTTTTCGATACAAAAAATGTTATTTATATAAATTTTATATTTTTTAACCCACATAAAAAATGTATAATTTCGTATTATTTTTGACAAATATTTATTTGACTTTTTGTTCATATTACATACCTACCTTACCTTTACGGCTTTCTTAGTTAGACAAATTGGCTTTTCTAATTTCATTTGTAAAAGCATCATTCTTATCTTGCTTATAAAGCTTAATCTCGAAGATGTGAATGATCAACAGGTCATTATCATACCATTATCAAATTTTAGTTATCGTTTTTGGTTTGATGACCACAATTTTAATGTAGTATTCTCCTATAATTTTCAATGTTTATAACCCGACTAGCGGAACCCGGCGAACTTCGTCTCGCCAAAATCTGAAACTAAGTGATTTTTTTTCAAATCGAATGGAATGTATTTTAATGCAGTGCTCTATGATACACGATGTTTTTCGTTTTGTTTTCTGGCGCAAATATATAAAGAGATGACGGTTTTCCCACTCGCGAACAGGCGACATATAATTGGCCGTGCGTGAAGCAAGAGTGTCATAAACACGTGTCAACTGGTTGTTACGGCGATGCAATACAATGTCACGGTTATCGGAGTGTTCGCCAACCATAATAATGGCGACATCATCAATCGTTGGAGCATTGAAGCGCCGAGAATGATCCCCAGCTAGAGTTTTGTCTGCTCTAATAACGATTTGGTGGTTATCAGAGGGCATTCGCTCAAGTGCAATTTTAAATAATGCCACCAACGCATTGTGTTCATGAAAAAATGTCTGCAACTGCTGAACAATGTGTTCCTTTGTCTTTGGATTGTAAGCACATCGTTGCTGCACTTCTTCCCGTGAATTACCCATGAAAAAGATTTGCAGAAATTTATGTTCTGCATCTGGCACCGGCAACAGCGAACCCAGCTTATCGAAAATTTGGCCTTGAATCTGCAATCACAAATTTTCTGGCGTTAAGAATGTTTCACCGAAGTGATCATTAATTGAATCATTTTAATTTTTGTTTTACATTATTATTATAAATCCAGACTCTTTTAGCTCGACTATTCTTCATCCCAAAGGTATCCTTGATTTTTGTATGCATGTATTTATCACAGGTATATAGATTTCTAAGTGTATGATTTCTAAGTGTATGATTGTGAATGTAAATCGAAACCCTAGATGAAAGCTCCGGTAAATCAAAATAACACTTTTTTCAGAAATGACGATAACCTGATTTTATAATAACTATGGGAGATATAAAAAATCTAATATTACATCCATCAAGCTAACATTTTTTAACCTTGTTTAATTAACTCATGTTTTATATTATTTTTGAGCTACTCTGGTTTTATATCAGCAGTACGCACCTTTTTTGCCCACTAAGTGGAGTTACTTTACTCTGCTTGAAAGATAAATGAGTTTAGCCGATATGTGTATATGTATATGTATATATATATTTATTTACATCTCAATTGTTCTTTTATTTAGTCCCTATATCTACCTTAAAACAGGTCCCGGCCTAGTTAGGTGACATTGCCACTGGATTTTGCGATGGAATTCAATTTTCTGATATTGGCTTAACGTTAAAAATATTTTTGGGCATAATCCGTAACTTTTTGAGTTGTATAATGAATAAAAATAAAATAAATAAATTTGTAAATAAGTGTGCAGCAATTACCTTTACTATGGGCATAAAATTGTCGCGAACAATATGTGTTGCACCAAATGAAGTCATTTGGAAGCAATTATTGTAATATTGTATGTTCGACAGAAAATGCTTAGAATCTGGTGCATTTCCAGACAACAACGATCCTAATGGTTCTGGTGGTGGAACCAATGGTGTCAATCTCATTTTACCCCCTGCGCAACACAAACCAAGTGGTTCGTGGCGGTACTTCAAGGCACTGCAATATTGGCACAAATGGTCCATTTCTCCAATTTGCACGCATTCATAATCGCTATATTGTATCGCCAGATCATAATAGAAAGCCTCTCTGTATGTGTTTTGTCTCAAATTCAATCATCTTCGCACTGCAACATTACGTAGGTATACGTGTCGCTTCATTCATTTCTTGGCGATCCTCATCGTTTTCAGTTGCTCGAACCTCTCTTTGTCGTCTCGCTCGAGCGGTCACCTTGCTGAGATTGGAGCGTCTGGGCAAGGGCATAACTGTGAAAAAATAATTGCAAAACCTGGAAAAACATTCACGAATTACACAAATTCACTTAATTCAGTTAATTTACCATCAGAATCACGAAAACACGAAAACGCTATGAAAAATTCGTAAAATTCAACTTAACTGTCAAATGTCAGTTTTCACGCCGTGCCGCCATCTTGATTTTCGAATTTTCGTATTTTTATTCTTATCAAACCGCGCCATCTATTGGCCGAACTCGGTACTAAAATAATTTTTGGTTTTTCTCATTTATCTCACTTTTCCGAGAGATTTTCCAATTTTTTTATATCCTATAGCAACACCGAAATGATTACGAACAAAACAAAAAAAGAATCGTTCAAATCGGGCAAGGCGCTCGTGAGTTATTAGGTAACATACATAAAACCCGACTCATTTTTATTATATAGATTCATTGCCGACATTACGCTACGGGTATCCGAATCAAACCTATATTATACAAGCCTATAATAATACAATATAAAACGTATGTAAATCTTCAAAAACCACCACGCTTTAAATTGCCCGGTTTCTAGAGCCATATTTACTTTTTTTTAACATGTTATGTACAGTTATACTACAATCAAGAAAAATAGATCTGGGGCACCAACATAAACGTATGAGTATCTTGGAAACTAAGAGTGCTAACTGATTCAATAATTACCATAATAATTATCAATATTTAATAAGAAGCGCTTGTTTGTGAAAGAATAGAAACCAAACCAAAAACGAATGCAGTGAATTAGTAGTTCGATTTTAAAGAAATATTTTATTTTCTTTTAGCCTTTTTAAAGGCTTTACTTTACAGCAAGTAAGAAGTTTTATTAATTTTATATAAATAGTGTTGAATTTTGTATACGATCCTTTTTTTGAATAAGCTGTCATTTTTTGTTTTTAAAATATTAGGTTTATATTGGTGACTCGAATTCATTGCTCTTGAGCAGTGTTTTCAAACCTTTTTTAGATTGGAACCCCCTTATTGGTAAAAAAAATAAAACTCTTACGCGACCTCCTTCGACTGTAACTTAGTTTTCTCGACCCCCCTTAGATTCTTCAACAGAGACTGTAAGTATCCAATAAATAAAGTAATTTGTAAAATAATGGCGAAAACCACATTAATTTTTACTGTTTTTTAACACGCTTTTTTTAGGTTGACCTGTATGTAACTATGTAATGGAATCTAAGGTAACTAATTTAACCATCTTCCAAGGATCGTAGCGTCATGAAAATTGGCAGCTGTATGTAGTTCTGATGACAATACAATAATATGGTACTGTCGAACTGATCTGATGATGAAGTCGGAAGATATAAACTGGAACTTCATGATGGAACATCGTATCATAGCTGTGTTTGGACTTGTTAGAAAAGTCTTGGAATGAACTTTGGTTGGTGCGAAGTAATGGTGCGCATACCAAGTAATGTAGATGTAATGGTGCGTGGAAAGTACTACAAGTAATGGTGTCGTATAGTCGGCCGCGAAAGTCGTGGAAAGTACTACAAGTAATGGTGTCGTATAGTTGGCGCGTATAGTTTACCGCGTCCTCGTATAGTTGGCCGCAAAGCGTGTTTTTAGTGGTTTTTTTTTTAACTATCAATTTATTTACTTTCAAAGCGTACCTAATTGTTCCTATCTTAGATTAACATAAAGTTTTGTAAAAGCAATAGCAAAACACATAATAAATATGTTTCTCTTCCGAATCTGTAAATGTTAGCATATTATATAAACAAAGTAGCTTGCGACCCCCCCCCCTCCCCCCCGGGGGTGTATTTGCCACCTCTTAGGTGGTTGCGACCCACCGGTTGAAAATCACTGCTCTTTTGTTTATATCATAATATTCATTATTTTTCCACGTCGCCACCACTAGTTACCTCGTGTGAAGCCATCCTTATAATTATTCATCTCCACATGCACTTGCAGTAAGTTGCCTCTACTAGCACCGGTAGCGACTCTTGCATTGTTGGAGTATGCTGGAGATGCATCGAAGTAGCTATCGTAAATAAGTATCTTGTGGCGAGCGGCTCGACCTCGGTTTGTCGCTACGTTTGCTCTCAATAACCCCATCGGCGTCGCGTCGGCGTCGTTCGCCTAACAAATAACAAGGGTACGGGATAAACCCGAAGACATCAACATGCCGACAGAGTAGAAATAAAAACATCCTGAGTGCGAAATAAAGCCCGACTATTGAACTCCGGCCGACCATTTCTCGGGCCTCCCGCGTCGAACTCGTAAAAGCTCTGTGAGCGACTCTCGCGTAGCTCGCTCTATAAAAACGAGCGGTGGCCAAAATTATTTGTATCGTTGTAGTAAAAGAAGACGTAAACAATACCATGCGTAGCTGGCAAGATTTGGATTGGGTTATTATAAAGAAGTACCACAAGCTACAATAAGTATTATACATTACAGAGCTAAGCCGGTTTACTACACGTCATCAAATGGGTGTTACCTGGAGAAAACTTAGGAAGTCGAGAAACGCGCTCCAGAAGAACCAGCCGCGGCGTAGAATGCATGTAACTCAGGTAAATTTTACTTGAGATACATGTATATTTTACTAAGTGATTTTTATTTTATTTATATTCAAGAACCATACAGCGGTTTCAATACATTAGATACACAATTATTAAATTTCAATGACAAAGCTAGTTACATGTTACTTTTACTATTCGAAAAAATTCGTAGATAAAAAGATAGGTAATTAAATTATCTTTAAAATGGTGCAGGTTTCATAATAATACGGCAGATAGTATTTGCGTAGTAGTCGTTTTTGTGTTCGGTTAGACCTTATTTCACAAATTAATTACACTATCTAATATAAACAAAATCTAAAATATTCAAAGCTAAGAATATTAGAAAAATGTTCTTGTTTAACATATATTTTTTTCGAATCGTAAGCAGTACTCATTTAGACGTAATTATCAGTTTAAAATCATTAATTTTCGTTAAGAAATTTCTTCATTCGGTCGCCGCGCTGGCCTAGTCCCGCGATAAAAGCTATGCAATAGCTTAAAAAACATTGACATAAACGCTTTATAGAAAAACTAACCACACTGTTATGAAGCATATTTTGGTCTACTTTCGAACAATATAATACAGGATATGTGGCGTTTGCAATTTGGAGTATTTTAAACATTTGTTGAAACATTCAAATGACCTCCATTACCCGCAACGCTGTAAATGGCGTTTGCTATTCGACAAAGTACCAATCACTGGAAAATATGTGTGTGGCTGTTAATAGGACAAATTAAAATATATTTATTCTTGTAATATAATTACGTAATATCCTCATAAATAATTTTTTTAGTACCAGGTGCAAAAGTTAGTAATATTTAGTATATTTATGTTATAAAAGGTAGATGCGATGAAATAAAAAAATTGTTTGTGTCACCCCAAGACTTTCCTGGAACGTAGCCAAGGACTGATTTCATCTCAACATTAAGGTCATAAATCGCTGTCGTGGAGGAGTACACAGACACGACAGAGAGGCTCACAGACAGTTTCAGTCTGGAAATAGTCTTAATCGTCGGAAATATTAGCGTCTTCACAATACATTCCTTCCTCGTCCGTTGGTGGAAAATTTTAATTTCGAACGTGCGTCGCCGCTTGTTTAATAAATCCGACACGCGCAGAGTCGCAAATTTAGATATTTGATTCCGCTATACATTTTCATGGCGCAATTTAAATATTATTAGTGCAGCTTGTATGTGAGATATTCCAACTAAAATGTGATTTAGGCCCAGCTATGCATCTGTGTACCAAATTTCAGGTCACTAAGGCCAATATTTTGAGGATGATGTATGAATAGCGCTCCGTTTTGGCGCTATCGTGGAGGAATTCACGCAGATACACAACACACACACACACTTGACAAACAGAGTTCAATCTGGAAATTGTCTTAATCGTCTCAGGAGGGCTAAAAATAAATAGTTTCCTCTTCCCCTCGTTTTTTTAGCGCATTCACAATATTTTCCCTCCCGGACGGTTAATGCTCCGGAAAAGTAAAAAAAGCATAACTATCAAATTAACATTATTCGAAAATCAAGCTTTTCAGAACCATACGTTTACTTAGAGAGTAGGTCTCGTCACAAATGTAATCGTTGGGTGAGTTGGTACGGCTGCATTTCTTATGTGTCCACTTTCCGTAACCTCGGCACCTGTGCCAAATCTCATTTTTTCCAAATTCATTGTATTGCATTCATTGCATACATTCCTCTTCTTTTGTTAGAGCAATGTTGCCTTCCCTGCCACTGCTACAAATATTTTTCCGACTTTCTTCTTCTTTTGCGTTTGACGAAAGTGATGCAAATGTGTATTTCTTCTTCTTGGTAGCCAAAGGTTATTCATCTGAAAAAGAAATTCCCTCTACCCCGAGATATTTTTCTCTTGACATGCGTGGCAGATAAGAGTCTTTTTTCTATTCCAAAAAAACACTTCATGAATCTTTATTTAAAAATAGAAAATTTAATTTGAAATATGGCATAAATTTGCAATGGCGATCAACAACCTGTGTTACGATTTCTTTGTTGCCGTCCCCGAATGAGATCCATACTTTGAAGGATTTCCAAACGTCCTTATTTTGGGAAGGACAAATCGCATTTCACAGTGTATACCTATCCTTCGTCCTTTCTTTATGTCTAAAAATGCCGATGGTCCAAAGGACTCGCAGGTTATACATTAACATTTATTTTGAAAAGCGGATATGTCTCCAGATGAAATAATGTTTCTATTTCAATCCCTTCATGATTTCCCCATACTGACATTGCTGTATTAAAAATGAAATATTTCTATAACAATGTCGGATGTGAAATGAGTTTTCTTGTAGGATGTGAAAACAGAGTTAAATATTTTGAGTTAGGGAAAAAATAGACAGAACAAATAGAAAATAATTATAGATCAATTCTAGGATTCTATATTGGATTAGGATTCTATATCGCGCAAATGATATTTCCCAAATATTTTATCCAAAATGAATTCGATGTACAGACACGAGTCAGATACCTTCTTATTATATATACATGTGTGTGTAAGGAAATGGTAGATCGGTTTTTATTTATATTATGTTTACACAAATAACAGACTACTAACAGAATTATGCTACTAACTAAATGAATAAGAATTTTAATTAGATCTTATGACATATCATACTCAAAATTAGAGCCTGCTTTTCCGACCTAATTAAAATGTATATTCATTTCCATTAAAAACGACTTAGAGCTATGTTATATTTTATATCACATATAGTGGTCTGGTTTGTGTATGTGTCTGTATTCTGAGTCTATTACTTATATTTGAGTTTAGACAATTTGCATATTATGAAATGATCGTTGGCTGTATTACCAACCATTAAAACCCTACTCTCCTTGGTGATGATCTACTCGACGGCATTATGATTTAGTATAGTTATTTTAGACCCTCATAAACTGCACTCACTAAATCATAATAGCGTCGAGAAGGGAATGGTTTACCATAATACTAAGAGGGGAGCGGTTTGCCATAATTATCGGCCGATGATATATTGTTTGGTCTTCCGGCTATCGCATTTATAGTTTCTCTAATTGTATGACCTATTATTTATTAAGTGTTCTGCGTGTCGGTCTCTGAAGCGATATCCCAGTCAAATATCCTAACTTATCTACATGTCAAGACAGGATCTTATTTATTAACTTGAATCAATTGATTCATTAAAGGATTGGAATTTGGCTGATTGGTGCTCTCTTCGATTACTAGATCATCACCATCAAGAGATAGGAAACTTTTCTCAGCGGACGTCCTCTTCTGTCTTTCCCATTTCCGCTTTAAAAATCAAACTATTGTTACATAATTTCCTTAAAGTCTGGTTTCAATTGGGTAGGAAGCTGGAACATAATTTTTAAGTGTATACACACTCGCCGGTAGCTGGATATCTACCTGCTCGTATGTGACAATTTAAGACGTTTTTACCGATCCTTTAAGTTATTCAAATCTATAAAAACCAAAAGAAAAACTTGTTTTGAATTAGATATACTTTGTAAAATGTCTAAATTTCAGCATTAACTGCAGCTTTCTTGCACTAAGAGAGAATATGAACGCGATATCCCCCTTCACTCCATTTTAAATTGCTACAGCTCGCTGTCACTTTGAAGCTCGTCTAAAAAGCTTAAAGGTCTTCTTCGCTTAATAAGCTAGATTTGCTTCCGACTAATAAGCTAGGCCTCACTCATCTTATGCATACCTACAGTCTTTGTACTTTATATGGAGTGAACAACCGAAAAAAACTGTTAATAAATTATTTTCATATACTTTCATTTATTTACAAAACATTCAATCGAACTAACAGTACTTTGTAAAATTATTTCGCAGAACTCACTAATACTTTAATGCGATTACATTCCTCGTTGCGTCACTACGAGATACACTCTTTTAACTTAAGTGGGTGCACCTTTTGATGAGGGTTTCAAGAAAAAGGAAGTAGGCAACCGAGCTTTTATCTGGCTTTTCGTTTCCGGCGTCCTTTTTTCCTGTCGGCGCGCTAAAAGCATTCCCGTAAATTTACCAAGAATTGTGCAAATCTCAGTCGTCATTATTGAAAGTCTTTGAGGTGGCGGAATCAGCATTTTCTCATCAAATTAAAATGTACATCTTTTCATTTCCGTAAGATTTCTTAGTTCCTCGAACACTAAGTTAAAATTGCGTATTTATAAACAATACAAGCTAATAAAAGTAGAAAAAATGAGACGGAAACGACCCCATAATGGAAATAAGTAATCTTCAAAACAAAAGAAGAAAACAAAAACTTTGTGTGGGGATTTTTTTCCTCTAAAAATAAATAAATTCCTTAACCACCTTGTCAACATTCTCTGAGATTTTAAAGTTGGAAATACACTTAAATAACTATTATCCAAATACTTGTTTTAAAAACTCCTTATAACACTATAAGTACACTATAGTTACTTTTCAATACAGCACTAAGATACTTTTCATGTCAACTTTGAGAAGAGATTTCAATATTTTCAAATGCCAATGGATGATACTCCCACAACGAGAAAATGTGAAAAAGCAAATTAGTCTTCATTAGAAATATTCTTAAACAGAACCAAGTGGTATTCGATAGGAGATATGTCTTAATTTTAAATTGTTAATTTCCATTTGCGAATATTGGGGAAATCCCATCTCCTTTCTGCGGTTCATTGTGATTTTTTTTAGGTGCACTGACCTATTTTATGTATAATTTTATTTTTATTTTACCCCATTATCATCATTTATTATTTTATAATTTATTGCATGCATCATTTTATTTTATATGTGGATTTTATATATCAAAATATAGACTTTTCTATGTGAAGGGTTGTAAAATGGCGACTCCCCACAGGGGAACTGGCCCGCAGGCACAGTGTCCTACCCGGGATCGCACTTCTGCTTAGAGGCTGCCGGGTGGGTGTTGACCTGTGAGTTCAGCCGACGCCTACACATAGGTCTTGATGGCTCAACTACGCTAGGCATATTACCTCCCGCATGTTAATTTAAATTTACCCCAAGAAAATACCGCATGTAAATTTACTATCTCTTACCGTGGATCTGAATATTTTGAAAATATTAAAAATATCAGCGCGGTCGCAAAATATATTTGTGTTCCAGGACCAAAGCGCTACAATGAGCAGGTAAATATATTTAAAAGAATAAAAAACATCTATTTTGGTATATGTATTTATCCATACAGTTACATGTACATTTTCGGAATGTACTCAATCAGACCTTTCATTTGACAATAAACACGATCTATTTATGTTAATTTATTGATATTTGGACATTTAGACAACTACTTACTTGATATTTGGACAGTTAAGGTACCCTATGATACTCAGGATGACACAGCGATTCCACTTCTAAATCGGTTAAAACGTTTAGAAGTTATAGTGGAATAAAGAAACGGTTAATATACATAGACGAACCCTGAACACTTTACAGCTGTTGGGCAGTCGTATAAAAAGTAGATACAGGGTGTGATTATATTAAGGGCATTTCTTGTGGTGGGTGAATCAGTACGACAAAGTAAGCAACTTTATTTTTTTATAAAACGGGGAAAAAAACAAAAAAATAAATATCTATATATTTTTTTTTAATAGAACAAAAACCTCTGAGCACGAAACGCTAACCAGCGGTAGGTAAAATATCGCTAATATTGTTTATTTGCTATATATTACCTAATGCTAGCGCGTTCAACGCTTCTCAAACTTTTCTTCAATATATACAATTTACAAATCCTTGAAGAAATAATAACGATATATCCCAAACGTTATTTTAAATCAAATTGCTAATAACTCCCTCTTACGAGTCATGTAACTTTGACTTAGCATATTGTCGGTGAAAGATAATCTGTCCAATGTATCCCATCGAATTCTTTAACTTCCACAATCCGCCCGTCATGCCTTAAATTAAAATAAATGCGTTAAAGTGTAAGGTTAGAGCACTGATAATTTTTCAGCGAAACGATTTCGCCAAAATGTGCAATGACACACATCTGCAGAGCGATAAAATACAAAACTACATATTACATGCATCTGTTTTGATTGTTTACGGCACTGGATATATTGCCTAAATTACTATTATATGCATAATAAATATTATTAATACAAATATTAAGGTTACTATTACATTCTCCAACTTTCGAATTCAAAGCCTACAGCTTTGCTTTGCAATCGCAGTGACAAAGACCAAAGAGGGATACACGCCGAAATTAACAGGGGCTGATCTTCGTGTACCGCGTATATCGAACGGCCTGCTGGGTCAGTTTCATCAGAAATCGTGTCCTTCTTGCTCATGCTGCTGCGGTCAGAAATGTCGTTTATAAAAAAAACACTTCGGTAATCAGTCATTTACAAAAGTGCTTGCGACGTAGTCATTTCTTCTTAGAGATATCCATATGCATATTTAAATATTTCAATACCCACCAATGCGGTGCTGTTCATGCTGAGAAGAGCGTTCAGAGCTTTTCTTGCGCAAGATGTCGCAAGAGGTATTTTTTCTCTTAAAAACTCCAAAATCATATTCTCTTGAACGATATTTATTGAGAAGTATGATATGTCTTGAAAGTACGATATTTTCAAAGCAAGATATTTGTAAAAACTAGATTATTTTAAGACAATACGATATTTACTGAAAATAAGATACTAAAAAAGTACATTAATTCCTAAAAGAATGATACCTCATGGAAGTTAGATTTTTATAATTATACGATATTTTCTAGAAGTACAATATTTTTAGAAATACGATATTTATATGAAAGTCAATGTACGATAATTTCTGAAAGTACAATATTTTTGAGAATTACGATGTTTTATGAAAGTACGATATTTTCCACTTTCTCCGCTCGGACATGCCCTATCTTACTACTCATTCCGCAGCTCCGCCCCGACATCCTCCGACTTACCCTACTCATTCTACATCTGACTAGCCAGGACTTACCCTACTCATTCCGCTTCTCACTTTCCCTGACTTACTCTACCGATTCCGCAAACCCGCACGCTTTTTTTTGAGTGTACGGCTAAAAATGTGATTAACGAGGTCCGTTTGTATGGCAGCTCCCATTTCTATCATTGGTATGGAAACTTAAATCCAACCGCTTCTTCCCCTTGCTGACAAAAAAAATATCTGGGAAAGATTTTTTGAATACAGACATTTGCATAAACAAAAACACAACGAAATTTAGTCTACCATCGGGGGTTGTAGTCTTCGCAAAGTTTCACTTTTATGAGGCGAAAAAAGTTGGACCAAATTTGGATGCACATCAGAACACCGTTGGCTACGTAACGACAATATTGGCGGCTTGCTCCCGAAGCGCACAGTAATATTATTTTCTTATTCGAACGATCCTAACATCCATACGAACTTGACGTGTCATTATTGCCATAGATACATAGACGGCCGCTATAATATAGTCGGCAATGATTTTAATGGATATTTATGGTAAAATTCAACTGTTAAACGTCGCTGGTATTTCGCCGTCGACTGACATCGGGTTGTGAAGTTTTTTTGTATTTTTTTAGTGTTTGAGTTGAAAAATTGGGTGCGCCGCAATTGCGTCATTATTAATTATTGAGTTTTTTAAATAACTCTAAAAAAGCAAAATTTCTGCTTAATTCGTTGACAAAATACATATTACTTTGTTTTTCGCTGAAATACATGAAGTTTTCGGCGTATTTGTAAATTAATGAGGTTATTTTTTTCGAGATTTTTTTTCGAGAAATCATCAAAGTTTTAATTGGTTTTTATGATTTTTGTTGGTTTTTATTTTTCTTAGTAAATAAGATCACGATAGCATTTTCAATTTCTAAATAGGGTACCGTATTTTTCCGTAATACAAGTACAAGTTAGAAATGCCGATTTTTTTTCACTTTTTCGACTTTCTCATATTTATTAATATTATATAATTTCTCATATTATATAATTGTTTTACAAAATTAGATTTGAATATTCTATATACAAAATTGCAATGCAACCATTGCACAGTTATTCTTTTTATGATTGCTACACTAGTTCCATAGTTATAGTGATAATGCAAGAAATTCCAATAAATTGCCGCGGTCTGCCATAAAATTATGCCGCTACTCGAGGGTTGAAAAGATATGTTCTTTTTTATTATCATCATATACGTATTGTGTATTTCTTGTTTTTCTTGTTATTTATTTTTTATTTTAATTATTTATTTAGTCATGTAAATATAATTAGTATACAATGTTATTTTAGGAACAATGCAAAAAATATTTTTATATTACTAGGCCAGTAACTGTTATATAGTAAACATTTAATTTTGTATGTGTTTGTTCAATATTATGTTTGTAAAAAGGGCATATTACATTTCGTCGACAAGGTTATTAGTAGAGTCCGGTTCACTCAGTCTAAAGAGCAGTCGCTCTAAAATGTCTTTTTATATCCACTGATCCGAAAAACACGATAATATCGTGTGAGCTGCAGAACGTCGAAATTATAGCGAGTGATTTTAGACTGACTGCTCGTCCTCGAAAGAAATGAAAACGGTTCACTCAGTATAATTTCAATTAGCGGTCACGCGCTCTAAAATATCACAACTGTGAAATAGCTCCTGCTACTTTTCAGTCGTCGTCGTCGTCGTCGCGTGTAGTGTTACCAGGGTATCGAATATTTTCCCTGTATGGGCGATATGTCAGACAACCACCTAGCAGAAGTCAAATTCATTGGGTGGATTGCCAAAAGGAAAAAAGAAGAAGAAGAAGATATGTCAGACTCACAGACTGATTTTTGACAATAACAAAGTCTTTGCAATAACATGACGAATTTGATTGATGAGTGGTGTATGTTGCGGGAATACGCGTATTAGTACTTAATATCGTTGAACGTAGCTCTTGATTCGAGTGTGTATGTTTTTAGCCAGTTTTGTATTTTTAGTTTTATTTTATTAACTGTCGAATAGTCTGTGTACCGGTCGTTTTGTACGTCTTCGGTTTAGTTACTTATAATTGCGAGCACGAATCGGGTAAAATGAAACAAATTTTATTCCGTACAGTAATGTCCGGCAAGTCATGAAATATCAATAAATATCAAAAGTTCTAAACTGTGCTAAAAATCGGTACCAGAATATATGTGCGTTTGCAAAATTACATGAGTACATTGCAAAATTAAAATATTTTTTTTATCATGTATGCGCATAGAATAAAAATGCAAAACCATAATAAAAGCTACCTAAATTTATGAGGGGAAACATAAAATAACAGCAAATAAATTGAAATCGTAAATTTTTAAATGTAATAGTCAAATGAAAAACACATTTTCTTTCTTTGGCTTTCTACCGCTGTTAAAAGATTTTGTATATGATGAAATCTATGGAATTTGAACAATTCCTTAACAAATTCTGGAAAATAAATTCAATCGCAGAGTCTCCTCCTTCACCATTTACACAACGAGAATTCACTCGAAACATACCTACAAAGTAAACGCTGCCCAAAAACATTTAGATAGAGAGGATGAAATCTGGAGTACGCCCCGTATTATGTTCTCTGTCATATCCGGGATTCTATCGGCCGGAAAACTACCGCCCCAGCTCGCCGCCCGCCCATCACTGCTCGTAACGATCTACGTTGGCGCCCAACCCCAATGGGACATGACATATTATTTCCGGCGCCATTAGGAGCCGCTGAGTCTGCAAACACCTGCGGCGTCCCTTCCTGAAATGTAATGCATACTGGATATCGCAATGTCATTAAAGGGATACATTTTTATATTTGTGGAATGCCGTATCTCTGCGATGTTATAATATAAAATAGATATAAATAAATAATAAATATACAGGGTGAGTTTTTAATTAATTTAATTAACTTCTAATAAATGAAAATGGAAAAAACAACAAAAAAAGTTTTTGAAAAATGATATTTTTAGGTTTTTTTTGGAAAATTTGAAAGAGTTGACTAATAAATAAAAGTTTGACAAGCATTGAGGGCGCTGCGCCAATTAGCAATAGTTAAAATATCTCGAAAAAACAATATTCCAGATATTTTTTCGAGCGCTCACCCTTTTTTATATTATTTTTCAAAACATTTCTTTTTTTTATATTTAAGAAAAAACAAACGATTTTATTTTTGTTATTATCCAAAAATGTTTAATAATATAACATTGGTAAAAATACAGTAATATAATCAAACCTAATAATGGAAATTAAAATTAATTAAAGAAATGAAAAGGAGATTTAAGGAAACCTTGGATAATTAGAGTGAACATAATTTTAAATTATACCTACCTACTAAAATAGTTAACCTGTTTCGTAATACTATGTATGAGGTTTCTGATATTTAATAGTGTTTAACAAACTGAGGAAGGCCGGAGGCAATGTACGGTCATTGTTTTCAAATAACTTCGAAGCTGAAAGCTCGTTATAATGATAAAAAGTGTGGGAAATTAAGAAAAGAAAACCATTTTTTATAATGTAATTTTATTTGATATTTGAGTAAATGATTCAGCCACTTAACCCGCATCCCCTCAAATAGCTATATAGTATGTATCAACAAGTAAAATTTTCATTCCTAATATCAATTTTCACCATAATAATGTTTTTTAAAACCTAAAATTCGTTTTAAGTTCTTATAGAATTATTACAGTCTAGCTTGCATGAGACGAAACACCGTATGATGCGACAAGGAAGTGAGAGTCTGAAAAACATTGTAGGTGGAGCGAGATTGATATCTGATGCATTCTGTATCGTATAAAACCAGTCACTACTTTACAATCTCATACTTCGAATCGATTTCCCTACGCATACATGATTGTACCTATTTATTTAATTAATCAATACATTTACAAAGCGTATTTGTCTTACTAATATCCATATCTAATAATAATTATTACATTTTAGCATATGAAAAAAAATAACACGACCAATATAAGCATCAGCTGTACTGCAGCCGCTTATCTAAGTGCCAGGACTTTTTCCAAGGCACTTAAGATTTTTAAGTACGGCAAGTTAATAAAAGGAAAGAAAAAAACATTTATAATATCATCATTATTACAAATAAGTTATAACTAATAATAAGTAACTAATAATAGCAATATTAAGTAATCAAAATACAACACAGAAAATAGATAAATTAAAACAGAAACGGAAAATAGATAACTGTGTGAAATTTAATAAATGATCATATTAATATTTGATAAAATATTAAAAATCTAAATTAAATATTAGAAAATAGTCATAAAAATAGTCAGGGATAATGATGAGAATAGTCAAAGATTATATCTTATATTGGAAACTGCCGGATATATTAATTTGTGTATATTTATTATATATTATGCCGGGTGTCTTGTTTCAACCAGGGATCAATTTTATATTTGAAAGAAGATTTAGGCAAATATAATTTTTGTTCTTCGTTTAGCATATTGAATATCCTGAGGGCTATGTATACAAAATCTTTACTTATTGAAACAGATAAATAAGGATGGACACATGCCTACGACGCGCAAGCCTATCTTACTATATTCTTATGGCAATGCCAAAAATAGGCAAGGCAAGCTTTTTACGGTTTGATCGTTTTTCCACGCACGTGTGCCGGGGATTTCAATCATAAAACCGAACTGCGCCGCGGAACACTAACCTTATCTCCAAACACAATTTTCCCTTTATTAAAATGCCTTACGATCGACGACGACAACCTGCGACGCAAAAACTTACATTGATATTGCTTTCTGGTTCGGTTTTGTATTGGCGCGCTTTATTTTTATCTATCGCCTAATAGATACAGTTTTTTTATGCTGATTTTATTTTTCATGATAATGGTTTAATAATTATGTCCAGTCTGACCATCCTTCTGTTGCAATAAAGTGGGCGTTAATGGGCCCCGTTGCAGTTAGGCCACTAAGATCCATATGTGAGAGTCAGCCAAACTCACGGATCAACACCCATCTGGCAGCCTCCATGCAAAAGTGCGAGCCCGGCTAGGACCCTGGCCTGCGGGCCAGTTTCCCTAGGAATCGTTCTTAGGGCGCTCCTGGACGGCGTCAGCCAATCGACCGTGCATTCCGACTGATACTTTGGGAGATTCTGGAAACAGCTTTGTTTATTATAGAGCGGGCGGATGTTTATTTAGTGGCAGCCGCTCTTGAAACGACCATTTGGATACCCGATACCAAGTGAATAGCCAGGCAAAGGATGCCGTGGTCCGCGATAGATTCGGTAGCCACTCAATCACCGCTACGCTAGGGAGAGGACCGCGCAAGCGACTTGGAACCTGTAACCAGTCGGTAGGCCAGAGAAATCTGGCCATAACTGGTAGCGAGGACGCTTTGTCTGCTCGCTTGTCTAACTACCTGGTGCCGGGCGGTAAGAGTTAGTCTTTCGCGGGCTAGTTGGCGGAGATAGATAGTGGATTGTCCATTGTCTAAGTCTTCCACGCTTATCGGTATACCAGCCTGGGTTGACGGGTTCGCCTGTTGTAGTCGACACCGCGCAAATGTGTCAATAAAATAGACTACATTTAAAGTTAAAGTTTACCACTTTAACGTTATATCGAGTGGTCAGAGTAGATCAAGTTCGCGGCCAGCCTATGATCTTTGGTATATGGTGGTGGATCACCGGAGGCGCGTGTGAGCGGTTGCGAAGGAGGTAAGCATGAAGTTTTTGTCTAAGAGATTTATTTGAGACTGGGGCGAGTCGATGAGCCTGTTTAGGCTCGCTTCTATTACGATGACGTACATTCGTAAAAGTGATTCGCTGATACCTGACTACATATTTATTACTATGGCAATACCAAACGCGGCAAATTTGAATATCCTTTCTTGCTGGGAAAATAAATTTATGATTTGTGACGCAGATTGTACAAAATAAATCTTTATTTATGGTGATGTAATAAAAAAAACGGGTTGACAAAATAATCAAATATAAATATAATGTATTTGTTTAATTAAAATGTAAGTTTTCTTATTTAAATATGGCTCGTCCTTAGACACCAATAGAAATCTAATTAATGAATTGAAGTGTAAGAGTATTTTTGGCATTTCGCAATAGTACATAAAATTATGTTAACAATGCACTCTCAAAATTTTCCATTGGTTTAATGTAAATAACCTACTATTAAATGAAAAAAAAACCAAAGTGATTAAATTGACTACACGTAATGTTAAGCAGGTACAAACCAATGTAGAAATGAATGGAACTAGACTGGAGCCTGTTGCTTCAACTGTGTTTCTAGGGATAACAATTGACTCCACAATTACAATGGGGGGCCCACAAATTGAGAAAATCTCAGGAAAACGTAGCTCTGCGGCATACGCAGTTAAAACAATAAGGCGGCTGACTGATGTAGATACAGCAAGAATAGTATACTTTAGTTACTTTCATAGCATTATGTCCTATGGGATTCTTCTCTGGAGAAGCTGTGCGGACATCAATAACATCTTTATACTACAGAAACGTGCTGTAAGAGCTATATATAAACTTGGTCCTCGAGTTTCAATTAGAGAACAATTCAAAGAGATAAATATTCTTACTGTTGCATCACAATATATGTATACGAAAATCTGTTGTATGTCCACAAGAATATTGACAAGTTTAAAAAAAAGCGACACTCGTAATGTTAATACTAGACATAAGCATAACCTTGTTGTACGTGCTACTCGTCTCCACAAAATAAGCAATTCTTTTTTGGGACAATGTATACGCTTCTATAACAAACTTCCTCATACTATTAGAGAACTATCTGTAAATAAGTTTAAAGCGACCATCAAAGCAAAATTGTATAAAAAAGCATACTATACAATATCTGATTATGTAAATGACAAAACGGCTTGGGAGTAAGGCTTGGACGCATCATAAGAACATAAATTAAAAATAATATTTAATTGTGTCTATATGAATAATAAACATTTTGATTTTGATTTTTTGATATCAAACCTTTGTGTAGACGACAACTTTCCACCGGATACTCTGCTGATAACTGGAATTGGATATGATGGGCCATAGTTAGGAGCGTCTTCTATAATAAAATTCCTCGTGAAATTTGTAGGACCCGACGTTTCGGTGACGTTGCAGCCGCCGTTGTCTACCCTAGACAACGGCGGCTGCAACGTCACCGAAACGTCGGGTCCTACAAATTTCACGCGGTAAATTCGTTTTCTATCCTATTTATAATGTCAAACAACCGCGATAGTCTTCGATTTTATAATAAAATTCCTAATAAAACATCCCAAAAATAAGGCTAAGTTTTAAGTTTAGTTAACATTTAAAATTTAACCCTCTATACTACTCTATAGTATATAAAATCACCAAAGGCAAATGACACTTAATTGAGTTATATGTATTAAGGCTTTTTATTTTTTTTAACAATGACGGAAAATATATATAAAATTATTCGGTTCCAAAATTAGCGCATAGTTTTGCGCAAAATTATTGGTAAAATTCTACAAGTTCACTTTTTGGGATATAATACTTTTTGGAATACGAGTACATATCTTGTTTAGACCTAAAAGCATTTGTCAATGGAAGGAAGAAGAATTTTGCAGCACCCGATGTTTCGGCGATGTTGCAACCGCCGTTATATATGGTACACTGAATTACTCTGCCAATCGTCATCAGTTGTTCTGCGGGTAGGCGGCACTTTACTTCTGTTACTACGCCGATTATAACGGTAAGGGGGCGACAGGTGCGGCGCGCGTGATTTTGGAAAGTCCGCTGTGCCCACAACACTCACTTTATCGCTCGTGCTATGCCGCGGTCGCGCAATGCCCACCGCACTCGGCGGTGGACATTGAGAACATTTTAAGAATACGGTTCCATGTAGTAAAGAGTTGGAAACCGTCGTCTGTTAATGTTCTGTGTTATTCTTATTTCAGAGGCCTCAAGGATCATGCGGGGGAGTATTTTTTTTTGTCGATAGCACAATGGGATTTAAGATCTGCACCCAGTGGTTTATTCTGCTCTCAAAAATGTGTTCGCAGATCACCGATTTTTCTCGCTGATGATTTTTAACAGATTTGATTTGTTCCATCTATCAAGTGGCTATGGCCCGTTTGGTTTATCCAACGGAGGCTAACCCACAGCTGCATTCGGTTTTAAACACACTCAGGGTTTTTAGTAGTATAATATCCTTTACAGGCCTCAGTGATCGAGCTACATTTTTGGTAGGTCAGAAGATTGTGATCAATATAGGAAGTTACTGGAGTGTTATATAACCATTAGTGGTATGAGAGACTGAAATAAATAATAACTATTATTATTATATTCATTACAACATTTTGATTGATAAAAACGCTAGGCTTTTAGATGATGCTCAATTATCGCCTCGGGTGAGACGCGTAGTTTAAATTAAAGGCATAATCCCGTCTGAGTGGAGTGCGGGGTTTTTCGGCTGGGCACGTTGCGATTGCGGCTTTAGTATGCATTATACCTGACGACTCGATTTACATTTCAATTCGCCGCCCTATATTCATGTCATTTAGGGCCAGATCGCATTGTAATTGCAGCAAATAATTTCTATAACTTAGAGTACTGAAATGAAGAACTTAAAAGGACAATTAAATGTATAGCAAGAATATAATAACTATGCATTAAGATTTACCTCACTTAAGAAAAACCACGAAATTATCTAAAGTTTCTTACAAACAACGCCCAACAACGAAATGGGACAAGAAATACCATCAGATTATACGTTGTCGTTCCATTCATGGAACAAATAAGTTTAGGCAAGCAAGCCAGGTTGATCACCCGTAGGCTATAAAACTGCACCAAGCAATAAAAAACCTTCTTATGTTTAAAAAAAAAACAAGACAAATGTATACAACAAAAACAAAAAAAATATTAAGGTCTAGGTACTTTTAATGAATAATGACTTCAGAATAATATGTAAGAGTGCACCTGTATTTATGTAAGAGTATATCACTAACTTCAGGATTACCAATAAATCCGATGACATTACATAGGTTATACTGAAAGTTATCGGAACTAGGTAGTTATATATCTATACTAATATTATAAAGAGGTAAAGTTTTGTGATGTTGTAGGAAGTAATCTCTGGATCTACTGAACCGACTTTAAAAATTCTTTTACCAATAGAAAGTCACATTATTTGTGAGTGTCATAGGCTATATATTAATCCGAAAAATGAAAAGACTTTTTCGTGGTAGTCGGATTTCCAAAGTAAGTCGGAAAAAACGGTCGAACGAAAACGTTTCTAACTAACGCTGCCTTAACGATGAGAGATATATGATTAAGTTCTAGAGAAAAGTTGTAGAGCTTGATAATGCCTACAAAAAAGTCTGCGACAGCATATGCCTAACTTTTATATTTAAGCCACAAAAAGTAGCAAGAACGCCCGTATCTAGGGATACTGATATTTGACTAAGCATATTGCGAGCTGACATGTATGACGTTCGGTTATATCATTATTATTGGTATAAAGTTCCAAACATTTATTCTTGCATAATACAAATACACAAGCATAAAGAGTTATACCAACATACAAAAAAAAATATAGTAGTAAGAAATTATTATTAAACCCAACACCAATATAATTATAGTAATACATAAATAAAATAAATACACATTTAAAATAAATATGCATACTAATATAAAATACTAATATACACAAAATGTACACAAATAAATTAAATTGAAATACCTCTAGTCTTAAACCTCACATATACGTCTATTATATTTATAAATAATAAAAAAACTAAGTATTTGCTTTTTATTTATTAATTTTACCTAATCAAAAATTCTGTAAAATTCCGTTTTGTCATAGAGTGGTCCTTTAACAATCAAGCACTTCTTTATTGCTTTTTAAAATGCTACCATGTTAACTAAATTTTGTACCGTAATTTCTATATTATTATAGAGCCTTGGAGCTAAGTATTTAAAGTATCTTTGTGCGAATGAAGTTCTCACACGCGGTACCATAAACTGCCCCACCCCAGAACTTCTAGTAGTTTTTACTTGTTGGTCCATCCATAGGCTGTAAATGTTTGAATTTATGAAATATCAATAGCACTTGCTTCACATACAATTGACCTACATCAAACACGCAATATTCTCGAAATAACTGTAAAGAGGGATATCTAGGGGGCTTTTTATTTATAATCTTTAGGATCAACTTCTGAGCTTTGATTAAAGGGTTAATCACTTGCTTGGTGCATCCACCCCAACCAATCGTTCCATGTATCAAAAGGCTCTGAAAAATTGCCATGTAAACCGATTTCAGTAGGTTTTTCGGCAGTACAGTTCGTAACTCACGTTTATTGGTCATATTATCAACAATTATGAATTATTATCAAAATAAGTAAATTTATCGTCTCAAGTGTATAAAACAAAAGACTTTTCCCTTTTACTGCATATAATTTCACTTTTACTGCATAAATGGTTAAAGAGATAAGACACTCACAAATAAGACACTCACAAGAAGACACTCACAAATAACGGTAATATAGTCAAATTGGCATGCAAATACATACATACCTACATATGCAGTAAAAATATAACCCTTCTTTTGGCAGTCAGGAAATAAATCATAGCACTCAGTACTATCCAAACCACACTCATAATTTCATCACAAGTAAAAAGTTTTACCGCCCAACGAAGTGGGCACGGGTCAGCTAGTTTATATATATATAATAAATGGAACCCTTCGGGTGGAGAACAAAGTTTCTTTAACTGTCATTTTTTTTAATATTGTGGCGTAAATTTAAAATTGCTGTCTGCATTACGATGGATTTAACTCGGGAAAATAATACGCTGTATGATTTACTTCCATTTTTAGTGTAATCTGATTTCTAATCAGACCTCTAATCCCCGGCTTTAAACTGCTTTTTTCGATGAAGGAAAACTGGACGTATGGCCACTGTTGATTTAGGGAATCATCGCACCCTGAATGCTGATTGGTACACAACCACTTGCTTTCCGAAAGTTATTGATGCAAGTAAAAGCAACCGTAAACGCTGCCTCATCTTGCACCATGACAATGCAAGCTCTCATACGGTCAGATAGACAAATAAAATTTTGAAGGCGAAAAACGTAGAACTGATCCTCCATAAAGTCTCAAATCGGAAACTTGTTCCCTCTCCTTGTTCCTAAGAATTATAAACCAATTACGCGGTCTATGATTTATATCTTCGGAAGAGGCTATAGAAAAATATGAAAAACATGTTTCCGAGGTCACCACGGAGGAGTCGTAGTTACCTTGAAAACGTTTTTTCATATTCTTTGAATCAACACCTATATCTATTGTAATCTTGAATCATTGAATCGACTCTGATTTAATGTATATAAGCAGTATATTTTACCCTTTCCGTTCACTGTTTTTTGCGTATTATTTTTTTTCTGATAATAAATGAAATAACTTTTAACTTGTAGGGATCAAAATTAATTAAGTAAATTTGTTAAAATTGGTATCGATGTGAAGTCTATGTCTGCACGTAAGAGGTCTATTGCGTTATATATGGCGAAATTTTGCGTTATATATGGAGAGTGACCAACCTTCGAAGGAAGTGTAAACTTGGGGAAATACGCCTCCATATTCCAACCGAAGGTATACGCCATTATTGAATCTGCGGATATCAACTTCCATAAGAACTACGCCAACCACCGTATCTATATCCACTCGGATAGCAAGGCAGCTCTTATGGCACTAGCCTCGAATACCATTAATTCAAAGCTGGTGCAAAACTGCTAGTGAATTCCCTGGGCGGAAAGAACAAGGTCATTCTAAGATTTGTTCCCGGCCATGCAGGAATCGAGGGAAACGAAAAAGCCGACAAACTTGCTAAGACGGGAGCAAAGAGAACGTTATACGGCCCTGAACCTTGCTGTGGCGTACCAAAGGGAGCTAAGGGGCCCTTGCTGAGTTGGCCACGATGACCCATTCTATTCAGGGTTGGTCACACTCACGGGTCAACAACCATCCGACGGCCTCCACGCATGAAGTGCAAGCCTGGGTAGGACTTTGGCCTTATGATTAGTTTCCTCTAGGAATCAACCTTCTGGCGCTCCTGGATGGTCTTCGCTCCGTGCGCCATAAGCCAATCGATTGCGCACTCTAACTAACAGTCGGGGGAGTCTGGAAGCAGTAGGTACTGATTCCTATAGAGCGGGGGTAATTGCGAACCTTACGGCGACTGCTCTTGAAACGACCATCGGCTACCCGATCCTGGGTGAACAGCCGGGCAAAAGGACCGTGGCCCGCGATAGATTCGGTATACACCGTTTCACCGCTTCGTAAGGGAGAGGACCGCGCAAGCGACCTCGAACTCGTAACCAATCGAGAGACTAGAGTAATCTGGTCGCAATTGGAAGTAAGGGCGTGAGTGTAAGCCCGCTGGGTAACACTCCTGGCTATCTCGCGGTTTAGGCGTTGGCTTCTTACAGGTTTGTGGCGGAGCTTGACGGTGGACTGTTTTGTCCAAGTCTTCTGCGCTCACCCCAGGGAGAGGATAGAACGACTAATCGTTAAAACTTCCTGAGGTGACGGGTTCGCCCGTTGTAGTTGACAACTCTAGTTGTGGCGTACCAAAAAGCCATGGAAACCTAATGCTCAAAAAATATGATTAGAACATTCCGTCAACCACTGGAACAACACGCCAGGTTTGAATCATTCTTAAGGGCTAATTAAGGCTTACGACCGTAAGACTGCCCGTGAGGCCTTATTGCTAAATAGGAATAATCTACGCATACTGATTAGGGCGCTCACGGGGCATTGTGGCCTAAACAAACACATGTACAACCTCAAGCTCCAGGACACGAAAATGTGCAGGTTCTGCCAAGAGGCTGAGGAAACTCCCCTGCACCTCATGGGCGAGTGTGGCCCGCTGATGCGTAAAAGATACACCCACTTGGGTGCTCAGTACCTCCAACCTGAGGAGGTAAAACATTCTGGCACCAGCAGCCTGTTGCGGTTCTTAAATGACACGAGGCTTAGCGCGGAACTATAGCTGGTAGCGGACACAATAGATCAACAATTGTCACAGTGTTACAAGGCTCATAAAGACCTTAGAAAAGCCCCAAATAACAAAATAGTAAAAAAGAGGTCTAACTCTGAAATATAATATCATATCTACCCAGAAAAATAATATGGTGAAAGCATGTAACAGAAAATATAAAATTAGAAGCAATATGTGTGACAAATGTCAGACGTGAAATGTTACTATAAAGCTCCACAAAATAATAGAAAAATTTTTCACCACCGCGCTCCGTTGAATGGAGCGCCAAATAACGAAATTATACAGTCAGTCTAAAGAAGAATTTAAATTTTATAAAATGGATTAAAGTTGCTTCAAAAACATGCACAGAAACAAGTTTTAATATATCACCGTAATTCAGCGTGAGATTTTAGGCTAATTGGTTTTCTAGGTCGTCTAGAGGATTGCTCGCCAACCAATGATCCCCGGGCGGGTTTGGTCCGAGAGTTGTGGTCCACAAGTCCGTAAACTCTAGACTACTCAGCGCTGTTTAAGAGTACAAAGACTCTATGCATCAACAAGTAGAAGTGAAGAGAGAAAGCATCTTTCATGCCTGTTTGAGAACAAGTGAATTTGATTGCTATAGAGTAGTAGAACTAAGCGAGTTCTGCACCAATACGTAAAATAGACGGAATCTAAATAAAATATCGAGACTACGAGAACAGGAGAACTATCCGGCGACGTCACACGACGTGTGTTTTTAAAAAACTCACTTTTAATCGCCGCGTTTTAACTGTTGCTTTTTAATCCAATTTAAAATGAGATTACGATGGGCGTTGGCAACACTAACACTTCCGCCTTGCGTATCTTATTGAAATGCTGAGATTTTAATAAACTACTAATGTGTGATCTAACCGGTCGGTTCTCATATTCTGACTGCTCTGTTATCAGAAATATATTCTTAAAAATCTTTCAAATCTATTTAATATCCGCATATTTTCCTACTGGCGCAGTAGGTAAAATGTATCTGTAACGAAGATCGGATGGAAAAGCTTACAAAATGTCGGATATATTTAGCCTTCTTAATGGGGTAAACTTTTACGTCTATGCATGTGGGAATGCGGGTTGTGAGTGTGTGTGTATGTGTGTGTGCGCACGTGTGTGCACACACACATACGCTGTCATTCACACGAACGCACACACGGACACCCAAAAACCGACACCCACACACACACACACAGATAGCGAATTTACTTCTAAATTTAGATATTTTTATTGTTTTCATTGTATTATTTAGCATAGTTTGTATTCCTTATCTTTTTACACACATGCATCCAAAAAGTATCAGGATTTTTTAAATGTTTATCGATAAGATTACTTTATGGTTTCTAAAGTCATTAGTTTAATAAAATATTCTCAATACGATAATCATTATGACCTACCCTGAATACAAGGCTTCTCGTAAATATGATACTACCTTCATGTAACAAGTAAACTCATTTACACTTAAAAACCTAAGTAACCGCCTAAAAGCAACACATACAAATATATGAACGCATCATTCAAACAAATTGGATTTTAGGTAACTATAGCATTTATTTTTATCTTCCCCCCTCCTCCTTCCCTTTTACAATAACATAGCCCCTCACGTAATATTTAAAGCCGTGCATGCAATGTAGTACTCCGAATATTTTTCTTATATTTCCCGGTCTCCAAGTTCAAAAAATATTGGCGGCCACTGGCTTAGAGTCTAGACTGTGAATGCTGTCTCTTATGTCCATCATGGAGGTACTCATCTCTCTGGATAACAGAGTGAACGATATGAGTCAACGACATGCGAAAATTCTCTTCATGATAAGACAAAACCTTACCAATAAGTAATTTCGATATATTATAGTATATGATAAATCATTTATGTCAAAATTATCTGTTCAATATTTTTGATAACTACACCAGGGCAAGAGATAAATAAGTAAAAATTAAACCAACTCGAAAGTGTAAACTTAAATCTTTGCTGTTCAATAAGTCGGGCAAAAGTCGAGCTATAACAATTCTCTAAAAATAGAAATTTTTATGATTTTTTTTCCCTTTCCTTTTGATGTATTTGACACGGATCTATGATCTTTAATATTTATGCAAAATGTGAGATAATATGAAGGTCTTAATAGCAAATTTGCAAAAAAAAACAGTACTAAGGTCACAACTCGATATGCTTTATAATGCATTTAAATTTTACAAGATTATTTTAATTATGACGGCTTTAATAAAATAATGACTTTAATAAATGTGATCCTGAGGGCTTTACCGAATATATGAACATACTTTGGTAAAAACTATTTCGAAAACTTAGTTTGGAGGATGATGGTTTGATGTAGAAATAAAAATAATGAAAGCTCACATGGCAGCGAAAGGATGATTGGATTGGGGAAACATATCTAAATGTAGGTATGTATGGATGTATACAACTTTCGACTGTGTTATGTAGGGTTATTGCGAGACCTGCTGTCACCGGTGGACGATTACCCTTCATCCATCCATCTTAAAAACCACGCTCATCTCTATGCAAAATATTGAATTTAAGCGAAAACCAATGAATACAACACTGAACATTGGTGAATGAATACCGAGTGGCTTGCAAGTGCGATGTTCAATAAGTGGTCCTTTCGGAGTGGAAAACGGACGGTCTATTCGGAAAAGAATCGCAAATCTCAAATTCTGAAACCGTGACATAGTATTACGTTATTTTTTCAATTTTCATTTGGAATTTCTGAGGTTGAGAAATAGATTGGTGTATTTTATACATTTAGGACTTGCCATTCAGTAATAATAATAGGTTGGTATCTTTCCATGCAACAATAAATTACCCTTTTTTTTCCAATATTTAACAAAATTAATTTTCCCAATTCTGTAGGGGAAAAGATAGCGGCATTAAAATTATTATTCAAGCCGCGCACTTTATTCATCGGTTAATCGCCAAACTTAAACAATCAATTGTACCCGACATTGCCTTCCCGCCATAAGCAGAATATTTAGCAGATTATTCCCGGGATTTTTTTAATACTCTGCCTTATCGCACATTGACAGCAGACTGTTTATCTCGCGACGATGTGCGACGCGACGATTGAAATGCAAATGAGCTGAGTGAATGCCTAATAATGAGAAAATCAATGGAGGAATGAAAGGCGACAGTAAAAGAAGTCTACTGGAAGATGTGGGCAGATCAAGGTTGAGATAGATAATAATATTCGAAAAACCCTGAGAATAGAAAGCGGTATTATTATCTTTGTTACAGGACTACGATCTGTACCTTGACATGCAGTAGAAATGGAATACTTTTATTTATAATAGTTGTAGATAGTATATATTAATAAAAGGCAGTGTCTAGACTGACTGACTGACTGACACATTTATCAACGCCAAGCCGAAACTACTGGGGCCAGAGACTTGAAACTTTACAGAAGGTTTTATTCTACTCACGAAGGTATGCTAAGAAAGGAATTTTCGAAATTCGGCAACTAACAGAGAGAAACGAGGAGTTGAAGTTTTAGTCGGTGGAATGAATGTCTCCGTGGTGGATTAGGATACGACCTCAAAATTCAAGGAACGAAATACCACTTAATAAATGGAGAAACACGTATTCGAGGGATATGCAAATATCAGGTCCTAAAGGGGTAAAATGGGTTACTGATATCCCAAAAAAAACTATTTCTGAGAAAAATGAGGGATACGTGTTTGACGGCTTTAAGAAAACCACCACTAACGGGTAAAATTGGGATCGTAAATTTTAGTAAGCGTATATCTGAAATGGAAAAAGGTTACAATTTGAAATTAGGGTAAATTTACCATGAAAATAAGAATAGACGTATTTGAGGTTTTCCCGAAAGTCGGCACCTAAAAGGGTGAGAAGTTTGTTGAGGATTTAGGCTGTCAAATGTTTAACTCTAGAACAGATTAACATACGAATTTGAAGTTCAAGGTATTGATTTCACTTTGAAAATTTAAAAAAAACTGTAAGAATTATATAGGAGGATGGTAATTCTTTTTAAAATATCATTTGAAATTTGGATGTAGAGAAAGAAAAAGAAACAATTTCAAATAATCATAATTGATAAATCAAAAGGCAGTTAAAACGAAATATGCGTTTAATTAAGGAGCTATGCAAAATTAAAAAAAAAAGATTTATGTGGTTCCAATTTTACTTGTCCCCGTGCTCTAATGAATCATTGTGTTAATAGAGGACTAGCCAGAAGTATAAAGATATCCGGAATGGAGAATTATGTACGTTTACTTTTCGTCCGTAATCCCGTGATTATGATAGAGACTTATTTCTCGGAGGACATTGACGTCAGAGTTCTCGACCTCCATCATTTTATAATTCCACGCGTGCGTTAACCCGCAGGAATGGTCGCAAGATAGATTATAATCCCAATTGCTACGTTTCCATGCCGTATGCGACGTTTCGTGATGGAAGCGCAGCTGCGATTTCAGAAGAGCTAACAATCTAAACAAGGGTAACACTATTCTGACAAATTAATCACACGTGACAACACGTGATTACATTTACTTCGTTTAGTGAGAATCGAATTTTTAATCAGCTAAAAACAGGTGTTTATCACCTATAGAAATAACTTATATTTAGTATAATTGTATGACTTATTTTATAACAATGTAATAGAAAAAAATATAAATTCTTAAATCAACCATAAAATAGCACCATATGACGTACTATTGTAAAAAAAATATATAAAAATTATAACATCATGACAATTATAAAAACCGTATAGTCACTAAAGACTGTATAGAGTCGATACTATATTTTTACGAAACAGATTAATGCATGACTCTTCGCAGGAATAAAGCAGAGGTTTTATTATATTACCTGTTATCTTCTCCCATCAACCTCAGTACTCATAAAACCTGAAGACTTAACACAATGAAGTATTAGTTATATGTGAATAGAATCCAAAACGGGGCTCCACTAATTTATCGATTCACCTAATTCCTACACTATTTCCCAAGTACCTACATAATCTCCATTTTATATCCTCCATTTCTTTCACCTAAACGGGTACACATAATAATGGCATATACGAAATTAATTATAATGTTTTTTTTTATATTTCAATCATCATCATCTAATTTTTATTGTAGCAGTGTATTGAATATGAAAATCAAAAACCATCGCTTTTATAAATAACAACAGGTTTTATTTCTGTGTTTACTAATTCACAAGTAAATAAACGGTGCCTTTCAAATAACCTTTTCCAAAAACTAAAAAAAAACATTTATCTTATCAAATCAAGTTCTAAATTTATTGCTATGTAAGTATTTATAGATACCTCCAAAAATAGTTTCATAGAATACTTTGATGCATTTTTAAAGAATTGAAAAAGTAGTTTTGTTTACAAATTGCAACATAAAAGCACAGGGTTTTTCGAAACTTAAAGCAAACCCCCAATGCATACATCACTAATTAAACGATTTATGTGACTCCAACAAAACGTATTCCACAGCAGCAACATAGATACCACCTGTTGGAGAGCAAACTTTCGATGTAATTCGAATTTCAGTATCTCTGAAGAGTGCGACAAATGCTAAGTTTCAAATCTGGCGAGACTTTCAGGTGATTCGCGAGGCGTGGAGCGTCTCTCTGAAAAGTGCTCAGGCCATGGCCACAGTCAAGAAACGCATTTATCACGGAAACTTGAAATGTGTTTAGTCTGCTGGCTGGAAAAATCGCGATTCGATGTAAGACTGCTGAAGTAATATTTTTAGGGTCGGAGGACTTAAACGCATAAGCCGAAGTATTGTGACTTTTAGCCTAAGTGCGTTTCAATTCAATTGCTATACACATTAGACACATAAGATAAGTCAAATCGTCAGTATTAAGATAGCAATATTTTTTCACCTTATCACTATTCCAAAAATTTGTAAGATTTCAGATTCACTTAATAGCTCAAGTCGACTTACTTAACTTAGCACAAACCAAATATCTCTAAAGGTATGTCCCCACTCGCGCGCTTTCGTCTTCATCTTTCGTCATCACTTTCAATTTGATCTTGCGTCTAGCGCATGCTTTATTGAATGCCGCAAGCGCATGCAGCTATACGTCTACACTTATGCGCTTTCTTCTATTCAATTGCGATCACTGACAGTATACGGTGGAGATTACGATAAACTAGTGTGAGCTTGTAGTAATCATTGATGTTCCTTGGAGAAGTATCACCGCAGGCTTTTTATCTAGTTTTTGACCAAATTTACATTAAAATTGTATTTTTGGCTCAGGGCAGACAAAGCGTCGTTCCTTTTTATGTTATTCTTATAATGTATTATGTATACAAATGTATAATGTATTAAAAATATTTTATTGTTAAAATGTATTATAATATGTGATATAATTCTGGTCCTATAATATAGGATAATATTGATAATGTTCGAAAAGTATTTTCTTTATCATACGCCATTTTGTGTCGCAAATTGCATGAATTGACGCACGCCTATCCACAGGGTGCCGGATCGGTGTGCGCTGAGGCAAGCGCTGTCGTTCAACTAGTTTTGACGCATGCCCTACTGCATGCGCTATGGTATTAAGGCGACATGAGACCTCAGAAAAATACCCGAAATGGGCGGATATGCGAAAAAATAGGCGGAGTCCATTATGTAGGGTTTGACCAATAAAAATCCAGCGTTGACGAAGCGTCAAGCGCAGATTCCACGTCCGCTAGCGCCGGGAACCAGACGCATACTAAAAGGTCAATCGCAGCTCTAGCACAGAATAACTCTCTTTACGCAATGGTGGTACAAGAGTGTTAATGGCAAAGCATATTTAGCGTAACTCTCAGAGCGCTCTCACGTTTTAATTAATTGTAATTCATTTAGGGCCTAAATAAAAACGTGGCTAAGTGCTGCCCAAGAAAATTAACCAGTAAATATAATGAAATCATAATAAAATTCACTCACCGCTTACATTGTAGGAGTAAACGCGCCTGAAAGTTTTCGAAGTCATTTTAAAGATTTAATGTCCAAGGCAATGAGCAACTTTTTGAGTCCAAATTTTAAATTGGTTCCTTATTAAGTGATTCACTTAGAAACTTTTTAAAATTATTGCTTATATTTTTCAAAAAACTCATAAAACTTAAATTCCTCAGATATGGTCGTTCCCAGGTATAATGTCGCCTTAAACGCATGCGTCAGAGGAACACGCATGCGTCACGAGTAGGGACATAACTTTATGCCGTAAAGTATTTTGTTTATGACTTGTATTATTCGGCGCAGCTATTTTCTTAAATCATTTTACTAGTTCTTATTAAAATATTTATTTTTCATTATTATTACACTATATGCATAAATAATAGCAATTTATTGGTTTCTCCAACATCAGCTAATGTAAAAATAAAAACGTTATTTTAACGTTAAGTCGAACGTTCAATTAATGACAAAGCTGCTTTCTCCACTTCCTTTCGTCAAAACTATAATAACCGAAGTTGTAACATTCTTATTTAGTAATAGTCATATTTTCTAACATTTGTCGTTTTCTAAGCATAAAAAGTTTTTTGTCCTGGCAAGTGTTTATTGAAGAAACTAGGTTAATATATTAATAAATAAATCAACTAAAAAAATAAATTTTATTTTATTACCTTACATAAACCCGAAACTAAAGAATTGATATAGATTTTGGCAACTGTTGATATGTTTTATAATTCTCATACAAAATATAAATATCCATATAATAATACAATATAATTACTATTAGTGTACTAACTTTAGAAAATTTAGCTTAACTTTAGAAAAGCTAGGCTATACTATTATATGAGATAGCTCTACTTAAAATTCTGTGTAAATTTTATTCAATTCAAATACAACAGGACATTCTCACAACAAATGCATACAACACGGCGATTCGTTGCTAAAAAATAGATATTCCCCGAATAATGACCTCTTTTGGTTAAAGGCATTTTACTGTTTTGGGCCCCAGGGCATATAACTCACACTTTCAGCAAAATGATATCGAAACAGCAATCGCGGCAGTTAACGCTGACTTAAATACCATACAAGGGTGGTCTAAATGCCATGGCTTGCTCCTAAATCCCTCTAAAACACAAGCGATCATCATCGGGAGCAGGTTCTACACCTCGAGGATCGACATGCACTCCATAACAAAAATATATATTGAGACGGAGGAGATTCCTTATAGCATGCAGGTGAAGAACCTTGGTGTCCATTTCGACCAGAATCTGTCCTGGCAGCACCATATTAGTGAGATGAGAGGAAAGATCTTTAACAGATGTCATTCGCTGAAGAAGCTCCAAAATTTTCTCCCGGAGAAAAGTAAAAAGCCAATCTGTCAATCTTTGCTTCTTCCACTTCTTCATTATGGCGACGCCGCCTTCCTCGATCTGACAGAAGAGCTGGCCACCAAGGTAGAAAGGCTACAGAACGTCTGTATCCGCTTCATTTTTGGCCTCAGAAAATATGACCATATTACGGAATATCGTAGCAGACTGCAGTGGCTTACCACCAGGGAGACGAGACAGGTTAGAACTCTCTGCCTCTTATATAGAATCCTCGCGGATGGCGTGCCGCTTTATCTTGCCGATAGGTTCACCGCGTTATCGGCGCACGGCCGTCCCCTGAGATCAGAGGGCAATAACCTGTTATCCATCCCTGGTCATAGCAGTGATTTTTTTATATACTCCTCCTCCGTGGAAGCTGCACGACTCTGGAATGCTTTACCAAATGATGTTAGAACAGCCCCCAGCATCTCCTCGTTCAACGCCAGGCTCAAGGAGCATATAACCCTAAAATCCATGAATTAACCAATCCACCTATCCCCCTTCCATTTCGCTTCCCTTTCCTTCCTTCCTCTCCTTCCTTTCCTCTGCGTCCTTATTTAATTTTAGTCATTTGTTTTCTTTTTTTTTATTATCTGTCTCTTTCTAGTTTCTGTTTGTTTCTTTTTATCATTTGTATTTTTATTGTTCTTTTGCGTAGCCAACGTTCTAAATTTGTTATAAACTTAAGCTATAGGTTAGCTGATAGGCATTGCTGCAAGGCAATAAGCTCGCCTTTTTTATTTAAAATAAGGAGTTTTTTATTATTATTATTATTATTATATAACCTATTAGAAGATGAAATTAAAACAATTCAGACTAAAGATGCCTTTAAGCAGCAGAGCCATATGCAGCTAATAAATGAAGGTCGTGAAAAGAGCCACAAATTATTTGACTGTCTAGTATGATTTTTATTTTTATCCTTTTTTTATTTTTATTTTTTTTATTTTACTGAGTAGGTATTTATCTACCTATCTATTTCCTATTAATATGATTTCGATTTTTATTTATTTACTCGACAATTTTATGATTATAATTTCAAATACTTCTTGATGATATTTTAATTTATTCTTTAACATGTTTATGACAAAGATATAATTTAGAATTTTTGATTACTTTTGTGTGCACAGGTAAAATATTTCCTGGTACACTAGGCCTAGTTAGGCGGTGTTGACGTAGTAACCAAGATGCTGCAGTGTGCTCTATTTTTCGCTACTGGTCCAAACCCATTTTTTTTTTGTAATGCTGCAGGAATTTTTATTTTGTGCTTTACCTTTATTAAGTAAAATAAAATAAATAAATAAATCTACATCAGCAGAACAAAATAATAAAAACTACAATATTTCAACAACGGTGAAGCCGCGGGTAGAGCTTTGAATTTAATAAATAAACAATCTGCCAAGATTAGGTAAGAAAGGGAAACGATAAGTGAAAGGCGAGAATGTGTGATTTATTTTGTTAGGAAAAGAAGTGCATTATCACTATCGTCTGTGTTTCTCCTAAACAAAAGATAGAAAATTCTGCTAATATCCTTGAAACACTCGGCTTATACACAGCATCACGTGACGCAAGAGCAAATCGTCCGTAAAGTAAGTGAAGGCATGTTTAGTAAGTTCGAGGTAAATGGTGAAGAGCACTTGCCAATGTCAATAAAGGTTCAAAGACGTGCGGGTACGGTAAGTCCCTTAGGAGACAGCAGAAATGTTTTGTCCGTCCGTTTCGCCCGTGAGTAATTCATTGTTTCCTTGTTTTTATCTTTAATTCCATTGTGGAGCGGAAGGAATTCGACATCAGCAATAATTATATCTAAGAAACACTTTCCTGCAGCGGCGTACTGTTATCCCGTTTTCTCATATAAACAGGATAATATTATTATACAGATTTTCTTACTTTTTGATTCCTTCGTTTTTTTCCTTCAATAGAAAAAGTACATTATACACTGTAAAAAAACTATTAAATATCTATAGAGCAGAGGACATAATTATGTAAATGGTCTTCGGGATCTCAAATCCTTTTTTCAAATGGTGATTCTGTGGATCAATTTGCACAACCGAAACTGAAAAATTAGGTTTTTTTAATTTTTATTTGTATGTTAGCAGATTTGTTTAACAGGTTATTAGGTATTATACATGAAAAATGGAGTGAAATGTAATATATACCATAACTTTTTGTGATGTAGGTTTTGGGTACCGAGGAGAAACCTTTTTTTGATGTAGATTTTGGTTACCAGGGAGAAAGCATTTTTATTTCAACTTTAGGATATTAAATATTTTTTCTAAGTAAAGAAGTTATTTTTTTTCATGTATAATAATATGCCTTAAAGAAAATACTCACAACTCAAAAAAAATGTTCCCATAAAACCATGTTTTTAATTTTTCTACTTATTTAAATGTCCCTTATTCAAAACCGTCTTTCTTAAAATGTCAGCTTTCTTCAAAACATACTCTTGAATAGTTTCGTGTACTTTTCTCAGAGACAGATACATCAGTGAAAAGATATTTCCAGGAAACAATAAAAAAACCATTATTTAAATAGGCGCATAGTTTGCGTTTTTTAAATAATAAATGAATAAAATCCATAGTTAAAAGATATTTTTATGAAACAATAAAACAAAATTATTTTAAAAGGTGCAAAATCTGCGTTTTTTTTAAGTAATAAAAAAACATCATCCATAGATATTAGATACTCTTTATTTGTGTGTCGTGTGTGATTTTTTGTTTGACATTAGCGAAGATGCAATAGCAAAGAGTTAATATACAAATTTATTACAAATATAAGTAATGAAAGGACCCTAACAAGTTACCGTAGTCATAAGTTTTAGTTTTGTAAAAGAGGCGAAGAAATTAATTCGCCTAGATACAGGACTGTACAGTCCTAGATGGGCGGGCACTGAGCATTTGTTACAGTTGCGTGTTCAATTTTTCCGAGTTACTTTATAACATTGGTAACAATGTGGCCATATGTATACATATAGATTTAATAAAGTATTTATATTTAAAAAAAACTATTCGATAATTGCTGATATTAACATTACTGTGGGGGGTATTTTCAAAGCTTCTACGCAAAATGTATCGTGTCAATAAAAACTTACACTTTTATAACTAAGATATTAATAAAAACATTGCCATCTACAAATATCAGTATAGGTTTAATTTTATTGATATCAGTCTTAAGAAATTAAAATTATTTGTTTAATTTATATATAATTATTTCAAAACCTTTTATGACCCAAAAAATTCTTCTGTACTTAAATGGTTTTTGTCGATGTATCAGATACTTTAAACGATGTTTAATTATAACTGTAGCGATATGTATAAGAAGAGACATACCTTCGCCAAATTGGTATTTGGAGTTTCTTAGTGAGTCATCAGTATTCATTTGTCACCACTTTAAATTTGTCATGACGAAATTATTACTCTATTATTTTGTTGCTTATTCTGTAGAAAAAACTTGGGAGGGATGTTTAAAAATTGATATAGGTGGTAATTTTGCTTGATATAGGGTGTTCAAAAGTATGAAAAAATGATTAAGCGATTATATTTAAAAAACTAAGCAAAGAGAACTAATCTAGAGAGTTTCGAGTGAGACGCGAAGAATTCAGATCACCAGCGACAACGAGGCACTTGTCAGATATAGGCTCTTGTCAGATATAGATCCGATGCTAGAATTTTAAAAATAATTTCGCCTAGGTAAGATTATGCTTTTAAACTTTTATGCGGTAAGAGTTTCTACACATATAATTCGATCCGGCGTGTGTAAGGCGAATGTTCACGATTAGTCGTTCCGTGCAGCGCCCGGAACGACTAATCGTGAACATCGACGCCGTCTTAAATTATTTATCAGTAATAGTAATCGCCAATAGATGGCCGCTAATATTTAATTTATTAGTATAGTTTTATTAGATATATTATATTAAAGTGAGATGTTACAGTTATTGGTAAAATTTAATTAAAGTAACTCGTACGTAATATTTAGGTTTTTAGTAGTTTCGATATAAGTAGATTATATTTTATTGCTATATATTGAATATTTATATGTTAAATATTAATGCTACGCAAAAAGTGAGGTATAATAATATTATTAATCATAATAAAGCACTCGAACTCATCATCAAAAGCTTGAGTGCTTTATGATTGTCCTTGGCTGTTTAAATTTTCCTTTACAAAAATATATCAGAGAGCTAAGACCGTAAAATATGTTATAATTATGTTTTGTCACATTTGATTATCTCATTATTGTATAAATATTTCAATGAGTCTTTCATAGATATGTGTAAAGATAAAAAATCTTTATGGTATTTCTTACTTAGCCACTTGTGTTGTGTCCTTTCTTTGTGTGTATCGTCAGTGTTTTGTGTTTTGGTGTTGTTTTATAGCGCCATTTTTGGTAATAATAACACTAACATAAAAGTTTCTCACATTGAAATTATTTTATTCCTTGTTTATTCAGCTGCCTTAAATATGTTTATGTATATAGAGCTAAGAAGCATTAATGGTTTAAAAAAACAAAACACCTAAATTTAAAGTTAGAATTAAAAATGTTGGCTTACCGATCTCTGCATTATACTAGCGAATATACATACATAACTAGGTCCTAAACTATCTTAAACTACGCCTATCTTGAAATGGTTTAAGTAAAAGTAATCACTATTTACGTCGATTGTCGCAAGACTAGCAGATAAGAAGAATTCCATTATAGGACATCCCCCGATCGTGACCGCATCCCCCCGATCTAAGCGAAACCACATTTAAGAAAATGTATTTCGATGCGATCGCATTTGCTACGTGAGCGTCGTATATTTTAAACGGAAATTAGCGTATAAATCTCGGCAAGATGGGTCTTCAAAGAAAAAAAGCTTTCTTATTGAAATGTTATGAAGGTGGATCGAGAAACAAAATACTGATATTTATCATCTGGATTAAAAGATTGCACAATGTTATTGCAATTACTATTTATCTATCGGAAGAACTATTAAATAAATTAAACTGTCTTTCAAAGAACTATTAAAGAATAGTAGAGGTCACTTTTTGGAAACTATTATTGGCTAGATACTAGAATTGACTATATAGGGTATTATGTAGATTGGTCAATGCTATAGGACGTTTCGTTAACCCTTCTTCGCCGGCGACATGCATTAGATTTTGATAGATTTTGAAAGCGAGAATGTTATGAAAGTAGCTGAAGTAACCTAATCAGGTCGTTACCACATTAGTCAATTGACTGATTTTTCTTACAGATAAAGCTGCAATTCTAAGTGTATTAGCCAAAATAGACACATGAGTACCCGTTAAAATTATTTAGAGTATTGAGTAGTTGTCAAAAACTGGTTATATCAATAAATTCAATTATATTATTATCTCATGTTAAGTTCGTTTACACCTTTCTTACATTGGGAAGATATTCATAGGATTAAGAACTTAATAGTAAACCGGAAGCAAGTCTAAGACAAAAGACAGCGTTGCGTGTACATCGTCCAAGTATTCTTTTTCCGATCAATTTTGAAAATGAGAGAGGCATTATCTGGAAATAAAATCATGTCCGACTTATTTTATTGATCTGTAATTTAAACTAGAAATAAAAGAGAACTTAAAATCGATCCCTATGGGACACCAAATTTCACAAGCGGTAAATTTTACTGTATTCCATTTTTATCCTATTTTCTTTTCTATCCTGTTTACTAAGTATGACACAATTAAATCAGAAGTAAATTACATCTGCATAGTAGGAAAATATCCTTTTGTGTAGATATTATATTTATTTATTTATTTGTTGTTTGGTTATTCGTTTATTACTAATCTAAATTACAGAAAACCAATCCATTGATAAGGTAAGTAAATAAACATACCAACTAGTAATTATGTATGCAAATAAAATGCCAGCTATCATTAAAAAAAAAAAAATTGCCTGTAATTTAAACAGATGTGGGTTGGTCATATAAATCTGGTGCCATAAAGCTTTAGTCTATTAAGCGCTACAAAGCACGCGCCAACAAGTTCCCCCTCATAAAGTTAGAGTGCGAGAACGGCTGCGTGAAAAGGTGCTTTGATCGGTCACGATGATAATTTTTAGGCACAAAAAGAACCACCTTAACAAGTTAGTTAGAATTATCAGTTATCCCTCGAATCTGATTAAAAATATAGGACGTGATTAGCATTTTTCTTGAGACAGAGAAATGTAGAGCCAGCCAAATGTAAATTATAGGTTGCTGGACATAGGGTGCTTCATATATAATTTAAGTTGCTGTTATATAGCCCACTTAAATTATAGATTATGTAAAGCCAATATAAATTCATAATTATATATAACCAATATAAATGATATATTATATACAATATAAATGATTAATTCTATATAGCCAATATAAATTATTAATTATATATAACCAATATAAATGATAGATTATATACAATATAAATTATAAATTATACATAGCCAATATAAACTAAAGATTTATATGTAGCCAATATAAATTATAGATTATATATAGTTAATATAAATTATAGATTTTATATAGTCAATATAATTAATAGATTATATATAGGTAATATAAATTATAGATTAAAAATGGCTAACATAAATGATAGATTATATATAGACAATATAAATTATACATTATATAGCTAATATAGGTTATAAATTATATATAGTCAATATAAATTATAGATTTATACATAGCTAATATAAATTATAGATTATATAAAGCCAATATAAAAATAGATTATATGTATCCAATATAAATTAAAGATTATTAATTGTAAAAAACATATAGCCAATATAAATGATAGATTATATATAGCCAACATAAATTGTACAATATATATAGCAAATTCAAATTATAAATTATATATAGCCAAATTAAAGTAAACATCATATATAGCTAAAATAAATTATAGATTTATATCAATATATGTCATATGTAAATGCAGTCGGATACAAACATGGATATTATCCGAAAATATAATATAGAAACTTCAAAAATAGAAAGTTTTCTCTTATATGCGACCCAAAATTTTATTGTAGTCTGATCAAACTTCCAGGTTTATGACCTTATTTTCTAGTATCTATTATTCCATCGATTTTACAATAAAGCCGTTTGGCATTTAACAAATTTTTACTTTGTTTTTGAGAAGTTGATTTCCAGACCGTGAGGCTATAGACACTATTCGCGTAAAATATTCAATTATATCCTTTATCCTTTAAAATTTGTACTTCAAGTTTGTCGTATTATCTTCGAGTTGATAATAAATGCTACTCTAATATTTTTGCTTTTTTTTTATATGTAATGAAGATATTTTTGTTTATATCAAAGCTATTAATCCCGCAATAAAAGTTTATTCGCACAGCGAGATACTATAGAAAGTATTCGAATAAAATGTTCATTTATTTTCTCCACTGCCACCAAAAAAATCATCAAAAATTTGTACAATTTCCAGATTGACCTATCATCTGCGAATTGATAATAGGTGCTACTTTAATAATATAAATATCTTTAACATGTACTGAAGATAATTTATGATTTCATAATCAAAGTTATTAATTCCGCATTAAAATGCCAGACCGTGACGTGACACTAGAAACTATTCGCATAAAATGTTGATTTATTTCGTTCACTGCCACTAATAAAAATCATCCAAACATTGTACGATTATAAGTTTGACGTATCACCTGCGTATTAATAATAATTGTTTCCATAGTAATATGCACCTTTTTAATATGCAATGAATATAATATTTTAATTAAATTATCAAAGTTATTAATCCCGCATTAAATATTTACCTAGTATTCATTTTCATATCTCTTTATCGCACTCCCTCATTCCTGTTCATACTAGTAGATGCATACTTGTCGTATTCATAAAAGAGCTCCTGATTAATTGGTTACCTTACTTCGTTATTCTGCTAGTCGGGGCCAAATTGCTTTTTGGATCACATTTGGCTCATAAACAACAACAGCAAGCGTAGGAGACGAATTCAATCTCTGCTAAATCGGCTTAATTTACATTCAAACTAAACGCGCAATCTACATTTCGTTCGAGCAGTCAAGTTCAATGTACATTAGACGGAGTGTAATCTTGGTTAACGTAATGATTGCATAATCAAATTGCAATTAGATTGCAATAAATTGAATTGCATTGCTTAATATGGATGAACGGCTGAAGTGAAGAGATACGCTTTATTTTATTTAATTTGGACTAATGTCCAAAATTACGATTTACTGATAAGTTTTTTGTATATATTGCCCTAATAAAGACGAGTGTACCGTGCTTAAATAAAAAGGATTGTTCCAAGGTTAAAACTGGAGCTGTCAACTACAACGGGCGAACCCGTCACCTCAGGAAGTTTTAACGATATTTGATCGTCCCAATTGTAGTCTTTTACACTACACTGATTTCGACCCAAGTGTAGAAGACTTGGGTCGAAATCAGTCCACTGTCTAGTTACGCCATTCGCCCGTAAGAAGCTAACGCCTTACCGTGAGATAACAAGGTCAATCACCCAGCGGGGCCGACACTCGCGCCCTTACTTCCAGTTGAACCAGATTACACCGGTTTTCTGACTGGTTAAAGGTTCGAGGTCGCTTGCACGGTCCTCTCACTTACGTAACGGTGATTCAGTGTCTACCGAATATATCGCGGACTACGTCTGTCTATGCAAATAGATTCTGCATAAGTAATCAAAGGTGACCCAACTGCTTAGTAAAGATTTTCCATCTTTTATTTATTGAAACTCGTAAATATGCCAAGGGAAGAAAAGGTTAAAAGCGCTGAAATATTTAGGAAAGAGTGGCTGTTGAAATATAGGTATAACTAAAAACTGGCGCCATGAAAGAGTCTCGTAGAATAAAAGAGGAGCAAAATGTAAAGTTGAGTTGGTCAATATGAGTTGGCCATTTTCTATTTCACTTCGCAGTAACAGAAACTAGAGGCAGCTGCCAAAAGTTTTACAGCTGGTCATGAATATTAAAATTATATTGCAATTTTAAATATTTCATATGGAATGAAAAAATGAGGATTTTATCGACGCCATCCTAGTATTTCCGAATTTTAACCCTTAACTTTACTAGTTAACTAAGATTACGTAACTAAACTTGTGGGGTATTTTTAGACTACAATTATATTTTAGATATTTATGTTTATTTTAACATTTATATTTCTATTTATATTTCATTTATATTTCTGTTCATAATATTTAAATAAAATAAAACAGCACTTAGACGCAACAAAAATTTTTTTTTAAAAATAAAATTGCAACGAAATAATTTATATAGCATGCCTAAAAATACATCAATCTTCTCAATAATCCCATATATTGAGAAAACTATATAAAAGCATATGAAAAAAGGTACATAAAAACTTTTGAACTATTTTTGGATATTTTGTGATAGCCCTTATTTCCCATATATGACAAAGCTTTTATTTTAAAATAAAATTTACAAAATTTTCATAATTACAATGTGTTTGGACAGTAATTTCAGTCGTAACTAAGATTGTATTTATTTGTTATTTATTAAGATAGTCAAAGTTAGTATGAGTTGTTGTGTCTAGAATCCAAAATGGCGGTAATTATACTATCACAAAATCAAATTCTATCCATTTAATTTATTAATAATAAATGCAAACGGAGTTGCCAATGAAAGCACCGACCGAAGACTTCAAACTCCGGACTAACGGCTGGCTGTGGTAGGTTTAGAACCGCTCTCTTACCACATGTGGGCGTACACCTTACCACCCACTACATGAATGGAGTGAACTCCACCTTCGAAGCCATAAAATTTTAATAACGGTTTTATATATTTTTGATTGATACGGTTGATTATTTCTATTAATTTGAAACGTCCGTAGCCAGGTTGAAACACTGGTTCCCATCAGATCACCGAAGTTAAGCAGCATCGGGCGGGGTGAGTACTTGGATGCGTGACCATCTGAGTACTGCCACGTGATGTTATAAGACCCGTCTGCCTGTAAGATAATTGTTGTTAGATATTCAGTTGGACCGTTATCGTAAGCGATATAAAAGAGTTATAAAACCTGGAGAGACCAAGACCTTTAAATAGCTGAAACAGAGATTTGCCTCGTAGGCCATACCTTCGTCCTAAGTAATATTAGGTACCTACTAACTTATTTTTTTTTTTTACAAAAGCCATTTATCTATGATAACTTTTCGGGTAACTAATAGTTATTCTATTTTTAAGTCAGTTATTCTTTTGGTTACCGTAGTATGTTATTGCTAGGATATTTTCGTGTGTGCACTTATGTAAAATTTTAAATTTTTGGGTTATTTTCGAAAATGGGGTCTCGTGCCGGTATTATCCATTAAAGCTTGCGTTCTGGCACTACAGTTAACGCAAATGTGTAGGTACTGTCAAGAACTGCAGACAAATATGGACAAGCATGCGATTAAACAACCGAGCCCGGTTAATGGATCTTCGCCACTGCTGTACATAAAAACACATCAGAGATATCCACATTAAATCTCATCGAAAACTTTATACCAAACAAAGCCCGTGAAAGACCAATGCATCAAATATCAAAATATTAGCTGCCAATCGAATATAAATGTCAAAATGGTAATTTAAAAAGCGTCTCGGGTAGAAACGTTCAATCACCCCCCACTCTGGCCCCGACGCGTGCTAATGGCACTAGCAAAGCCATAAATAATTGTATTGTTGGTGTTTTTGCCGGGCGATGCTGAGCACTTCTCTCAATAAAATTCTCGCCATAAGATGCGGTCGCACACATACACATAATAAATCTGGATTAGAGTGTATTTTAACGGGGGATGAACTATATTTTAAATAAACCGCTCTTGGGCCGTTATCGTAAAGTGGCATGGCAGAAAATAGCATTTAACCTTTCAGTGGTGGCGTCATTTGTTATGATATGAGTAGTGGAGCTCTATGTAAGAGGACGGATATTTATTCAATTTTATTAAAAAATCCTAAAATCAATTTATTAACTATTTAACTTATAAGTTATCGCTAATATACTCGCTAATTACCATACTCAGTGTGAGGTAAATACCAGTGCTGTTTTGATAAAGGTTCTTTTTTTTTATTATTTTTCATATATTTACAAAAAAATATTTCGTTTCACTGTTTCAAATAAAACGCAAATTTCATATGATATTAATATAAATTATTTAGTTTTATGAAGATGTTAAAAAATTATTATTGTTAAATATAAAAAAAAAACGAGATAATCATTAAAATCATAACAATCGTTAAATAATAAAAGTTGTAGGAAATATTTATAAAATAAATTTAAGTCAAAATATGTTATAAAAATAAAAAGCCGAATTTACGCTTGTTTACATATGGACAACTTATGTTGTTAGAGATGATGATATAGTGAGATAGTGTAAATTGTGTTTGTGTAAATGTGTTGCTATTTTTGAAATGTCACGAGAATACTTTCAGTTTCCATTCTTAATTTAATAATTAACCACCGAATTAGACTTTTCTTAAGGACCACCTGTGCCAATCCTGAAATATCGAAGGGTTTTCCTAAAATAGTAATTAATCTCGAAGCAAGGTAATGATATTGGTGCTGTCCAAACGATGTAAATCTCCTGGGCACTACATATTGTGGTACCTGCGTCGATCTTGTGTTCTTATCAGGGATCGATATCTCTGCTTTCCTTTCTGAGCTAGGTTAAAATATGTACACTTATTTTTAAATGATTTTGTGTTAGGATAAGGATTTTTTTTTGTTATTTGTAATTTTAATTATGGAAATAAATAAATTATTAACCCTTAAATCCATTAATATCCATTAAGGTTGGGAAATAAAATGCCTTAAAACATTTTATTCTACCAAATTAAAAAAAAAAACAACTTGTCATATCAATTTTACGTCATTTTTTGTCAACAAATTAGTTCTATATGCATTTTATGAAACTTGGAATATAATAGTATAAAATAGGAAAAAATGTAACTGCATGGAACAAAATCACATTAAAACAACTAAATTGCTTTATCTCACCACATATTTTAACTACTTTAGGTTTCTTCGCAAGAGGGTACGATATTACCAATTGTCCCTTCATGAGTAAATCGTTTCTGTCACCCCAAGACTTTCCTTTCAAGCAGACAAACCCCTACCCCACACCCACCCACCTTTCCCACCAAAATACCTTTCCCCTACAACTCCCTCCCCCCTAACCCCTTCCCCCAAACCCCACACCACCCCTCCCCAACGCTCTCCCCCCCGCAATGCCCCCATCCCCCTAACCCCACATCTTAAACACAACCCTTCCCTAAACCCAACCCCTCTACCATCAAACAAACCCCCATTCCCCTCCCAAACCCTCTACCTTATTTCAACCACAATCTTTTCAACTCTTTCCATGACTAAATGATGCCTGCATGCAAAATTTCAGCTCAATCGAATAAAGCATTTGAACGCTATAGTGGAGAAATACACACACCCCCACGTCACACAGAAGTGCGTTCATAATCTTTCCTTTGCCAGGAAAGTAAAATTAAAATGCTTGTAATTATCCGTAGAATACATCTACATTAACAAAATTGGTTAGGTCCATGATTTCCTATTTTAGCACATTGTGCGAAGTCCTTCGCTAAGGGCGGGCGCGTCGCTGCTACGCGACGCGCTTTTAAATACGGGCATCGCATTCTATGGCCCTCACGTCCGTGACTAAATAAATCGCAAATGTGTAAAATTTGCGGAGCTCCTTCTGCACGCGACATTGAGCACTTTACCACGTTTTCGCGCTCGAAGTTCCTGTGTTTCATTTTATAATATCTATACGAGTTCCGGTGACGCGCACTAACCTAAGCGGTATCGAGATTTTACAAGTTTGATTTTTATCAGCTAAATAACTATTCAGCAATCTTCAATTTGGTTTTGCAACCACATAGTGTTTATGATGTGGCTACCGTTTAAAAGCCATGCCTATCTGCAAAAGCCTATGCATTATAATTTATTTCTCTATGGGGAAAACGATGGCGCAACGCCCTCTATAGATATCATGATTAACGTTCTTTGGTGGAGTTTGAAGCAATAGATGTCAAAATATTCGGCGACCCATTCTTCAGTGCCAGTATCTTGAGAAAATTTATTTTGGTATGTTTCATAGTGAAAATATGGTATATTTTTGGAATTAGTAGCAATATTCAAAACAAAATGCGGATGATCCAATTTTCCCGAACCCGTTATTACATTACATTTAAGTCGTGTCCAATTGGCGGCCAAAAACCGCTCTTGGACGTGTCAAAATATTTATGTTTTATGGTGATAAATATTTCCATTCGACTAACTATGTCATCCGCATCAGAAAATTTGGTGAATTTTGTGGAAAAATAAAATGATTGAAATTATTATTAATTTCTAAAGTGGTTTTTGTGGATTTTCTACATATTTTTACACTGAAAAGTTACTTTACTTTTTTTGTTTTACATAAAAATGACCAACTTTTATAACAATACTTTGAAGGATTATAATTGAAATGGATTAAAGAAGATTATATTTACCCTAGAGTGTCGTGTTTCTGGACGACCTATTTTTGCCTTAAAAGTTATTTTCAAATATTGCCTCAAAAGGTATTTTCATGGTTTTTGTCAAATAACTTACTACTCTGTTTAAGTGGATTCTAAATATTTAAGTGGATTCTATTAAAACCATCATTTTTATAGATACCATCACCATCGGGAGACGTCGAATACCACGGGCGAATCCGTCACCCTTGCATGGCTGGGCTGGGCTGGTAAAACAATATGTAATTGTTCTTTCAGTCTGTAGTGAACTTAGAAGACTTGGAGACGTAATCTTCTATCTAGCTCTACCAACTAGCTCGAGAAGAATCCAACTCTTAACCGTACGGCGCCAGTTATACCCGACGGACATCCACGCGCCCTCGCTACCAATTATGGTCGGATTTCTCTTACCTCCTGACTGGTTACGGGTTCAAAGTCGCTTGCGCGGTCCTCTCCCTAATGTCAGCAGCGATTCGCTCGAATCACCAAAGCGTCCTTTACCCTTCATGTACCACTCCGGATCTCGTGGCCAATTGGTCGCTTCAAGAGCGGCTGTAATTAGGTAAACAGCCACCCATGCTCTATAGGAAACAAAGTCGTTTGCAGACTCCCCCCGTTATCTGTCGGAATGCACAGTCGATTGGCTTACGCCGCACGGTGCGGAGAGTCCTACCCGGACTCGAACTTTTACTAGGAGACTACCGGACGGGTGCTGACCCGTGAGTAGGGCCGACCCTAACACATGGGTCATAATGGCCTAACTGCTCTGGGCATATTAGCTTCCTCAAACTCTTCGTCGATTAGTCTACCGAGTGTGATGGATGCGTCGGGTATGGAGAGGGGTGTTCAAATGTCTCTTTCTTAGTATTTCTTAAATATCTCGAAAACTTTTAAGATTAGCCTTATATCTACTCCTAGAATATTAAATACTAAGAATAATCTAAGAATAACATTTCGTTGATTTTTACTCTAGAACTAATTAATACTCAATGAATAAGAGGATTAAAAAATGTATAAAAATAAGTAATAAAAGTATTGTTTATCGATTAAATAAAATTGTTTTAAAAAAAATACACAGTAGCTTCATCTTCTCCTTTATTCAAACCACGGGGTACTGAAATAAATGCCAGTTCGCAGTGTACGAGAACAACTAAACGTGACAGTAAATAGGCTGAAGAAGAAGTAGAAGAAAATAACAACAAATGTCGATGTGATGAGTTAAAACTACCTTATTTAATTTAGTAGCGTACCTAATAACTATACAGCAAAAGGATTATTTACTATTTCCTACTCTCCATTCACTAAGTTTCAATTCCCACGATCCCTTATCTCATATACACCACACATTAATAAATCTAGTTTTATAATCGCCAAATACGTGTTTCCTAATTGCCTAGGTTTAAAGGGTAAATATCATAAATTAGAAACCTTGCCATTATCGTTTTAATAGGATTAGTGAGTGTTTACGTGTGAAAATAAATTGTGCAGACTCCATTCCACAGTCACCTCCGTATATCGTACTAAATTTACAAATGATACATAGTTGAGGGCCTGAAAATTTCATATTTCTGTTAAATCCACTGTGAATAAGTCATGTATCTGTGGATTGTGATCGATCAGCGATCCCTCTGGAGTCAACATATCGATCTAGTATGCGACAATTTTAACCAAAATTACCCTTAATATTTGATGCACCCTCGTAATTAAATATTTTTTGAGGGATGACTTTAGAGAATACTTCAGCCTTTTTTTTTTGCATGGGAATCTATGCAGCAAGACAAATCGTAAAAAAACAGGTTCCTGATGCAGAAGTAGAACAACGTGTATGTGTGGAAACCGACGAACACAAGTGTTATTTTGTCATTTCTTCGATAAACTGAATCGTGCGAATCGGTCAGAACCTCGAAATGACTCCATAAGCAATATCTCTTGGATTGCACTAATCATGGTGATAGTCATATGCACTAATATATTCAAAATTTTCTTCAAATCTTTAAAAAACACGATTTATAAATAAATGAATTATTGATGTATTAAAGTTCAATAGCTATATTGAGTTGGGATGAGGTGGGATATTTTGACAATTTGTCAAAAATTGTTATATATTTTTGGACCTAAATTACGAATCCCTAAAACTATATTTTTTTGTCATGTCGTTTTAGAAATAAACAAAATAATAATATCTGCGATTATATTGATCAATATATTGCGATTAAGCGGCGTATAATTAAATATTTTTAATTTGTTTCGTTATGTTGACTTCTTGGTATAATTTATGATAAAGGTATATTTTATTCGTTTTATTTTTACGTGTATTTTTGAGAAAATTAGATGAAATAACATGGTTTTAATTTTAGATTTTTTTCCCCGAAAGACGTTAGTAGTTGTTTTTCTTTTTTAATGCATTGTTTTCAATTAAATTGTACATATAGATAAATACGAGTATAAATGATGTCTATCGGATGACTATATTAGCAATATTAGTGAGCAAAATTAAAATTAGAGAGACAAGGCAAGGAATACCCTGGCACATATTTTTTCAATATGCTACCTCCACATCCCTAAGACACTGAAAATTAATGCATATTTAAACAGAAGTTAAAACAGTTCCTTTAAGAAAATGCTTTTTACACTATTGAAGAATACATAAAATTGACCACGGGCGATAAAATTAAAGATGTAAAAATTGATGTTACTTCAAAATTAGTATAAATTGTAATTTTATCCTAAGTTTCTATTCTTTATTTTATTTCATTTGTTTTAAATTGAATGCGACCACATATTAATATTATTTTGACTCATATTATCGTTTTTATTTGTTGGCAGTTTTATTTAGATTTTAACTAGCTTATGTTTTTTATTAATTTCGAAATGACATTTAAATCTGTACCTTTATAAGAGAGGTTTTGGTAATTTCTATATTTTATTAATGCCTAGTATATAAGTTTTCTACAATCTATAAATATTTTTGTGAAATCAAATGAACTATGAACTAACTAATCAAATTAACTATGAACTATAAATAGGATAGAAAACGAATTTACCGCGTGGAATTTGTGGCACCCGACGTTTCGGGGACGTTGCAGCCGCCGTTGTCTAGGGTAGACTGAAGAGCTGTCGAGCTGTATTTATAATGTCAAACAACCGCGATAGTCTTCGATTTTATAACTATGAACTATCTTCTTTTTTACTTATTCCTTCACCGTTCATGCAGCTAGACTATGAAACCAGCTCCCGTCAGACATCAGAAACGCACCAACGGTTTCTACCTTTCAAGTGTCTCTGTAAAAGCATTTCATGTCCCTAAATTCCTAATTATCCTAGGTCTCATTCCATCCTCTCCTATCCTTCGCTCCTTGCGAATTATTCCAAATCCTAATTTTATTTAAAAAATGGCATTTTTGTTACTTGACTTTTTCTTTACTTTTACTTTTTCTTGATTTTTTTGATTTATCTCTTGGCACCTAAATTTTGACACTTCCACGAAGGTTGGCTGTAAGAGATTGTATTTTAGGCAATAAGTCCGCCTTTTGTATGTTTTTGTTTAATGTGCAATAAAGAATTTATATCTATCTATCTATCTATCTAACTATGGACATATAGGTGTCATTATTGTCCACAGTTATTTTTTTCGATCCCAGGTTTCTTTCGGTGTCTACCAACCCATTTAAAGAAATACCTGGATAAGGTTTATATATGTATCTAATAATTAAAAAAAAAAAAAAAACATTGTAATAATTTGTCTTCCACAGCCACTACATATATTCCTTACGTGTAAAATTAAAATTTATATACAGGGTTGAATGTTGACTAATGTACACATTTACGGCTAAATAGACAATACTGCAAAACGCTAGAAGCCAGGTAATTATAACTATAACCGTAAACATTTTTTTCATACATGAACAAATTACCTAATGATCAAATAGAGAAAGCTTTCAATAATAAATTACTATGATTCGATATGCAGCGAAAAATTCCACGTAGATTTTTCAGACAGGAGAATTTTACAGTCCATTTAGTTTTGTTGCAGACAACGCTGTTTAGGAATATTGCCGTAGCAATTTTAAAACAATATGAAAATAGAAAATGGGTTATAAATACGGAATTTCAGACTTTTTATTACAAAGAAGTCTTATTTGATGAGTCTGTCCATCTGTCTGTCAGTCCTTTCACACTTAAATCTTAGAAACTAAAATAACTAGAGGAAAATTGTTACCGGCAAACAACGAGGTATGGTCTGAAACGGGTTCTCCGATTCTTATTGTATTTATTTTTTTTACTCCCTATTTATTTTCTTTAATTTGTTAAATATTTCGTAGGTTCGCATTTTTTACACGACTGCCCAAAAACAAAAGGATTGCAATATGTTCAGGGTTCATTTATATATGTTTTCCGTTTCTTTATACCACCATAAATTCTAACCTCTTCAACCGATATAGGAGTATGTAGTATTGTTAGAATCATGCTGATTGTCATAGGGTACCTTAACTGTTCAAATATCAAGTAAGTAGTTGTCTTAATGTCCAAATGTCAATAAATTAACATAAATACATCTTCTTTAGTGTCAAATGTAAGGTCTGTTTGAGTACATTCCGGAAATATACATATAATTATACATATGGAAAAATACATAAACCACCAATATTTTTTTATTAAAAATCGCAATATAAATAATTATTTACAATAGGTCACATTCTGTAACGGCAGTCGTGCTTTTTATTCTTTTTAATGTATTTACTTGTTACCACTATTGACGCATGTACGCACTGCCCTCTGGTTGAACGGTCAAACGAGCCATATGCTTGCAGCCGACATGCTTTCGTATGCATTGTGAATTAAGTGGGACAGTCCGTAACGAGAAACGAGCGAATATAAAATTTCTTACATATTTTTTTCGTATCATTTATAGTTTAAATTAGTCGAGCATTCTGCTGCTAGATTATGCTACATGAGGGCTAGTGAGCCAGTGAGCTTAAACCAGCATTGCTACATATAAGCATATTTGTACGTTTATTTTAGCAATTTTAAGATATGCGATACGAAAGTTCTAGCAACCAGATAGAAAGTACACCGTACAAAATTAGTTACGCACCATTTTATTTCATTTTTAAAATCCATGTGGTAAAATAGGTTTTTAGGAGTGTTTTTTAGAGTGCTGTACGATTTCATCGAAAAATCCCTCGCACCGCTGGTTTGTAACGTGGGCCTTGCGCCCGCGCGTACCTTTTGCTTCAAAAAAAACAAATTGTTATTGCGATATACCAAATATTACAGTAAATGTTTGCTCAAATTAAAAATTCCTTTCTCATATCACGCTGCGTGATCTTTTTTCAAACCTTGTATTTTGTAGCAAAAATTTATGAGATATATATTTATGATATGCATAGGTACCTACCTAGATCAATAAAAAATGTTTAAATATATTAGTTAACACTACATACTAAAAATAAACATAAGGAAATTCAATTGGCAATGGGCAGGCCATATAGCTCGCAGAACCGACAACTATTGGGGGGGGGGGGGCACGAATAGCGAACAGGAACCGGCCGATGCAGTGTTATACGATCAAACACAATATCGACTGATCGCAGGAAGTAGATGGATGGAGGCGGCTCAAATCCGTTCGTCATATCATTTTATGAGGAGGCCTATTTCCAATCGTTGACGTCTACCGGCTGACGATGATGATGAGGGGGGGGGGGGGGGTTGCACAGCGCGTTCGGGCAACTGTGTTCGCGTAGCGCGCCGTCGAATTAGTCACTCACCGGGTTGTCTAAATCCGATTTTTTAGTGTTGCAACATGTCTGTTGGGATAAGGTCTGGCGAGTACAGTGGATGACGAAGGGTCTCCTATCGCAGATCCTGCAACTTAACGACTGTTCGCTGTGAATTATGTGGTCATTCGATGTCGGGCAAAGCAATGGTGAAGAGCGATTTACCAGACTCGGTTTTTTAATCAGGATCTTCTTCATCATTGTTTGCAGTTCTTGAAAGAACAGTGTTGCAACAAATGTTTTGCCAGACGCAAGACGCTGCATATAAATTCGTTACACCGCCATAGAACTTTAATATATTCGAAAATAAGTAATGCAAATTTTCTAGTTTCCTTGGGTGCCCAAAAGAAAATTCACTAGAGATAAACGAACAAATTAATTCTTTTGAAAAATGCACAATATTAATTTGAAATGATATACTTAGCCAGTTGGATGCAATGTATACCTACATGGGCCGGATATTGCGAAAAAGTTTACGGTACGTATAATAAACAAGATATAATAATAGGTCGCCTCCGTAACTATGTACGAAGGCGCGGCGAGTCGCCTGAAGCGAAGCACTCACTCAATGCGCGAAAGACTAATGTTTTTGCGGCACCAGCGCTGAGAAGCTTTCCTTTGTTCGTGGCGTCTGTATTGCATTTGAAAAATTGCCCAGGCTTTACAGTGTGTGCATCGCAAACGGACGTGTTGAGAACCGTAAGAGATTATTACTTTGCATATGCAGAGAGTGAGAGGGAGGGAGGAAAAAAGAGAAACAATGATTATGTAAAAGAATGGCGGGATTCAGAGAAATCTCTCTAAAAGTCTTCAGAATAATATTATACTACTGAGGATTCGTTTGCTGTTTGAATATTTTTTATTATTTAATAGAATAACAAAACAATACAAAACATAATTTTTGTTTGCCATTTTTGTATGATGTTTTATAGTAAATTCATTCAATTTTTAAATAAAAATATCCTCCCGAGAAATTGATCCTACCAATTAATCAATAATAATATTTTTTGTAAATTCGTATTTATATAAAAAACGAATAATAAATATATTTCAGATTTACTCCTTGCTTATACACCGTGGAATTTAAATTGCGTAGAATATTGTATATATATATTTTTTAATTGCATAAAATATAAATCCCAAAATAATCCAAAGCTATTTGTGTGCCATGATTTATTATTTAATTAGTTTTTTTTACTTCTTTTATTGAATAAAAAATATATATATATTTTAGTGATCAAGTTAACGGGTAGAATCACGCCTTAAAAGTTTGTGCGCAATAAAATTCCGCGGTGTATAATTCGACAACAGGTATTTTGTCAACTTACATATTTTCCGTTGTATTTCTTATCCATTCTATATTTTTTATGTGTCATCTACAAAAGGACACCTTTCAAAGGAATTGATGGAAAACAATATAAAGATATGAAATAATATGGGAATAATAATCAAATTTTTTTTTTTTTTGTAATTTAATTTTTAAAATTAACTAATTAAAAAAATACATTTTATCAAGGGTTTAAGTCAGAAAAAATATTTTTTGTCTGTAAGTCAAATATATTGAGATTTTAGAGTATTATATTTTACTCAAATTACACCTCGGATAAAAAGCGAAAATTATTATAAAAGAATAATATATTAACAACAATATTAACGTTTAAAAAAATATATTTTACTTAAAATATACATCAGAAAAATGCGAAAACTTGTTAAAGTCATTGATTTTGATCAGTATTTCATATCACAGTTCCTACTCTGTTTCAACAGGAGGGTCATCGAGCTACGGTCACCCCACCTATCGACATGACGGAAAGAATGATCAAGGTCCACACCGTCACCGCGTGGATTTTGATCATTCTTTCCCGTCAGTTGTTTCAATCTCCTTTTATTAAAGGGCTGAACTTGTTTAGAAAATCGATTCATGCTTCGATTCGCTTAGGAATAAGCGACAAGATGGCATTAGTATCTCATTTTCACACAAAACCTGACATTGATCGTTTTTTCGAAACCCTTCGTGTGTGAAATGCTGAGGCTTGGAATTTCAGAGTAAATATTCATGTTATATCTTTTACTGAAATTAAACTTGTATATATAAGCGAAAGTGTGGGCAGATACAAAAATATTCCCTTATAAGGGGGCACACAAATATTGCCTCATAGGTAGACAGCTTTGTTGTTTCATTTCAGAAAACACTGGAATAGTCACATTAAACAAACACACGCGAAAAGAAAAGAATCCACGATCATGAGAGGCCATCGTTCCCCTCAGTTAACTCTCTGTATCTTTATTACCAATCCTTCCTTTTTCCATTCATTCTTTTGTTCTTTCGATCTAAACGTTTTGTGCGAGACGTGGCCGACCGTAATTGGGCGCGTATCAAAACGTATTTCTTCTCTTCATTGACGTTTAGCCGAAATTGCTCCAGCTGCCTGTCTTATTTACGAGTGAGCCTAAAAGCTGTTCCTAAAAGGGTTCCCACATCCGCTAAGATAGGATGTATGAGTATGTATATCTTAAGTAATCGCCCTCTGGCTGTGTGGCAAAAATTTCTAACACACAATCGTTCTATTAGAGGAAACAAGGTCGGAAAGACGATAACTCAGCGGGATCTTGTAAGAGACTTTTAAATTAATATTAGTAGATATATTCAGATTGTCAATATCGTAGTCATATTTTATTAATTCCAAAATGTACAACATTGGTATACTCCATTTTGCATGTCGCAAAAATATTAATATCCTATTACAAGTAGGTATATTAGGGTGGATCACTAATGTATGGGAAAAAATAAAAGTTGCTTGAACATATTTTAATATTGTTATTATGTTGTCTTAGGTCTAAACATATAATAATTGTCCATAAACAGTTAAATTTAGTCATATCTTTAGCCCACGCATGTGATTCAAGGTTTGGGGAAATTTTGAAAAAACAACATTTGGTTAATCCTATACCTATATTTTATTAAAAAAACTAGGAAATATTACATAAAATGCATATAAAATCAGCATAGTACAAAAATTTGGCAGTACTGTTTAAAAAATGTACATTAATGTATTATTCAAAAAATGTAAAAATGTAATGTACCGTTCAAAAAATGTAAAAATATAATGTAATACATTAGTGTACTGTTAAAAAAAATACGTTTTAGCCTCAGAAACTCGTTCACTCTCAAATCAGGGCATACTTTTTTGGATGAAAGTTCGGCGAGATTTTTTTGTTTTATAGGCTTGTATTAACTATTTTATAATTCAGTCGTAAAAATGCGGCCGATTCCATTAATACACACCTTTCTTGCCTGTATTTGGTCAAGCACAAACTCCTGCTGTTCTTTTGGCACCTTATCTTCTCTTAGACAACAACAAACCTAAATTTGTTTACTATTGCATGAACAAATCTAAAAAAAACAATCGATCAGCAGATAATCTTTTTAAAGATTTGATGAAGTTTTAGCACTACAAATGTTAAGCACTTTAGTTGAATTACTCTTGTGTGTGAAACCGTAAGAAGGGACGATTTTCTACAAATATCTTCTACCTTTTGAGGCAAAAGCTCAGAAATATGTAAAAAATATAGTATTTTGATAGTATTTCTCTTAATTTTAAGCTGTAATATATTTCATTTAAAACATTTCATGACATCTTCCTATGTCGGCTATACGTTGTCCTTAATATCTTCTACGCTCCCAAATATAGGGCATTGATGCTTTCAAGTTTCCGTTGTATTCTTATAGTTATTAAAGAGAAAATAATCTAACAAATATTAAACGTGCGCAAAACCGTACCCTTATAATATTTTTGTCGCACTTAAACCAGATTATAACGGCGATCACTTTCGACTAACCTCCAAAAGTTATAAAACAAAATTATTTGTAAACATTGGAGGGCTTAATAACTCATTGCCACTTAATAGCAATACAATAAAATGCGTTGAGTTTTCAAAATAATATTTCAAGTGGTTTAAGATGTCTTTGCTTGACACCAATATTTTATACGTTTGAATCATGATACCACTATATTATGGTCGCTTGCGAGGTCCTCTCCCTTATATAGGTGGTGTCCTCTCCCTTATATATTTCAAGAGCGGTTAGCGTAAGGTAAACAACCACCCCCGCTCTATAGAAAACAAAGCCGTTTCTAGGCTCCCCCGGTTATCATTCGGAATACACAGTCGATTGGCTGACACCGTACGATGAGCAGATCGTCCAGAAGCCCAGCCCGAGGAACGATTCCCAGGGGGTAACTGGCCCGCAGGCTCAGAGTCCTACCCGGGCTCGCACTTCTACGTGGAGGCTTCCGGGTGGATGCTGACCTGTGAGTTGGACCGACCTGTGAGTTGGACCTGTGAGTTGGAACATATGGATCATAATGGCGCACCTGCACTGGGCCCATTAGATTCCAAAATGCACATGCACAAGTACTGGCAGAATTCACCGATGCCTTCCATAGTAATTCGTATCTTCGAGAAAGTGATGGGACTGGATAAAAGCTGCTCCACGAGTTAGGCCGACTCACGAATCAGCTATGGTGGCCTAAGCCGCGAGGGACCATCCTAGCCCCCAGCGGTATTCTCAAGTTGTAGATTTTCCCTTATCATTTCCGTATGTCTTAGCATATTGTGATTTAAATTGACTACCAAATTTAAATTGGCCACTTGCTACGGCCTACGGATATGCGCTATCCAAATTAGATCCGACCGCAGCAAAAATTCTCTGCAGATTACAACTTGGGACGCGTATCCGATGTGTCAAATCTTATATCGATACTCGATATAAGATTTATAGATTTATAAACAGATACTGATTTAAGATCGATCTATTTATAAAATACTCCACGAGAATTCCTACATCGCAATGAATTTCACAGAATCTGAACAAGCCAGTTTACGTTTTACTGAATACCCCCTCATGTTATTATCTCGGGCACGTCCGGGCGAGTTGAGAAACTTCCGGATATCCCGATAAATCAGTTTTATGTATATGGTATACCGGATTGTTTATTCTTCAACTGGCTACGCTGCTACGGTTACATAATAATTTATAGCTTGATACATTACGTACAGGGTGCTCTTAAGACGGTGCCGTGATTTCAGTTATGCAATAGTCGTAGGTCGTAGCTTGTATCTATATAAAATCTCGTAGTGTCGTAAAAATAGAAGCATTTGAAATAATAAACAACCCACCATCCACGACAACTAATATTATATACAGACTGACTTTTAATTTACCGACACCCTGCTAGTGGGTAAATTAGATCGATCAAATAGGCAACTTTGATAACAATATATAAAAATAAAAACATGTGTTTTTTTCTTTCGGAAAACTTATTTTAAAAAAAAGTTTGAGAAGCGATCAGCGCGCTGCGCCATCTAGCTGTAGGTAAATTATCGCGGATAAGCATTATTCGCGATATTTTACTAAACGCTAGATAGCGAAGCGTACTCAATGCTTCTCAAACTTAAAAAGAAAAGAACGATGTCAAAAAACATCTTTTTGCTTTTTTTAATTTTTACATTTTTTTATTAAAAGTTGCTTATTTGCTCGTACTGATTTACCCACTTCAAGAAAGCCCGTTAATTTAAAACTCAGCCTGTATAATAACGCGATTTCTGTATAGAGTCAACCTCCCTAACCTGTTTTAATACTAGAATCATCAAATCGTTCACAACATCAAGGATGTTCCTATTTTTCCTCGCAGGCGACATTACCATATTATTGTGCTCAAATTCAAATGGCGTTGTATCTTTTGTTTCTCAAATTCTGTCATTTGTTTCATTTTACTAGACTTTAATCGTTCATGTCAGTGTGGCTTGTCAAAATTGACCAAATTGAACAAAGAGCATTCATCAAGTATCTTCTCAAAAATCCATAGCGATATACAAGAGATATTAAGTCGGTAAGGTCCAACCAACCAAAACTACCTAAGCTTACAACACACTCACGTGCACCAAAGCGAGACAGCAATAGTTTATTTTTGCGGTTGGAGTCTGTCAGACCTATATCAGTGCTTAAGGGTTACGGGTAGTCGGTAGAAACTCATCGGTATAAAGTTGAATGGTATTTTGTGAACCCAGTGAACGCCGACATAATGATGTATCATTTTGTAAAGAAATACTATACCTATTTGTCAGTCTCCGTTTTTTTATGATGTTCGCACAGCTGCGTCCCAAATTTTCCATATATTATAATTTTTGTTCCGTTTTTTTTTAATAAGCAAAGATATTACACACCAAAACGAAAGGGGCCAGGTTTAAATACAACCGCATAATTCAATTGCCATTCACCATTTTAGCCCTTATTCTTCGATAGGTATCTTCCGGAGGTAAATTCGAAGGTTCCCAAAATGCCTTTCAGCTGTGCCAAATTATGTACCTAAGACCGCTTTATTACCGCATGTATAGCACCCTTATCATCACAAACTCGCTCCCGAAATTTCCGCATTATTAAAATTCCAACGGTTTTAATCCCATGGTTCCTGAATGTATATATACTTCAGGGTTGAAGAGATTATTCACTTCCTGAAAGACTTTCCCTCCAAATGAAATTCAATTAACTATTAATTTACCGTTGTTGAATATGCAGATGAGGAAGATTTAATATGAAATATAATTATTAATAATGGTAGGTGTGACGCAATAATGGTCAGCGGCTTTGCAGTTAATAAACTAACATAGTTTGGCAATGTATTCCTATGTAGTATGTAAATAGGCTAATTTCCAAATGTGGTAAGAAAATCATACAATTTTATTTTATTTCTTTATTAGACAAATCGTGGAAACAAAATAACAAAGACTTTGATATGAATGAGCCTTAGAAGTATATTATTATATTCTGGATCTAACCAGAACCATAAATTAAATATTAAAATACATATATTATGAACAAAAGGAAAATCCATTAATTCGATTCAGGATATATATAATTAAGGATATTCAGGAAATGTTCTACATAATAGGAATTTGGATAACTAATAAGGAGAAAGGAATAAACGAAATAATTAAAATAAAATATACATATAAGCTGAGTTTATTCAATCGGCATCCTTGAAGTGGGTGAATCAGTATGAGTTTTTTTTTTGTGTAAAAATGAAAAATTAAAATCCTCCCCCGAGCCAACCCTCAACCCCGCGCGCCAACACCCAATCCCTAAACCCTCGCGCGTCAATCCCCTTCCCAAATAGTATATTAGTAGTATTTTCGTACTATATTCCTAGTATTTTACGTAGTATTAAATTGGTATTTACCCAATATGATATGAAAACCCCTCCATATTAAAATGGCGGAGTTTAAAAATTATTTGTGTCTCTTGTATATGAGATATTCCAACCAAAATTACACAACTAGAGTTGTCGACTACAACGGGCGAGCCCGTCACCTCAGGAAGTTTTAACGATTAGTCGTTCTATCTCCCTGGAGTGAGCACAGAAGACTTGGACAAAACAGTCCACCGTCAAGCTCCGCCACATGTCCGCAAGAGGCCAACGCCTTAACCGCGAGATAGCCAGGAGTGTTACCCAGCGGGCTTACACTCATGCCCTTACTTCCAATTGCGACCAGATTACTCCAGTCTCTCGATTGGTTACGAGTTCGAGTTCGCTTGCGCGGTCCTCTCCCTTACGAAGCGGTGAAACAGTTTATATCGAATCTATCGCGGACCACTGCATACTTTGTCAGGCTGTTCACCCAAGATCGGGTAGCCGATGGTCGTTTCAAGAGCAGTAGCCGTCCGCAGTTTCTTAGTAGTCATACTGATTGCTTAACTTCGGTAACAAAAGAAAATTAGTGTGTCCGTGTGACTGCGGACGCTATAAACGATATTTTAAAATGTTCCTAATGCCCGTCGCAATAAATGATACAAAGACTGTTGTGAGCACGACGTAATTTCTATTTACATGTGCTTCAAAATTGTGTCTTATTAATAATTTGTAACAAACGCGATAGTTTTTAATTTAATTGAAACAAGCAATGACTCACCATTTATAAAGAAAAAGTTAAAAACATACTTTTCCATATATGTTTGTTCTGGCCCGTTGTTTCTCGTTGGCCGAAAACCTCAGTAAAGAGACAATGATTCTTTAACCGAAGTTCTTTATTTAAGCGGATGAATTCGACAATAAAGGAACAAATCAAAATTTGTCTAAAAAGAACTACTCATAATTAAACAAGAATTGGTCTCGACAATATTCTGAATCAAAAGTATTTTGGGCGCCAGGTTTTCGGAATATTTCAGTCTCCCATTTGATTGTTGACGTATATTATACAATGTCGGATCGCGTAAACATGAAAATACAAGTGACAGTGTGAAACTGTCGCGATAAACCAGAACGCCAATAAAGCTGATGGCTCCCTTTACTGCTTTACACAAATGGTTGTGGACCTCCTACCGTCATTCGTGTCGACGACGACTTTACTCGGAATAAAATGACCCAATTTTATTTCCAATGAAGTGTCGTCGTTCTTTCTCAATTAGGTGAGAGAATTGTCATATTATTAGCATTGTTTAGTACTACTATATAAAGGCAGGATGCTCAGCTGTTATTCTCCATGGCTTAATCAGCTGGCCTCCAAGATTTCGGCGATTCCTCGATGAAGGCTGGATTCAGGTGACGATGGAAATGGAAGGAAATGGAAAAGGCCTATGACATAACTTTAATGCTATATCTGCGAATCAAATAAATCGTAATTTATATAATAATTCTGCATTCATTCATTATTCAATTGCAATCACAGGTTACGATTATACCATGTGTGTTTCGTGCGTCGTTTGCTTGTAGTAAAACACGCGATATACGTTGAATATTATAGCGCTGTTTATTTCAGATCAGCTAATGCAATAAACGTCTCGTTGGAGGCACATCATCATGATCATCATCAGCCAGTAGACGTCCACTGTTGGGCATAGGCCTCCCTCATAGAATGCCATGACGAGCGGTCTTTAGCCGCCTCCATCCACATACTTCCTGCGACCTTGGCTATGTCATCGATCCATATCGTGGGGTGCCGTCCCACACCACGTCTGCCGATTAGTGGTCGCAATTTGAGAACCTTTTTTCCCCAACGGTTGTCGGTTCTCGGAGCTATATAGCCTGCCCATTGCCTTTTCAAGTTGGTAATTTTACAAACTATTTCAGTGACCTTGGTTCTTCTGCGGATTTCCTCATTTCGCAGTGCAACTCCAAGCATTGCTCTCTCCATGGCTCGTTGCGCAACTTTGAGCTTATGTATGAAGCCAAAAGTTAGCGACGACGTGTCAGTGCCATATGTCATCACTGGCAACACGCACTGATTATATACATTTGTCTTGAGGCTCTGCGGTATTCGTGACGAGAAGATATAGCGTAGTTTCCTGAACGCTTCCCATCCGTGTTGGATTCGTGGTCGAAATTGAATCTGCCTAGTTGGATCGTCTGACCCAAATAAACATAAACAGGCATTAAAACAATGTTTTTTTTCTTGTAATGCATTTCAAGCGTAGCTTCATAGGGCACACCTACTGTGATCGCCTAAAAAAAGGTTATTTTTAATGTTTTTTTAAAGGAAAGTAGTTCATCTAATATTTTAAAATTTTAAGGATATATTTGTGTATAAATAATAATTTGAAATCATAAATGAACAAAAAATATTGTAATATTTATTCCTTATTTATTAAATCGAGAATATACAATATCTATTTTTACGGCTCTCAATAAATTAAGGCTATTAGAACAAAATATCGATATACACATATCAACTGTAAAAAGAACAAATATATAAAGAACGCTAAAAAAACATAAAGAACACTAGCATTATTATTTTTTTAAATTCTCCCTACTATTTAATATAATTCAATATTTAATTTTAATTTGAGAAATGTTTTTATTTGCAACGTATTTAATTATATATATTTCTTGATTCTCGCTTGGTTTTATAAATTTTGGGGCCCAAAATACTAAATGTTTTTGGATTAAAGAAAAGGTTACGGAGAGGGACGCTCTTGTAAACGTTTTTCTTTCTTTCCAGGATGACAGTCTTTCTTCCCAAGAGCATATTATGCATATAGAGTTGTCAACTACAACGGGCGAACCCGTCACCTCATGAAGTTTTAACGATTAATCATTCTGTCTCCCGTGAAATGAACACAGAAGACTTGGACAAAACAATCCACCGCCAAGCTCCGCCACATGCCCGCAAGAGGCCAACACCTTAACCGCGAGATAGCAGTGTTACCCAGCGGGCTTACACTCACGCCCTTGCTTCCAATTGCGACCAGATTACTCCGGTTTTTCGTTTGGTTACGAGTTCGAGGTCGCTTACGCGGTCCTCTACCTTACGAAGCGGTGAAACGGTGTATACCGAATCTATCGCGGACCACGACATCCTTTGCCAGGCTGTTCACCCAGGATCGGGTAGCCGATGGTCGTTTCAAGAGCAGTCGCCGTAAGGTCCGCAACCACCCCCGCTCTATAGGAAACAGTACTGCTTCCAGACTCCCCCGACGGTTAGTCAGAGTGCACAGTCGATTGGCTTACGCCGCACGGTGCGCAGACCGTCCAGGAACGCCAGAAGGTTGATTCCTAGGGGACATTAGCCCTAAAGCCAGAGTCCTACCCAGGCTCGCACTTCATGCATGGAGGCTGCCGGATGGATGTTGACCCGTGAGTGTGACCAACCCTAAACAGAATGGGTCTTCGTGGCCAACTCAGCAAGGGCCCATTAGCTCAAGCATATTATGCAGTGCTTCTTTATATTTCAGGCATAATACTCATTGAAAAGCTTCTCAATAGGTTTCAATCTTAGTAAGGGTATGGAGTTAATCACCCGGGCTGAAGGGCTGACGTCTGTGCTATTTCAGCGCTATTCAACGGACGGTACATAAATTTAAAATGAATGGACATAAACAAAAATATCCCTGTTCTCATATATATACATGCGCATGGACTTAGGATTGCGGGAGTAAATAGATGATTAAAGTATTAGGCTGTCTATTTTACTTTTAAAAGTATATTGCTAGGAAGGAACTGAAGAATACAAAAAGCTTAACCATGTGTCAGATTTTAGTAGCGGCCAAACTAAAAACCAATACATCCTGTATTATACCAATAAATGTTTAAGAAAAAAGGACAAATTTTCAAATTCTAAGAGGAAGTATATATTGCCCAACAGTATAGAAATTTTATATTTGAGGCAATAAAAAGTGCTATAGTATCTGATGTAAGTAACCAATCCTACGACTTGACGAAACATTAAATTGAAAAAAAAATGAAGGAGTGAAGACATTTTGAAAATATTTATATAATTTGTTTAGACCATTATTTATACTACGCTCAGGAAGGTGAAAACCTTGAAGTCCACCTTTAATAGTATCCGTTCGCATACGAATTTCAAAGATTACTATTTCTCTATAAATTGCCAAATAGTAATGTATAACGATTATTTGTAGCATGAATTTATTAGTAGAAAATATTCGTCATTGAAAATTATTAATTTGTTTTGAGTTTTGTGAAGATTTTTATTTCAGATTTGAAGATAAGTGGTTTGTCAGTATTTCTAGAAGAAGAAGTAACATGCTAGTTTATACAGCTATGAAGTATCATGAACATCAGATACGACAAGATTTACGAGATACAGAGGTTCAAACAATTTTCTTAAGAAAGGGCAGGCATTATTGAAATATTGCTATAAAAGCATACCCCGTGCACCGTTATGGATACTGTATCAAAGGCATTTGGCAAGATCGGAGAAAACACACATATATTGAAATATTTACTTGTTTCAATTAACCCGTTCCCAAATTTCCATTTAACGATTTAGCATGAATCAAGTAAAAGAACTTCTGCGAGGTACGACAAAAGTATTTCGTATAAATTAGTAGGTGGCACTGCCAAAAGCAGACCCCTAAAAGGGTTAATCAGTCGTTAATTGTGCGTGCAATTACGCTTAACGTTCAATAAATTACACCTAAAATGGGCGTAATAAAATTGGGACACGATTCTGTTAGCAAGAGTCGCTTTTTTGGTATGACTTCTAATTTACGTAGCCTAACAGTTTTCATTTTCTCTTCAAATAAAGATATTCCTAAAATTCTTCTTGGTAAAAGAAAGCTAGTGAAGAGCGCATTCGGAAAATTGCAGATAATGTTACATGAAAACATACGCTAAAAGGCTCTTATCCCCGCTTCCGTCTCTTGGCCTTTTCATTATGCTCTCAGGATTATGCTCTCAGGAAAATCTATTACTGGCTCCCTCAGCATTCATCAATGTTCATGTCCACATCGTTTGCAATGCAGGCGGCCCTGCTCTGGAACTTCGTGCCGTTGCCCCTAAGACAAATTGAAAACTTGAATAGTTTGAACAAAAAAACTCCAAAGAGACCAACCCCCCCCCCCCTTCCCCCCTTCCTCATCCCTCCGTTGTCCCTTATATCCCATTGTTGCCTTCGATAGGTAGCGAAAGATTTCGTGCAGTTCATGCCATAAGATTCACGTTGTTTTCAGGGTCGGCCTAACTTATGATTCAGCTCCTATTCAATAGCCTCCGCGAGTGAGGGACTACTCCGGTAAGGACTCTCGCATCCCTTGCCTCACGGCTGGAGGATCAGTTTTTCCTGGGGGATTGTCTTCCGGCGCTACTGGGCGGTTTGCGCTCCTTGCTCTGTCAGCCAATCGGTTTGTGCTCTCTGACTAGTTACTAGAAGAGTCGGGAGACTATGGAAATAAACTGTTTTTACCGGTAAATTACACAGCGAGGAGACCGCATCTATTGTTTAATGTGCCGTGCCATCGTACAAATATTTTGGTAGACAGGCCAGTAGGGAGGGTTATAGCTCTTCTTAATTCCTTACCCACAGAAACAGACATCTTTTCTATATCTTTTAGGCAGCTTAAAAGGCAATTCCTTGCTATCTCATGTTTGTCATAATCTGTCTTTTATTTAGTTTTATATTCTATGTCTTTTTCTTGTTCAATGTTAGCATTAATTTAGTTATGTAAGTCATTTATTATGGACTTACACTATAGATTTAATATTCAAGGGCGAATTGGATTCGCCTGTAATGCTCTTGAATAATATTTGAAACTAATAAATAAATAAACTTTATAATTTTAACCAAGATTACATTGCATGATAAATATTGTTTAAAATTATAAGCGAATTATCTGAATAGCTGTATTTTTTCCAAATATGTTGCCGGACGATTACTAATTTTAAATACGTAGCTAATGAAATATTCATAGTCAACTTACCTTAAAGATTATTACTTCCTTTTTTGTTTATTACTTTTTTGGAGTCGAATCATTTAAAAGCTGTCAATTGTAACTAATAAATCCAAAGTGTATTAATTAGCCTATGGACGACAGTGCAACACTGTATTGTACAATGGTTTAAAAGTATCTAAATCTATAATTTGAATAGAAATAATATATAAAAGTACAAAAAGCATTATTTAAATGAAGAATCTATTTAGTATTTATTATTTACTTTACAAAAAATCAGTAGACTATACTTATCCGGAAAATAATATTATTACATCATCTACATTTTGTTAATTTATAAAGGAGAAATAAAAGTATTTAACAATAAAACTTAACTGTAAACAATATTTTCGCCCCTTCTTTACCTCAATATATTAAAAAATTCAAGGTATATCTGTCTGTTAATATTAATACCTGAAGAATTGAGGATTAATTTGGACTGCGTTTTTCTTATGGTTTGGCAAGATGGACATAAAGTGCCAATTCCTAAATTTCAATGTTAAATATCTCGATGCTAATGCGATGACATATATTCTATTTTTATTTTTATCTAAAAATCAATAATGGGGAATCAATTGGTACCTACAAGAAACTGTAATAAATGTGCTATTGGTTAAAGTAGTATTTAAGAAAACCAACTATGGGTGAAAGTAGTATTTAGATAGGTCTAAAGATGTGTGCACATTTTCGAAATATATACTCAGTTGTTCAAAAATTATGAAGTTTATTACTGAAAAAGTAAGGCTTCCCTTAAATTGTGGACTGTTACTCTTTTAAGGAAACATCACGGCATCTAGTATTTAATAGTAAAACAAAATTACTCTCCAATCAAGTACCTACTCATAAGTATTTTTCTCTTTTACATTATGTACCTATGACTAATAATATCGTCGATATACGCAGTCAAATATCTCATCATATCTCATTCATTCATTAAAATTGAATGTTTGAGAATATTTAATTTTGTTGCCAAACTTGATTCTGCCAAAATTGTGCAATTATACATATCTGCACAGATATAAACTACAAACCAACGTATTAGATGCGACTATTTTGAGTAATTGGATAAAAGGTCCAAATTCCTAAAAGGTCCAAGTATTCCTATTATATCAAACAACTTCCTTTTCGAATTAAAACGCCTACAGTTTCAGTAAGCTTTGCTCAAGGACAAACTCTGACGGTAGCAGGCGTTGATCTCCGTGTAAACCGTGTTTTCCGCATGGCCAGAGTTTTCGTGTTCAACCGTGTTTTCCGTATGTGTAGCATATTCGCATGCCAGTTGCAGCAGCAATTCTTACCTTGGTGATCCTGCTGCTGCGACCAAAAATGTCGTTTACACAGAAGTTTTTCGATAAGGAGGGATTTCCATGATTAGCAGTGAAGTAATCATATTCTACACCTTTTCAGTGATATGTATCGAAATGTTTCAATAGTGAAAACTGATTGGTTAGTGATGGAAATGAAAAAAACCCGGTTCTATGTCGTATATATGTTAGATACTTGCGTAAATTACTGTATTATGATGATCTGCTGTCGACCTGGTAATGCTATTGAAACATTTATATATTTTCTCAATCAAATTCAGTGAGCGTCACGATCTGAAGTATTGCCACGAATTCGCTTTCTTTACGTTTCGATATTAACCCCGAATTTGCAGACAATAAACCGTTTATTCCAGAAACTCGTCTCATAAATGCAAATTTAAAAATGCTCACATCACCTTCGGGATTTGCTCAACTTTATTTACGTTTGCTCGTTCGACGAGTCGCCCTTCTGAATAATATATGAGAATATTATTGACAAGGAGTATGTCGGCTATAACCTTTAAACTCGGCAATAGCTGTTAGTTTAAGACGTGCCTTTTCTGCTTTTACGACGTCAATTTCATTCAGTCGTAAATTCATATCAAGTGCAAGCATTGTCGAATCAGCTCTGCGTCAACTAATCAAATCCAGAGTGTTTTGTATTCTTACACACTACAATTACAGTGCCAGTGCCGAAATACAGCCGAGAGTAATTAATTAACTTAACTGTAATTGCAATTCTGAATAGAGGATCAGAAATGTAATGACTTGCCGACCGCAGTTCACGTGAGGTCAGGTGGAATTTTCGACATTAGACATCGCTTAAGGAAAATCGTAGATGGTTCTTTCTGTACTATAGAATATTCAATCATATTTTTTGAAGTAAAAACGTGTGTTAAATCAATACGGCGTGTAGGAAGGCATTCGTTTCTGTCGAAATAATTTCGAACTTTAAAAACACCGCCATCTTAGTCTCATTTTAAGGTGGTATGATGAAAGTTTGTGTCAGTACTGCTGCGTTATTCGTGGCGGTCAGCTGTCGGCAACTGCGCACGGCCAAACTCACGATTTCGACTTTCCAGATTCGACACATGTTCATAATGGGATCATATTTCAATGTTTTGTGTATCTTACAACTCAGTTTCAAATATGTGTCGAAAATACTCAATCAAGATACAAAAGCTGTGCATTTGGAATAAAAACTAATTTCCCGATTTTTCTAAAAAAAAATATTGTAGTGATATTTTGACCTGATATGTCGGGATAAATACTACCAGAAATAAAAAAACGGGCGCGAATGCGTAGAGTACAAAATTAAAAAATAATAACAATAAAAACGCCGGGTCCTTAACCTAAATACAACGCGTATTACTGTTGCCCATGTAGGAAACATAAGCGCGGTTGGACAACTCAAGCGGACCCTGACGAGCGTATGTCGTTTTAATATGGATTTCGTTGCTAATGACATTAAAAATTTCATCCTAAGGGCTCTCTAGACGATCAAGCATGCTTGTCCAGCATCGCGTCGCGGGCGGGGAGAGGATCGTGAACCGCAGGAAATATGTAAATATTTTTTTTTCAATTTATTAAAAATGCCTAATTTTGTAGTTTTATACCAGGGAGTCAGGTTAATTAGACATAATGGATTGATGTATGACGTGATTCCCTGCTATAAACAACAAATTTAGGCATTTTTAGTAGATAATTAAAAAAAATATTTGCATATTTCCTGCGATTCACGATCCCGTCCCAGCCCGCGATGCGATGCTTGACAAGAATGCTCAATTGATTTCCATTTTCAATTGCAATCTTTTAAATTTGTTTTTTTTAATTTTCTTCAAATAAATATAGTTATCTCAATTGAACTTTATTTAACTATTACATACTCGTATTTGACTTTCACTAATACTTGACAAAATAATATTATCAAATGTATACATATGTTAATCTATAAAAAAAATACTGTCATTAACCTACTTTAGTACAGACAAAAACGAGGGTTGTCAACTACAACGGGCGAACCCGTCACCTCAGGAAGTTTTAAAGATATTGATCGTACTATCTCCCGTGAGGTGAGCGTATATGACTTAGATAAAATACAAATCTACTGTCTAGCTAAGCCAACATGCCCGACAGAAGCCAACGCCTTACAACTAGACACCAGAAAAGGTAACCAGCTGGCAGTCTCGCCCCCTGTTTATCAGTTTTAGAAAGATATCTTCTTCCTCCCGACTGGTTACTGGTAATTCAATAAGAATTTATCGCAGACCTGGGCGTCCTTTATAACTCCCGTCATAACTCGCGATCGGGTGGCCGATAGGTCGTTTAGATAACGGCATCTCAACAGGTCAACATACACCCCCGCTGCTTAGGAGACAGTATATTTCCATAGTCTCCAGACTCTTTCAGAACAGGCTATTGGCGTCGCTGAACGATGCGTAAACCGTCCAGTAGTGCCGAGAGGCAATCCCCAGGTGAAACTGATCCACCAGCCGTGAGAGTCTTACCCGGGGTAGCCTTCCACACCAGGAAGCTTATGAATAGGAGTGTAATCGTGAGTTGGATCGATCCGAGAACCCAATGGATCTTACGGCCCAAGTTGCACGAAATCGTTCGCCACCACTTTAGTATAGACAGAGCTCAGTTTGCTAGACAAAAATTACTTATTTATATTTTATTGCAATTGATATTAAAAAAAAAAAAACGATGGATTGGAGAATGCCATTTTAATATAATACTAGCTGACCCGTGCCCACTTCGTTGGGCGGTAAAACTTTTTACCTGTGATGAAATTATGAGTGTGGTTCGGTTAGTACTGAGTGCTATGATTTATTTCCTGACTGCCAAAAGAAGGGTTATATTTTTATTGCATATGTATGTATGTATTTGCATGCCAATTTGACTATAATACCGTTAATTGTGAGTTGCTTCTTGTGAGTGTCTTATTTGTGAGCGTATTATCTTTTTAACTATGTATTCAGTAAAAGGGAAATTATATGCAGTAAAAGGGAAACGATCCAGAGAGTAGATACAAACTTTACCTCTTTATAATATTAGTATAGATTACCACACGGTCGCGGTTCCATACCTATGTCGTATTATCTCTTTAACTATTTATGCAGTAAAATGGAAAAGGTCTTTTGTTTTAAACACTTGAGACGATAAATTTACTTATTTTGATAATAATTCATAATTGTTTATAATATGACCAATAAACATGACCTAACGATTTAAATTATTTTTTTAATATAAAATACTACTTTTTGTTACTTAAATATAAAAGTTAGACATTTGCTGTCGCTGACTGTTTTGTAGGCATTATCAAGCTCTGCAACTTTTCTCTATAACATAATCACATCGTTAAGGCAGCGTTCTATAGAAACGTTTTCGTTCGACCGTTTTTTCCGACTTACTTTAGAAATCCGACTTCCATGAAACAGTCTTTTCAGTTTTCGGATTATTATATAACCTATGACACTCACAAATAACGTGGCTTTCTATTAGTAAAAGAATTTTCAATATCGGTTCAGCAGATCCAAAGATTACTTCCTACAACGTCACAAACTTTACCTCTTTATAATATTAGTATAGATGTAAGAATGATGTTCCACGAAAATAACTGCGGCATGGCAGTGCTTATATCTATTTTTTGCCGTCCTAAAGATAATGGGTAATAGTGCTAAACAACAATATAGTAAAATGCAGGTTTATTAATTACCGATTTCTGAAAAAAACTTCGACGTAAACACGCAAACTTTTAACCGTAAACAGAAACTAGGTTAATATAACATTTAGCCACATTTCAGGCGGCATTAAAGCGTGCCTCGGAAAACATTTTTAAGGCAAATTTCTTTTCCCTCAACGAATTGAAGGAATTACCTGTCGTCATGCATTATTCACAAGAGGGTAAAGTTTGCGAGTGTTTCCTAAGATGGATGGGGTTGTATTTCAGGCGACTATAATATTTTCAACTTGCCTGGGAAAAACCTAGTTTTTTCTTTTGGAAACGCATCATTTCAGGGTGAATACGAACCATGAAGTTGTACTTTTTAGACTTTTGTGTAAATGCGAAATAACTTTACGTTATTATATTGCTCCTCCGACATACTCACACCTCTTCAGTATATCATTAACCTTTGCCTAGCCAATAACGCATATCATAGAACACTGACAAAACCATTAGATTTTGTGTATCTTTTTTGTTGTTGAATATAATAGATACAGAATAACTATGTTATAATAATGATTTTATTGAATTACAAGGAATTTGGTCGTAAAACTCCATTACTCGAATATATGTATAAACAATTTTCTTATAATTAATGCGGAAATAACAGTACACGGTAGCTTCAACATGTTTCATGCGACTATAACCGTACGTATACTAACATGCTGTTGTGTTAGAAGCGAGATCCCAAGGTGGCTACATAGTGAAATAACATTATGTTTTAACATTTCGACACGGTAACTACCGTCACGCCAACACCGTTACGCGTCATGTTAATTCATACTTATGGATCACAATCCGCGATATATATTACATAATATATGTATTACGTCGTTATATTTTTCTCAGTAAAGGTGGAAAACATCAGGAGTAGACTTTTACACAAAAAGGATAATAAAGCAGGCGAAACTACAGTCCGTTTTATTTTACTTTATTCCAATTAAAAAATCTTTGAGACAGTAATATAAAATCATCGTTTATTTCTGTCATATGATGGTGTGAAGAAAGCCTTAGGTTGTATCTTAAGCCTTAGGCCTTATTATTACCTATTTTTCTACTTAAACTTATTGAATATAATGCAAAGTTCATAAAAAAAATGTTTTTGTTTAGTTTTAATTGCATACATTTTTTCTACCTTCTATTTTTAGTTTTATTTGTATAAAAAGACATTGTTAGACTAAATCTTTTGTTAGATTTAAAAAGTCTCTGAAAATTGGAATCAAATGCGTCAGGTCGCGCGTCAACAAACAAATGTTAACTCAGCACAGCCAGATACAGACCTTATAGGTCTAGTTGGTTGTGCGATTTTGCCTCATTTCTGATATGCCAGCACATTTATATGCATAGAGCTATGTTTTTACTCTATACCAATGTTTTTTTACGATTCTGCATATATAGGTAATAGTATGTATATCCATGTCTTTTCTTTTTGTACATTACTTTATAAAATAAAATAAAATAAATAATTAAAATAGTATATACAAATCTACATATCCATAAGCTATCGTTCATTAACCATTGTATCTATATTATATATCTATATATCCATAAACCATCGTCTAAACCCTTCTTCCCAATCACTTCCGATTCCCCAAGGTTCTCAGCAATTTTCTATTTAAACTTAATATTTAACTTCGTTTTGTAATTTGTATTGTTATTTTTTTTTGTATTAAATAATTATTCATTAGGGCGCATTTTACATATTTAATAAACAAGTAAGCTGTATATTCGAATTAAAGAACCATTGTTAAAATTATATAATTTAAACTTAATATAATTAGCAAGTAATTGCAATTTTTTGTGTGGTGAGAATCAATAAAGAAATAAAATAAACTAAAATAATTAGGCCAGGGTGATAAATAGACCGATATCCACAAGAGACTGGTCATTGTGTAGTTTGTTCGTTTATTCCGAACTATTACTAAATAACGTGTGCTACATTTACATCCGCTATTAGTGACGCTTCATGTTTCTAAAGATTGTTAGGGTTGGTCTGAATTGATCTGACTATTAAACCGCAATGCACCTTGAAATCGATACATATGAATAGTTGAGAGTCCTCTTCGTACTTTGTCACGGGTATGAAGTTTACAGAACAGCACTTAGCCATTATATTTAGGTGCAAGATTACAAAAATGTAAGATGAATCGGTTTGCGATTGCTCGTTTATTTTGCGATTGCTACGTATCCATCGAAACCGAAGCTAGAGAGCGCAAGGGCTGCGTTGCTGCACTTTCCCTGCAATCGCCACCCGCTCGACTGTTAAGATCGAAAACACAGTGAGTGCTTTGACAATATATTTCATTAAAGATTCGACGTCTATTTTGAGAAGTGTGAGAGGTGGATAAATCAAATGTATCCCCTCAGACAGGGTAATAAACTATAATCCAAAGTATTAATTCACTAAATTATATTCTAAATGTATAATAACAAAGGTATAACCAGAATAAAGGAATAGTGTTTATAAATAGTGTTACATTATTAATTTTCTTAAATTTTAATTTTTTTCCTCGCTTTATCTCTAGAACTACGTGAGTAATCTTGTTCAAGTCATGAGTGAATGAAGTTCAGACAACTCAGATGTTATTAAATTTAATGAAATTTTATTTATTCGTTTTTAAATATACATTTTCTTAATGAATTCTCACTAAGCCTAGCTAGGGTCCCCTGCTGGAGATACGGATATATGAACTGTAGTTGCATCGTTTTATATTAGTCGGCACAGAAAGTCACGCTCTTGATAATATTTAACAAAAAAGACATACTAATGCGAATATAACATATATTCGTATCTATGCAAGTACTTATTCGTCTCTTCTATACGTACATTATGCCTTCACTTATTTGAAGCTATTTTTACTTCCTTTTTTATTTTTTGGGTTTATTTTATTATATTTTTATATTTAGTGGAATTTGATTGAATAAATACCGGATTAGCCACTTTAACCTTCTTTTTCCCTAAAAGTTGAGAGAAGGAGGAATGAGAAGCCGTTCATATTTTATCTGTCTATGTTGATGTTGAACATAAGCTCTGAATTCGTCAGTGATAATATATCACAATAATTAGAAGCCCTGTTTTGTCGTGTCTGAATTTACGTCTAATATTATTTGGAACTATAATTGTGATGGTGTTGTGAGATATGTGAGATATGATGCGGCGTCAGATATGTGAGATTTATAATTATTGTTGATTGATGAAATGGCATCACTACTATTAATTGTTACTACTAAAGTTATACTCATAATTTCAACATATTCACTCATTAGTGAGTGAAAATATTGAAATAGTATCACATATAATTTGAATAAGCGAGCGAATGTTGAGCGAATTGTTAAACAAAGAAGGCGGAGCGCGGTGAGACATTACTGATTTGGTTTCGCAGCAACCAATAGCGAAACGGTTTTGTAGATACAAACCCTTGCGAGGAAAGGTTTATTTTTTTTAAATATATTTACAGTAGCCAAATCGCTGTTGGTAATAATATTCCAGACAAAGAATGGGCGTCCGTCGCGTGCGTGGTCAGAGCCGTATATTGCTTATGGTGGAGTCTGCCCGAAGAAGACAGTTTATAAGACAATCTGCAGCCCTAATACAAAGGCTCTCGTAAAAAGTTGCTATCGTAAGCGCGTGTTTTTGACGGTTTGTTCACACAGGTTCCTTAAATAATGATGTCCTTAACTGCACGAAGGGCCAAATAATAACTTAATTTTGTAAAGACACTACGACATGCTTAAATAAAGTATAATGGTGTAACTCTATTGTTGGCATGTCAAACGTCCTTGCCGGATTTGCGTTTCTGGCGGTGGTATACGCACTGCATGCTTGCAGCAGTCTGACTGCCAAAACGCCAATAGCGGTCAGTTGTCTTGCTAAAATATTTGTCGTGTTCTTATAAATTGCGTGAGACGTCAATATCAACCCTTACGTAAGTCTGGACCATCCGTTGCATTTCGGCGCATAGGAAGCACGTACGATTAAACAGTATAGTAACAGATGTGTCACCCTGCAGTGGCATCATTAATACTGGCGTTTCCACAGTTTCATATTATGTTGGGAACTAGTGTAGTGGTGTGATTGTTTTAACATTATGTATAATGGCGTTACGCCCAGTTGAAAATTTGACGATAAGTGGCTGCATACATAGATATGACGTAATTAGTCTAAAAATTTCCATTTCGCTATTACGGCGTATAATGTTATTTTTCTCATTGTGACTATCACGGCGAGAATCGCTGTGACTCGTTCTTCGCATTATGAACTTGAATTAGAATCGCTAATCTATTGCTACACTGACATTTTTAAAGTGACGTTTTTAAAGAAATCTCTGTGATTTTTGATAGTTATTATCGTTGAATATTTCTAGAGCAGGAAAAGTCGAAATGAATTAAAAGTGAAAAAGAGATGTTTAAAAACAAGCTTTACGTTCCATTAGGGAGTTCCAGTGGCAATCTACCGGCTCTATATTCGGACCCTCGTCATCATATGTAACGGAGAGTACTCACGACGACAAAACAAACGAGCCCAAAACTCGACTATCTTAGCACTTTTCATCAGGGAGTTCCAGTTGCAATATTTCGACTCCATCTTCAGACCCTCGTCATTATGTGTAATAAAAAGTACTCATGATAACAAAAGATACTAGCTCAAATTCGACTGTCCTAACACTTGCAATCAGGAAGTTCCAGTCGCTTCATCCCGGTTCTATCATCATATTAGCTCGTTGTTACATTGTCAGCGAACTTATTACATTGTCAGCGAACTTACGTAAGTATGCCAAATTTCAACTCAATCGGATACCAGCAAGTGGTTGAAAAATGGTTTGGAAATTTTAAACTGACAACTTACACACAAACATTGAGGCCAATTAACAACATTACAACGACAAAAATGAAAGTAATTATTGTCTTAAAAATAACCACAAATACCTTCAAAACTTTCTTTACAAACCAATCCACAATGCACAGTAAAAATATATTTTCCTAACGCAATACGTAGCCTGCGCGTGCGCGTAGTCAGGTAATCTTTTACATAGCCCTGCACGGCCCTTACCGTTTAAATGCACCTGAATTGTTGACGGAGTAACCAAGCCTAACATTTAAAATTCACGTTTTACAATATGAATATTAAAGCGTCAGATGTGTTCTTTATTCAGAAATTATTGATAACGTAATAGTTGTACGTAGTATAGATATAAAGTAACTTTAACGAAATACTATTTTGGTTTTTAGAGATACACAAAAAGTTCCGAAAAATACCATGACTTTTTTCACTAGTTGGAAAATATACTTAAAACTGATATAAAAAAGTAAGACACAAGGCTTCTTGTTTCCCCCTTTTGTTAAATTAAGCGCGTTATTTGCAGGTAGTCGTGGCGACCCCGCTCTAAAGGAAATGAAGATTAAGAGAAAATAATTATTTACAGTGTTAAAAATAAACAGTTTTAGAAGTTAATAAACAGTTATTTCAGTATATGTTGAACTAGTGTAGTGTTAGTGAATTTTCTCAACATTTTACAAAATAAATAAAACTTGTAGTCAGTGTTTATTTTGAAGCTTTTTGCGAAATGGCGTGGTTGTAATTATAAAATGGCAAGCATATGAAATGCCTCGATTAAGACTTGAAACTGCCAGGGATACAGCCATCACAGTTTCCATCATCAGCAAAAAACCGTTCGGAGCAAAAGAGACGAGGCAAGCCAAGTAAATTTTTCGAAGAGTGCTGTCAACGCAGTAAGCAATATTAAACTGTTTCTATCAGATCTCACTTCCGAAGATCTTTGCTTGGCTGCAGATTCAAGCTTAGTGAAATCAGGCAAGAGAACTACATCCTAATTTGTGAATATAATTATCCAATTTTCGCTAAACAGATTGAAATATGTGCATGATAAAATATGTGCATGAAACAGGATTAAAATGGCGCATGATACATCATCCTCTGCTACTATAAGACCATACAGCCCTGAAGTTAAGCTTTAGGTCTTATTGTGGATCTTGGGTTGCAAAAGTTATTATAGACAATTTTAATTAATAATTATCCAACATTAAATTTAAAATTACTGAATTTAATATCAATAGATTACCTCACTTTTAAAATGATTGTGTCGTAACTGAGCTACTAACTGTTAGTCAATTTTTGAAAATCATAAATAATTTAATAGTATTTCACGCTTTCACGTTTAAGTTAACTGTCAAACTGAAATTATTTGACTATCCTAGAAATACTTAAGTAACGAAAATAATGTTTGTTTATTATTTAAACTGCTATGGATTGATGTCGTATCTTCAGTATAGAATCAGAAAATGAAATATATTTACATTATTCAACAAGGTAACTATATTTAAAAAATATCTATCTGTAGTACAGCCGTTCTACTTATTGCATCGATATGTTATAAATGCAATTCCCTTACGATTGAGTCAAGCCTAAGTTTGAGGTGGTACAGTGTATCAAAAAAAGCCCTTAGTGAACTTAATAGATTATTTCCTTTTTTTTTTATTTAGGGCAAGCTTAGATTACCTTTGTTTTAAAATGGTAACGGAGTCATGAATATAAAGAAAAATCTACACTATAAAGAAAAATCTACACTATAAAGAAAAATCTACACTAAAGAAAATATTTTTAAGGTATTTATTTGCAAATAATCTCCTCTTTAAGTGAAGAAACAGAATATACATTTTAACTGTGAAGGTAAAACTCAGCATTATTATTTCATTGTTTATTTTAAAATATAGTAAAATCGGAACATAGAGGTTATATTTAGTAGCCTGTAAAGTATGTTTTATAACAAAGAATTACTAATACAAGTGATATTATCACTTAATTGTAATAATTAAGATACAAAAAATCGTCTTTTAACCACTCAACAGATTGTTCATGAGCATAGGTGGCATATACAATTCAAATGTTTATATCTTTCACCACACTTTCATTTCAAATAATATCAGGTTTCTCATTTGGTAAATGTTATCAATTCCTTGGTTGAAGGTTTTACGGTTACTCAGTTCACTTTTCCTTTCATTCCTGTCAGTTTCTTTTCCCTATTTAATCTTACCCGGAAAACATTTTATTTTCCTACATAAACAAGGTGGTTAATAGGCCATATGCATCCCCTTTAAGTGAAAACCTTTTACAACCAGGGGGCATGAGAAAATAAACGTTATTATGATCATGGAAAATTACACTAAACATGCTTCTCCTATCATAATTTGGGAAAACTATTGTTAACTTATTTATTCACAAAATACTCACTCGTATGAAATCGGATTCGGTGACGCGAAGTGAACCATCGCGCATTTTAAGTTTTCTCCGAATTCTAGTGGTTAACAGAGGTCGTCAGTATTTATCACTTCTCAGTCTCTTCTAACATCGCTATCATTTAAACAGTGCTGATTGCAGTAACTTTCCATATCAAGATAAGTAATGAATAGGCCAAATTAGGTAAATAGGGCATATTGGATTGTATTACCTTAGTTTTACTGATGTATTTATATTGTCTATGATAAATGATTATATTCTTAGTATTACCCGCTACGCTCTATTCCTGGTCACAGCAGTGATTTCTTCCCATTCTCTTTCACCGTACATAGAGTCCGTCTTTTAAAGGCTTGACCAAAAAATGCTAGAATCGCGCCAAAAAATGCTAGAAGCATAACATGTTTTAAAAACAGACTTAGAGAGTATTTGAATTCTTCCACATATATTTTTTTTTTATTTAGGTAAAAAAGAGTCATAAACAATTGTTTTAACAAATACACCTAAACAATTTTATTCTCCTCCTTTCTAAACCTTTGCATCCTTAAAATCTTCATTTATTTTGGTATGGCACGATTTACGATGGTACCTGTGCCCACAAAGAGTTAAATATATTTATTTCTTTTTCCTTTTTTTGTATTTTTGTTTTTTTATATATATATATAGGTTAAGTTAGCATCTATTCGCAAACAATGTTCACTTAGTAGTATCGATTAGCTGTAGAACATGCCTGCAGGAAATAAGCTCGCCTTTTCTAATGAATAAAGGGTTTTTATTCTTTTTCTTCTTCTATGTATACACCATCGTCTTATATCAGTCGTGCTAAATCACTTCCTAAACAAAGAAGGGCTTACTATATTTTGAATTTAACCTCCGTGTTTCTTGGTAGATTCTCTCTCGATTACTCGGCCGTAGACCCGCAGAATTGAAATATGTTTCCGACGCCTTACCTTTAATGCGTTTTCAATACATCTCAACAGTCTGCCTGCCAGCCTGCAAATATCTTCGACTCGCTCATTTATCTGCAGCTGCTGCAAAACGGATGGACTGTAATAATATTGTCTCGGCAGGTTTACACCCTCCTAGTTCGAGAGCTCGATTCAGGTAACTATCTAAATGTCATGTTTTAATAAGTCACACTCCTATATATTTCAACAGATTGATATAAATTTCATATTAGGCAAATATAGTTCGCAACTTGTAAATGAAACGATTTTTGGGGATAAACTTATTATATAACAAATATACGTGGTAGACTTAGCTCTGCAGCTTTGCTGATAGGAATATCAGGCAGATTACTGATGTGGAAACATAGCGACTAGTCTTCTTCAGTTATTTCCATAGCATAAGTCTTGTACTATAATGCTATAGGAAATAGCTGCTGGCGTGAAATCTATCTTTGTCCTGCAAAAGAGGGCTTTTTGGTCAACATGTAGACTAATTTCTAGGGACTTACTAGGACATTTTAATAAATATATTAATATCCTTCCAGTTGCTTCTCAATTTATATTAGCAAATATAACGTTGATACCTTCTTAAATATCAAACATCTTTCATAAAAGTAACCGCCACGATGTAAATACAAGAAATGGATATAAGATTTTATTTCGCATGTTTTGACTAAATCATATATTGTGATGAGTTTTAACTGTATTTAATTTTTTAATAATATTCCTGAGGAATTTTAAATATACGGGTAAAAAAAATATGCCTCTTATTAAAAACCCACTGTCTAAAATATATATATATATATATATATATATATATATATATATATATATATATATATATATATATATATATATATATATATATATATATATATATATATATATATATATATATATATATATATATATATATATATATATATATATATATATATATATATATATATATATATATATATATATATATATATATATATATATATATATATATATATATATATATATATATATATATATATATATATATATATATATATATATATATATATATATATATATATATATATATATATATATATATATATATATATATATATATATATATATATATATATATATATATATATATATATATATATATATATATATATATATATATATATATATATATATATATATATATATATATATATATATATATATATATATATATATATATATATATATATATATATATATATATATATATATATATATATATATATATATATATATATATATATATATATATATATATATATATATATATATATATATATATATATATATATATATATATATAATATTTATCATATTACAACTATTTTATTACATATATTAGAGTCCTGTCCACCCTAGAACGGGCTAGTCCCAGAAGGTTAAGGTTTGGCCATACGGTTCCTGTTATTTTTGTAAGCAAATCAATGCTTTATAGTAATTAAATCCAAATAAAAAAATATTTTTTTTACTGACTGAAAGCATGGTGTTTATTAATCTATACATATTGCTCGATGTGTCTCTTCAATACGCTAATTTCCGTTTTCTTACTGTTTCACGTATTCAAATAACAGAAACGCCATGACTAAGGATATTGTCGAGATACACAAAGCCATAAGGAAAATATAAGAAATACCAGCTTACATAAAAATGTAATATATCTGGAATAAGTCTAAGTATGAAATTATAATGTTAGTTGAAATAGTGTATTTTGACAATAATTGTATAAAAAAGTGGTGACTGATTCTCGTTGGTTCTTTACATACTCTCAACATACTATTATTTTCCTTTGACATTCAGCAGTGTATTTACACTGAACATTTTTCTTTACTTTGACCTCGACAATGTCTGTTAAGTCTGGTGGTGTCTAGCCTCTGCAAATTATTTTTATTGTAATACGCAACGATAAAGTATTATTGGAATATTTAATAAATCATATATAGGATAACGGAACAGACTCTAAAATGCCCAGTAGATATGATTGATGACAGGTCATTTTTAAATTAGTCTTTTTATCAATCAACGCCGAACATTTGTTTTCAAAATTGACGGCACAACTTCTTTTAACAAATCCAACTGTGGAGAGTGTTTATCTTTATCATTCAAGTAATCTTTGGTATTATAATGTGTTATTTTAGACAGCAGTAATTTAATATGACACATACATTGTTTTACTGGCAGCTCTGAAATTTCCTGAGGAGTTTTTTTGTAGGAATGTATACGTTTGCCTCATTAAAGAAGTTTGGACTATTTTTAATCAGAACTCCGAAACCGAACGGTTATTTTTATTTCTGGTAAATGTACCACGACGATCACTTACTTTTTAAACAGTTTTTTATAGGTATACAATATTTTTGCAAAAAAAAAATGACGAGCTATTTTGAGAACATTAATTTCCTAGAAAATTTCGCAAAGAGTCTCTAGAATCTAGCCCATATATTAATTAAATATCTCATTTTTGCAACACAAGATAGTTTAAACATCAGCAGCACTACCCCATACTACCAGAATGTAGTTCAATCTGGCTATGTAGAAAATGAAACAATTATTACCTAACAATTGTACATTTATTCATAATGCTTTAAGATAAAGCCTTTTATTAAATGGCAGAAGGGGCCTTTATGATTGTCGTAATAATGCCATAATTTTATGATACTGCGATTTAAAAAGTCTGTGATACTGATACTAAAGGATTTTTTTTACAATAGACTTGTGTACTGCGAAAAGAAGACCAATTAAAAAAATAATTTTCAACAAAATTGACAAAATAACTCCTTCTTGCAGTTAGCGATTGAATTAAATTTATAGTATCTGCAGTGAGCTCTTCGACTATCCGCTGCACTGCGTGTTGAAATAGCAGAAGACACGTCGTCAATCATTTCACTTTAACGGGAAAATCATTGTTAAAGCATTTGTTATTGGTATTGCGAGTCATGGCGCAGACTGCACCGTCGAATCTTGTCCTACGGTATTGCTCCGTTTGCTGTGATGTGACCTTTCAGGTGTTGCTAGTCTGACGAAAAAAACATAAAGCTCAGTGACTTCCCACGAGGGTGCTATTACAAATGTTACAAATGATTCTGCTATAAATTAAATATGGTTAGGTATACAAAGGAGAAGATGCGATGTAAACAAGTATATTCTATATAGCATGAAATCCATGGACGACTTTCGGTAAAAATGCTCAAAAACATTCCCTATTTGTATATATAAAATGTTAGGATATATGTATGCGCTATATATAAATAAATAAAAAAATTTATATACAAATTGTAAACCATTCATAGTATACCAGATTTTTATAAAAAATGTGAAAAAAATGAGCCGGTTGATTTATATGCGAAGTTCTTATTTTACTCCCCTCCCCCCCACCCCCAACTGACGAAGAGACAAGGAAATAAGACGAAAATAGCCACGTTGAGCCCCCCTGAGACGATTAGGACCATTACAGATTGAAGTATGCCTGTGTCTGCCTGTGTGGCTGCGTGACTGTGTGTGTGTATTCCTTCACGATATCGTCCAAACGCTTAATTCAACTGAGCTGAAATATGGTATGCAGGCATCATTTGGTCAAGGTAAGAGTTGAAAAGCTTGAGGTTTAAATCGGCCCACAGGTGCTGGGCACTAGTCATATATCAATATCGAAATATTGGATTAGAGACTTAAAATTTGGTACACAGGTGCCTTCTTGGGCCGAGGTCAAATTGTAAAATTTTCGTTTGAATATCTAATATACAAGCTACGCTAATAATATTTAAATTCTGTCATACTTTTTAAATAAATATTAACGCCATCTGGGGGCGCTTGGATCGAACCCGCCCTTAGCCGAGAAACGAACCCAGCCGCCTGAGGCGTAGCAATGGAACCCAACCGGTTTCGTTTGCCGGCCGAGAAATGGCGCTCATAGATATTATTTATGAAATTAATCTTCAGAAGAAACTAGTCGTTGGCTACTTGCCGGCAAAATCTGGGGGTGACACAAACTTTTTTTTTCATGTAAGCGTGGACGCGTCGTCAGCGTGGCTCTCGTAAATGCGGTATGGGCAGCGTATCTCGTAGCGGTACGAGCGGCTCTGCGCGCACTTAGGTCATAAGCTAACCTCTGTTAATTAAGTTGGAAGCCAACAGTGCCTATTGGCACTTTGGGTCGTTTGCTACATCCGGGCGTAACCGTTTCAACCGTTCTTTATATATATTATATAAATATGTAATATATACGACTAACAAGATTAATTACTAGGTAATAAAAGGAAATATATGAAAAATGAATATTTTCAGCATTTATTTATAAAATCAACTAATGAGTTGCGCGCGAAGGCTGGCTTTCAAAGGGTTAAAGGATTCATCAACTTATTGACTTATACATTGATGCTGGGATAGTTATGTTAAAAATCGGAATCTGAAAATCTTTATAGTGATTTTGATTCATTTTATCTATATTTTTCTACGTATTTCTCGTCAGATATTATACTGTAGAAGATTTTTAAATAATACTTTTATCATATGAAACTTTAGACCTTTATCTAACTATTCGTATAACATGTGTAGCTAAAACATTTTTGATCATACCTGTTAAACTTTTGACAGTGCGATATCATGTTTAGAAGGATACCTCTCCTTAACAGACATCAGAGAAGAACTACAGGTTGATTCAGAGAGATGGCGAGGATGAGAGTGAAAGGGGAACTAGTAGTTAGTTAAAAGTACAAGTACCTACTTTATAGAACGCAGGTACTGGGGCGAGTCCGTAATCATGTAAATAAAAACACAGCGCATAAATGTAATATTCATAGAAATATACACAGTAATTACATTTTTTTATATATCTGAAAATAAATCAAATTTTAAAAGAAATAAAAAAAACCACTATATTAAACTATTGGCGATAGATAGAATTACTTTTATTGACTTTGTAGGAAAAGCTCTAAAACAACTCAATAATAGCTCGATAATAATCGAATTTATATGACAGATGGTAAAAACATCCAGCTTCAAAGAGGTCCAAGCTGTTGATTTGGTTTGTTTTGCTTTGTTTAGAATATGATATAATCGGATAATGTCGTAAGATTAACCAAAATAATGAAAGTGAAATTATTAAAAAACCAAATAGCCCTTTTCTTTAAAAAAAATAAATGACAGGACGTAATTTTGCTTTTCGTTTAAATAAAAGCTTTTAAAATATTATATTTTTTTGTATTTAAATTGAATTATCCTTTCCTCTTATCTTTACTGTCATTTTTATACCTTTTATGTGAACAATATTACCGGCATGTGAGGTTAAGACTTAAAATTGAACTAATCGTGATGAATAATAACTATTTCAATATTTATATATTATAGTTTTGAGGGTAAACCTCAATAATTGTATTAAACCCAAAGTAGCTAACATGAATTACAATCTGCAGGCAGTAAAAACTTAAAAACCTTCATTTGTAGTGACTAATCCCTAAATAACTGTCAAAAAAATCAAACTACGTCAAACCTAAATCTGGAAGAACAACAACACTAAAACTTCTTTTATTTCTGAAGGTACCATTATAACTGAACAATAATTACCGGATTAGTCATTTTATCTACGTAAGATATCCAACACCGAAATATCACATTTTACACATTTTTCATATTGATGAGAATCTAAATGATACTGCATGTCCTTTTGCTGCAAAACAATAAATGCTGTAATTTTAAATACTGTAGAATCATTGGGATGTATTTCTACTTACATTATTTAGACACTGCGATAAAATCTACATCTCTTTTAGTCTAAAGAATTTTGCAACATCTCCGAAATGAAAGAATATCGGTGTTGGCAAGGACGGAACTTAAAAATAAATTTAATCTATCAACTATTTAATTGTGACTGTTGAATTGAAATTAAATTGGAATGCGTGGCCCTTTGGCAAAGATATTTCATTGTATTCAAAGAAATCAAAGTGCTTCAATCTAACCGTCTTCAAACGGCGTAAATGCGATCGTGTTGGGGCTTATCGGTCGCGTCGAAATGGCTTATAGTTTTGCGACCCCCTCTCAAAGGTTTGCATTCAATTTTGTCTCTTCGAGCGGCAGGCGACAGATTTTTAGGCAGCTGTAAAAAGTTAAGTGCGTTGATAAGGCCCTCGTTGAATTATTGTGTTGTGGAATTATTGGACTTTGTATATTTTTTTGTAGCCTTTGCAAATATTTTAGAGTTATGGTAAATTTTCGTTGCGAATTCAAAACGACCTTCATTTATTATGATATAATAAGTGATTAACAGACTGACAGACACATTGACATATCAATGACCTAGTTTTTAGAGTAATCATAATTTTTTACATATATTGTTTATTAGATACTATTTTTTCTTTTTTTTTCTTTTAACATATGTAGTTTGAAGTATGCACAAGCCACTATTTTCTTGGTACGCTTGCCTTAGTACGGGCCTAGGCCTAGTTGATCTAAAGAAGGACTGGGCTGCGGTACTCTCTTTTTTGCTACTATTAACAACGGAGCCTCAAATGATAATATGTAATGTACTGTAGCTTAAAAATGCGCATTTCTTTAAATAAATAAATAAATAAATAAATAAAGTATATTATTAGTTGCTTTATGTATTTGAATGCAGAAAGCGAAAAATTACCCTTTTAAAGTGTACTCAAAAATAGTATTAGGCAACCCTATTAGTAAAAAGCCTTACTAGTAGCTATTAGATTTTTGTTTTATTTATTCCAAAACAAAATTGAATCATGTTGATAAATAGGTAGTATCAAAATAAAAATATTTTGTAAAATACGTTTTTACAGTTATCACAAAAATGTCATATAATTTTTATCCTAATCTCGAATCAAATATGAACTTTTTTCGTGCAGGTTAATCTCTGTAGAGAATTAAAAAATTACATTAGATTAGTAACTTTCGGGGTCCTTTCGTTCGTGGTGTCCATGTGTGTGCGCTTCGGCATCCATCTAAAGGAAATCCCGCGATTTAATTGAACGTCACAGCGTTCTTTATTTATTCCTTGTTTTACAAATACGTGTCGTTGTGAATGCATCAATTGTGTTACAAGAAACGAATTGCTATTCCTTATTCGTTGTTTCAGTCGACAGGCCCTTTAAGAGACCCGTGACGTCTTCTACTATTCATTCTGTTCGGTGGGGCTTCTCGTGAGCCGGGCCCATTGACCCGGCTCAGTAGACTTCGGTAGGTCATTATTTTAATATTTAAGGAAGGTTTAAAGGGTATGTATTTTGCTATGCGGCCTAAAGTGAATTTAAAAATTAAATTAGCTTCGATAATATTTAATTAAAAGTGGCTAACGGAATATCTAACTTCATATCTGCAGCGTCATTCAGTCCTTGTTACTGGAAATGTATCGTAATTATTTCCTTTTTAACAAATAATTACATGCATAGTTTTCTGTTATTTGTCATGGGATTAAATATGTAGAAAAAACTAACATGTAGAAAATTGTAGGGTCGTTAATATAATAATATGTATTTTTAAAATGAATAGGTTTTCTTGGGCCATCCTACGCACTAATACATTCAACCAAATCAATATATGCTAATCGACCTATAATTTGTTACTCTTCATAATATTTTTGTTCACAAAAAAAATATATTATATTGACACCTGGAGAGTAACTTATTTAAAGTCACAGTCAGAGGTCGGTAACCCGGTGAAGTTCAGTGTCGAGCTCCTAAAATGCTTATCTCTGCACGTCCAAAGCACTTCGCCGCCCGTCACTCATGCGAATGTTCGTTTTTCTTTATGACACCCACAAGGCGTGATTACGGGGTCGAAACTCCGCGAGGCTAGAAAACACGGGTATCAATTTCGTTACGTATGCTTTAGGATTCCCTAAGAGAGTACAGACATCCTCCTTACGGGTCGTTTATCGTTTACAACTTTTGCCATATTCTCGTGAAGCATTTTTTTCAGACATTAGAGTTAAAGGGTGCCGTTTTACACCGGTTCTCAATTTTTTGGATACGGCACCCTTATATCGAAGGGGCGGCGAAACCACCACTATGGTACCGCTTGTATTTTATTGTTTTATTTTCAGTACTTTATTTTTTATTTTATTTTATTTTATTTATTTAGGTAAGTAACAGCATAAACTTATAATTAGATACATAATTCTTAAAAAACATATTCTTATGCCGATTATAACTTACGCCGTTAGAAATTGTTTGAAAAATATTTTACAAACTAAATTATGAAACAAAAAATACATCCGTAAATATTTATTAGTTGAGAGAAAATGGATCTATACCGCGCGGAAATAAACAACAGTCCTCCCGGTGCATTTGTAGACGGCCAATGTAACTTTGCCGAAAATGTAACTTTTCCGGGAGAACTCATCGTCCAAGTCCACGCGGCAAGGACTCATCAAAAAATGTCAAATGATCGCAAAAGTTGTAGAGTTAACCGCAAACATATAAATCATACTTATCATATATTCAAAATAAGTAAATGGGAATACATATATAAGTTATATTATATTTATACATACATATTACAAATCAATAATTACTGGCAGTTGTCGCTGCTGCTTCAAGGGCGGTTCGTACTGCCGATTTAAAGCTAATTTTGTTTCTACTATAAATGTCAAGCCCTGTGAATTTATCATTATACGTACGGGGCAATCGGTTAAGCATTGAATTGCGCGTGTAGTTAGAATGTCGTCTCGGGGGCTCGAATAGCTGTATAGATCTTCACCTTGTTCTTCACCGGTACCTTCAGAGCGATGCTCGAAACTATGTATGGGCTATACAGCCGCCAATACAGCGTCCCATTGACGATGTCATGTAGCGCAGTCATATCCGCAGCAGTTCGCCGATCCTCAAGCGACAGCATATTAAAATGCTGTAGCCTATCACGGTAAGAGTTAAATTCGAGATGTTAGCGTCGGGCTATGCACCGGACGAAACGTCTTTGAATTCCCTCCAGTTGGGCTTTGTGCACGCTATATTGCAGAGACCAAATGGGAGACGCGAATTCAAGAATGCTGCGGACATAGCTGTTGTATAGTGTCAGTGCGGCCTTGGTGCTCAAGAAGGGCTTAGTCATCCTTAACACAAACCCTAGCATTCTGTACGCCCTCTCTGCTGCTTGTCGACAGTGACTATCGCCTAGAAGTTTGCTGTCAAGGTATACACCAAGGTCGCGAACGCAAGTGCTTTTTGGTATGGTATCACCAACGGCATTGATATAGTAATCCCAACTGATTTTCTTTATATTCCTCTTGAATATGATTTCGTGACATTTTGAGGCATTTATATCAATGCCATTACTGATGCAATAAGTCGAGAGATTTAAATCCGACTGCATGTTGACGCAGTTTTCAGTACTTCTGATGGATGAGTATACTTTCATGTCATCTGCGTAGAGAATGTACTCAAACCAGCGGAAACACGTACCAATATCGCCTATATATGCGATACACTGTTTTTATCACCCATTTCGAGCGGCTAAACACGGCCGCGAAAATGACAGGCGATCACTGACGATGACGTCTCGCCTCACTTTTTTAATCGGCCTTCGATATTGCCAGACGGAAATCTTGAATTGGAGATATTTTGGCCATATCGTAGCGCCCTCACAAAGCGCATAGAGCCGCGTTTCGAATTGTAAATTGCATATTTCGCAGCGGCGAGCGCTCCGTCCCGTAAGGGACGTTACGGAAATGGGGGAGTCGGCCGTCGGTCCCGCAAGGGACGTTACGGAGTCACCGGGTTAAAAAGAGCAGTGGACCGAGATGCGATCCTTGGGGTACACCGGATGGGACAGAAGTGAAGTTAGAACAATGTCCGCTCACGACAACAGTCTGACTAAGATTGCGAACGTAGGAAGCAAGCTACTTATTGAATAAATTTTATCTAATCATTATTTGATGACAGCCACATTCTGACGTAGAACTCACGGCACGGTTTTGGCAATGTATGTTAAATTGAGTTGCAATTTTCATGACGCGATTTTCGCCCGCGGCCCGCAAGGTTGAATCGCGGTGCCCTCAGCGTCTGCGGGCTACTAGTGTAACTGCGCGGGCCGCAGTCACCCACAAGTTTAGCGGCCGTTGCCCGCGCGCTCTGCGGTTGATTCGACAGCGACGTGATGTAGGCGTGCGGGTGTAGCTGTTGACAATCACGATTAACCTCACGACTTGCGATTTTCTCCCCCCCAACTTGCGGGCCGTTCCGCAACCGCGGCGGCTCAAACCTGCGGGCGTCGTGGGTTTTGAAACAAAACAATTGACCCGCAACCGCGGCGGGCACGAGTGAAATCCGAGCAGTGAGTTGTAAGCCGACCATGTAAAAGTCAAATCGATTGAAATTTTAAAAATAATTAAGGGCACATTAATAGTCTGATATGACAAAAAACGGATTTGACTGTACTGGAATGCATACTCGAGGGATTTACATGAATACTTTCCAAATATAAAGTGTCACGTAAAAATAATTATTTAAAAAATAGAGTGTGACTGAGTAAGGTGCTACGAGCACCGCGTTGGTGGTCGATGTGCTTGCGCCGTCGTTCGCATTTTAGAGTACCCTGTAGCTCCGAATCTTCTCAGCTACTGATAATGGTAAAGTTACTATATAAACGTATTACACAGCTCTATGCCAAACATGTGTTAGTTAAAAATATAAACCAACCCGCTTTTCACTGCATTAAACATTAATTCAAGGGATTGGTAACAAAACGGGATAAGCTTAAATCTAAATGCAAAACTGCTCCCTCCGATGAACTATGGAATTCGTTCAAGTTGCTGAGGAATCAATGTAACCACTTGTTTCGAAATGCCAACAGATATATTTTTAATAATCTTTTATATATCAGCACAAATAACAACTGCAAATTTCTTATACTTTTGTTGTAGGATTCCAATTTGGACCGAAATTATGGCAGAGCCTACTTTGCCAAGCCTTCTGTTATTCTTGAGGATGATACTTAAGGTACATTACTCAGATTAAACCAGTACAACACAGCAATTATATTATATCAGACTTCTTTTTTCACCTACTTATTTACCGTCCATTCTGCTCTACTTTGGAACCAGCTGTCGCGTGTTATCCGTCATTAAACTTCGTTCTTTTACTGCAAGGTAATATTTTAAAAAATCTTCCTTAAAATATTACATAATCCCACCCTTTTGACTGGACAGTCCAATAATATCATTTTTTATGTAATAATAATCTTTTTATAGTAATACCTACTTAGGTATTATTATTTATCTGTAGTACCTAAGTATCTATTATTATAAATTATTATATTGCATATAATAATTTTTTAATTGTTTCTTTCATTCTTTCAGTTGCTGAAATAATATGATTATTTATTTATTTATTTTTTATTTTATATTATTAATGTGAAACGATAGTCTTATAATAATGTGAAACGATAAGCCAAACGTTTGCGCCAATAAAAATAGAATGTGAGTTTTATATTTCAAATTGACTCTTGCTCGTGTTTGAGTGTCATTCTCATTTTTATTTTAAAATATTACACTATAAATACCTTGTCACTCTCTACTAAAGCATCTCTTGGCTAAATTGAGTAACTAGTTTAATATTAATTTAATGTCATTCCTACACAATTGATATAGATGTATTGGAAATAAGTACTTTTATATTTTTATGACCAAATGAAGCCTGCATACCAATGTTAAACTCAATGGGATTAGGCGTTTGGGTAGTATCGTGGAGGAATACACAGATGCAGAAACACAGGCAGACACACAGACAGACTTCAATCTGGAAATGGTCTTAACCCTTCAGGCCTCGGCCCCTCAGCCGATTGACAAGTTGATGTCCCAAAAAATTTTAGTAAAAATTAGTAAAAAAATTGAATTATGACACTGTCTCACCAAAAACATTAATTGCTGCCAAACCACTGTACCCATAATTAAAATTAAACATATTAACATAATAAAACATAATAAAATAAAACAAATTAAATTAAAATAAAATTAAATCGGGCCAGTCACGCTGAATCAGTTTGTGGCCGAGATCGGCCGATCGGGGCTTGAGGGGTTAATCGTCTCGGGGCGCTCAAAATAAATATTTCCGTCTTCATCTCAATATGTTCTTAGCGCGTTCACAATTCTTTCGCTTCTGTCTATTGATAGTCCAGGAAAATATCATTAGTGGGTCATGAAGACAAAGCATATATAAGTTTGGGAAACGCAGATCTAAAGATTAGTGAGGTGAAGTGCTTTAATTTGTGTTTTATCTCGTAAATCAAATTAGAAGCTATATTTAAGTCTAAAACCAACGTGTTAGCTGCTCTGAGTGTCGAGCTATACTGATTCATTAATTTCAGGGTTACCTGAAAATGGTCGCTGTGAGTTGAGTCCCTTCTTGCCCGTCTCCACCATCTCGCGGCGGCATCTCAACCTTTAAGTGAAACGGAACTATGCGGCGATTATAATGATCCTAAGTATAATGATTTCTGTCTCAATTTTGTTTCTGAGTTACCTATTCGATGGTTTTGTGTCGTCATGAAAATTTTACATCAAGATTTTGTCAAGATATGTCACTTAGGGTATCTGGCGGGAACTCCTAGGCGTAAAAAATCTAGGTCAAAACAGGTCAAATGTAAAAATAAGTGGCTATCTAGGTATGTATGTGCGAATATATATCATTACCTGAATATATATGTATGTGCATATAAATATTCCAACTCTATAATAGCCATGCTAAGGCTATATCTATTTCAGTCAAGGAATCGTTACATTATCCTGTTGATTGCAATTAAATTCGGTTTTATATCAGACAACTGAACTTTTCACTCCGGAACGCACCCAAATCTAAGTCTAAATTACGTATTTAATACGTTATATAATACGTATAAAAATCAATTTATTTTGAAGAAACAATACAGTAATTAATATTGAAAAACCATATTATAAAAAAAGAAATCAGAGCAATACCTCGAAAAGGCTACTTCATCTCAAATGAACTACAAATAAATAAATATCCTTAATTTAATTGTCTGGTTTACTGTATACACCAGATTCAGTGCGCGAAAATTATATGTTATATCTGATATATAATATTCATGTTACGGGAAACAAAATTATATTTTATCAATTTAATAATATAATAATAACTGTATTAGGAAGCAACAGGAAACACAAAAGAAAAAAATATTTATAAATGACTAAAGAACATTTTCCTTTATGAGAGATTTCTCCAATCTTCTCAATCCCCAAACAAAAAGAAAAACTTTCCTGAAAACTAGTCTTTGCATATTTGGAAACGATGGCAAGATGGTTACGCGCACGTGTCTGATGCGAATCAATATTAAAAGGACATCCTAAAATAAAAGTAGCGAAGTTCTTTGCACCGCACGATCTATACACAGATTCATACAGTTTTTTTTTGTAATAAAGGGAAGTAAAGGCAGAACTGCTTCTTTAGCTATTACAATATTAAAATTATAACACCACTGAGAAATGTCTATATTATTAATAGTCAATAGGTACCCTTAGAAGAGGTTGCGGAAATGGCAACAAAGAACCCTTTCTCAATTGTCTAAGGCACTGGCTGCCAGCCTTCTTTCATGGGAAGAGAACCAACAATAAGGTATTATATAGTATATAAATAAGGAAGACCCTTAGCAAAACAAAAGACCAAAACTTTGGTTCGAAAATAATGATACGAAAACTTTGGTTCGAAGGAATAGAGGTACGATAAAAGACGTTACGATCGAAGAAAAACAAGTCACAAATTCCGGATTTCTAAAGGCATTCAAAGTGAACAACAGGCAAAGTTAGTTCATCGGACTGTTTGATATATAAGAGTTAAATATCACAGACCTATGAAAATTGAACACGAATGTACAGTATGCTGAGTAATCAATTTTAGGTTATTTTAATAAATAATTATATTGACAAGATAATGAATTATGTTAAACGATACATAATGTCATAATTAATAATAATTAAGCGTATGCATGACAAATAAATCATTATGAGTATGAGTAACGAAAAAGACGACGTGGGTGCGCTTAGTTAATAAGAAAATTATTATATTAGTATCAACGGCTGGGTCACCATTTTCCATTAAGATCAAATTAACGGAAATGCATTTTCAATTCTGTCGATCGAATGCAATAACAAGACACACACTTACACACATGTTACACACACATATACATATAACACGTCAGTAGGGTTGGTTGTAAGAGATTGGCATATGACCACAAACCCGCCCATTGTGAAGTTTCACAATAAAGAGTATAAACAAACAAACAAACAAATAAAGAAATGTCAGTCGGATAAGCAAATATAGTAGTCCAAGAGGCAGCGACAAAAAAGTACAAGTTTTGTAATAGCTGATACTTTCAGATCGGACAGTATTTTGGCTATAGAATGCTGGAGTAGTCAGCAAACCAGACTCCGGGACACCTGGCGCTGGCACACTAGGAAAGGTGTCATTTTAATTAGTACCCCCAAAGTGTTTTGAAAAAGCTGAAAATTCATCAGTAGACAGTGGATGCAATAAATAACTGGAAGCAAATGGTCACACTGCATATTAAAAGAATGCGTGGCGACAACATTAGGTACTCCATACAGGGCACAAAAAGAGTATATTATATTGCGCGGCACATTAGACCGAAGCGTAATAGTTACCGACAAATGCGTACCGGCGTATTTGCAGGGACTGAATTTTTGTGACATGTATGAAGTAATGCTGAGGCCCCGCGATAATTTTTTTAAGCAGTCTGCATCCACTGTCTACTGATTAATTTTAGCTTTTCCAAAACTTCTTGGGGGTTCTAATTAAAATTACACCTTTCCTATTACGCCAGCGCCAGGTGTCCCGGAAACTGACCTGCTGACTACCCCGGCATTATATGATCAAAATACTGTCTGATTTGAAAGTATCGGCCTTTACAAAACTCTTGCACTTTTTGTCGCTGGCTGCCCAACTAATACTCTTAGGTATGTATTGTAAAAAAAGAAAACGGAGTGGGGCGCGTCATTTTCAGATAGATTTGGCACGGCCACTATGGAAACAGTTTTTGTAAATATACCCATTTAATAGAAAGGTCTCAAAATCTTTGAAATGCATGTGGAAGTGCCGAGCGTCCGTCGATCATATATATTCCGGTCTAGGGCACACCGGCGATGCGCGTGCGGCAAGAGAGTAAAGGCCGGGACACACATGAACGCACCGCGCCCGTACTGACTGTCGGTGATGCGAAGCCAACAGTGACGTGAATAAAATCGATCTGTGTAACGCATTATTCGCCCATGGGATTTTTTGTGTAATCTGCCCAGAAAAGGAAACACTGAAATATAGTCTAGTCAAATTTTCTGAAAAACTAACTTTTAGGAACAAATCGTGTAAATCTTCTTGGCCGCCATCTTGAAATACCGAGCCAATGTTTTTTAGAGTGTATTTTGAAATTCCCCGTGCTCAAAAATATATATTTAGACATTTTGGACGCGTTCCTATGTGAAAGGAGAGCTTTACAGCGCCGATTTCTGGTTTCGGCGCCATATTATCAGCCATCTTAGATATCTCACTTCCGGTCGGTATTTCGCTTGGGCAACCGGCATTTTCAGATTCTGCAGGGTTGAAATAGGGAGAAAAACCTTTTGACCAAAAGTTACATAATTTGCTTCTAAAAGTAAAAAGGAGAGCTTTTTTCGATATTTTGACTGGACGTTTGGTTGGTAAACATCATAATCCAAAGTATTTGAGACTGATGTACCTGTATGTTTTAATTGATGATGTTACACGTGTTGAATCATTTTACAGCTACTGATGGGTAATATTCGCCGCTAAGTCAAATATAAAAGACATTCAGTTGCTCGGATACAATTTTTAAATATAAAAGATGGATTAACTAATAATCACTATTAGACCATCGTATCGTATTCTAGAAAGTGTCTGGAAATTATTCTAACAAGATTTTTATGAAGTATGTTGATAAGTCCTTTTTAATGTGTCTTTTTGCATCTCCATTGTTAATCGCATTTTTTTTAACAAATAGTTTACGAGAGGTAAATTGCGAAACCCCTTGTTAAACCTAGGGGTTTCGCGAACCGCTGCTTTAGTAGGTACGTATACATATACATGAGAGGATCTATGGCAAATATCTTTCTCCAAATAATGGAAGCTACATTATAAGTCAGTTTTGATTACATTTTCCCATAGCAAGACCATGATACCACACATGAAGCTGTGAATTTTGAACGAACCAAAGAAATTACTAGATTTAAAGTTTAAATTTCGAAGGAATAAAATTGTTTTCAAAAGTATTTTTAAATTCGATTTTGCTAAACGAATACTGAAAATAGCTAGAGAGAAATCGCACCTACTTTAAATTGCTTCTATAACTACTGAGAAAATTTCAGCTCTGCAATTTAACCGCAGCCCTTCTCAAGCCGCGATTGACATTCGAAAATGCATTCTCTTGCTAACTCTGACAATCCCCAGGCTGCTGACCTTAGTCTTCTGATAAGAGAAAACGTTAGATATGCTACTCAATAGACAATACGGATTTAGATCTGGACGTGGTACTCAGGATAAATTACTCTACTTAAGTAAAAAAAAAACGAATACCCTAGATAGCGAATATAAATGTATCAAGGTACTTCTAGAACTCGCATAGACATATGACACCATATAGCATCTTATTTAGTAAGCTCCGAAATATCGTACGTGCGTGGCCTGCATTTAGAGTGGTTTTCAAATTAACTTTTAGGGCAAACCCAGAGGATCAAAATAGGTAATACAGTTAGATCCGATACGTATAGAATAATATTTATTACTTGAATTACAAAGTATTGTAAATGTATAAATTTAAAATATTAAGCGAAACAGTAAATGGATATACATATTTTTATACGCCATTATATTTTTCATTGTTTTTTTGTAAACCATTATTAAGCCTACTATACTGTACCAGCCGAAGCGATATAGCCTGTCTTAGATATAGTCAATATATTAATAATTTGATATAAATTCATTTGGCTTTGAATAATACTATAAAAACGAATTCACTTATACACAAATACAGCAGCCTGTCAACCATCTGTATTGCCATTTGTTGACATTTCCTAGATAAATATTTTCGTAATAAATATTGTTCTTTGTTGAATATCTCTATATGTATACATAATTTTAAATAGTCTTTTAACTTATTTAAAAAATATCTTCATCATCCTAATTAGATCATAGATTAATTAAAAATCTTCATATATAGCAACCTTGCTGTGCAATATGGTGAGCAAATTATTATAGATGTTCGATCATTTGAAATATTATACTGCTGTTAAGTACTCTTATAAATAAAATAAAATAAGAAATAAAATTAATAGATTGCGTCAGATATACAAAGTTCCAATTTATTACAGATGCACTGTTGTTATGACATAAACACACTATTTAAAACAATGAAACCCTATAAAATAGATACTTTTACTTCTTAATGTGTGCCTTAAATTAATTTTTTATAGACGCACAATTTCTAATATATCAATCGGCAATTGGATGAATGCAGTTAACACATAAACAGTTATCGAACAATGAAAGAGAAAATGAAATCCGTTTACAATACTAGCGAAATAGACAGGATTCTTTTCATAGGCTAAACAATTTAATATGAGCCTGTCTACGCTTTTTCTTGACAGTGGCCTTATCGTGTAAAACGAACGTCATTAAATCGAAACTATTCGAAGTAAAGCTTCGAAAAACCGAGGTGTAGCACTTAAACTCTCCGTCCACCTGCAACCGAGTTCATTTTTAACATTATTTCTAGCTATGATACTGTCTTCAGACATCGTAAGCAAAGAGATAAGGGTACTTCTCAGTCGTCTGCGACAGCGACGTATTATGTCTAATGCGATACATGTAAATACTTGCATGTCAAAAAGATCAACTCGCATAATATACCCGAGTATCTCAATAAGCGGTTATATGACTAGTGGACTCTATATATTTTTTTTCTCGTATGGGAGTATTCTCGCGGAAACTAAGCATTCTAAATGGCGGCGAATTTTAACAAAACAATAAAACCGCCTATACCCACTTGACTTATGGAATACATAAAAACTGTTAAAATTCTTTGGTATATAATCAAAACTTTAGTTTGCAACATTGAATACTCGACTGTCCCTTGATGCTATTCAGTTACTTGTGAGAACTTGTCGAAGCACCGTGGTTTTTTTTTTTTTGGTGGTTCAAAATATGCGGCAAGAACTTTTTTTGGGAGCGATATTTTCCTTTTTTTATAGCAAGTAACTAATAATTACTACAAATTTATATGAAATAACTGATTTTTACAGAAATTAAGCGCAATGTCTCAAAAAGATTCGTAGTAAATTTAATGAGCAACGTTATTTTCAAATATTTTAAACATTGCTTGACAACATTGCCCATCAAACTATTTTTGTAAGAGTTGTCAAATTCAATTCAGATGATGTCACGTCAAATTCACGTCAAATGACGCAATATTCTTTTCAGGGCGCCTTTGATGTGCAGTCGATTAGTGAAAGGTGAAAGTTAAAAAGTAACGCCCAATTGTTGTGTTAATTTGATGTTTTTTTATTGAATTTCATCATTAATGAATTTCCTTGAAGTTCATGATTGACTTGTATGTTATTCAGAAAGTAAATTAGAAGTATATTATATTGGTATATAGTATTCAGAAATACATAGCGATTGTCAAGTGCCTATAGCTCCTACATACTTAACATTTTTTGTGAAAATCATTTTGGTGTGGTAATATTTTTATGCACTTAAAATATTTAAATATTTTTCACTTTAAACTTTTAATATAATTGTTTGCCAAATATTGTCAAAGAACTTTTCAATACTTTTATTGAAATAAAATGTATCTCTATACTTTTGTTGACCTAAAATCGTGTCATTATTGTATTGTATTACATTTGATATACAACTGCCCAAGAAAAAAGGAGTGCTATGTGTTCACGGTTCATCTATATATGTTTTCCGTCTCTTTATTCCACTATAACTTTAAAGGCTCGAACTAATTTAGAAGTATGTGGTATTGTTAGAATTGATGTCATCCCGAATGTCATAGGGTAAATTAACTATCCAGATATCATGTAAATAGTTGTCTAAATGTATAAATGTCCAAATGTCAATAAATTAACATAAATATATCGCGTTTATTGTCAAATAAAAGGCCTAATTCAGTATATTCCGAAAATATAAATGTATATATATGAATAAATATTTAAACTACAAATATTTCATAAAAAGCCATAATATAAATAGTTATAAATACAGTAGGTATTTCACTTATTGTAGAGGCAGCCATGTTTTTTATTCCTTTTATTATTATAAATTATTTTCATGAAATTTCTTCACGCATTTTAACTAATTTAGCAATAGCCATCTAGCGGCAGAAAGCCGCATCACTCTGTTATCGTAATAAACCCATAGCTGCTAAGAAACTGAAACTGCCATCTGTTGAGTTTCAGCTATATTATTACAAACATATTATTAGCATTCAAGTAGTGATATTTTTTCTCCTAGTAATTTTTTTCGGTACTGATTTTCCCAGTCATTAAACGTCAATAGGTTTATTAAGTAGCGGATTTGTATTTTGTAGGGGTGTTAACCAGCGGGTTTAGCTGAAAAGGCTTTAAAATACAAACATGCCGCACTATTTACATATAGCACTAATGAAAATCGTTTTAGTCATGTCGCATGCAACATTGATTAGAAAAATACAAAGGCGTCTGGCACCTGAAAAACCGAACTAATGATGGCTTTTCTTTTTTTAGACATTAAAATTGATTAAATGATACTTAACAATATAACGATAGCTTAGAATAACATCCGGCTGAGGTGCGATCCCCAAAAACTTGCCTGACACGTTTAATGCAAGTCAAAGTGAACTGTTTTGAGCGAGCATTACCACACACTTCAGGAGAATCTGTCAAAGCTTTAGTTATTAAGAAACACCACTCAGATTTTGTTTTATTTTCGTGAAATTATAGGGTCAATAGTCATGGCAAAAAATCCAGACCGTGAAAATGAGTTCTTACTTTTGTCTCATGTCTATATACCGCCAGACGCATTGCGCTATTTCGTAAACTAGCCAGACTTCTTTAAAATGATATGTGGTTTCGGGATACTATCGGCTTCCAAAATTCATTCATAAAAGCGACCAATTCATTCTGTTTCGTATCATTGATTATATTAACTATATACCTAATCAATGGTAGTATTATAATTAATGGGAGTATGACGTAATTTATATTTTGCAGAGGGGTAGTTCAACTAATTAAAAAGTGGGGAATGGAAATCGGTTTTAGCCAAACATCTAGTGGTAAATTAATCGTGTTCAATAATACCTAAATGTTTTTCACAAATCTTCAACAAACGAGTACCGTGCCGAATCTCTTTCGGCCAACCATAATGTTTTTAATTATTAAAGTATTTCAAAGAATGTTGGCTCCAGGTGCTAGGCTGGTATCATACTTGTAACAGCACCGTGGTCTATAGTGGACCATAACAGCACATGGTACCAGCATTTGGGAGCCAGCCTAGTACCAGCATTCTAGTGTCAGTCTGCTACCAGAAATCTTGTATCTGGGTAGTGTCAGTATAACCGGTGCCATTATCCTGGTGGTGACCTATACCGGCATCCTGTTTTCGACCCATTACCAGCATCCTGGTGCCAGGACCCGGGAGCCAGTTCTCGAAATTTCAGTTGTCGTTCTATCGATAGCCGAAGCGTTGTAATTAGGAAGTAGGTATCTACTTAGAATGCAACGTGCATACGGTAAATGTTTGAATTTCCGTTACTTACCACGTGGTGACGAGCACACCGCAATTACGGATCTGCAAGGACTTCCCGCTCGCCTCTGTAATTATGCTAATTCCATGCGAGGGAGAGAGATAATATCGGTAATGCAAACCATTGTCTCAAGAGTAGGATCGTCATAGATCATAAATCGTCATTGTATATAACAATGCAAGTGGTCGGCTATTCCTTTTTACGGTAACCATTATTATTACATAAAAAATAATTACGTATGTTACATTAATATCAATGGAATTATTTTTTCCGCTTTAAGGGAACAATTTCTGGGGCCTAATGGCATTTCAGCCATTTTTACTTAAAACTGCGTACACAGAAAATACGGATTCCAAATTCTGAAAAAAAAATACAAACTAATTAAGAGTGATTTTATGGTCAGTGATTTGTTCAATGTCCAAAAGAAGTAATAAATCCGCAATAATAGTGTAAGGGGAATTCAAACTTTGGCCAAAGTATACTTGCGATGTCGCGCAGTTGAAATGACGACGACTATAAGCAAGTCCCTCCCTAGGGCAGCAGTTCCCAAACTGTGCTCCGCAGAACCAAGGGGTTTCGCGAGATCTCCATAGGGCTTATCTATCAAAAAAACTTCAATCAAACCTAACGTGCAGTTCAATGTCCAGCAGTCGGAAGTCCCTCCCTAGGGCAACTTTTCCCAAACTTTGTCTGCAGATAGTGGGGATTCTGCGACAACTCCATGGGGCTTCTGTGAGTGTCTATCGAACTCTATAAAAATATTTTAAAGCAAAATAGATTTTATAGACAACTGTTTTTTTTATTTTTTAATAGTTGATAGGAAGTCCTACTTTTGTTGAAGTCAAAATAAACGAAATTTAAAAAATTAGCAAAATATGTATATACATTATAAGATATAAGGTATGAACGTAGGTATGAACTTCTATAATATATATTAGAAGGAATAGGTACTACCAAACATAAACGACGACTTAGTACGAAATCCTGGCTGGGTTAGAAATTTGTTAATTGAATTAAACCGTCCATGACTAAGTATATGAGGATCTATATAGGTAATAGAAATTCAAAGTTCATGCCTACATAAAAAGAAAGAGAAGATTAATTCTTCCCGCATTAAAGTCTGTTAGGCATAAAAAAAAGTCTGTTAGGCAAAAACTGTTAGGCATAAAAAAATATATGGCAATTATCAACTGGGAAATAATAGTAAAACAATTTCAATATTTTGTTCGCATTGAATCACCTGAAATATTTACATACACATACAAACATTTATCTACTGTCTATTGATGTCACATACAAATTTGATCACTTACTTACATCACCCACTCACATCACTTACTATTATCGCGCAATCGTTTTTCTAATCATTCTAGTCAACATTTGATTTGATTTGGCTGTTGTATCGTGATGTTACATGACATTGAGCTTATTTCGAGTTTAAAGGCCCCCGATTAGTTAAATTCGGTGATTAATATTTTGAAAATAAATCAATTAATCGCCTATGGTGAAATAATGGGAGGGACGCGCCACGTTCCACGACAAAGGGTTTTGCCAAATGTAAGCTATAAGCCAAAAGTTTCATTTCAAAAAAATGTAAAATGATTGTCTTAGACCCTAGACGCAAAAAATGGGTAATAAAAAACAGAGACGCTGTCAGTCCCAGCATTCAAGAGGAAAAAGGTTTTCTGTTGTATTCCAAAAAATCAGTAGAACCAAATGAACGTTTAAATTTAAAAAAAAATAATTAAAAAAACGTATTTAAAAAAACGTTACCCAATTGAGCTTTGAGGTTTTTATGAGTAATGGTAATTTTTATCATTTGTGTTATTGGTTTCAACATTTAACTACCTCTAGTTTTTCCGAAATTCTTTATGCCACATAGCCAAAAATAGGATAATAACAGATAATCCCCAACTTTTTATATGAAAGGATATGCAAAAATATTTTTTATATACTGTGATATATCATGTTGCCACATGAAAGAGCATATATAATTATGCTAGTTTATGGAAAAAGTAACTTTGGCAAAAAAAAGGCTGATAGACCCTTTTGCCAACTGACTACAGCTGTGACCCGCCCCAAATCCTCTGTATTATAAACAGGATATTTTGACAGCTGTTAGCTACATACCAGTCCGCATCGTGCGTACTGACGTCACTTCTGAACAAAATCTAAACAGATTGCTAATATAATTTTCAAACAAATACACATACAAGCATTCAGGAAGAAATCCTCATAGTTTCGATCAGGGATTAGATGATTTAAGGTATATACATATATGTAATGGAAAATACTATTTTGAATGAGATTTAGTGTCCATTTACTTTTGGTTCCAGTATGTCTTTTGATTTTAGCTTTGACTTTCTCATCGCTGCCTTTGTTGTGATATCAAACAGCATTAATGAAAACATAATACAAAGTTCACCCGACTGGCAGGATGGGCAAATTGTTTGACGGATCATTGCGCCTATAGGTTTATACTACAAATTTGTTGAAATATATTCCCGCGAAGGTCAATGACGTAAAAATATACTATTACACTATAATATTCATTATATCAGAATCCCTCGTATATATAAATATACGTAATAGTATATAAATATACTACATTACTAGGGATTCTGATATCAATTTGTGTAAATAATAAATAAAGACATAGAATTTAAGATGCGAAAATCGCGGTATTAGATATTTCTCTAAGAATGAGTCGATTATTTTCTTAGAGACCAAGATCTTTAAAAAGGTGAAACAGATATATTACAGAAAAGCCATGAGCGCCAACATCCACCGAGTGAAGCCGTTCCGGGCGACGACAATTCTGAAATCATGGTATTTATTTAGTTTGTACTCGTCGTGGTTTAGGATATTTGATTCCCATAGAACGGTTGATTCTACAATAAGTGCTTTCCCCCGAGATAGAGAGTTAAGAGATATATATGGCCGGAGGGCTGTGCATCCGAGATTTCCAAGCAATTTATACTGCTTAGAGATCGAATCTGCCTCCAGAATCCAATGTAAAGCTTTGCCGATTATTGAGAAAGATTTTGGAGTGAAATATTTTTTGCTTTTAGAGCCATCCCGCACAAACTGTATTGAGGGTTTAAAGGAACTATCAGACCCTTGTTGGCACACGCCACCGAGACTTATTACCTCGCGAATAACAGCAAGGACTTCGTCAAGGCGTTAGGTGTAACATCCTTGATTTAAGGCAGACTTACAGCCAGCAATATGTCTAGCTTTGCAGTGTGCAAGGAGTATTGTCACATAATGAAGGAATATTCCTCCAAATAGCTCCAACGAGCGAGTTTACTGGGATTTGGAAGTGTATGCTTTGAATATGTATGCTTTGAATACCTTTGAATATATTTTTTTTCAAAATGGATTCTATTAATCGTTTAGATTTTTTTCATGAATAAGTGTCTTCAAGAATCTTCATGATTTTTTTCATGAATAAGATAATAGTGTCAGGTCGTTAATTTCCGTCCCTTGTATTATATTGCTTATAATATGTTGCCTACTAATAATTACCCATAATTACCCCCCAAACTGTGTTTTTTCCTTGTATTTTTATTACTTGCCTAGTTTTCTTTGGCTAGAAATATGCAACCGTATTTTTTTAAACCTGTTGCTACATTCTTATGTAGCATCAATACATTCTACATTCCTATGGAAAGGTGCAAAACCCGTATAAACTACATTTCTACAATGTACAATAAATAGCATTTGAAACCATCACGTAGTATTAAATTAAACTAATATATGCTTGGAGTTATGAGTATTTCATGCTATTCTACCTAATATATAATACAAGCTATACTCCTCGGTACGAGAAGAGTTATAAACTTATTATTTGAGATGAGGTTACTATATCGAACAAATTTTTAACTTATTAATAATTTACTTATTTATAAAGGTAATAAACCTTTGCAATATTCCAATCATATCATCGATTTTCCAGAGGATGTTTTATAAAATGTCTATGTATACTATATTTCCTGTATTACCTCCTAATGCCAATACTTAAATGTTACGTCTTAGCGTAACACCCAAAAGGGTACAAAGTTATCCATAACAAAAACATTCACATAACCCATTTTCTCGCCTTAGCACATTGCTGCACAGGCTTTGAACGCCAGTAAATCCTTCACCGATGATATACTGTGAATTAAATATTGTACCTCTATTAGATGGCTGAGCTCATAAAAAAACATTTTTGTAAAGATTAATAGGTTGTCAAATAATTTTAAGAGTATCAGCTTATATTTTAGAAATTATCTGGAAGACGACTTGGTTTTTCTTAAAATCTTGAGAAATATCGAATATAGCACTTTGAAATATGCACCAGTCGACTCCCCAATATAGAATAGAATAGAAGTTATGTTTTTATAGCACACTTTATTATGCTATAAAAACATAACTTAATGAATATTACACTGTTTTTATAAAAAATACAATTTATGCAGAAATGGCGGACTTATCGCTCTAGCGATATCTTGCAGTCAACCATTAATATCCTTGTAAAAATATCAATATCAATATCCATGTAAAAAAAAACAAAATATATAAGAGCAATCGCTTTATTTTGTAAGTCATAAAAGTTTAAAAGTCACGTGCGCATCCGTTTTCTATCCTCTTAATTAAAAGAGGACAGTATCTGGTGCCCAATTAAGGGGACAGTATCTGGCTTCTGCTATTTTTAATAAAATCTTCGTTTACACAGAATATATTGATTCTAAAATTCTGACAAAAATGTTCAAACTTATAATGACTGCCTTCATTATTAATTAGTCGTTATATCAAAAAATGGTTATACTCTTAGTAAAAAACAATGAAACTTTAAATTTACCGAGTAAAAGAAGAATTCAAAATTCGGCCACAGTTTATAAGATTTTGCAATAATACCCCATTAAAGCCAAAGAATATACGCCTCTTGAGAGCCATACACAAGGACGTATCCCGAAAAAAGAGAATCAGGGAGAATCCGCGACTTATGTACCTCTAGTGTCAGGCAGGTATACAAGGGGGGGGGAAAGAGGTAGTTAGGATTTAACTTCCGGAAATCCGGCGTATTTTTGTTTCATTTTACGGGAAAATTCAAGTTTGGTGGGTACTGCGCACGCTGTTTCAATGAATGCCCCCCCGAAACTGAAGTCTGGATACGTGCCTGGCCGTACCTCCTTGTTTTTTGATTATTTAGTTTCGATGAAACGTTAGGGAAGGTTTGAAATATTGCGGCCAATATGCAGTAACGTTATAGACAGTCTAATTCGAACCATAAAAACCGCATTGAAATACGTCTAATAGTTCTTGAGCCCAAGCGGGATCAAACAGACAGTCAAACAGTTGCTAATCGGGGTATTGTTTTATAATTGTTTAGATAAATTTATTCTTGTTACGAAATTCGCCTGCGAGATGGTCAAATATTATATTCGTTCGACACAGAGAGCCCCGCAAATAAGCCTATCGCACTGGTTTCCATTGGCTAACAAATGGGTTGGATTATTAATATATCCTTTTTATGGGTTCAATTGTCCAATTTGCCCTATATTGTAAAGTGTGCTAAGCCACTGGGTGTATCATTGACCTCTAATTTATAAAATATCTCGTTGTATTTTAATGTATATATTTATGTAGGTATCATTTGATTTGCATAAAAAGGTTTTTCGATAAGCATTATGAACAAAAACTATGCAATGTAAGTTAGTTATTGCCACCAAAGGCCAGTGCATTGATGTTGGTTATTTACATTTTAGTAACAATGCCTTCGAGAGGGTGTCGAATTTTTTGTTTTGAGATGAAGATGGAAATATCCATTTTGAGCACCCTAAGACGATTAAGACCATTTCCAGATTGAAGTCTGTCTGTCTGTCTGTGTGGGTGCGTATTCCTCCACAATACAGCCCAAAAGCTTAATGCGATTAAGCTGATATTACAATGCAGACTTTATTTGGTCATGGCAAGAGTTAGAAAATTCTTTTTGAAATCGATCCACCAGGAGGAGCACTAATTAATTATATTTCAATTTCCAAATATTAAACTTAGAGGCTCGAAGTTTGGTACACAGATGCCTTTTTGGTCTGAAATCACATTGTGACATTTTGATTATAATATTTCATATAGGTACAAGCTACACTAAAAATATTTAAATTGCGCCATACATTCAAATTAAATCTTTTGACGCTTGGCCATCTTTTGGCGCTTGGCCCAACCCCGTCCTTAGCCGAAAAACGAACGTCGCAATAGAACCCAACCGGGTTCATCCGCCAGCCAAGAGAGGGCTCATCGATTTTATTTATGAAATTAATATTCAGATTAAATCAGCCCTAGACTACTTGCTGGGAAGGTTTCTCAATGACACAATCGTTTTTTTTTATATTTCATAAGTACACGTCACTTAAATAATATTATTTTCTTTGCAAAATTTTCTTTATTTTCATTTTATTTAAAATATTACCATACAATACCTTGTCGAAAACTTACGTTTTTTCGTTCCTCCAAGATTAATTCGCAATTCACGCACGTTTGAGGTCTCTCGCGCCAATACCAACTACGGGAAAAATTCTATCGCTTATAGGCTGATGTGCACGTACGACTCTCGTTTCTCCACCATCGACATTTTCAACCTCAACCAACCGACGTTCGCTAAGGAATTATTTAAATCAATTGCACCTAACGAGCTTGTTAATACCTATCGTACTTAGTTATATACTTTTCATGCAACATATCAGTAGCTACTACAAATATTTATAATATATCTATAAATATCTATAAACATCAATAAATATCTGTATCTATATATCCACTACCACAACCTATCTATATCTATATTTATATCTATATACATATACAAATACCATCGTCTAACTCCTTCTTCCTAATCACTTTCCTGCCTCTCCCATTGGATTTCTATATTATTTTTTTATTTAATATGAACTTAGTTTATTTTATAATTATTTTTTAAGTAAATATGCTGAAATCTATTTAATATGTTACTTTCGTAGGAAACGATTATCAGCGTAATGTTTTTCTTTTTTTTTCTGCAAGAAGTTTATGCACACGTATGTATATTGTATGCGCTGTATGTTTCCAGAAATAAAATAATAAAAAGAAAATTTAAAAAGATCATAAAATGTTAAGTAATTCGACGCACGAAGAGTAAAAGCACCTACCGGCTGGATACTCAAAAATGAAATGAAGAAATGTAGATTAACATTGAGGCTATCGCGGAAATTCTCTAGCTGTCGTTATCCCTGAATAGACTTCTTTACAGTTGCGTTTTCACCAAACCGTTTTGGAAAGTCATTGATTGCCAAAAGCATGACAATGAAGAAAATAAGTTAAATGTTCGAGGTGTATTTATATCGCTGCTTCACTAAAAACCTACGGAACAAGGAAAACTCTCAAAGGACGAGGTAAAGAATGAAGGTCGCTTGCACTTCGAGAGTCGGAAGGCGATTTGAAATTTAAACGTGAAAGACCTTCTGACACGTCATCTTCTAGAAAACTCAACGGGACTGCGATCAGCAGTGCGGCCAAATTAACAAATGGGAAAAAAACACCGGCTTGATAGAAAAAATATAATTTTATACCACGGTATGACAAAAATCTACAAACATACCACTCATTTGTATATAATTCCATTTTACACAGTCATTTTGTATATAAATAGGATAGAAAACGAATTTACCGCGTGAAATTTGTAGGACCCGACGTTTCGGTGACGTTGCAGCCGCCGTTGTCTAGGGTAGACTGAAGAGCTGTCAGTCCGTTGTTTTGCGGGTAGGCCGCAAACCGCTGCCGCCACTGCGTAGGTTATAACGGTGGTGGGGGGCCGGGCTCGGAGCGCGGGAATTTTTAAAATCCGTCTTGCACACAACACTCACTGTATCCTGTTTTACGTCTTTGCGTTCGGCGTTCGGCGGCGGGAACATTTTAAGAAGAGGGTTCCACGTAGAAGAGAGTTTGTAGCCGTCGTCTCTATTGAAGTTCGGAGTTCTTCTTATTTCAATGGCTTCCCGGATCATGCGAGGAAAGTAGAATTGTTCCTTGGATAGAACAATGGGATTTTGAAACTGCATCCAGTGGTTACTTCCGCTATCCAATATATGTTCGCAGATCGCCGATTTTTCTCGCTGAACGTTTTTAACAGCTTTGATGTGTTCTGTCAGTCGCGTGGCTATGGGCCGTTTCGTTTGTCCAACGTAGGCTAGACCGCAGCTGCATTCGACTTTATACACACCCGGGGTTTGCAGCGGTATTACATCCTTTACAGGCCTCAAAAATCGAGCTATATTTTGGGTCGGTTTGAAGATCGTTTTTATATCGAATCTGTCTAGCATCTTACTTATTCGATCAGTCACGCCCTTGACGTATGGTAAGAATGCTCTTGATCTGCTCGGTTTTTGAGTTTCGTCCGTATTAGATCGTGTGCGTGTCTCGTGATATTTTCCGTATCCATTTTTCCTAAGGACATCATTGACATGTTCCATCTCCTTCGGAAAATGCTCAGTGTCGCATAGATCGCGTGCTCGATTCACGAGCGACGTTTGCACTGAACGTAGATGGTAGGGATGATGGTGTGAGCTAGCATGCAAATATCTGTCCGTATGTGTGGGCTTCCGATATACCGTATGTCCGAGAGTATTGTCACTTCTCCTCGTCACTTTGACATCCAAAAATGGTAAGGAGCCGTCCTTCTCTACTTCATAGGTGAAACTGATTTTTGGGTGTATGGAGTTTAGATGACCCAGGAATTCTTTCACCGTTTGAATGTTGCCTTTCAGGATGCAGAAGGTATCATCCACGTAGCGAAGCCAGAGAATGGGTTTAATTTTGGAGGTTTTTATGGCTAATTCCTCAAAATATTCCATATATAGGTCACTAACTATCGGCGATACGGGGCATCCCATTGCTACTCCGTCGACCCATTCTCTGGCTTCGCTACGTGGATGATACCTTCTGCATCCTGAAAGGCAACATTCAAACGGTGAAAGAATTCCTGGGTCATCTAAACTCCATACACCCAAAAATCAGTTTCACCTATGAAGTAGAGAAGGACGGCTCCTTACCATTTTTGGATGTCAAAGTGACGAGGAGAAGTGACAATACTCTCGGACATACGGTATATCGGAAGCCCACACATACGGACAGATATTTGCATGCTAGCTCACACCATCATCCCTACCATCTACGTTCAGTGCAAACGTCAC
>OX155950.1:18351127-18602465 GCA_944548615.1 Micropterix aruncella
GTAAATAATTATAAAAGCCACTTACATCGTGACGAAGGATTCCCTTGATCGGATTCGGGAATGCTTTAGGTGTTAACGAGAATGATGAATGCCTCTCACTTGCGGAAAGAGGAGTAGGTTTAAGTTGGGCCCATTTTTCAACTAGTAAACGCTCACCCTTCATCCAATTATCTCAAAAATTAAGCTACAATCCTTCTTTATACGTAAACTCACTCAATTTCCTATTATTTCAGGGGAAATAACAAGACAAGACGAGCTACTTGACAGATGGAAGAATTTAAAATTTCGAATTTCGTTTTTTTATTTTCTAAAGGTGCGATATAAAGAAGCTGCGATCAATATTCAGCTGAAAACTTAAAACTAAAAGCGTGACATGCCCTCATATCAATGAAAGGAAGCAGTCAGCTCTTTCCTATTAGTTGGAAAGATTACCTTTAACCTAAATGGATTATTTACAATGAACGAAACATAAAATATGTAAAAATTCAATATTTTGAAATATTTGATAGTTTTGTGTATATATTCTTTTTAGAATTGATCAATAAGATGATTATAAAGTAAATAATTATAAAAGCCACTTACATCGTGACGAAGGATTCCCTTGATCGGATTCGGGAATGCTTTAGGTGTTAACGAGAATGATGAATGCCTCTCACTTGCGGAAAGAGGAGTAGGTTTAAGTTGGGCCCATTTTTCAACTAGTAAACGCTCACCCTTCATCCAATTATCTCAAAAATTAAGCTACAATCCTTCTTTATACGTAAACTCACTCAATTTCCTATTATTTCAGGGGAAATAACAAGACAAGACGAGCTACTTGACAGATGGAAGAATTTAAAATTTCGAATTTCGTTTTTTTATTTTCTAAAGGTGCGATATAAAGAAGCTGCGATCAATATTCAGCTGAAAACTTAAAACTAAAAGCGTGACATGCCCTCATATCAATGAAAGGAAGCAGTCAGCTCTTTCCTATTAGTTGGAAAGATTACCTTTAACCTAAATGGATTATTTACAATGAACGAAACATAAAATATGTAAAAATTCAATATTTTGAAATATTTGATAGTTTTGTGTATATATTCTTTTTAGAATTGATCAATAAGATGATTATAAAGTAAATAATTATAAAAGCCACTTACATCGTGACGAAGGATTCCCTTGATCGGATTCGGGAATGCTTTAGGTGTTAACGAGAATGATGAATGCCTCTCACTTGCGGAAAGAGGAGTAGGTTTAAGTTGGGCCCATTTTTCAACTAGTAAACGCTCACCCTTCATCCAATTATCTCAAAAATTAAGCTACAATCCTTCTTTATACGTAAACTCACTCAATTTCCTATTATTTCAGGGGAAATAACAAGACAAGACGAGCTACTTGACAGATGGAAGAATTTAAAATTTCGAATTTCGTTTTTTTATTTTCTAAAGGTGCGATATAAAGAAGCTGCGATCAATATTCAGCTGAAAACTTAAAACTAAAAGCGTGACATGCCCTCATATCAATGAAAGGAAGCAGTCAGCTCTTTCCTATTAGTTGGAAAGATTACCTTTAACCTAAATGGATTATTTACAATGAACGAAACATAAAATATGTAAAAATTCAATATTTTGAAATATTTGATAGTTTTGTGTATATATTCTTTTTAGAATTGATCAATAAGATGATTATAAAGTAAATAATTATAAAAGCCACTTACATCGTGACGAAGGATTCCCTTGATCGGATTCGGGAATGCTTTAGGTGTTAACGAGAATGATGAATGCCTCTCACTTGCGGAAAGAGGAGTAGGTTTAAGTTGGGCCCATTTTTCAACTAGTAAACGCTCACCCTTCATCCAATTATCTCAAAAATTAAGCTACAATCCTTCTTTATACGTAAACTCACTCAATTTCCTATTATTTCAGGGGAAATAACAAGACAAGACGAGCTACTTGACAGATGGAAGAATTTAAAATTTCGAATTTCGTTTTTTTATTTTCTAAAGTGCGATATAAAGAAGCTGCGATCAATATTCAGCTGAAAACTTAAAACTAAAAGCGTGACATGCCCTCATATCAATGAAAGGAAGCAGTCAGCTCTTTCCTATTAGTTGGAAAGATTACCTTTAACCTAAATGGATTATTTACAATGAACGAAACATAAAATATGTAAAAATTCAATATTTTGAAATATTTGATAGTTTTGTGTATATATTCTTTTTAGAATTGATCAATAAGATGATTATAAAGTAAATAATTATAAAAGCCACTTACATCGTGACGAAGGATTCCCTTGATCGGATTCGGGAATGCTTTAGGTGTTAACGAGAATGATGAATGCCTCTCACTTGCGGAAAGAGGAGTAGGTTTAAGTTGGGCCCATTTTTCAACTAGTAAACGCTCACCCTTCATCCAATTATCTCAAAAATTAAGCTACAATCCTTCTTTATACGTAAACTCACTCAATTTCCTATTATTTCAGGGGAAATAACAAGACAAGACGAGCTACTTGACAGATGGAAGAATTTAAAATTTCGAATTTCGTTTTTTTATTTTCTAAAGGTGCGATATAAAGAAGCTGCGATCAATATTCAGCTGAAAACTTAAAACTAAAAGCGTGACATGCCCTCATATCAATGAAAGGAAGCAGTCAGCTCTTTCCTATTAGTTGGAAAGATTACCTTTAACCTAAATGGATTATTTACAATGAACGAAACATAAAATATGTAAAAATTCAATATTTTGAAATATTTGATAGTTTTGTGTATATATTCTTTTTAGAATTGATCAATAAGATGATTATAAAGTAAATAATTATAAAAGCCACTTACATCGTGACGAAGGATTCCCTTGATCGGATTCGGGAATGCTTTAGGTGTTAACGAGAATGATGAATGCCTCTCACTTGCGGAAAGAGGAGTAGGTTTAAGTTGGGCCCATTTTTCAACTAGTAAACGCTCACCCTTCATCCAATTATCTCAAAAATTAAGCTACAATCCTTCTTTATACGTAAACTCACTCAATTTCCTATTATTTCAGGGGAAATAACAAGACAAGACGAGCTACTTGACAGATGGAAGAATTTAAAATTTCGAATTTCGTTTTTTTATTTTCTAAAGGTGCGATATAAAGAAGCTGCGATCAATATTCAGCTGAAAACTTAAAACTAAAAGCGTGACATGCCCTCATATCAATGAAAGGAAGCAGTCAGCTCTTTCCTATTAGTTGGAAAGATTACCTTTAACCTAAATGGATTATTTACAATGAACGAAACATAAAATATGTAAAAATTCAATATTTTGAAATATTTGATAGTTTTGTGTATATATTCTTTTTAGAATTGATCAATAAGATGATTATAAAGTAAATAATTATAAAAGCCACTTACATCGTGACGAAGGATTCCCTTGATCGGATTCGGGAATGCTTTAGGTGTTAACGAGAATGATGAATGCCTCTCACTTGCGGAAAGAGGAGTAGGTTTAAGTTGGGCCCATTTTTCAACTAGTAAACGCTCACCCTTCATCCAATTATCTCAAAAATTAAGCTACAATCCTTCTTTATACGTAAACTCACTCAATTTCCTATTATTTCAGGGGAAATAACAAGACAAGACGAGCTACTTGACAGATGGAAGAATTTAAAATTTCGAATTTCGTTTTTTTATTTTCTAAAGGTGCGATATAAAGAAGCTGCGATCAATATTCAGCTGAAAACTTAAAACTAAAAGCGTGACATGCCCTCATATCAATGAAAGGAAGCAGTCAGCTCTTTCCTATTAGTTGGAAAGATTACCTTTAACCTAAATGGATTATTTACAATGAACGAAACATAAAATATGTAAAAATTCAATATTTTGAAATATTTGATAGTTTTGTGTATATATTCTTTTTAGAATTGATCAATAAGATGATTATAAAGTAAATAATTATAAAAGCCACTTACATCGTGACGAAGGATTCCCTTGATCGGATTCGGGAATGCTTTAGGTGTTAACGAGAATGATGAATTTTATGTGTTAACGAAATGCTTTAGGTGTTAACGAAATTCGAAATTTTAAATTCTTCCATCTGTCAAGTAGCTCGTCTTGTCTTGTTATTTCCCCTGAAATAATAGGAAATTGAGTGAGTTTACGTATAAAGAAGGATTGTAGCTTAATTTTTGAGATAATTGGATGAAGGGTGAGCGTTTACTAGTTGAAAAATGGGCCCAACTTAAACCTACTCCTCTTTCCGCAAGTGAGAGGCATTCATCATTCTCGTTAACACCTAAAGCATTCCCGAATCCGATCAAGGGAATCCTTCGTCACGATGTAAGTGGCTTTTATAATTATTTACTTTATAATCATCTTATTGATCAATTCTAAAAAGAATATATACACAAAACTATCAAATATTTCAAAATATTGAATTTTTACATATTTTATGTTTCGTTCATTGTAAATAATCCATTTAGGTTAAAGGTAATCTTTCCAACTAATAGGAAAGAGCTGACTGCTTCCTTTCATTGATATGAGGGCATGTCACGCTTTTAGTTTTAAGTTTTCAGCTGAATATTGATCGCAGCTTCTTTATATCGCACCTTTAGAAAATAAAAAAACGAAATTCGAAATTTTAAATTCTTCCATCTGTCAAGTAGCTCGTCTTGTCTTGTTATTTCCCCTGAAATAATAGGAAATTGAGTGAGTTTACGTATAAAGAAGGATTGTAGCTTAATTTTTGAGATAATTGGATGAAGGGTGAGCGTTTACTAGTTGAAAAATGGGCCCAACTTAAACCTACTCCTCTTTCCGCAAGTGAGAGGCATTCATCATTCTCGTTAACACCTAAAGCATTCCCGAATCCGATCAAGGGAATCCTTCGTCACGATGTAAGTGGCTTTTATAATTATTTACTTTATAATCATCTTATTGATCAATTCTAAAAAGAATATATACACAAAACTATCAAATATTTCAAAATATTGAATTTTTACATATTTTATGTTTCGTTCATTGTAAATAATCCATTTAGGTTAAAGGTAATCTTTCCAACTAATAGGAAAGAGCTGACTGCTTCCTTTCATTGATATGAGGGCATGTCACGCTTTTAGTTTTAAGTTTTCAGCTGAATATTGATCGCAGCTTCTTTATATCGCACCTTTAGAAAATAAAAAAACGAAATTCGAAATTTTAAATTCTTCCATCTGTCAAGTAGCTCGTCTTGTCTTGTTATTTCCCCTGAAATAATAGGAAATTGAGTGAGTTTACGTATAAAGAAGGATTGTAGCTTAATTTTTGAGATAATTGGATGAAGGGTGAGCGTTTACTAGTTGAAAAATGGGCCCAACTTAAACCTACTCCTCTTTCCGCAAGTGAGAGGCATTCATCATTCTCGTTAACACCTAAAGCATTCCCGAATCCGATCAAGGGAATCCTTCGTCACGATGTAAGTGGCTTTTATAATTATTTACTTTATAATCATCTTATTGATCAATTCTAAAAAGAATATATACACAAAACTATCAAATATTTCAAAATATTGAATTTTTACATATTTTATGTTTCGTTCATTGTAAATAATCCATTTAGGTTAAAGGTAATCTTTCCAACTAATAGGAAAGAGCTGACTGCTTCCTTTCATTGATATGAGGGCATGTCACGCTTTTAGTTTTAAGTTTTCAGCTGAATATTGATCGCAGCTTCTTTATATCGCACCTTTAGAAAATAAAAAAACGAAATTCGAAATTTTAAATTCTTCCATCTGTCAAGTAGCTCGTCTTGTCTTGTTATTTCCCCTGAAATAATAGGAAATTGAGTGAGTTTACGTATAAAGAAGGATTGTAGCTTAATTTTTGAGATAATTGGATGAAGGGTGAGCGTTTACTAGTTGAAAAATGGGCCCAACTTAAACCTACTCCTCTTTCCGCAAGTGAGAGGCATTCATCATTCTCGTTAACACCTAAAGCATTCCCGAATCCGATCAAGGGAATCCTTCGTCACGATGTAAGTGGCTTTTATAATTATTTACTTTATAATCATCTTATTGATCAATTCTAAAAAGAATATATACACAAAACTATCAAATATTTCAAAATATTGAATTTTTACATATTTTATGTTTCGTTCATTGTAAATAATCCATTTAGGTTAAAGGTAATCTTTCCAACTAATAGGAAAGAGCTGACTGCTTCCTTTCATTGATATGAGGGCATATCACGCTTTTAGTTTTAAGTTTTCAGCTGAATATTGATCGCAGCTTCTTTATATCGCACCTTTAGAAAATAAAAAAACGAAATTCGAAATTTTAAATTCTTCCATCTGTCAAGTAGCTCGTCTTGTCTTGTTATTTCCCCTGAAATAATAGGAAATTGAGTGAGTTTACGTATAAAGAAGGATTGTAGCTTAATTTTTGAGATAATTGGATGAAGGGTGAGCGTTTACTAGTTGAAAAATGGGCCCAACTTAAACCTACTCCTCTTTCCGCAAGTGAGAGGCATTCATCATTCTCGTTAACACCTAAAGCATTCCCGAATCCGATCAAGGGAATCCTTCGTCACGATGTAAGTGGCTTTTATAATTATTTACTTTATAATCATCTTATTGATCAATTCTAAAAAGAATATATACACAAAACTATCAAATATTTCAAAATATTGAATTTTTACATATTTTATGTTTCGTTCATTGTAAATAATCCATTTAGGTTAAAGGTAATCTTTCCAACTAATAGGAAAGAGCTGACTGCTTCCTTTCATTGATATGAGGGCATGTCACGCTTTTAGTTTTAAGTTTTCAGCTGAATATTGATCGCAGCTTCTTTATATCGCACCTTTAGAAAATAAAAAAACGAAATTCGAAATTTTAAATTCTTCCATCTGTCAAGTAGCTCGTCTTGTCTTGTTATTTCCCCTGAAATAATAGGAAATTGAGTGAGTTTACGTATAAAGAAGGATTGTAGCTTAATTTTTGAGATAATTGGATGAAGGGTGAGCGTTTACTAGTTGAAAAATGGGCCCAACTTAAACCTACTCCTCTTTCCGCAAGTGAGAGGCATTCATCATTCTCGTTAACACCTAAAGCATTCCCGAATCCGATCAAGGGAATCCTTCGTCACGATGTAAGTGGCTTTTATAATTATTTACTTTATAATCATCTTATTGATCAATTATATATATATATATATATATATATATATATATATATATATATATATATATATATATATATATATATATATATATATATATATATATATATATATATATATATATATATATATATATATATATATATATATATATATATATATATATATATATATATATATATATATATATATATATATAAATATATATATATATATATATATATATATATATATATATATATATATATATATATATATATATATATATATATATATATATATATATATATATATATATATATATATATATATATATATATATATATATATATATATATATACATATGCATATTTTTTTGTGTAAGCGAAGTTTCAATTAAGAGTTGTATATAGCCCATTTAACCCATTGATTAACTCCATTAATCAACTATATTGAATAATACAAACAATTGTATTTTAACAAATTATAAATCTTTATTTTTATAAGATAAGAGTATAATAGAAAGGAATATCGATGTCACATTTACATTCTCTCTCATGACATCACTGAGGTTTTATTCTTGTCTGCTAAAACGTGCGAAACAGACTGAATCGCGACCTTCTGGTCTGGATTTTTAAACTCTATTGTTTGGTTAATGACGTAACCACACGGGCCCCATTATAGACACCCGATATTTTATGAAGGGGGAGGACAGAAAACTTGAACCGCTGGAGTGCGCAGTTATTATTTAAAAATCAAAACCGTATAAGATATCTAAACAATTTTAACATAAAGGTCTCGAAAACCGTCTACCTGTCTGTCTGTTTGATCACGCTAAACTCAAGAGCCACCAAATAAATTCCACTGTTCGTTAGGTCGTCTTTCGAAGAAGATTTCTGTGTAATATCATCAATTTTCTTAAAAAGGGGGCTAAACAGTAGAAAGTTACGTTTCCAATGGATGAAAACTGACACGTGTGCGGTTTTTAGACATTCTGTTCGATTCTTAGATAGCGATAAACTCAAGTACAGCTAGAATTATTCTAATATGTTTTCCCTATTGGTTAGGCCATCTTTCGGGGAAGACAAGGTTAGGTAAGGTTAGCCGTAAAGACCACCAATATCTGTAAAAGGGAACTGAATAAATTAAGTTTATTGAGTCGATAGAAAACGCCACGCGTGCAATTTTAAAACTATGTTACTTAAAAATTTAAGCAATGACCTATATATTTTGTTAAATATGTAACTGAAAATCTATATCGGTGAGTCGACTTTCAAATACATATTACTAATACTTTATATTATTACTATAGTTTAATATTTAATATTACTATAGTTTAATATTTTCTAATATATGAGCAAAAACCACGACGTCTTCAAAACAACTTTTAAATCAAAATTATTTATCATAGCAACCTGTTAAATTAAAAAGCTTTATTTTGTTAGCTCAGGCATCTAATGTTGTTAAAATATGTCCCCGATAGTACGTAGCTATCACTACTGGTTTAGAAGTTATTGACCTTGAAAATCGTTGCATTAATCGGTTAAGTCTATGCAGCAATGCGGCAGTATTGCTCTATTTTAATTTCCATAAATCCTGGAAAGTGAATTCGTTGACCATTGTCCGGCCCGATGAAAAAGCGGGTTTAATGGACGTCAAATTTAAGGGACGTCAGGGCGATAAACATTGGGTGCTACAAAATTCACGCGGTAAATTCGTTTTTCATCTTATTTATAATGTCAAACAACCCCGAAAGTCTCCGATTTTAGGGCGAAAGCAGTTTCGAAATATTTTGCAAGCGCCCTTGCGGCTGAACCTCTCATATAGGCAAGTGTCCCGCCCTCCTCCTACTTCGAATTTCCTTAATTGTTGTTGTATATGGAATGGATTCTATGAACATGTCTATGTAATGGATTCTCTGAACAATTATTTTTTAAATATTCATTAGTAAAATATCAATTATTCATATTTTACACATAGGATAAAATTCTAAAAGGAAATATCGTTCATCATTTTAATATCAATTTATTTTCCGACACGAAAAAAAACATCAATTCTTATTCGCGTTAATGCCAGAGAATTGCCAATTGTTTTTAATTATTATCTTGTCATCAAACTAACTCACTGTCACAAACTTTACTCACCTGTGGAGGCCGACACGTAGCTCGGCAATTCCAGGTCAGTGTAAAATGGTCACGGCTATGGAATACCTTCCGCTTGACCCAAATTCGCGCGGAGACGAGATTTGCATAGCTGCTCTGTGAAGCGCTCCTCTAAAATGACATGTCCTTTTACATTATTCCATCCGCATATTATTTAAATAGCAGTTTTGAATATCATTGGAACTGTGATAACTTAAATTGGCAATGAAAAAACAATCGGAAAATTTTAGGGGAGACTTTATCAAAACGATGAAACTGAACTGGTATTTTGTTCAATTATTATTATTTATACGATTATACGTCAGTGGTGATGTGGACACATACATAGATGAGAAAATCATAATTAGGGGCACATTCACTAGACTGGAATTTTTATCTGGATGGGCTTTTACATATTTTACTTTCTCGGCCCTCCAACCAACGAGGAGGGAAAGTATTGTGAACTCCCGAATTTTTTTTCGACGTTAAGATGGGAATATTTTTGTGAGACCCCGAGACGATTAAGACCATTTACAGATATAATTATATATATGTGTCTGTCTGTGTGTGTGTGTCTATTTGTATTTCTCCACGATAGGGTCCAAGCGCGTTATCCGATTGAGCTGAAATTTGGTATTCAAGCATTATTTGGTCATGAAAAGAGTTGCAAAGGTTGTGGTTTAAATCTGTCCACTAGGGGGCGCACTAGTCATAGTCGAAATATTGGACTTGTAAACTTGAAATTCGGTACACAGATGCATTGTTGGGCCGAAATCATATCACGAAATTTCAGCCGGTCAGTGTGGTTGCGTAAACGATTGAATCGAATGTGTTTAATGCGTTGAATTCTCACTACCTGTGCTCGTCGCTGACTATCTTTTTCAATCAGGTTAAATCCCTTCACAAAGGAGCATCACACTTGAAATCCTTCCATAATGGTCACTCGCCGGGAAAGTTTTAGGGTGACGCAACCGGTCTATTTACCATAAATGCTAAACTATTAAGGAATATAAAGGAATTTTAATTAATAATTCTCTATGTTATTTTACTATAAATGCAGTAGACAAAAATATTTTAATAATGTATGATTTTGCATGGATCTGAATTTTAATAATCAAATTAAACTTACATCGTAATTTATTACTGGGTATCTATAAAGAAATGTATCTCTTTGATAAACAATATGTCCATCACCAAACTGATTAGATAAAAATCGACACTTCAGTTAATTTTATCGACGAATTTTCTCCTTTAGGTGGATCAATTTCTTTTATATTTCTAAGGATTTTAAAAAAAATTGTGTGAAGAAAATTACTGTTCATCACACAGAAGTTTCTTTCAATTTAAAGAGTTAGTAAAAAAATATAAATATATTTTCGAAATGGAAAACTAAGGTCATTATTAGGATATCATATAAGGTGCATTATGGCGTTTGTTTCCTATGCAAAAATTAATATTTCATATTTTTCCAATCCTGTTTTCTATGGAAATAAAAATGTTTTTGCAAAAAAAGTCAAACTTACAAAAAAATATAAAATTTTCAAGTTTTTCAAAATGTAATTTTCTCGAGAATAACTCGTGTTTTTTTATTACAATTTTAATCGGAAAGGCAAGCTTTAATTTGAAAAAATATTATCTGAATTCATATTTCTTTTAGTTTTAAATTTTCAACAACTTGACCTATGCATTTCAAGATCCTAGCATATTCCTAGCATTTCATCCTAGCATTTCAAGATCTTAACATAACCTATGCATTTCAAGATCCTAGCATATATTATTGCGACTGATTTAAAACCACCGCGAGCAACGGCGTCGTCGCTTTGAAATGAGTTAACTTTTGTTAATGAAATTTCTCCAGATGAATCTGTTGGAAACCTAAAAATGTTTTAGAAAACTAATATTAATTGATAAAGGATGTTTTTTTTGTCCATGAAATTAACTTTAGTAGGTATCTAAGCAAACCTCATTATTTGTGTACAATTTTTGGGGGTGGTTTTATTACCACCTGGCAATATACAAAAGCTAACCTTCGGTGGTTTATCGATGAGCGCATAATAAATAACCTACAAGAAGACTAAACGGCTTAAAATAAAATAGAAATATTAATTTATGCACAATAGGAGGAAAGAAAAAAGATATAAATGATTACCTACATCTGAGAGGTATCGTCCCTTCCGAAGCCAAGAAACACGAACGGCAAAAGAATAAGAGAAAAGTCCAATTTGTGGAGAGAGATTTTCATAAGTTTATCAGAGTCCAAACGACGTTGTAGGTCGTGGGAATATAATGATTCGAAGAGGTCTGGAAGATAGGACGGTGAAGACTATGAGGGAAAGCGAAAAAGAAGCAAAAGTAGGTGATAATCCTCCTTTGGCTTTGGGCAACCATTTTAATTGAGCCCTAAATTCGGGCACATGGTCATACTTGCGTAGATCGAAGATGAATCGTATGCAAACACTCTGCAAACGTCCGAGTTTGTACGGCAGTTTTTAAATCAGATCTGGATAGTCTAAAGTTGGCAAAAAAAGACTGCAAGGATTATTTTGATATTTATTGGTAGAAATAGCTAAAGCATCTATAGAGAGTAAAAGCCAGGTAATATTTTGCGACTTACCGCGATTTACTTGTGGCTGCCAGAAGAGATGTTCATCGATGGTGAGGCCAAGATCTTTAACCTTTTCAGATAGTAGAATAATTACTTCACTAAGTATAAAAGAATAAAGTGTTGATTTATCTTAACTTCGAGGTATTTATTAAAAGACAAAGCAGCGCACACCATTTGTAGATTGCTTGAAGATTCGAAATTAAGTTGATGGTCGCGGCATTAGCATTTTCTGGAGGAAAATGAACATACAACGGCATAGAGGTGCGTATGCCTCCGAACTTGAATAGAGGTAGGGTTTGTAAAAAGTAAGATTTAATTGTGGCATTAAAAAAACTATGACAAGGTTATATTTGTGGTTCGTTAAAAATTAACTAAAACTACAACACATCCAGTATAGTGTCGTATTTATCAATATTCACATCATTATAATATGAGTCATGTTTAATCCTGAATAATAATCGAGTATTTTTTTTGTTGCTAGACTACATAAAAGGACTCACTGGATCGAAATAATAAACACGCCGTTCAGACACCAACAATAGACAGGAACGTCAACATTTTATACAAACTTCCTTCGCCCACATCCACACGTGTAGGTTGTAAATTCAATTTAGACGTCAGTCACATTATTTAAAGATATGCCTTTGCAGTTACTTGCAAACGAGTATACGACGAGACGAGAAGTACACGAACCCTATCTATTATTACTCACTATTTTCCGTTAGGATAAAATTAACGGAATTGAATTTCAATTCTGTCAATCAAATGCAATGACAAGACACCCACTTAAACACATGTCACACGCGCATATACATATAAACACTTCATAGTAGTTGATTGTCACTAGCATGAGATTGTCGGATGATAATAAATCTGCCCATTGCGAAATGTCCCAATGAAGAGTAGAAACAAACAATCAAACATGAAAAATCAATACTTACAATTCCTAGTTTTAAAAAAGGTGAAAATGAACGAATGAACATTAATAGAATCAATGTTACAAAACCAAACTCACAGCTCAAGTTTCCAAGGCAGATCACTTCCTCGTAATGCGATTACTTGTAAATAAAATTAGCGCCAATTGCATAATCGAATATTCATGCGATCATCGTAGTTTTTTTAACCTCAAAATAAACTCAAGCACATGTGAAATATCTTTAATTGAGTCGCGTATTCATGAGGCTGCTGCACTCCGAGCGGATCTCCTTGAGTCAGCACTCAAGGCACACGGTCACACAGTGTTTTTAACCCGAGTATAGGTACTGGTAATTTATAAAGGAGCACAATGTGTAGTTACACATTTAACCAAACGGTGTCACTGCCAAATCAAATTACTAATAATCAATTACCTATCATTACAACATTTCTGTAATTGATAGTCACCATTAACCCCATTTGCCATTTTTATTTTGCTCTCAATTGGTAGATAATTGCGAATAGCCGCATGCATAATCATAGTATATCTATTTTATGTTAAATCGTATTTCTTACATTTCTTTACAGTGTATGATTTAATGGAAAATAATGAATTTACTAGAGTAAAATCCCATACGCTGTTGGTAGCCACAGGGCAAGTATCAATATAATACTTTAAGCCGTTAGATATTCGTTCGTCGTTTGTAGTCTCTTTAATGTGACATAATATCTGGGAACGACCATATCTACAGAATTATAATTTTATGATTTTTAAAAAAAATATAAGCATTTATTTAAAAAAATTCTAAGCGAATCCCTCGATAAGGAACCACTTTACAATTTGGACTCAAAAAAGTTGCTCATTGCCTTGGACATTAGGGCTTTAAACTCACTTCGAAAACTTTCAGGCGCGATTACTCCTACAATGTAAGCGGTTAGTGCGTTTTATTATAATTTCATTATATTGACTAGTTAATTCTTTAGGGCAGCACTTAGCCACATTTTTTAATTTAGGCCCTAAATTAATTACAATTAATTAAAACGTGAGAGCGCTCAGAGAGTTGCGGTAAATATGCTTTGCCATTAACACTCTTATACCACCAGTGCCAAAGATAGTTATTCTGCGCTAGCGCTGCGATAGAATGTTTAGTATGCGTCCGGTCCCCGGCGTGAGCGGACGTGGAATCTGTGCCTGACGCTTCGTCAATTGGTTGATTTTTATTGGTCAAACCCTACAAAATTTATCCCGCCTATTTCTTCGCGTGTCCGCCCATTTCGGATATTTTTCTGAGTTGTCATGTTGCTTTAACTGAAAATGTTTTGAAAAAAACATATTTTTTTAATCATACCGCTCACCTGACCCCTTAGGAGTCTATTTTTCAAATTTCAATGTTCAACCCTTGATCACATGACACATTTTTGAACCTGTGAATATTTGAACATTTTTGAACATCTCTAAACGCATTTTAAAAATTTTGAACTAGTTATAAATCACACCGCTTACTTGACCCCTATACTGTTTCAAATTTCAAGTCAATCGATTGAGCCGTTTAACCTGGAGGTCGGCGAACACAAATATATAATCCCAAAAATATTATATTGATATATAATAATTATATTAACTAACGAAAATGCCAAAATTTCGTTATCATATGTCTAATGCTCATCGTAACTGTGATTCAGATAACATTAAAATAAAGACTCAATAAAATCACTAATCTCCTCTTGTCTTGAAAATACGACCGAAATTAATGCACCGATTAAATCATTCTTGCGATTGGTATGCTCCCGTAGAGATATTTAAAACAACTAATAATTGTACCTATACTGATCACTATCCGCTTACCTTGATCTCATTGTTCATCAGATTAGTATTACAAACGCGTTTATGTCAGAAACGCTATAGCCTATTTTCAGACATAGCTCATTCAAACGCTTGTTCCGTTCAGATTCTTTTATTTCATCAATATCCTGATGTTATGAACCCACTTGGTTGCAACATATTAATGTCATGTCATTCCGCCGTTATGTCTAAAGAGTACGTTATATTCAATCCTAGAAATGTCAATAAAAATTGATAACATTATTTTAATATAAAAAGCCCTGAGATATGTATAACTGTTTTATTAGGTGCTTACGCAGGTAAATTATAGTTTCGCACATTTGGATAATGGTCCAGTCAATTTATACATCAGATCTTGCAAAAAAACGTGTAATTATTTTTTTTACTATGTTATGTCAATAATAAGAGGCTAAGTTTGCCGCTTCAAAAGACCGAAAAAGCAGTGATGTTTATCCTCACTTATGTGTCCTACAGGAAAATGTATTCTTATCTTTTCATTAAGTAGATTAAAAATAACAATAAAAGCCTTTTACAAGGTCGAGGTTTTTTCGTATAGATATTGAATACCTACTACAACTTTTTCAAAGTTTTTCAAACTGAATTAATCATTTGTTTTTCTTAGGTTTGTTACTGTACAAATATTTTCGTGGTGTAATCATAGAAAAATGCATAATATAAATTATTTTCGGATGTGAGTTCCGATTGGCAACACTGCGGCAGCCACGGCATGCAATATCAGTAATGTGAATGTATCCAACGCCATGAACGATCGCACCCTGCGTCCGTTCTGGTAATTTCGACCACAAGCCCCGTGAACGACCGGGGAGTACGGTTGATAAAGATGAATAAATGGCGATAGTAAAGTAAATTAACGCAATCAAACATTTTATCTTTAATTACTAGTATATTAAATTTATACTCGTTCGGTTAATGTTCTCATTAGGCACAAAAATATTTTCCACGGCACGTTTGACGGTAATATAAGTTTTTCAGTATCAATTTTGTAATTTGCATCGAATGTGGACAAACTAAGCGTAATCCTCTATTAATTGTAAGACTTAATGTCTCTTAATCGCCTCTTTTACATTTTAAATAATTATTAGGTGCCCATTTTCGCCTCATGGTACGTAAAAAGTTTTTTTTTTTCAAATTCATATTCAAAATACTTTATTAAATATAAAACGGTACATTTATTTTAATTACAAAGCCATCCTAACTACGCTTCGCCTGTACTAAGTATGTATATTATAAAACCCAATAAAATGCAAATAAATAAAATGTTGACATATTATGTTTCCTATTTTTGTATACAATAGTTTTACTTAATCGCCTAGCTAGACTTCTTGATATATCAAGCATCTACCATCGATTTACCATTTTCCGCTTTCCGCCATTTTCGGCCTAGTTAGGTGCCACTGGAGTATGAGATGTATTCATTTTCTATTATTGATTCAATTTAAAAAATATTTTTGAAATTGTAAGTTCTGAAATTGATTACTAAAATAAAATTGCATTAATAAAATAAATAAATACGACGGTAGCCTACCCCTAATGCATATTATTTTCTATTAAGTGAAATTTGCGTCAAGCCTTTATCATGCCACATTGTTGATAGTCTGTCATTGAGTAAAAGAAACCATAGACAGGTAAACTTCTCGTGTGCATTGCGCTGGAATTTCGCCTTTGTTTATTTCCAGTCGGTCGTATTGGCGATATGACATTGGCGAAGGCTATGTAAAAAGGTCTCACAATGCGAGCAGGTCGCGCAGTAAAATAGCTTATCGCGTCGTCAGCCGTATAAAATATAAACAAAATGGTGAATGGCAGGCCGAATAGCGGGCGAGACCTTCGCACGAGCAGGGCGCCACAGCCTCGGGGTCATCGAACGTACTCGTACTTCACTCGTCAACCTCGGAGGCAGTGCCTTTCCATGCCTTTATTTTGCTACTACAATATAAAATTGCATTTCGATACACAATAAAACTAGAGGCTGGTTACCGCGGTCAGTGGTCGTCAACTCTCGGTGGCGCACAATGTATTAAATTTCAAATTACCTCAAATAAATAAAAACTCGTGTCCGTTACGTTACTGCGTGGCGTCAACGGTACAGTTTTATTGGTTATAATATACTTAGGAATGTACAGGAGTGGTATGTTGATCCATCGACGATGGGGTATCCACTGGGTTGAGGACGAGTACAATTTTATTTTAATTTCCATAGTCGTTAAAAAATATTATAGTGGTTTTTATAAATAATGCATTAGGTACCGTATAACAAAACTGGTACAATAATATTTGAGAATTACAAGTAAAAATAGAACTCCAAAATTAAAGCACACAGAAATCGTAAAATAATATAATATAGAAGAAAATAATAGGTTAACATTAGAAAAACAATAAGGTACCTACATTCTAAGACAGAGCCATATTCTGAAATGGAATACAAACCATTGCTAAGTAGACACTTTCAATATCAGTTTTAAAAGTCTGGGATTCAATGGGATTCAACATCAAGGCCCTATGTGAGTATACCTGGTAGGTATATTATACCTGAACTGAGATTCAATTAAAACACAGTATGCTATTAGAATTAATATTTGGTCCATAAAAGAGCTAATTGATAATGCGTGACAAGGTAATGATAGTTTGAATTTAATTTGGTTAAGATGAACTTGTATTTCAATTTGTTGTATAGATGAATACCAAGGAATTTAACAGTTTCGCAAATGAAATGAAATAAAAAATTAAGGTTTTTTTTTATTGCAACATAAATACATTCCATACATATGCTCAACTTAAATAGGCAATAATAGTACAAATTTAAGAACCACCAATGAAAACTACAAGCCACTTTTTTGGTACTATTATTGTCATACAACTATTATTATTGCTTAAAAAAATGTTTTTTTCTATTCCTTTCAATGGTCTCGTGAATAAATGAAGAATAGAAAGAATAAATGAAGAACAAAAGAAAGAATAAATGAAGAATGGAACAAAAAACAGGAGGGTTACCAAAGAAAATCCTATAGTTTTCATTGAATTATATATGTAAAGAGTGAATCTGGAAATTGAGTATGGTATATTAACACCAATGCATCTTTATCATTTAAATAGTCGTTAATCTTATAGCATGCTTTTTTTTAAGTAGATCGTCAATACGATGTTTAAATTGTTTTACTGGCTCTTTAATTACCTGAGGAATACTGTTTTAGAATGATATTGTAGAAAATCCCATTGCCCGTAAAAGAAGTTCCGACTATTTTTAATAGGTATTTGGGAACAGACAGTTTATTTCTATTTCTGGTATTTATATTATGGCGGTCACTGACTTTATTGAACAGCTTTAGATTTTTACGACCATATAATATGCGAGTATTTGCAAAAATAATTTGACGAGCTTCAGTGAGGATATTAAGTTCCTTTAAAATTTCTCTCAGTGTCTCTTTAGAACTTAGCCCATATATTGAACGAATAACTTTTTTGCAGCTCGAAGACGGTTTTAATATTAGCAGCACGAATATATTAACAGCCACAACAAAATGCTATGAAAGATAATTATATGAAAGTAGCTGAAGTAAACAATCGGGAACCTCAAATTCATTCGTATCTATGTGCTTAACTTCAACACATTGCCTTCTACCACGCAAATAGGATTGAACGAGGTTATTCGATAACTCTTTTATACCGTCGTGGTCTAGATTAGATAGAAGGAACTTAAGCTGAATATAGACAAAATCACGACTTAAATCGCAGAATAGGCCGGTCATTAAAATTAAAACGTTTAGTGACTTATGAATCGAGTAAAAACAATGAAGGTGTGCGCGTGCCGATTCAAGGGATGCCACTCGATTCACGCGACCGAAACAAGGCCGAGATCAGCGACCGAGACGGAGACCGAGACTTGTCGCCTGTTTTATCTCCAAAATGAATATGCAAAATAGAAACAGGCTACACATAAAACTATAAAGCAGCCCTCAGTATTATACATCGAATAGCATCAGAATGAGTGTGTTACATCTGGTACACACACACTCTGGTAATATTTTGATGACAACGATACTCGGCAAAGAAGAAGATGATGATTTGTCGCTATACCATCTATATTTGCAGGAACCCAGAAATTATATCAGTGCAGTGTTCAAAACGAGACGTGACGAAGAATATTTTCCTCTGTAATAAGAAAAGGGAAAGCGCATCTAAAATGTCCATTTAGGTACCTTTTCTAGACAAGTAACCGAGAACCGCGACAGAGACACATGACCGAAACAGGCGTCTTTAATCGGAACGCTATTTATTGTATGTTTACGCTTTGGAGCGACACAGACAGAGCGACCAAGCTGCACTGATACATATATGTTTTTAATTTTATTTTACTATGATATATCAACAAGTCATAGCCATATTTTTCGTCGAGAATCATTTCCCTCAATATACTCTAGCTATAACCCAAGCCCTGCTATAAGCTCTATACCTTATATACAATTATTTCTGCCTTTTCAGTTATTTCAAATTTCTTATAATAACAAAGCATTTGTGAGAGTCGACACCCTTCACTAGACTCCAATTGATTGTGAGCGAAGGGTGGATCTCATCGTGAAGTTTTCTCCGTGAATGAAAGTCGTGGATGTCGAAGTAGAAGTATTTAATCAGAAGGTTGAAATGAGTCGCCAGTTCTTAACGCCTTGATTGTTATTTCGCCGTAGTGTATTAGTGTGGGTGCGAGGTGAAGCCGTAGTAGTGTGTCCGAAGTGTGTAGTCGAGGATCGAGGCTTGACGATCGGTATCACGAGTAATGCAGGTACTGCTTGATAATGAAGCGTAGTGGCGGTAACTATCCGCCAAGGAAATGATGCGTAGAGCGCGGTAACTATCCGCCAAGGGAATGATATATAGCCGTGTACTTGTCCACCAAGGGAATGATATCGATCGATTGAAATGTACTACGTTTTATGCCGTGAGCGGTGATGTAATAGCTATGAGTGGGGTGCGACATGTGTATCGATCAGAAGAAATGACATGAGTCATCGCTTGACTGTGCATACATTGCCGAATTTAGTTGGAAATTAACTGCAGCTGACTCGTGTAGATTTGAGCGAGTTTGCGGTTTCCATTCTGTGGAAATTACTTTTTTGTTGTGGGTATGTTGGACCGACAGGGCTCCAACACATTCCTCCATCACCTCTTGTTCTTCAATGGTGAAAAATATAATATGCATCGGAGCAAAGAGGAATGGGCCATGGCTGTGTTTAGTAGCCGCACCGCCTTTATAGAGAATTCTTAATGACAACAAAAAATCTAAACTGACATCGATAATACACCGACTATTTTCAACCACTGCATTCAATACTGAGCGAAAAGTTATATTAAATGGAATCAATTTGAAAGTCCGATTGCACATTCGCTATCTATCGATATCATATATTTATGTTTTGGCTGACCTTAATTTAACATAGTATAATTTCAATTGTGCCAACATCCTCTGGTGCGGCAAACTTTCTTGAACATTTTTTGATATTAAAAAGGCGGAATCTGTTTTACTCTCTTTTAGCATTTCCTAAAAATTGCATTAAAATTATTTCGGTTATATAATAATACTTATGTTTAGTAAAACAATAACTAAAACTATTGATTGTATCATTATTTTCTATAATTTATAATTCTCCCTATGGCTTAAACGTTTATTTTGCCATTATTCACTCAAATATACTGACATTTGAACAGAACAATGAGACCAACGTGATTATAGCACTTAAAACAAAACTCAGCGTCTCAAACATAAAACAAATGTCAATCCTAGGGTATTTTGATTGTATATTATGATATTTTTACGACTTCTATGCAATGCTATTCATTTTATGATGCTTCCTTTTTTAAAAGAAAACTTCTAAGTTTCAAATGTTTCCATACTGCATTTTATGGCCGGGGCAATACGCCAAAGTAGCGTTTTTACTAAGCATTAAAATTTTACGGGAATTGCAGAGAAAGTACCACTCAAGTTAATTGGGAATGTCACTAAGCTGCTCCAAAATAACAGCCTGCGGTTGATACTAACCATGTTATCCAGAATAATTGCATCGCTGGAAAACAATTCAATGAGCTACCCAAAGTAATATTTTCAGTCCAATAAAAAAAATACTAGAATATAAATATTTATAACAATTTTCGTTGTAATAATCGTATAAGATAATGCTCAATATATCAGTGGGAATTAAAACATGCGTCGTGTACCTACCAATATATTATGGTATGTTAAAAAATTTAATTATGTCATTTTACGTATTAAATATTACCTACATTATTCTAATATGCTGAACTGACTACGAACAAGTCTTAATAAGGAAATTTGTTTTTCGACAGTTTGGCACTGATAACATTAGCGTCCACAGAACTAACTAGAGATGTAACTGTGTGATAAATAACGTCGATAGAAACTTCAATAGATTGTTGCACAAAAACTATCAAAGATTTCATCGATTGCATTGATTCTTGAAAAATCGTGTAAAAATCCTTACTACATAGTCATTCAATCTACATTTTAAACAAGTAAAAGAAGTATTTTTATTTTTGATCATTTAACGATAATAGGAAAACAACAAAATAATATTCCACAACCTCAGAGCCAAGTAATAGTTTACGTAGTACAAGTTTCATTTTCGTCAGTCATAGTTTTGTGTAGAGTTTTTAAGAAACTTATAAGTAGTTGCTTCAATGTATGTAAATTTTGCAAAAGTCTGAGTCGGTGGCGACGGTCTAAAATAAATATCAAATGGTAGAAAAAAAGTTTGATAAATATTGTTGACAAGGAATTTGGAACCCTACTGACGGCTATTAAAATTAAATTTTCAAACCAAATTTTGAATTAAACGTCAAATTCTTTTCGAAACATTCGGTGGCTGTGCACGTTAGCAATCAAGAAATCTATATGTTTTTTAAGGCACAGCCAGTCCAGCATGCTAGTATAATAGAGGTCAGTGGGTATAGGTGATTAATATTTAGTTCAATATAGCATAGATGATAAATTAACAACATAATTTTCATAACTTTCGCGTGACGATTCAGTTTCATTATTCGTCACAGTTTTTTCTGTGTTTGAATTAGAAATTTTCTTTTTGTCATTCCAACCGCGACCAATTGGACGACTTCGCAGTACTGAGTGCCTATTTTAATGCGACACGAACACTATTAGTTTCAACCCTTTAAAACTGAACGCATAGTATGCATGAAGATTTTGCAACGCAAAAGATATTTAGGCAAATTTTAATACTGCTCGAGGTTGGCGTCTAAAGATATATTTATTACGCTAATACCGGCCCGACTCGCAACATAAGGCTGACGCAAAGCGTCTGGCATTTGCAAAATATATATTTAGTTTAAAATCAAACTAATTCACGTTTTAGAACATTTAGAAACTAAGTAACCAGTTTGCGTCTGTACGTCTGTCTGCTTAAGTGACCGATATTTCAAGAAGGCGTTGTCAGATTTTGGTCAAACTGTTTTCTTCTTCAATGGGAAAAGCTGATTAGATTTAAAGTTTTCGTACCTGCAATAGAAACGTGGCTTTTACACAAACGGCAAACCTTAAACCACATTTTAGCCTACAGTCATCATTTTTTAATTGGTTCTCCGAATTGGAAGAAAACCGGTTACGGAAGAAATATTTGAAATCCGACTTTGCGTTATTGAGTAAAAATGAAAGATTTTTTTCCTATGAATTATCTTCATACTTAAACGTAATAGTCATAATTGGGCAATAAAGAAAAATTTAAATTCAGACAACATTAAATAAGTTTTTAACTTAGAAAAGCAATTCGATTAAATAATAATGTAGACGAGAGATAATGGCAATTATTTTGCGATTATTTTACTATACCAATTCGTAACAAACTTTTGCGTCTCGAATTCTATACTATTTTAAACGGTTTTTGAATTTTATACAAACATTATACCTGTCAGGTCTTTCATGTTCATATATTCCACAACACATTACTTTGGCAAAAACATATATGTATATTTTGGATTAATTTTGATTTCATTTTTCATCATGTGACTCAATCATTTTATTTTTCCTGATAGCGATTCTAATCGATTTGTCGACATAACAACTACGATTTATCACAATCCACTACTCATAAATATGTAATATTAAGAATTTGATATTAGTTACTCACTTTTTGTATAAAAGGTTTTATTTAAAACGCGAAAAATAAATAGTAACGTGTTCGAATCGTTGATTCAAGTAGGTACTTTTATCTCAGTTGTGCAATGAAATTGATCTTGCCACTCATACTAAAAATAGAAGTACATAAGAAAACCGTTAATATGGCATACGTTTCATTTCTGTTGGTAGTTAGCCCATTTGTCGCATGGTCCTTTAAATTGGACCTAAGGTAAAACATATTGTAATACCCCAAACCTGCAATACAGGGTTTGTATTGGCCACGCCGATATCGCTGATATTACATGCGATAGAAGCCGGTTAAAAATATTGTTATATCGTACGCAATGCTGCAAAAAGTGCGATTGTGTAGGAAACGGAACGGACTGGCGTCACGCATCGATTCTCTCTGACAACTATCGCTGATTTCGACACCGTCTTTCCGTTTCGACTGACGTTGTTGTGAAATGAGATTGCAAGCACTCTGACTTTGGAAGTATCTTCCGATTTGGATATTAAATTTATTATGAGGTGATTATGTTTTATAATCGCTATGCTTCGGGGCTTTTATGATAATATAATTGACCGGACATATGTAGAGACGTTAAGTCTAAATATGAGAAAAAAATAGTATGAAATAAAGTCATGATTGAAAATTGGAAAAAATGGTGCAGTGCTATTTTTTAATATTTAAACCACCGTTATAATCTCCTTATTTGCGAAAAATCATATAATTTGCATATGTAAAGAGTGGCTGTAGTCTGAAACCGTTGCAATGCTCTTATGTGACATTTAGCATCAATAATTCTGGGCGACAAAGTAATTCTTGAAGCTTATAAATACACATCCATTTATGCAATAATATTCTGCCTTAATTATTATTATATTATAATTATTATATTTGTAATTCCTTATAAGGACTTAAAACCATGAAAGACTTAGGACTGATCATTGACTCATATTTGCGCTGAAATTTTCGCATTGGCATGACGAGACAATAAATTGGGCTAAATATTTCATGAACTTAGATAAATACATATGATGGGCTTGAGTATGTTAACAGTTGTATACAATAATGTGTGTGAATCAATATTCTCCTATGGCATTATTGATTGAGGTGGTTGTGCCTAGTATTTAAGCAACTATCTCCACACTGCAAAAAAATCTATCAGTAAAGTAGCCACCCGTAAGCCAATAAGGTACTTCACAGAAAAAATACTCCAAGACTTGAAGGTACATTAAGTAATTTTGAAAAATAATTTTATGCCACTTTCACACCATTACAATAACTGTGCAGCATCGCTCACATCAAAGTAACGCCAGAAGTTCCGCGAGGAATGGTAGTAATGTTCCCCTAATGTATACTACCTTCAGTCAGTGCTACTATAGCTATTTAGCCAGAATTTGTAAATGCATAGAGTTTCCGGGGAATCATTTAGGACACTTAAAAAGTGGTTAAAAAATGGTTCCTACACTGATAAATATTGTATGGTGCGACGCTTTTAGACCATATTATATAATTCGAACTATTTTAATTTTAATTTCTGCATCCTAATTAACAGCATTTTAATGGCGTTTGTTCAACATCTCTAAATATGTCTAAATTAATACCTTAATAGCTTCGGCTTAATGAGGCGAAAAAGACAGACCTCTAATAATCGCCATTATTTTATTTGTGGTTAAGGTTTAGATTTTTTTGTAATTTAGATACTTAATAGTTAATTTTCGGGTTTTAATGTAAAAGTAAAAAAAGACAGAACTTCTAAATATCATATTTAAATTGTTCTTACAATTTCTCTGAATAATCTAATAAAAATAATTAACATATATCTGACATATTATGTACATACGACCAAAATACGACAACACACTGCTGTATTTTAAATTTCAGTCATCCCACCGCCCTAAGTTTATTCCTTGCTTCTTTATCTCCCATTGCATTCACTTTTCACAACGAATATGAAGTAATTTCTTTAAAATAAAGGTTAAAAATTCACTGCAACAATAACACATAATTAGTATTACTAATGTGTAGTCTCAAATGTATAAATGCAAACCAGCTTTCTAGGCCACAGAAATTATAGGCACGTACGTATGTATGTAATTACTAAAAGTGCAATGCAATCTGCGAAACTATGTTGTTTATAATGTTTGTTTTAAAATGATCTTAAAATAGGATTAGACAATATTGATGTGATTATTTGTTACGTTCCATGGTACAAATTAGTTGAAACAAAATGAAATGTTTTCAGTATATACATATCATCTATACAAATATTATAAAGAGGTAAAGTTTGTGACGTTGTAGGAAATAATCTCTGGATCTACTTAACCGATTTTGAAAATTCTTTTACCAATAGAAAGCCACGTAATTTGTGAGTGTCATAGGCTATATATTAATTCGAAAAATGAAAAGACTTTTTCGTGGTAGTCGGATTTGCAAAGTAAGTCTAAGAATAAGCGGTCGAATGAAAACGTTTCTAACTAACGCTGCCTTAACGATGAGAGATATATGATTAATTTCTAGAGAAAAGTTGTAGAGCTTGATAATGCCTACAAAAAAGTCAGCAACAGCATATGTCTAACTTTTATATTTAAGTCACAAAAAGTATTATTTTATATTTAAAAAATAACTTAAATCGATAGGTCATGTTTATTGGTCATATTATCAACAATTATGAATTCTTATCAATATAAGTAAATTTATCGTCTCAAGTGTTTAAAACAAAAGACTTTTCCCTTTTATTGCATATAATTTCCCTTTTACTGCATAAATAGTTAAAGAGATAATACACTTACAAATAACACTCACAAGAAGTCACTCACAAATAACGGTATTATAGTCAAATTGGCATGCAAATACACAGTAAAAGTATAACCCTTCTTTTGGCAGTCAGGAAATAAATCATAGAACTCAGTACTAACCGAACCACACTCATAATTTCATCACAGGTAAAAAGTTTTACCGCCCAACGAAGTGGGCACGGGTCAGCTAGTTATGTATAATCGTTTATAGTTGTTTCCGATTGCTCTGCATTCGATGCAATGTTTCTCTTCTTTGAACGTATTCTATACCTAATATTGTATTGATCTGTGGTTTATTTCATAACTTAGTTGTTTATTTTTATTATTATATAATATCATGTATATCTTTATTTTCAGACATTTTGTGGATTGGACATTAATGGCTACTTACTTAGGCGCAGCTTGTGTCTACATAGTTCTTATCGCTGACTCTTTTAAACAGGTATAAAACCAAGACTTAGCGGCTGTTAGTATAATAAATAGGTCAATAGTAATAGGACATCTTTTTTAAATTCATGCTTTTATTTAAATGCTCTGTCCCGAGCCAATCCTTCGTGCAGCAGCCATGTCATAGTGGAACTTAAAACGGGCTATCATAATTGAATGCTATACAATATGTCGTGTTTGTGCTGGTGGCCGTTGAGGACGCCACTCTTTGGAAGCCAACCCCGGTTGCATTAGCCCTAACGCGGTGAGACTTAGAACGGGCTATCATAATTGAATGCATATACGTTTCTGTTTCGTTTCTGTGCTGTTGACCTATGAAGAGTTCTCTCGTCGGGAGCCTACCTTGTGTGCAGCAGCCATGCCATGGTGGAATTTGGAACGGCCTAACATAATTGAATGCGTATACAACATTGTGTGTCTGTGCTGTTGACCGTGAAAGAGTAGCCTCATCGGGAGCCGATCCTGGGTGTAGAATCAGGTCGCGCTCACTCGAAAATGCATTATCATCGGAACTGAACCAACATGTAAATCTCAAATTCATAGGTTAAGAGGAAGTGGTTCTAATTCAGTTTACAAGATTTGACCTAAAAAATCTAACATACATACTAACAAACATTGCAAGGTAGCTTGTAATAAAACGAAATTAGATTTTATTACTTGACGTTTGAATCACTCGATTTTACATTTGCCGCTGTCCAGGGTAGACTGAAGTGATGTCAGTTGTCCGTTGACGCTCAGCGGGTAGGCCTCATACTGTTACTGTTACTGCGCGGATTACAGCGGTGAGGGGTGTTGAAATTTCGCCGTGCATACAACACTCATTTTATCACGTTTCGCCTCTTTGCGCAGTAACAGTAGCAGTATGTCGCCTACCCGCAGAGCAACAGCGGACAACTGACAGCACTTCAATATATATACTGTGGAGAACGGCGCGGCGGTTGTAACATCGCCGAAAAGTCGGGTGTTTATATATCCCGCGGTAAAATCCGTTTTCGTTTTTTTTTTAAAGATATAAACCCACATTATTGTGGTTAATTTATTGAATACTCTGATTTTAAGTGAGATGACATTTATTTATTTGAATTCATATAATATTTTTCTCACTTTTCAATTATTAACCCGTTGAGTATGATACGACCAAATCTGGTTCTGAAACAATTATCCGTTGAGTATAATACAACCAGATCTGGTTCCGCGTTTTTTTCACTTCTTTGACGTTCTCATATTTATTCATAATTATCTAATTGTTTTACAAAATGATATTTCAATATTCTATATTTGAAACTTCAATGCAATCATTGTGCAGTTGTTCTTTTTATGATTGGTGTAGTAGTTTCGTAGTTATATTACTTTAAGTCGATGTCGCCGAAAATCCTGCAAAAGAGACAGATGCATCCATGAAAATACCCATTTACTCCAAGGGTTAAGGATATTAAAATTCACAAAACCAGCTTAGCCCAAGTGTATATTGGTTACTCCAGTAGAAATTATTGAATTGGAAATTCCTTGCATGACATAGTTAACTGTTCCTATTTATAATGATTATAATCTGCTATCCTTATTAAGCCATCTGCGATTATTTCAATTAATTCCCTATGTCAACTTTTCATTCGAATTATATGCTTGATTCGAATTTACCAACCTAAGCCAAACACATGTAAGTTAAATACATGCAACTTTGAATGCCATGCATATTTAATTTGTAGTCTTCAAACAAACCAATTAAATGTAAATAGTAGTATTCAAAACTTTGTTCAAATTTAGACGCCCCATATTTTCCCAGCGGATGGTCAATCATTACATACCCTAGCAATTAAAAATTAATAAGTAATTTAAATTTTGAGCTGTGAAATGTACAGCTTCAGAAAATTAGACTTGGATACAACGAAACAGATCCTCTCTGAAGAAAAGAAATCGTACTAAAACAGCGGTTGAGTGACCCCCAAGTAGCCGAAGACTGATTTCATCTGAATATTAATTTCATTAATAAACTCAATGAGCACCCTCTCTAGGCCGGCGGGTTCGTTTCTCGGCTAAGGGCGGGTTTGGGTCAAACGCCAACAGATGACGTTAATATTTAATTAACATATTTGGCGGAATTGAAATATTATTAGCGTAGCTTGTATATGACATATTCCAACCGGAATATAATGTAGCTTGTATGAGAGATTTCACAATGTGATTTCGGCTCAACAAGGTATCTGTAAACCAATTTTCAAGTCTCTAAGTTTAATATTTCGAGATTGATATGTGATAGTGCGCCCCCCCTGGTGGACCGATTTATACCATTACCAAATGAGCCTGCATACCGAAATTCAACTCAATCGCATTAAGCGTTTAGGCGCTATCATGGAGAATACACACACAAACAGACACTACAAAGGCCTAACCCGTCACCCCAGTAACACGCAGAGAAATGGGTATTTCGGTCTTCATTTCTTCAAAAATTTTACCGCGTTCACAATAATTTCTCTCCTGATCGGCCGATAGGATAAGAAAGTAAAAAACTAAACGCAAATTTTCAAAGTTCATTTAAATATAAATATTGGTAATTTATGTTATTTATTGGCAGACGCTGTAAACACGACCTTCACTTTTTTTTAGATTTATCTTTCATTTCAGGTCTTCGATAAGTACTACCCAGAATACGAGCTCTCTGTGCAAACCTACTGCGCACTTCAGCTTTTACCACTCGTCCTAATAAGTCAGATTCGTAACCTCAAATGGCTTGTTCCATTCTCTGCTATCGCCAACGTGTTCCTAGTCGTCACTTTCGCCATCACTCTCTACTACATGTTTCAAGATGTTCCAAACCCATCTGAGAGAAATTACGGAACTACTCTCAGCCAGTTACCGCTGTTCATCAGGTCTGTATTAAACATAAGTATTAAAATTGGTAGATGAAATAATCATTATTTTAACACTTTTCTGATGAGGTGCTTATTGTCTAGCCAGGTAATCATGACACAAGGGGCACAGCCATGGACTTTATACGAAATAATTATAGAATTAACACTTTGATTTTATTTTAACGACCTTCTTTGAATTTCAAAAATGTCACTATTCCTTTTTTTTTCAGTACTGTTATTTTCGCAATGGAAGGAATAGGTGTTGTGATGCCAGTGGAGAACGAAATGAAAAGACCTCAGTACTTCCTCGGATGTCCTGGTGTTCTGAACACTGCTATGACCATTGTAGTTATGCTGTACACAATCGTTGGATTCTTTGGTTATTTGAAATACGGAAATGACGTCGTTGGAAGTGTAACTTTGAATCTTCCTGTTGATGACATGTGAGTATTTGTTGCTGTCTTGTTATTTGAAATTATACTATCTGTATTTGTTGAGTGGGGCTTTTCTAAGGTCTTTATGAGCCTTGTAACACTGCGACCATTGCTGATCTATTGTGCTCGCCACCTACTATAGTTCTGCGCTAAGCCCCGTGTCATTCAAGAACCGCAGCATGCTTTTGGCGCCAGATTGTTTTACCTCCTCAGGTTGGAGGTAGTGACCACCCAGGTGGTAATTATACTATCTATGTACGTATATAGTTTCATTTACTTAAAACACTATTGTCGAAATTAAAATATTCAACATTTGATCGAAATATAACGCTTTATTCATCATGGCTTTTTCCACTCTCTCTGAACTGCGTCTAAGAACAGCTCTATCGATGTTAAATGTCTGAAGCGAGCCAGATATACTCCATATTAATTATTATTATATATATCTGCTCTCCTCCCCCTTCTGGATTATGGATATGTCGCATTTCTCGATCTCACAGAGGAGTTTTCCACCAAATGTGAGCGTCTCCAAAATGTTTGCAAATGTGCATTTATGTACGTGTTACATATAGTGTTATAACAATCTCTCCCTGTCCATTCCCCTATAGTATTTATGCATTTAAATTTAGAAAATCTTCTTTGGCTTTTTCTTGTAAAAAAAAACGAAATTGTTATCTTTTAAGTAGGTGCTTTATATGCTAATTTGCTAACTTCAAATGTATAAATGGCTATATTACTTTTAATTTACAATGTTCTTTCATAAAATAAATATTGTGTATACATTTAGCTAATATATATATTTTTAAATAACTGATTTTGATTCCAGTAGAATCATTGGCTAATATTTGCATGCAAATATTATTCTTATAAAGATTTATTAATAAATATACGTAAGAGTGAAATTTTAATATTTTCTTTTCTAGACTCGCCCAAGTTGCTAAAATCCTAATCGCTCTCGCCATTCTCTTCACATACAGCCTTCAATTCTACGTTCCCATGGAAATCATCTGGAGAAAATGTAGCACAAATATTCCATTGCGGTATCACAATCTTTCACAGATAGTAATGCGGACATCTGGCGTTGTACTCACAGGTTTGTGTATTTATTTGCTGTTTATTTATAGCGGTTACAAAAATAGAACCTTTAAAAAGTATTATTAAATATTTCTGACAAATACTACATCGAGATACTACAAACTCTGTAAATCGGTATATCGCCAGGCTAAGATAGCCTGGTATTCTCAACATACCGTTAATAGTACCTTTATTTTTTGTAAGAATAGTAATTCCAATAATGTGTACCTGTATATTAGTGGCATTTCTTTATTGGACATCTCTTTATAATGCTGTCCAAAATTCAGTCTTGTATGTGACTTACCCCGTATTACGGTACCCAACTGATTCCACACAAACGTCGAATATAGGAGAACCGAAAAGTCGTGTGCTACAAATTTTAGGCGGTAAATTCGTTTCTATCCTATTTATAATGTCAAACAACCGCGATAGTCATCTATTTTATATGAAACGAAAGTATTTTGAAATTATTATTTTCTATTATGAATTTTCTACACAGCAATCGTATCTTTTATGTGCCGTAATTGTTAGCTAAATCGTTGGGCTAATTGAAACGGAGAAATAGGGAACCTAACCTACCCGAATATCTACCAGGTATATTTAATTATTAAATTAATCGAATGGATAGTAATTCTGGTTAATTAAATCGGAAATTAATTGGGGAGTTACTGCAAAGTGGAAAAATAGATTAAATAAAGTAATTGGGCAGTGATTACAATGCTTGAAAAGATCCTGTCCGTCGCATAGGGTTTTCAAAAAATAAGGCTGTGTGCCTTTTTTGGTGGCCAACTACACAGGTACACCTGTTTTTTAGGTGTCGAAGTAGGCTAGCATCCGTATATCACGGCTCCCTGGTAGGTTAGCATTTGTACTCCGTTGTACAAGATCCCATATAAAATTTCCATACAAAAATTGGCTGCCGACGAAATATAATAATATCAATATTATGTACTTACTACTAATATGAAAAGTACGAACATGAGACTTCAGAAAAATATCCGAAATGGGCGGACACGCGAAAAAATAGGCGGGGTCAATTTTGTAGGGTTTGAGCAATAAAAATCCAGCGTTGACGAAGCGTCAAGCGCAGATTCCACGTCCGCTCGCATCGACGACGCATACTAAATGCTCTATCGCAGCGCTAGCATAGAATAACTATCTTTACGCAGTGGTGGAATAAGGGTGTTACTGGCAAAGCATACTTAGCGTAACTCTCAGAGCGCTCTCACGTTTTAATTAATTTAGGGCCTAAATTAAAAAATGTGGCTAAGTGCTGCCCTAAAGAATTAACTAGTTAATATAATGAAATTATAATAAAACGCACTAACCGCTTACATTGTAGGAGTAATCGCGCCTGAAAGTTTTCGAAGTCAGTTTAAAGCCCTAATGTCCAAGGCAATGAGCAACTTTTTTGAGTCCAAATTGTAAAGTGGTTCCTTATCGAGGGATTCGCTTAGAACTTTTTTAAATAAAAGCTTATATTTTTTTTAACAATCATAAAATTATAATTTTGTAGATATGGTCATTCCCAGATATTATGTCACATTAAAGAGACTACAAACGACGAACGAATATCTAACGGCCTAAAGTATTATATTGATACTTGCCCTGTGGCGACCAACAGCGTATGGGATTTTACTCACATAAATTCATTATTTTCCATTAAATCATACACTGTAAAGAAATGTAACAAATACGTTTTAACATAAAATAGATACACTATGATTATGCATGCGGCTATTCGCAATTATCTACCAATTGAGAGCAAAATAAAAATGGCAAATGGGGTTAATGGTGACTATTAATTACAGAAATGTTGTAATGATAGGTAATTGATTATTAGTAATTTGATTTGGCAGTGACACCGTTTGGTTAAATGTGTAACTACACATTGTGCTCCTTTATAAATTAGTCCAAAAATTTTAAATTAGTTCCCTATCGAGATTCATTTAAAAACTAGATAGATTCACTTAAAAACTTTTTTAAATGAATGCTTACATTTTTTTTAAAACTCATAAAACTAAGATTCTTCAGATATGGTCGTTCCCAGGTATCATGCCCGCTTAAGATACGAACTTTGACTCGAGGTCCTCCCGGATTCTCCACATGACAGAATAGACCACGCGATCACCCTGGGAAATCGATAGAGGAATAGAAAGAAAAAGCTGCATATGCGCCCATCTATCCTTGTTTAGTCGTGCATGCACGGGACACTTGTAAATATATACTGAGTGAAACGCATCGACGCCAAAATATGTTTCATTATAAACGCGCATGCGCGACTAGTCTCATCTCTTTCTATTACGCTATCGCATTCACTTACAGTCCATCTTCGTACTCCCGCGGTGTATTCTAGTACTTCTGTGACAAAACCCCACTTAATTTTGAAAATCAAAAAGTAAACCTAAATTGCTGGCAGTAATCGGCGGTAATGGAATCGGCAAACCCTTATCCACCTTTTTCCAACAATCAGGTCTTCTTTATCAATATCACTCCACGATCATTATTTTCTTTCATTATGACGATTTTCTGATCTCCTTGTCTGATTTTTATCGTTATTTCAAATTTCAGTTGCGGTAGCAGCAGCGGTACCAAACCTGGAGCTCATCATCAGCTTGGTCGGTTCAGTATTCTTCTCAACTCTCGGACTCATGATACCTGCAATCACCGAAACCGTACACTTATGGGAGAGGGACTTGGGATACCTAAAGTGGATAATGTACAAAAATATTCTTGTCATTATTTTCGCTTTTATCTGTTTACTTTCCGGATCGTTCTATTCAATGCAGAGTTTACTCTCATCAAAAAATCAACATTAGTATTGATGGCTGTCAATTTATAGGATACGATGACAATTTCAGTACAATTAGTTTTGCATGCCATACTTATGACTAAGTATTAATTAAAAATAAATATTTTAATAAGCCTGTGAAGGTTATAAACCAATGGCAATCCTATTGTGGTTTCGAATAAGTTATGTGATAAGTTAGATATTATTTGACTACTAGGTACTAATTTAAATATTGAGAAAATTTTGACAGCATTTAAAAAAAATAAAACCTTCGCGACGCTTTGTAATTTAGATCCCTCTAAACCGGTTGTGATATTAAAAAAGCTTTTGTAATGATTCTAATAATCATTTAAAATTTTATTGTGATCGATTAAATTAATTGTTTTAAGTTTGATTTTAAATCGATTTAGTTTTTATTAAATAGGGATAATTTGAATTAAGTACGATTTATTATGATGTAACATTCCATAATTTAATATATCACATTTATTTCTAATAAACACCAAATGTTTTATGACTTCTTCGGTCGTTTCATTGACTCTTAAACCACACCATCAAATACTTAAATAATAAAGACGTATCGAAATATCCTAACTATTTACAAGATATTAGAATGTAAAAATATCAGATCAGCGATATAAACCTGGCCATAGGATCGGTCACGTCCTAAGTTGCCTCGTCTATGACTAGATTGACTTCATTTCTATGTTATTATTACAGGTGCTCCAGCATTGCTGTTATTTTTCACTCCGTTTTCCCCTGAATTTACCATGTAGCTGATGGTATTTGTCTTCATGGCCAAATGTCCTCTCGATGATTTGAAGTAGAAATAAACCGATGCAATCAGAAGAAATATTCCCACGAAAAATGGAAGCCATTGCACGAGTTCCACCACATAAATCACGTAGTTCGCTTTCTTCAGTTGCTCGATTATGTCGTCGTTAACTTCGGCTCCCTGAAATATTTAAATTTAAATAGACCATGGTTGTATACATTTAACTCTTAATGTAGTTTTAAACGGGTTTTCTTGTTCCTTTATTTTCAAATGGGTAGCAGTGTTGCATATTAATTTAGTACTAAAATATAGAAAAAAAGCTTTTTGTAAAGGCGTTTTCGTAATCGGTTCAATTTCAATCGAGAAAATGGCGTGTTTCTTGTCAAAATATCCGAACAATTATTTTAGACTATAAATATGAACGGCTTCCAAATGGCGCCAGTGCATTCGTCATATTGAAAGACGCAATAACATATCGATGACTTGGTTTTTAAATTTATACATACCTTGTTTATTATTATTAGTTAATTTTTAATATTATTATTTTTGAAGAAAAATGGTTTAAATTGTCATCATTAAACAATAATTTTGTGTTCATTTTGCATGATTCCGTATCTGATGACCCTTTTATATCTTACCGTATCCGTATCTGATGATATTTTAAATAACTAACATATATTTTCAAATTGTGTAATATGACGTATGCAGAAGCTTATTTTTTTGCTTGATACACTTGCTTTAGTACGGGCCTAGGCGCCGTTAATTTGAAAAGATACTCGGCTGCGGTGCTCTCTATTTTGCTATTAATGCAATAATTTATTGCAGCTGCTTCATCCTCTAATAGTGCTGATGCAATAAGAATATACAGCATATTGTGCTTTTCTTTAAATAAATAAATTCGCTAATTGTGCCAATTGCAGCAATTTATTTTAGTGGACAACGAATATATTATGTACCTCAAATAAATTTGAAAATTATAGCACAAGTCCAAAATTAAAGCGTTGTAAGTCACCTTAGTCATCGCCATACTAAAGTGTCGTATCGTTATTACTGATATCGGTCCCATATACCTCATATGTAAAAAAAAACTTTAAGAATACTTTAAGTAAAAACGAAATTAAACATTCATATGACTTTAACAGTCTATTGAATGGGGCTATAGAAAAAATGGTTCTAAATAAGGATAGTTTAAACCTTATTCTCACAAGTAGTGGAACAATGCCCATTTATTCCCAAAATCCTTGAAAAAGTAGTGAACAATAGTATTTAACTTCGATTTTCTGGTTATCAACTTAGTTCTCTAATCTAATGTTCGGTGTGTTGATGTCGTCCTTCATATCCCTAGAATACTAATAGATATTTTGTATATTGTGACGTATTCTGGTGGCATCGGCACAAAAGCAATAACGCAGCATACCTGCGAAATGACATCATTTTGACAACATGCCTGCGTAGAAAGTCGAAATTCGTAACGAAATGACATCAATATGATGTAATATACAGAATCAGTCGTACTCGTCTGCCTAGGGAATAAGGGCCATTAACTTACAGCGTGTCCAATAAAAAGGTCTTTACCAATGCCAGAATTATCCAAGATTAAATAACCATAATATTGTTATTTATTTTCAAGAGGTACCAGGAATTCATCATGGATCTTGGGTAATATACATATATAGCAATATTACAGCAGTTGTTTATTTCAATGAGAGTATGGGTTAAGATCAACTGAAGATGTCTGAAACACTCAGGAAAATTTATCACGAAGTCAGTACAACAACGAGTTGAATGGTTCGCGAAAATCTAATAAATTAACATAATCTAATAAAATAACATAAACAGATATGTACCTCTTCAACCCAAAGAATAGGAAACAGTCCACTGGTGACATTGGTTAACGTTGGAACATCACTCATATTATCCATTTGCATGTTAAACTGGAGTCGTTTAAATCCCCGCAGCGGGACGCTTGTTAACTGTATAAACACATTTTATAATGAAATAAAGATTATTGTTATAAATAATCAGAATTAAATATACGGCTTGAAAATGTTAATCAACATATATTTTTTCAGAATAGACCGAATAAACAAAATCGCTTGACTTTAGATTTCGAAGTCAGTGCCTACCTAAGTCAGAAATTACAACTATCATTGACAAGCGGCACCAAGATAATATCAGATGTTTTCACCATTTTAACAATTGGGTGCGTTTTTGTTATTAAGTGTTTTTTCGGCGTGTTTCTTTATATCTTAAATAGCAATAATTAATATCAACGAGTTTTCGACATTGTTGTAAATTTTAGGTATTCGACGCAAAGGAAGATCGACTTCTAGTCAAAAGTATATAACCGTCTCAGAAAGCCACAACAATCTAAGTTATCTTATTTTCAACAAAAAACACTGCGATGATACATATTTAACTTTTTGCATTATACACTTTCACTTGACTTTTAAATGTATAAAAAAAAGACCTATGATTTCGATTAATCTTTCGGTTTAAGCAATATAAGGAATTTAGTTACAGCCCGCAAATTTTAGATTTTTTGTTAATCGACGAAGGAAATTCTTTGGCCTGTTAAAAATAGAGGGTTTTTTTTAGCTAGTCATAATATGTTTAATAAAATAATAGTTGGAAAAATTATTAATTGCAATAGCAAGCCGAGGATGTAATTGACGAGGTTAAAAAAACCGCCGGAAAAAGTGTACAATATTTCTTTTTTTAAATATTATGACTGTTAAAGCATTCAAAAACACAATGTGAATAACAGCCAGATTATTTTGTCAATGTTCTGCCCTCTTTTCGGCTTTTCCGAAAAGAAATCACAGAAATAACAATTTATCAAAATAATCGTTTAAAATATTCAGCTTTGTGGCGCTAGAGTTTTTCGTGCACGGTGTTCAAAGAGTATTCTAGTATAATTTCGTATATAAAAAAACATCCCGTTGAAATCATTTCACTGATAATGCAATATGCTTCTCTGGTAAAAATTACTGTGGTACCTACTGCTCTGTCAAATAAATAGCAGAAATTTTCAATAAAATACGAAATATTGGATTAATTGTTTAAATTTAATATTAAAACGAAATATTGGATTAATTGCAGCCGTGAAACTAATTTGGAGTAGATTATATAGCGACAGTGAAGGAAATTAGTCAACATGCCTTTGCTTTCGGTTTTTAGCCTTTCCGATGCTTGTGGCTAGTTTGGCTATCCAACTCTTAACCCCTAGTTTATTAACCCTTTACCGTGCTTTGCGGTAATGTAGGGTCCGAATCGCCTCGTTCAAACACACGGAGCGGTTAGCTGCTCCGTGTTCAAGCACGTCTTTAATACTTGTGGTCACCTATTTAAAGAAAATAGCAGAGCACAGTTGAGGTCGACTAATCAAACCAACCGCCGTAAATAAACCGGTTGACCCATTTCAAAATTTGATTTAGAAATGCCATTCAGAAAAATAGACATTTAAATATATTGCTATCAAATGTTTTTTGCAGTCGTAATGATGAAACGGAAAATGCTAGACCAATTATGTTGCAAGCGTAAATCTCTATATTACGCTATGTTTACATAAGAAAGTCACGCATCGTCAAATTTTCGATTAGCATGGACGCCAATATACTTAATTTTGTATCAGTAACACCATTGCACTGGATCCCAACGTATTGTAATATGAAACAACCAGTATTAATGATGCCACTGTGCGAAAAGAAAATACTGTTGTATGGTACGTGCTTTTTATACGACGACATGCAGCGGATAGTCCAGACGTTTATACTTACATAATCGTCTATTTGGCGGTACATAATGGTACATCTGACTTGGCAGTCAGACTGCTCCAGACATTCAGTATGTATACCACTTACTTCGTCAATCATCATGCTTCATACATTATCAAGCATGGCGCAGCGTCTTTATGAAGACGTTTTCTTATGAAGTTAGGGAGACCGTTAGTTAAGGAGCCTACTTTGTATGTTTTTTTCTGTTTAATAGGATTTATTTGCATAGCTTGTACATGCATTTGCAAAATTAAAATCGTTAACATAAATAATTATTAAGGTGATGCCAACCCTTTCAAGCTCTACGTAAGTTCCATGTTTTTCTTTTTTTGGTTTCAACCCCTGTACATAGTCGAGTAGTGATTTACTCCCGAGATAAAAGTGCGGGTAGCTCGCAATCACTGGCACTTTCTGACAAGCCGCTACATCATGCACTCCGTCCAGGTCACAGCTGTCCAGCACCGAGCTCCAATTCCTTTTGCAAAAGCAACTATTTTCTGGTACTTTGCACTTGCCGGCCATCGTCATGGCAGTAACTTCATATCTGTATGATTTTAGTCCTAATGTTTCGTTGTGGCTTTTTAACTCGGCGAACATAGACCTGAAAGAGAAATTAAGTTTTATTTGAAATCATTTCCAGTCCAGCTAGTTGGGTAAGATGGGTAATGACGATCAGAAGGTAATGCCGGTTAATGTAACCGCAGACAAATTCGCTTCGCGAAATTCACATATAAAATTGTGAGAAATAAAATGCCAAAGTAATTCTTTTGGCTGGCTGTTATCTCGAAGTACAAGACTTATATGTAGGGGGAAGTCCCCTAATGCCGGACGGTACCTAGCGTCGGACGCTAATAGTATCTCGACAAGTCTAGGCGCGATCGATACAAAGACGGGGGAAAAGGGTGCGGGGAAACGTACGCTTTCCCTTTTCCTACATCTTTCTTTCGATCACGCCGCGACTTGTCGAGATACTATTAGTGTCCGACGCTAGGTGCCGTCCGGCGTTAGGGGACTTCCCCCTATATACAAAGGTAGTTTTACATCATGCATTGGCGGCGATGCGGAATAGAATATCATGTCCGAAATGATTCGCCGATCTTTAGTGACGTCATGTCATAGTGATTCAGAGTAGTAGTTCAAGAAGTCGTCATATGCCAGATATTTTGTAAGTCGTCCTTGAATTTGCACTACCTTTACTTTATATGCAGTATATTGCGGTTTCCAAATCAACGCGGCGTACTCCAAGACAATCCTCACATTAATGCAAGCGAGGAGTAGAAAGGCTTACATATTGACCTCAATCCATCCAAGTGCACCGTTGTCACCTACACCCGTAAAAAAATATTTACTCTAGCCTCATACTCATTAAAATTTCATAACTTGCAGAGGTGCAGCGTGGTTAAAGATCTTGGTGTCATTCATGATTCTCATCTACTGTTCGATAATCACGTTCAATCTATTGTTTCTAAAGCTTCCAAAGCTTTAGGTTTTGTTATGAGGAGTGCAGCTTGCTTTCACCGTGCTAAAACTTTCAAGATCCTTTACTGCACTTTTGTCAGAAGCATCTTGGAATATGCATCTCAGGTATGGAACCCTTGTTATGACAAATATATAAACAGAATCGAGCGCATTCAAATGAAGTTCGTGAAATATCTCTGCTTCCGTCTGAAAATCCCATACAGCTCATCTAACTATTTCAATTTATGCAAGAAATTTCATATCCTCCCCTTGATTAAGCGGCGTGAAACCGCGGACTTAACCTTTTTGCTAAAAATTACCTCCAATAATATTAACTGTCCTGACTTACTAAATAAAATTAATCTCCGTGTTCCTTCCAAACTCAATAGATTTAACCCTGCTCTTCATGTTCCTCATGCTGGTACCAACTATGGGCAAAATGCATTTCTGTGGCGAACAAGTGACAATTTCAATGACATGATTAAACGCTTTGACTTTGATCTATTCTGTACGAGTGTTAACTCAGCTAGGCAGCGGCTGAACAGTGAATTTTTAGCATTAATTGTTGAATAATTTTTGATGCATTCTTAATCGATAGCTTTAATTGAAAGATCACATATGTTTCTACAACGTTATTTAAACGTGAAAACCTTTAATTGGCTCTCTGCTATTTTACTCCGGCATTGTTAAATTATAATTAGCTGTTGGTTTTCCTGAAAATAAATAAATAAATAAATAAATAAATATTCCTCACGCGAACAGATATATGCTTGTTGTAAGAATGTTAATTAACGAGGATATTATATTACATAATGTGTGGATTGTCTTGTAGTAATCAGCGGTAATTCGGAAACCGCAGTATACCGAATATATGTAAAGTAAAGGTAGTGCAAAAACCAGTTAAAATACAAGCGAAAATGTGCGTTTTACATTAGACATGCGTACTTGTGCGCTGTAAAACGCACATTTTCGTTGGTATTTTAGCCCGTATAAGAAATTATGTAGGTCTGACTTCTATAGAGACAGACAGACAGACATTATTTTTGTTTATTTTCGGGGTCTATATGATACAAAATGTCTAGTATATTTATAATATTTATTTATTTATTGATTTTTATGGAACCATGCTATCTAAAGAACCGTGTTATTTGGTTAGAAAAATTCTATTGGCAATGTATTTTATTCGTCAACTAGTCAAATACCCGTGTCTTTCAGTGATTCAGCGATAATATTTTAAGCTTTTTTGACTTTTTATTTTTCTCTTTTGATGACTCATCTATTAGACACCACAACCAAATTTTTACACCTCGCCGTTCTCTCAATTTGGCGGTTACAGGAAAAACACGTTTCAAATTAATATATAGATTTTTTATTTTTCTATTTTGATGCATTTTTTATTTTTCTCTTTTGATGACACATCAACAGGCCGAGACACCTTAAACAAATGTTTACACCTAGCCGTTTTCTCAATATGGCGGTTACAGGAAAAAACTAATTAATAGATAGATATTTCATACTCAAAAATTGATCCTCACATTTACCCAATTAAGAGTAGATTACAGCAACATTCTCAAACACGTAGTTTCTTGTTTCCAAAGAGGAATAAATTGATCCGAATTCCGGGGACCCTTAATCCATTAATACGAAGATACGCATTCCACCGCCTAAATTTTCAATCCCCCCGTTTCACGTCTTTGGGGCCCGTATTCCGGAAAAGCCTTTCCTAGCTCCACCCTACGTAACCAGTCAAAACTTCGGGTTATCCTCGACAATAAACTTTCTTACAACGAGCATATCTCGGTCGTGACAAACAAGGCCATCGAAACAATAGGTTTCGCTCAGGGAATATCTAAGCCTTTCTTCTTCTTGCTGGCATTAATGTGAGGATTGCCTTGACAACTCTGTCGAACGTCGGTTTCACTGTGACATGACATCACTGAAGATCGGTAAATCATTTTGGATATGGTAATAGGACGGATATAAAAGCCAAATCAATTTAAACTATAATTATGATAAATATTGATTACGATAAAAAGACAAAGGAAGACGAAGTTACGCCATAACTATTTTTTTATTCAATAAGTATTTGCGTTAAAAATATTTCAGTGTCTTTTTGACCTATAATAATTCAATAAACAACAGTGTCAGATGCTTTCTTGAAATGTTTGACTCGTCTTTAATAATCAGCTTATCTATTAGATTGTTATAGAGACCTGTCGCTAAGATGTATATTTGCGCAAAAACTGTGCGTGTCTTCGGTACTGTTTTTTTTTGTAAACTTACACCACTTTTAATCACCGCTCGCTTTTATATATGTAAAGGAAATGAGTTTGCGGTATAATAATTTATAAGAGTATAAGTGTACTTTATTTATAGTACAATAATTTTGACATATATTTGGTACTCCAAACTCAAAGTACTCGAAGTACTCTAAACTCAGAGAATAGTAGATCAGAAGAGTGTATTTTTTATTAATCACTCGTATAACAGATTTATGCACTCAATCAATTTATTTTAAAACAAATTTAATATAAATGATTTGAAATATTTCAAAGTTTAAAAAATGGCTACTAGACATATTGAATCCACATCGGAAATTGGAATTGCTTTGCATATTGAAAAGTAATCCTTTTTAGGATTCCGAGGGAACTACTCTGTCAAAGTAAATCCTTTTCCCACGAAACGCCGTATCCTTTCGAGAAGAACGCCCACAATACAAAGTAACAGAAATAATGAACCTGAAGATTTTTATTGTTGGCAAGGTATCATCCGACATCGATATAAAATTAAAAGGTAATTTATTAGAGATGGCATTGAGATATAGTATGATGATTTCCGTTATTATGTTCACTTTCAATAGTAAACTACATTAAATTACATAGGTAATACAATAAAAATACTGAAATCGAACGATTTCCACTCCATAATTGGAACACTTCCATATGATTTTGTTCTGTTATGAGCCTTCACCGATACAGTATGGTCCTTACTTTGATAGCGGTGACTCTGAACATCTTTATAGTAATATACTGAACTACTGGAGCATATTATGCTTCTCTATCTAGTGTGAACTTTACAATACTTACCGACAAACATTTGGTTCAAATATGTAAATCTTCTTCGATAAGTTGCCTTTATCCATAGGTGGAAAATTTGTCGCGTCAGTTCCCCTGATCTCTGCGCAGTGACCTTTGTACATAGTCAGTGACTTTTTACCAAGAAATGATTGCGTCAAGCCGAGTTTTGATAAATCCCATATGCCTTTATTGACCTCCATAGGACCCTCATCTGTTCCATTGGTCTAGAAAGGGAAAAATACAATTTTGCGATACTACTAAGAATGAAATATTAGGTACCTTATACATATATCAATAATAACTTTGAAAACAAAAACTAAAGGTATAAGATTAAATGTATATGAAAACTGGCAAGACACATTTGAGAACTTTTCATCACCTTTCATCGCAGAAAAATTACACGAAGAGACTATTGAAATGCATATGCGAAAGAGTCAAACAAAAGCAAATGCAAATGAAATACAAATGCGAAAGAGTCAAACAAAAGCAGGGCGAGTGTTTTCTATAATCGAGCAAAACTCGATGATCGTTAGGCGTATCGAAAAAAAAACAGGTAAAATTCACCTCTAATTAACCCAACAACATTTGTTTGTTTCTACTCTTTATTGTCAAAATTTTACAATGGGCGGGTTTATTGTCATATGACAATTTCTTACAACCAACCTACTATGACGTGTTTATATGTATGTGTGCGTGTGACATGTATGTGAGTGTGTGTCTTGTTATTGCATTCGATCGACAGAATTGAAAATGCAATTCCGTTAATTTGATCGCATGGAAAATGGTGACCCAGCCGGCAATCGAACCTGGGACCTTACAATGTAAGATCAGGCAACCTAACCACTATGCCATCGGGCCGTGTCCGGGCCATACGTCTCAATGATGTGTAAATACGTCCCAAATGAGACGCTGTATTGTGCCACTCTACCAGGTGTCATTGTCGTTGGTGTACCAATTAAGGATTGTCAGTGTCCCAATAGGGGCTATCCTCTTTATCTAAAGTTAATTAGTATTTTGTTGTTAAATAGCCATTTAATAGTAAAGTATTTTCATGTCGTTATCTTTCTGTATGTTACATGACTACGCGTATGGGTACTTTCAAGAAATAAATAAATTCTGTTCTAAATGCTGCCTCCGGATACTGCCAGTTGACATTTTCAGCGTTTAAAACGTATGACATTTCACAACTGGCAACTTTCGTAAAATATACGGTCGGTACGTATTCTTTTTGTAGCTTAACCTTTTTTTTTAGAGGTGCATGAAAGATACAAATAGATTCCACGGTACGCCGGCCGCAGCTCATCCGCTACGGGGCTTGCCAGTGTTGCCGACGTATCACTAATCGAGTAAACTCGAAAATACGGATTGTCTACAACGTTGGCCATTCGTCCGGCCCCCGTGGGCAGGGACTGCGAGTTACCTGCTGTTTAGGTAGGTAGTTGCGTGGAATTGCCACAAATAAGAAGAAGAAGAAGTAGGCAGATAGTTCATTCAGATAAGTCTCGCTCACTGTTCGAACAGACTTGGAAGAAGTGAGAGACCATTAAAACCGCAGATGTTTTTTTATCTACAGACTGCCCTTAGTCGCACTTTCAAAAGGGTTCTTTTTGCGATCGGCCAATAAACTTAAATCAAAATCCGGCTCTTATGCATAATAAACCGTTATGAACCGTCCGTTATAACGCCCATTATGAACGGGCTTATATTCTGTGGTATCGTATAATAAAAATAAAAGATATAATTACCAATATATCAACTATAAATGTCATACGGAGAGTAATAAATAGGTCTAGCGTTTCATGTGGTTAAAATTTTATTTAATAATCTTCTATATCTTATGAGGAATACACGGAGAAAGGTCGATCAAAGTAGTTTTTAAGATATTAGATTAATTTTGGTTTTGGGGCAATTTTTAAAATACCATATCTACGTTCATTTTAGTTCAGTTTTTTTGCGTTTTTAATGGGAATTTATGCAGTTTAACTAACTTATCCTACCGGCAAATAGGTGTTTATGATGGTTTATTATTAAAAAATACTTAACCTACCGTCATACAGGTATTTATGAATTGTTCAAAAATAACCAACTTAACCTACTGAAATATAGGCGTTTCGCGCTTCTTTAGACACCCATATTTCGATAATTTATAAAGATAGAGCAAATATTTTTCATATTCGGAATCAATGTGATTAATATAGTGAGGTGATATTAAAACATCTTCAATATAGAAGACTTTGCTAAACTGCATAAATACCAATTATTTTTACATGTCCGTGGTACATATTTATCAATATTATGCAATTTTATTAATAAACAAAATTAAAAAATTTACAGTATTTAGTAGGAGAACAAAGTGCATATAGTTAATACCTGTATCATGATTCATTAAATCGATAAACCCTCTAAAAAGGCAAAAAATCTTTCAAATTTCATAGTGTCATTTCAAATTCATCGAAAAATTCTGCAAATGACATAAAGTAGATTTCGTCGAATTTTAAAAAATAAAAATTACCGTCTGGAAAGTTACCAGACCTTCGATTTTAGGTCTTTCTTATAAATTATATTTTTGTACTATTTCGCTGATTTTGGATACATAATTATCATAGTATATTGGAGGTTTACAAAATTAAATTTAAAAAAGTATTCTACCTCCGTATTCGTACATAATTTAAAGTTATATAGGTAATATCCTAATATTCAGCAATTGTAACTATACAAAGTCATATTTTCTGGTTTACAGTGTCGATCCTTAAGGAAGGATGTATTTTTTATCGAAACCGCGATTTCTCTAGCTATGGAAGTTTAACTCATAAACTCTGTACCTAATCAACCTTGACAAGGAAATCGCGAAGACCAGCCGCCTTCTCTTCAAGTCAGACACATCTCCATATCCGAAACGGGAGTTTTATATTGGACATAGACAAATGATACAATAGGAATGGGCTACCGATCGATGACATGATTACACACTTCCGAAATGTTATCATTATGTTTTTCGAGAAATTCATCCAAGCCCAAGCCGAGATCAAGAAATCAGGGGATATTGATAGAGATTTACTCTATAATAGACTAAATATAAGAAAATTAAGAAGAAGAGCATTAAAAGCACTATTAAATAAATTATTAAATAACTTAAGGGACAGTAATCCTTAAGGGATGGTGGATTTTTCTACTGAAGTGGCGATTTCACTAGCTGTTGAAATTTATCGGATAGACTCTGTAATTAATCAACCTTGACAAAAAGTCGTACGGACCAGCCGCCTTCTCCCCACATCTCATACATCTTCACATAGACAAGGGAGTTTTGTGTTGGACATAGACAAATGAGATAATACTAATGGGCGACCGATCCATGACATGATTACCCACTTTTGAAATGTTTTTTGCGAAATCCATGCGAACGCAAGCAAAGATCAAAAAACAGAAGACGTTGATAAAGATACACTTTATAATAGAATAAAGAGAAGAAGAAGAAGTAGGATAGCCTGAATAGCTATCCGAAAAATAAATTTACTTTCCCCGCGTGATCCGGAAAGCCATTGAATTAAGTAGAACCCCGTACATCAATAGAGACGACGGTTTCAAACGTTGTTCTACATGGATCTATTAAAATGTTCTTAATGCCCATCGCCGAGCGGAAGGACAAGAATACAAGATACAGTGAGTGTTGTGTGCACGGCGGATTTTCAATATTCACGCGCTTCGATCCCGCCATTCCACCACTGTTTTAATCTGCGTAGTAAGATCCGCTTACTTCACGCGGTAAAATAATGTTATCTTATTTATAATATCATTAATCACACTATTAAATAAATGATTAAATAACTTACATGTCCTAGCATCGAGAAATAAAACCCTTTCTTCTCCGCTGTATCAATAAATCTCATATTCGGCGGTAACTGCATTTTCATCCCTTCACAAACCAGTTCTAAAAATAATAATCAAAACAAAATTAATTCATCGAACACAATGACAAAATAATGCATTAATTAATTAACCAAAATGATAATATAATATCACGCGCTGACGGGCTCGGAGGTCATACAAAATTGGTTATTAGGATGCCCGATAAGAATCAAAAATTCCAGAATTAGAGGGAAACCTTGATCAAAATTACGTAATCGAATAGAGCGTCGAAATTGTACGGAAGGAAATTTATGTCGTGCATCATACGGTAATCATAATTATCACATTTAGATGTACGCATGATATTATAATACCTAAATAATATCAATGGCTGATTGTAATGTTGTGTAACTATACTTTGTTTTACCTAAAAGGGTATATTAAAACGCATGCTCGTAGTCCATAGATTGTTTTCAAATCAATCATACATAAAATCGAAGACTATCGCGGTTGTTTGACATTATAAATAGGATAGAAACGAATTTAAAGCGTTAAATTTGTATCACCCGACGTTTCGGTTACGTTGCAGCCGCCGTTGTCCAGGGTAGACTGTGGACAGTTGTTCAGTCTACCCTGGACAACGGCGGCTGCAACGTCACCGAAACGTCGAGTGCTAAAAATTTCACGCGGTAAATTCGTTTCTATCCCATTTATAAAATCGTACATTTTAAAAAAAATACATAATAATAAAACCATAATATAACATAATTACGAAAAAAACAACATTACGAAAAAATCAACATTAAGAACACAAAACTATATTAAATTTTTAAAACATTTCACACAATCACACAAAAAATCATCAACGCTGTAGAAAACTTTCTCGATGACGAAAGTTTTCAGACCCCTCCTGAATATTGCTTCACTTGGCGCTGACTTTATAAAATCGCTTAATCGATTGTAGATCTTAAGACCAACGACTTTTACCCTCATATGTATAACGGCATCACTTGTATAGCCATCAGGCATTTAGGGAATATTTCGTGGTAAATCTAACGATTCACATATGACTGAAATAATATTTTAAGATAAATGTCTTGTAGTCTTAGATTTTATCTAGACCATACACGTTTTTGTAATGTTTTTTTTACAAATAACAGAGGTACATATCTTAGAGAGATAATATTATTTTTCATAATAAGTATGTATAATATATTGTAATATTTTTTCCAGGTGGTATAAATCTATATTTGAACACTTGCCAGTGTTTAAATCTATATTTGAACATTTTTGGTTATAAATCTCTTACTGACTTCGGAAGGTTATTAAAGAGTCCCTTCGGCTATGTAACGACCAAATTTGGTTGCACATCAGAACATTGTTGACTACGTAACAACCAATATTGGCGGCTTGCTCCCGGAGCGCACAGTAATATTATTTTCTTATTCGAACGCATCCTAAAACCCATACCAAATATCTTATTATTACCATAAATACATAGAGGGCCGCGCGTCATTTGGCGGATATTTCTGATAAAATTTCGTTGTTAAACATCATTAAAAAAAAATCGACAAATAATCAAAATTTTTATTGGTTTATGAGCTAATATCTGAATATTTTTGAATGTAAATTAGCAAAACCAAATATTACCCTTGATAGAGAATCTAATAAAGATCACGATGGTATTTACAATTTCTAAATAGGGTTCTGTATTTTTCCGTAAGATAAGTACAATTTAGAAATGCCGAGTTTTTTTCACTTTTTCGACTTTATTATATTTATTCATAAATATCTAATTGTTTTACAAAATGTGATTTCAATATTCCACATACAAAATTTTAATGCTATTATTGCACATTTATTATTTTTATTATTGCTATAGTAGTTACATAATTATAGTACTTTTTGACGAGCGCGGCGATATTGCAAGAAGTTTCAATAAATTGCCGCGGTCTACCATGAAATTATGCCGAAGGGTTAAAGACTACCCGAACGGTTAAAGACTAAATACACAAATGACTTGTAGATCATAGTCAACCGGATTTTGGGGAGGGCTATGTTGTCTTTGCTTCGAATGTCGTGATCATGTGCGTGCATATACTTCATACACCGTAAAGAATTTTGAACTAGAAAGTATTATTTTCCGGTCCCCGAAATTGGTATAACAATTGCATCGCTTGTCTTTCATTTGAAGTGCACCAAAAATAAGGAACTATACAGATAAAATTATCATTCAAGGGAATAGCCACCATTATTTTGTTTTCAAATTTATTCCGGAGGGCTACACATCTTAACTCGCGATTAATTACTTTCCACATTTCTTACTGCACATTGTCTGCTCTCATTATTTGGTGGCATGTCTTCTTTTTGGTATTTTCCAAGTAGGAGGAGTATTCACACAGATAACAATCGATTAAACAATTTATGTCAGGTTCTTTGAGAATGCTGTTTGCAATGAGCGCATATCAACGAAATTATGTTTAGTCGCAATAACATTTGGACTAACACATCTGGACAACACCAACATGTGGACAACACCAAGATGTTTTTTGGCCGTAAAGTAATCATTTAAAATATTCAGGAAAACATTTAGAAAACTGAGAATTCGCTTGTCCGGGAATTGTGACATAATAATCAAATTAATCCAGTCGATATTATTTAGTCAGTTTTGAAAAATAGATGTATTAAACGATGTCTGCAGTTTTTTGACGATAATAGCTTCGCTGTTATTATCATTCCTACTAGTAGGGGTAAGTTCCCTAACGCCGGACGACACCTAGCGTCGGACACTAATAGTATCTCAACAAGTCGCTGCGAGATCAATGGACAGGGTAGATCCTGAACAGGGTAGACCCTTGACTACGGCGGTTGCAAAAACGCCGAAACGTCGGGTGTTACAAACTTTAGGCGGTAAATTGGTTTTTATGTTATTTATAATTTTTGATATTGTCACGGGAGACGAGACCTGGGTGGTCTATCAATATGACCCAGAAACCAAGCTACAGTCGGTGATTTGTGTTTTTCTAAACGAGAATCATTGCCAGGTAAATGGTGACGTTTCGATATATGATATACAGTTTTATTAGAAGATCGTAAAACAATCAGTGGCAGGTGAACCAGTGAATTATGGTTGCCATTTGTCTTTATAAGTTGAAACCAAAACGACCACGGATTGAGAGGACTCCGTTTGCACCACGACAATGAGTCGCCTCACAAAGCTATTCTCACCAATGATTTATAAAGACCACATCCATTGAAGAGATATGGCATCCACCGTATAACCTCGGTCTGGCTCCGTATGACTTCTTTCTCTTTCCAAAAATCAAGCTTGGACTCCATGTAACTCGCTTTGACAGCCTTAAAGCCCGCCACAGACAGCGGCGCACGGCTACGTTTCACACGCGGCTTTAGCTTTGTTCAATACGAACTGCCACGTGCCACGGGCACGATAGGCATGGCTGCGTGGCTATGTGACGTCAGACGCACATGCGTGGCTTACCGCGGATGCGTCGCCCGAGCGAAGATGTGGACACGTTTATTGGCCACGGCAACTATGTTTCATCCCCGCTATCCCGCTATCGCCCTTTTCTCTCTCATAAACCGTCTCCAAACCATCGCAAGTGCTTTAAGACGTGCACTTAAACACGTGATCTCTCTAAGGCAATCAATAAAAAATGAACATTTGCGTGGCGTAGTTCAGCTTGCAGTAAATAGCCACATCGCAACATCAAGCCACGTAGCATCCGTGTCAAAAGTGGGCATGTATCGTCGTGCGCCGTTGTCTGTGGCCGGCTTAAAAAGCCCCGAGGTGCTTTTGTGTCTGCTCTGTGTGATGTTCCCAGAAAAGACTTCCGTGAGTACTTAAAATCTTGGTTTACGCGAATGAACGAATGAACGAATGAATGTATAGAAGCTGATGGAGAATACTTTGAAAACTTGCAATTAAAATATATTTAAAATCATCGATATATTTTAAGTATATCACTTGTTTCATGTGACCCACTTAATTGTGCAATGAATGGAAATTAAATGAACAACACAATAATAAATCGTGGTGTTGTTTCATTATGGTGAAATATTTAAATTTATAAATGTACCTAATATAAAGTGGCGTTGATTTGCCTAATGACAAAGTTTACAAATAACTCACCTACTACTTCTGATCCATCACCGGAACAATTCAAGAAAACTCCTCTGAAAAGAATCTCCCCAACAGTACTTCTCAAAAAGGGATCTTTTAGTCCATTGAACATGCTCGGTAAAGCGGAGTTAAGAAGTGATAGCAATGACTTCATCTGTTCGTTAACGGTAGTGATAATTCCCTAAAATTATAAAAAATACATATTTTAAATGTCCATAAAAATGTAATATATTTATACTCTAGCAATTTACCATGTATGCGAAATTCAAAACAGTCACATTATCAAGTTCAGTTAGATTTCCGCTCAGCGTCTGATTAAAGAAATAAGTCTTTCTCCTCATGAATGTAACTGTTTCATTTATATCCGAATAATTTGAAGGTATTTTCTCTATATATTCGCTGAAAAAAGGAAGAAATACAAGTTGACTTTCTATAGACATAATCACCAATATAGTGTCAGCTACGGCAATACTTTAAATGACGATATAGAGGGAAGTGACATAAGATTTTTTGTATTTATTTATTTATTTTATTTTATGTTTAATTACATGTTCGGGAATTATCTAAAATAAAGCCAATATACGCTCCACATTTATTTGAAAAAGTAACTTAAACAGTAGAGAGAGACAAAGTATAATTTACAAAGAAAAACATTAAAATGTTTGTAAGTTTATGATAATTCATTTAAATTTATAGTCCGAGATGATTGCGTGCCTGAATGAAAAGTGCGCGTGAGTTGCTTATAATTTATTAAAGGTATGGTTATGTTGCCTATGTATGTGTGTATCTTTATTTAGACCACTCTATTTCATTACATTGACGTTTTTTCATAGGTCTATAAAATTTATCTTGACATATAGGTTTTTACAAAATTAATGCCGCAGCATTCAGTATTGCACGTGGACATAGCTCTTTAATGAGTGAGTTTGTATTGGTTTTAGATACAGAGAATAAATTGCTCGTACTGGTATTTCGTACAGCCCCGGATCTAAGACTTTTCCGAGCCAGGGTAAAAACATGTCTTTGCCGCCTCTTGCCTTTTGATTTTAAGAGTAATGATTTTTAAAAATGCACAAAACCTAAATATCCTACCCAAAACCCCCAAATATCCTGGGTAGCTCTTAAATAGATTTTCACTAGTTATTACTTATTTGCTTGTAAAATTTCCTCGTGTGTGACGTTAATATAAAATACATGCAACCGGTGTAGATAACGCACAAGCAAGACTGTACCGTCAATTCTTAGGTCCCAGCGACTTTTATCTAATCTTGCTTTACACGTCGAGTTTTCCTTTCCGCGAAAGAATCTTTTACCCCATCAAAGTCTCATAGGCAGGTTCATTATTGATGGCTAGGATCGCGAGGTCAGATAGACGTTCCTGAGTCATTGTTGAACGCGGCTAAGTTTTAATTATTATTAGTTTACTGAAACTTAAGTAGGTTTTTTTTATTTTTAGTTCACAGTTAGCAAAAGTAGTTGGTAATGTTTAGTGTATCCCTAAACCTATACTAGTATTGGCAAAGACTTCTTGTGCGTTGTACATGTTTGTACATACATAATGTGTTGCAACCGGGAATCAACTGCATTTAAGTCTCTGGAAAATTTTCGATCTAGCTCAGCTCCCTTTTACGCTGATTTTAGTGGACATATTATATTCGGGTTTATTCGGCTGCGCTCGTGTAGCCCCGTCAAAATCTGTCAGTGGGGAGGATATATCCTAGACTCAGCGGGAATTCCTCTGGCAGAGACATAACACACACTGCGCACGCGTTCAAACATCAACTTAGGATGAACTCCAAAATCAAATGAACAATCGACATGTCGACGCGCCCTAAATGCTAGGCGCTTTAGTTTAACAAGTTTTTTTAATACATGAATTTGGCACCCCCTTATATTGCCGCCCAGGGCAGGTACCCCCCCCCCCCCCATTCTAGATACGGGGTTGATGTCGTGTGTAGGTGCTTTAAAATTTAGTTTTCCACTTTCCAATTTAGTATTTATTGCTTATTTCCAACGGTCTGCAAGAGGTGTAGATTATCCTATCATTGACCATAGAAATCCAAAGACTTGAATTTATTTATATATTTAGTTGTAGCCACGTCTAGTTGTATATAGAGTACTATTTACTACCAGCCACATGATGATGATATCGACATTAGATGCCAGTAAAGATAGGCAGAAGAACACCTTGAATTTTATCGGTTACATTACAACAATAGCAATTACTTGGTAAATTGTCTTCATTCATTAGTATGCCAGTGAAATAATGGACTGATTTTGCAAATCGTACTAATAATATTACTGGCGATAGTAACGAGTACGTACGAGGCAATTAAGTGCGTTGCTATCTGCTGGGACAATTGGCTATCATTACATTGACTATAACAACTGCAAGCGCGTGCTTCGAGGCGATTCATCGTCGATAATGACAAAAGATTTGTCAAAAAAGCAAATGATAAGAGACGTTGTAGGTTGCTGACGGTGTCACTTGACGTTAAACAAAGCATTGTCTGTTTCATTGTTGATGTCATTTTCAGAATGTGACATAAAATTTAATCGATTCAATGATGTTTTTCGAGTAAATTTAATTAACTGATAATGGATAAACAGGCAGTAATTAAAAATTGATTCTTGTGGAATGTATCAGTTGAGAAAGAGGTAACAATATCAATTTTATTGTATTTCGTTGTATTTGAATTTTTACCTTCTTATAGAAATACTACCTGACCAGTGCCCACTTCGTTGGGCGGTAAAACTTTTTACTTGTGATGAAATTATGAGTGTGGTTCGGTTAGTACTGAGTGCCATGATTTATTTCCTGGCTGCCAAAAGAAGGGTTATGTTTTTACTGCATATGTATGTACGTATTTGGATGCCAATTTGACTTTATTACCGTTATTTGTGAGTGTCTTCTTGTGAGTGTCTTATTTGTGAGTGTCTTATCTCTTTAACCATTTATGCAGTAAAAGGGAAAAATCTTTTGTTTTAAACACTTGAGACTATAAATTTACTTATTTTGGTATGAATTCATAATTCTTGATAATATGACCAATAAACATGACCTAACGATTTAAATTATTTTTTAAATATAAAATACTACTTTTTGTGACTTAAATATAAAAGTTAGACATATGCTGTCGCTGACTTTATGTAGGCATTATCATCATACAGCGTTCGTAAGAAACGTTTTCATTCGACCGTTTTTTCTCCGACATACTTTGCAAATCCGACTACCACGAAAAAGTCTTTTAATTTTTCGGATTAATATATAGCCTAAGACACTCACAAATAATGTGGCTTTCTATAGGTAAAATAATTTTCAAACTCAGTTCAGTAGATCCAGAGATTATTTACTACAACCTCACAAACTTTACCTCTTTATAATATTAGTATAGATTATCTAAACTGTCAGGATTTTTTCAGTAAAACACCAGTAACCAAGAATGAAAACCTCAACAATTTCTGTTTCATTACATAAAATTCAATAATTTGAAGAATAAGATTCAGTTATTTAACAGGTTCTGTAAATACCTAGACATGGTAAAAACGGTTTGTGTCACTCCAAGACATTCCTGGCAATTAGCCAAGGACTGATTTCATCTAAATAATAATTTCACAATTAAAATCGATTAGCGCCTTCTCTCGGCCGGCGGATGAACCCGTTAGGGCTCCGTTTTAGAACCGCCTTAAGCGGCGCGGTTTGTTTCTCGGATAGCCTCGGGCGGATCGGCGTTAATATTTCATACAAATTTATGGTGGAATTTTAATAGTATTGTTGTAGCTTGTATGCGATATTCCAACCAAAATTTCACAATGTGATTTAGGTCCATAAACTGTGTTTCTAAATTTTAAGTTTTTAATATTTCCGACCGATTCTTTTCAACTCTTGTTTAATGCTTAAATGATACCTGCATACCAAATTTCAGCTTAATCGGATTAAGCGTTTGTGCGATATCGTGTAGGAATATACCCAAAAACACAAATACTTGAGCTTTAATCTGGATATGGTCCTAGTTGTCTCACCCCGAGATATAGTATATCCATTTAGTTCAGATATATCCACGGAAATATCCATTTTGAGGCGTATCAATAGTTCCATCTTCGTCTCGAAAAAAAACGCATTTTGACAATACTTTCCCTCCTCGTCTGTTGGTGGGCCAGGAAAGTAAAATCTAAAATTTCTATTTCATTATCTAAAATTCAATAATTCGAAGAGAGGCTATAAAAATCTAGTAATTTAAAAGGTTCTGTAAATTACCACATGTGGTAAAAAGAGAAAATCACATTCTCCTCTATCAAATTCGATAAAATTGTCGCCTCCAAGAATTTAACCTATCGAATTTACAAGAACGTTTAGTGCTTTACATAGAGCTACTGAGACCTGCAACTTAGAGGTAAATTTAAATTCTTGACTCATTTTTAGAGAGCTGCGGGCTAAGGCATGTTATTATTAAACGTCTAGACTTTTAATAACAGTAATATGAGCATTTTGCGGTTCTTCTCCTTTCTTATATTGCGTATAATGCTAAGAACTGTAATTTAGATAAATAAAAGACGTGTATAAAGTTAATTTACCTTTGTTACATATATTATTTGATAAAAATCTTAACAAAATGGAGACAACTCGGTTCTCTAATGACAAGATTTACATAGGTTGTAGGTTTAGCTATGTTTTCGTAAATTTTCAAATTTACATTTTTTTATACTATAAAGCATTATCCCCTCTCTCCTCCCCCCGCCTATTTGTATTCTAGCGGGGAGCTATTTTTCTTTATTATATTTAATGTAGTTACTTCTAATACTTATAGACTTCTTATCCTGAGCTAATAATCGTTTACTCCCACTGTGCGTCCTTCTTACTGCCACCCCTCCCTCCTCCCCATCACTCTACCCCCTTAATTTGCCCACTATTATAGACATACTTTCGGACTCCACCACAATATTGTATTACGCTAGACACAAAGGTTAAGATGCCCACAGACATGGCGACGCGGACTTCTCGGAAAAGTTAATGAGGTGCGCTACGGGAGACGCCGCACAGTGTGTCTTTTCAAAATCTTTTCAATTTAAATTCTTTATTTATTCGGATAATAAAAAACATGTAAATGTCCGTATCCACAATAAAATTGCCATAATATAATAAGGAATCCATATTTCGTCCATAATAGTAAAAAATGGAGATGCTCAGCTATGGCAATAGCGTACAATTAATTTTCGGTGTTTTTTTTTCTATTTGTTGTGTGGGGCTTTTCTAAGGTCTTGATGAGCCTTGTAACACTGCGACCATTGCTGATCTATTGTGTTCGCCACCTACTACAGTTCTGCGCTAAGCCTCGTGTCATTTAAGAACCGCAACAGGCTTTTGGCACCAGATTGTTTTACCTCCTCAGGTTGGAGATATAATATTTATCAAATTGACCTTAATTAAATTAAATTAAATTACTATCAAACTATCACGGTTAAAACGATTGTAGTTGAAATAGGTCCACCAGAGGGCGCGCAATTTATAAATATTGCAGTGAGAGACTTGAAATTCGTTACAAAGATGTTAGACCGAAATCACGTTATAAAATTTTGGCTGGAATATTCAAGCGAAAATACTACATCATTTTTGGAAAAATATCATTTTAATATAACGGCAATACTACAAAATACTAAAAAATACTGCTTTTGCTATCATAGTCACTAGACCAATAACTATCGGGTGGAGAGGGGGTGGTCGGGAAGGGGGAGGGGTTAGAGGGGGTTGAGGGGTTTGGCGCGCGGGGAAGGGGGGTTGACTGCTTGCCGGGAAAGTGTTGGGGGGACACGTTTTTTTTTTAAATAGACGTATCTTATCACAATACATGAAATGGCTTCGAGCGATGTTTATTTTGTGAAAACGAATTTTAATCAACTAATTCCTGAGTATTTGTTCCAGTTCTTGGCTCGAGGATGTGATCGCTGATTTGTGACGAAAAATTGAACTTATGTTATAATACCTATAGAAGACAAAATACCGAAGGAAGGCTAGAAATATAAATGTGGTAATTTTTATATTTAAGTGGCATCGCGCCACTGTGCGCCGTGGACGCTGTGACAGAAGGGCCAATAATCAGTTATCTACCGACAACGGGGTTAAGTTGGTTTTTATGGCAAAATGATCAGTTGGTTAATGACTTTTCGATGAAGCCGCTGCCGCGCTGACGTTTACTGGAAGTACTCCACATTAATCTGAATAGTATGAAAGGTTGGAAGAAATTATGCTACAGTAAATGAAAGCTATATATATACAGAAAATATATTTTCTCAATTTTTTAGATTGCCTGGGAAACCCATTTAGGTAATTTTATTTCTATAAATGGCTATAAAGACTCACTCATAAACATAGGGTCCCATTTCTCTCAGAATCGGCTTTGCTCCGCTGGTAACCTCAGCTGGATTAGTGACATTGAATACGTAGACGCTGAACTTGAGAGGCACAGGAACTTTCTTCCAGTATTTGAACGCGTTGGTGCCATTCTGTATCGCTAAACTCTGTGAAAATATTTATAAAATTATTGTTAGACGAACGTGGTTATGTATGTGCTACCTAAATGATGACACATTCAACGACAGCCTAAAGAAGCTTTTAAAAGTTACCTAGAGGAAAAATTAGCTTGGCATTTTGGAATAAATATACAGAAAACGGGATTAAATGGAAATATATGACATTGATCTGAGATAATAATCCTAAACCGCGATATACAGGCTTAACGTGACATTTCATCTCTATCTATATAATGTGAAATTTTAATGTGAAAGTTTCACAACAACGGGATTTATTGCCTTGACGTAAGACAATTCTTATGTCAAACTCTACTATAAAATTTGTGTATGTAAGGGTGTATACATGTGTGTAAGTGTATGCCTCATACGCCGATGTTGTAACTGTAATTAGGCCACTAAAACCCACGCCTTTAGGGTCGGACAAACTCACGGGTAACCACCTATCCGGCAGCCTCCACGCAGAAGTGCGAGCCCGGGTAGGACTCTGGCTTGCGGGCCACAGTCCTACCCGGGGAACACTCCCGACTCCTAGGGGAAACTTGCCCTCAGGCCAGAGTCCTATCCGGGCTCGCGCTTCATGCGTGGAGGCCGCCGGATGGGTGTTGACCCGTGAGTGCGACCGACCCCGAACAAATGGGTCTTCGTGGCCAACTCAGCAAGGACCCATTAGCTCACCAAACTAATGTAGTGCACGTAATGAACTCCAAACTGAATCATCTCTCCAATTAGGCCAAAACTAATGGCAAAGTAATTAACCCGTTAAGTTAGAACCAACACCCAATCAACTGTGATTGGCGATCAGAAGTTGCTGTTTACATTTGAATTCTTTTCTTTTCCTCAGGTTCAAATCGACGACAATATTATCGAGTATTCAAGAGTCGTAAAAAACTTCAGATTTTTCATATAGCATACTCTTCCATTGCAGGCGACGAAATCAGCAAACGAATCTTTATTGGATTTCTTAGCCATTGAAGGTTGCAATGGTACCTGCGAGCAAATTTTAAGCAGACTGTTGTCCAAACGCTTATATTTCCATTCTAATGAGTGCTACACTCATTGATAAAAATGGAAGTGTTACAGAATATCTGTATACGTTATATTTTTAACATCCGCCATGTATCGGGTAATCGAAACCGTCTGCAATAGCCTCGGATTTGGGATCGAAGAAATATGCAAATTTTAGCACTGCTTTTCAACATGCTCAATAATCTTCCGACACCTCCATCTTTAGGAGAAATTTAATCTTCTAGGTAGTCATAATCCTTCACTCCGATCAGGTCAGAATAATAGTTTTTAATATCCTACTTCTTTTGTCGATGTCTCTCTTACTCTGTTCATGCAGCTCATCTATACTCCAGCTACCTTCAAATAATGGAAGTACTGGAACACTTTCGAACTTTAAGGAATTATTGAAAAGGTATTACTTATGCCAATAACTACATTTTCTTCACCTTTCCTATCCTCTCTTTTCCCAACTTGTTCTTTCATAATTTTTTAAACTAAATGTTCTTTACATGCCACTCTAAAATTCTCTTCATCGTAGCTATTGGTGACTGTGATATATTGCTTAAGTGGTGGTACGTTCGCCTTTGTGTAATCGTAATAAAGAGTTTTTGAATTTAGTAGAATTTAATTGACTGTAGATAATGTTTACTTTAGTACAAATCAAGGACAACTCTTCACCTAGACCTTTTATCCCCTGACTAGCCCATTCATCATCGACAACATGTCTCTGAAAGAAGTGGACGAATATTTAGCTAGGGCATATCCTGAAACCAAGAAGTGGCGGCGAATTTAACTCTGATAGGAGCTGTTGGAAAACTCAGGGACGTCGAGACTTCTTTTTTATCGGGGATTACAATGTGAGTAAACTGCAGAAGCAGGATACGCGGACATTATATTGTGTAACCAGCCCTAATTGCTATTTGAAAATCATAATTGACACGCACGCTTTTATGCACGAATGCGCTATTACTTTCAATGCAGCTGAAAATTCCCTGAACGTAAATATAAGCAGTTTTTAAATTTAAAAAGCCATGCAAATTGTATTGTTTGTGACGCCAAAAGAACTGTTGATTCGACACGAATTGTTTATTCAGCTGCAATGGCTGCGTCACTTTCTTCATATTTTCGCAGTAGATGTCTTGGATAAAATTCTAGGTGTTGTTGGGAATTTAATAATTAAGGGTTATTTAAAAAAAAATAATTTCCTTTCTTATTCCCGCGATATTGATTAAGCGAATTTATTACGCAAAATTAAGAGTTTTTCTTATTATTATATTATCCACTCCTACGTATTCTATTTCCTCCAGTACGGACTGAATTTTGTAAATATAAAAATATATGTACATACCTACATAAAAAGTACCTAGGCAGCCTGTTGAGCGGAAACAAATTGTTCAGCTAAGTCAAGAAATAAAGTGCTAGGTACATATGATGACAAATGACTCAAAGATATCCTTTACCAAGAACAAGTATGTTGTAAGATACGAATACAGAAATTGGTAACGCGACTGTATCCGAAATCCAGAGTATTTAAGACCCAGGGGTAATATTAGACACTGGCCTCATTTACAGCAGTCACATGTGCCATATAATCGACAAGGCTTTTCAGGCCTACGTCTTCAAATTTAGATCCAGCAAACCGTTCCGAATTTTCGAATGTTTGAAGGCAGTGTACTATGCGTGTGTGCGAAGTATTCTGGAATACGCCCACAATTCGGGTCACCAAACTATAGCATGCACATTATAACATAACACACTGTAACACCGGACTGGAGCGTATATAGAATATCTTCATTAAACACTTGAATTATCGGACTTACACGGATGAAAAATGCATGGACAGCCTAAAACATGCATGGACAGACTAGTAGAAAATTAAACCCTTCTATTTTATACCATACTATTTAGACCCCTTCTATTTTATACCCTTCTATTTTATACTATTTTAAACCCTTCTTCCCTACAAAAATCTAACTGTTTTAAGTTACAAATCAATGGCAAAACAAAATATATACTCATACCTTTTTCAATTTTCCATCTATAACTTTGGGTAAAATCGAAGTGACCAATACAACGCTGAACACTATTACCACTAGGCCGGCGAAACAGAGAGAAGCAACTTTTTTATTCATTTCAAAATTACATTTAATTTTAATGAAATAAAAAAAATACTATTTTATTTTTCAGCGACTGAATCTGCAGAGCGGGCGGGCGGCAAACCACTTGCTTCAAGCGGAAACAGTCGCCAACAAATGATGGACTACCGATTGACTTGTCGCCGGCAAATGAATGAATGACAGCGGCGACGTTTTTCAGGCATCGTTGTCTGCCGTTTTCATTGTGGCTGCACGCACTAGTCTGCAAAATATCGTACTGTGTTATCGCACGTAATTTAGAATTACAACCTCGCGAAGCGATGTTTTGTTATCTCGCTGTTAGGAGCTCATTTGCGATGCATTCGCATAAATTTGTCTTTGATTTTGGTTTGCGATAAAACAATGCAAACTCAGGAGCATTTATTGGAGATTGACCCTGCTGATATGGTAATGAATAAATTTTAATAGCCACATCCTACATCAAGATCAGACTCGTTGCAAAATTGATTCTAAGCTGTGAATGTGTGCCTGGATTACGAACTAGCGATCAGTAGTGGTAAATCCCCGTCCGAAGCTATAGACAGTGATATGAGATACAAAAAAATATAAGGAAATTAATTTGTTCTGTTTTAATAACCGAGAATATTGATCCAGTTCCATTAATCTTAACAAATTATAGATGTATCTTTAGGACACACTGTGCTTTTCATAAGAATGCCTAAAATTTGGAAAAAAAATCCTTAAATTTGGTAAATATAATCAAATAAAGACAAAAATGTAGATTGATTTTTCAAAATTTTTTTATACGGAGATTTTTAAATAACGGAAGATTATTTTGCATAAAAAAGTGAGTTGAAAATAATCTACAAGTTCTTTGTGTTTAGGTCTTTGTTACTGACGTTAAATTATTTATTTTAATTATTTGGAAATTCAGTAAGTATTTTGTTTCTATTTGTATTTTGTATTTTGTTCTTTCAGATAAATTATGATGATTTCGAAGTGAGATTTTACAATTAATTCTCTTAATCAATAAAATAAATCAATAAAATTACAATTAATTCTCTTAATCAATAAAATCATTTGATAATTCATTTTTATAATTTTATTTTTAGGTTACTATTAAAAATAATCATCTTATTTTACGAGTAATCCTAAATTCTAAACCGTCTAAAAATACATTATATATAAAAACATAAAAAACAGCATAATTTTATCATAAAATAAAAAACCAATGAAAAATTCTTTATTTTTAAAGAGCGAAATGACTTTGATTAATATGTTTTAAAATATTATTCTGGGTTACGAAGTCCTTTCAATACTCTCAAAAACTGTATTTACATTACAAAACTTTAAACGCTTTTAGTGGATTGTTATATATTTTTATGGAAGTAAATTCATTTCCCTGTAAACAGACATTTTGAATGATACTGCCGATTCATAACAGTCTTTTGTTAATTCCTTAGGTAACTCTTTTTATTTGTTAGTTTTGTTTTACAATTGTTCCGCCCTAAATGAAAGACAATCATCAGCTCTGAAATATAAACAAGGAGACCCATAAAAAATATTTAAGACGTGAGGAACAACTTTCTTTTTGACCATCTCTCTCAACTATTATTCAAATGTATCGGTCCTTAAGTGCCATTCACCACTCATGACATGTGCGTTTGGAGTGCATATTATTGATATCCAAGAAATATGCATTTTCTATTTTCACTTTTGACGGGGTTCGATGCGAAAATATTTTATCTCAAGTTAAATATCTGCTTAGTCCCGTCTCTTCCCCTCATCATTTTGTAGATTTTATAATGTACAATATTGTGATTATAATCAATTATTTGTGTAGGATGATGAGAACGATTATAATGAAGCATGCAAGAGTATTTAAATGTCATATATGAATTAATTTAATTAAGTAATACCCCTTTAATCAATGTAAGTGTTCACTGCATTTTTTCCAGGATACAAGCACGCACCTTGTTGTATTTTTATCCCATAATTATCATCATCATCGTGGAGTGCTTTTTTTCTCTGCGGTTTCGCTCGCATTAGCCCTTTTGTCCACACACGTTTTTCGCCGTGAAAACGTACAGTTAATTCGCCGTGTGTAGCGCGGTCGTCAGTGTTGTATGGATCATTATAGAAGCTTGTCGACGGACACAGCGGAAAAACGGCATGGCGCTGCCGCCGTATGCGCCGTGTATATCACTCGGCGAGCCGTGTTTATCCACGGCGAAAATGTGTATCAGTGTTGTATGGCGGCGTTGATAGTTTGTCGACGACACTGGACGTTTTCGGAACGTACAATTATTTCGACCTTGAATATTGTCTACAAAATATATGTAGGTATCTAGCGCGTCGTACGGCGAAACAACCATTCAATGGACGAGAGCTCTCGTTTTTTCTACGACGCTGCTAAAGCGCCGCACGGTTAAAAAAACGTGCCTTGGACGAGGCAGAGAAAAAAACGAGGCTTTAGCCCACTTGTCCATACGTTTCGCCTGAATACCTACGATTAATTCGTCGTGTATGCGCGGTCGTCAGTTTTCGGATCACTATGAAAGCTTGTCCACGAACACGGCCGAAAACGGACGGGGCCGCCGCGCGCGCCGCCGTGGCTGTGGGCAAGCTTCCATAGTGATCCATGCAACAGTGCCGACCGTGCCTAGACTAGGCGAATAAACCGTAGATTTCCAAAGCAAAAAACGTGTGGACATAAGGTCAATGGAAGCTTATCCACGGACACGGCGAAAAAACGGACGGTGCCGCCGCCGCGTCTTTGGACAAGCTTCTGTAGTGATCCATACAACACTGGCGACCGTGCTTACACACTGCGAACTAACCGCAGATTTTCACGACAAAAAATCCTGTGTGAACAAGAGATCATGTGTGAACGACAGGATGTCTTGTTTTTTTCACTAATAATACGTACATACCTACAGTTGGGTATCCAACCCCGAGAAAGGTTCGTATCTGGTACAGGTCATGCTATAGCTAGTTTTTGGTCATCCGAACATATTAATATACACTCGGGCCATACCACAAGGTGCACATTTACGCGTAAACAAAATAGAACAATAATAATTATACACTCGGGTCACACCACACGTTAGATGTTGATGCGTAAATAAAAATAGGTAAATAATAATTGAAGGGGTCTCGGGAAATAACGATCATTATAACCATATTATAATTTTTGGTAATTGCATTTTTTTTATAAATCGACTTAAAAAAATACATTTTAGCAAGAATTTGATTAAGAAAAAAATGTTTTGTTTTGTAAACCAAATATATTTTGTTTTAAAAAATATATATATTCTACTTAATTTATACTTCAGAAAGTATTTCTTATCACATTTCCCCCTCAGGGTCAACCGGAGGGTCGTCGTGGTACTTCACCTCTGGACCTGACGCGAAAGACTGATTAAGGTCTACCGCGTGGACCTTGATCAGTCTTTCCCGACACACGTTTTCTTCTACCACCATTTAAGGGTAGTCTATCATCTATCTTTCCAAAATCGATTCATGCAAAATCGATTCATTGAAAGAGTTTGCCAAGAAAACATAGATTTGAAGACACAGTTATCCAGGTTAAAAAATGAAATGGATGTAACAGTGACCAACTATTCCAACGCCATTACGAAACTTGCAGAGTATGAAAAACAGCTCTCAGAATTCAAAGATATTCACGAATACGTTTCGTCTTTGGAGAAAAAACTCGCCAAATGTAAAAGAACTATCACATTTCACTCAAACAAACAAGAGGGGTTGTTACTGAACTATATACAAAATGATATAAAAAATAATGAAATATCAAGATTAACTAAGCTTGTTGGAGAAAAGGAAGCAGAATATACTATACTAATCGAGTCTTTAAAAGAAAAAGGTTCAGTAATAGCAAATAGCATTCCCACTCCCTCAAAAACCTTAGCCAAAAAATCGAGGCCTAAACAAGAAACAATAAATATTGTAACTAAATCAAAGTTAATTACCGAGAACAATGAAGTCACCAAGAAAAAACAAAGTGCAAGAAAAGAAAAAAAGGTCCCCAAAAAAATTGTAAAAACTAAAACTTGCGACAAAATTACGGCACACAGATATAAAAATCCCAAAACCCGTCAAATAAGAATCAATTAAAAGCAGCGAATATTCCAGTGGAAGCTTTTAAAACCGGGAAAATCGGTGTTAATTCAGAAATCGTGTCAATTAAGTCCAAGTCTAAGAAAAATATGGTGGAGAAAAATAAATTAAGAACAGTACTAATACTGACAGACGAAAATGGGAAAACTACATCCAGTTTGATGAATGACTTATTACCTGTAACCTACCGTAGTACTTGCATCACAAAAACATAAGCTCAATTTCATGGCATCTGTAAGGTTTCAAAAACCATGCTAAATAACATGACTAAAGATGACTATGTAATTGTTATTGGAGGACTTCATTACAGCTACCTAAGAGAAGGCATCTCGAAGAACCAGACTTTAAATAACATTGAGACCAATATGGCAGCTTTAATTGAAATGTCGAAAAATAGCAACCTTCTGGTATGTGATATCCCATATAGGCTCGACAATAATAGCTACAACTACGATATTCTCGAAATTAACAAAAAAAATAAAATGTTGTGTGGGAAGAACAACCACGTTAAATTTATTCCACTTACTGAGGGTCTGATTGAGAGTGATTATACATATTCCGGAGCAACATTAAACGTAAACGGGAAAAAGAAATTTTGCTCAAAGGTAAAAGAGAGCATTCTCACCATTACCCAGGATCACCCAACAAGGTCATCAAAAAACGGAGGAAGCCGATACGCGAATAATCTGCCAACGTCACCAGCAAATCCTGTTCTACCCGAAATGACGAACTGCTGTTAAGTTTGATTCATCAAAATATGCAGGGATTAGAAAATAATACTCTTGATATTGGATTAACCTTAGAAGAACATAACGTTGATGTATTTTGTGCTAGTGAAACCTGGATAAAAGAAGGCCAGCAAAATACTATAATTATACCAGGTTATACATTAGCTTCTAATTATAATAGATCCACTGGGATTAGAGGTGGCTCAGCTATCTTCGTAAAAAGTAACAGAGATTTTAAAGCTAGGCATGATATTTGCACCTTCTCTGTCGAAAAAAATATCGAAATAAGTTGCGTTTACATATCTACATATATTCTCTGCAAATGTTGTTTGTTTCTATAGGCCACCTCAATCTGATTTTAATCAATTTATAAATGTACTGGAAATAGTAATAGGGAAGCTTACCAAAGAAAATAAATCTCTCATAATTTGTGGGGATTTTAATGAAGACTTCTCGATAAACTCATCTGGTAGTGAAGCACTAATTGATCTATTTTTGTCCTTTAATATGAAAAAAGCCGTAAATTTTTCGACTAGAATAAATAAAGTCTCTAGCACGTGTATTGATAACATTTTTACAAATATTAGTGACTTCACTGCCAATGAGATAACGTGCAGTATTTCAGACCATGGCGGACAACAATTAAGTTGGTCCCATAAATGTAAAGCGACTGCATCTACGAGCATAGCTAAAAGAATAATTACGACTTCTAATCTGGAGCATCTCCAAAAAGCCTTAATGAACACACCCTTACATTGTAATATTATTACTGACCCTAATGCTTCTTTTGATAGGTTTCTCAACAAATATATAACTTCACTAAACCATATAATGCCCGTAAAGCAGGTAACACAAAAGACAAAAAGGAATTTTAATGACTGGGCAACAAAGGGTATAAAGATATCAAAACAACGAATGCTAATCCTCCGCGGAAACTTATTAAACAATAATGATGCCAAATTAAAAAATTATGTTAAAAAATACAAGAAGATCTACAAAAACGTGGTTTGGATGGCCAAACAAATGTATTTAGAGGGAGTTATTAAAATATCTACAAATAAAATTAAGGCTTCTTGGGATGTGATTAGGTCAGAGACCTCGCAACAGATGTCGGTGGCCTCCAGCGTCTCTTTGAATGTAAATAATTACCATTACGACAATCCCAATACAGTTGCTGAATTGTTTAACAATTATTTTGAGGCTATCGGCGGTAGCACATCGTCTAATCACTCAACGGGTCCGACTTCGGCCATTCAAATTTTGGAAAAATTCCGACCCAGAACCGCTGAGTGTTGTCTCTTGGCTTCGGTGACTAGGGAGGAGATTATTAAAGTAGCCCAATCACTTAAGCCCAAGTCGTCAACCGACATGTGGTATGTGTCCAGCCGGTTACTAAAGTCATCAATGCCTGCACTTGCAGATTATCTTTGCGCTCTCTTCAATTCATGTATAGCAGAAGGCTCCTTTCCAGATAAATTAAAAATGGCTAAAATAATACCTGTGTTCAAGAAAGGGTGTCGTGAAAACATAGATAACTATAGACCGATATCCATATTACCGGTTTTCAGCAAAATTTTTGAAAAAATTATATTAAACCGCCTCACAAAATTTTTCGACACCCATGACGTTATTAACAGTAAACAGTTTGGTTTTCGGGCAGGACTATCGACTGTTAATGCTGCATCGAAACTACTCCATAAGTTATTAAATGGGTTGGATGATTCAAAAATAGTAATTGGTCTATTTTGTGACTTATCAAAAGCATTTGATTGCGTCAATCACAATATTCTCCTGAATAAATTAGAACACTATGGAATTAGAGGCAAAGGGCTAAATTTAATTCAATCATACCTACAAAATAGGTATCAAACGACAGAGGTAAATCGAACAAGAAGCAAACCGATTCTTGTATCAAAGGGTGTACCTCAAGGCTCCATATTAGGTCCATTTTTATTTTTAGTGTACACCAATGACTTGCCGGGATGTGTGTCATTCGAGAATGATGACATTACACTGTTTGCAGATGACACATCCCTTATCTTCTGTGACAAGGATAAGAAATCATTAGTACATAAGTAGAATTAGATACACAATTGAACAACTCTTAATTTGGTTTAATGCTAATGAAATATTACAAAACGTCTAAATATTACAAAATCAAAAATAATTCTCTTTCGATTAAGACCGACCAATTTCGAATATTTAAATGAATTATATGACTACATATTTCAAAATTGACATCACAGAAGATATAATTTTTTTAGGTTTAAGAATTGACAGCAAATTAAAATGGAATACCCATATCGATGAATTAGCTAGTAAGTTATGTAGTTCTATATACTCAATAAAAAAAATCAGAAGTCTTTGTGGCTTCGCGGCAGCCAAATCAGTGTCTATTGCGTATTTCGGCTCATTAATGACTTATGGACTACTATTTTGGGGAAATGCCGCAAACAGTAAAAGAATCTTCCTATTGCAAAAAAGAGCACTGCGCAGCATCTATCAGCTAACGCCCAGGACCTCATGCAGAGCATACTTCAGTAAGGCAAAGATAATGACCATGTATTCGGCGTTCATATACCAGTGCTTAATGTATGCCAGACAGCACCTAACAGAAACCGCAACTAGAGCGGACATTCACTCTTACCATACACGCGGTAATTCCCTTTTATGCGTACCCCGAACAAGACTGGCAAAAGTACAGAAGAGCTACTTATACCTTAGCATTAAATTCTACAATTTACTCCCTACCACTATCAAACAACTGGAGGACAAACAATTTTAAAAAAACATTAAGGAGATGCTGATAGGCCACCCTTTCTATAATCTGACCGAATTCGAGGGCCATGACTTTGCAAATATTGTACCAATTTGAATGATAATTATATATGTACTTGTAGTATTTAAATTTAAGATTTAGCTTTAGTTTGATTATTTAACAAATTACTTACTACTTTGGATGTTACTATGTACAGTTTTTAGTACGTATATATTTGATTTATTGACTATTTCAATTGTTAGGCTTCTGCTTTGATTATTCAACTTTTTAACTGACTATTTTAATTATTGTGTGTTTAGTAGGTAGCCATTGACTATTCTTTAATTTGTATTGAAATACGATTCTACGACGAATAACTTTTAGTAGGTTCCAAAGTTTCTTAGATACTATATATTTTTTTAAATTAATATATGTGTGTAACGTAAAGATTAAAGTAGTAATGAGACTTACTACTTAAACACAAATATTTTGACACGTCCAAGAGCGGTTTTTAGCCAACAATTGGACACGACGTGAATGTAATGTAATGTAATGTAATGCTTCGATTCGTCTAGGAACAAGCAACAAGGTGGCATTAGTATCTTATTTTTGTCAAAAAAACTGACATTTAACATTTTCACCCGGTGGACCGGCCCTTATTCGGGCGTCTATAAGTCCGACAGGTAATTTTGGTGCGGAAAAATCGACGACAGTTCATTTTATATTCCGTTCTAACGTGTTGTTCTGTCTCGTTCGATTGAACTAAGTTCCTATTTTAGTTCACGAAGAAACGCAATCGGGCCCAATGTGTCATTGACATTTTAGTAGTCATTGTCATTTTAGCAATCGAATACGAAGTAGCCACCATTTAAATTTGTGCAATTTTTAATAGTGGTTTATGTACATGATGAAAATAAGGTAGGTACGGGGAGGAGGGACAAGTTGCAACGGGGCTAATCGCTACATCGCATTTTATTCAGCTATCTAGCAATTTACGATGCTCATCGGAATGCATATAGCGCATTGCATTGGGTTGAATTCCAAACATTATTGCGAGTCTGGCGTGTAACATGCATGCATCTCTCGGCTCTACCTGTCAAGAACATACGGAGTAATACCTGAACGTGTCAAGAAAATAAATTGTTCGCAATTGCACGACAGACCTTTCAGGGGATTGCCCTCAAACACCTATTCCTTTATTATCCTAGGGAAAAAAGACCTCCAAATTTCGAATCTATCACAATTTTTAAAAATATCTTTCCCTTTTATTTTCCCGTAACTAGGGGAAGTATTGTAACCGCGATAATAAAAACGAGATATAAACGTAAATATCCATGTTGACATAATAAGGACCATGAGATAAGGAACATTACTAGACTGAAGTATGTCTGTGTGTGTGTATTACTCCAAGATAGCGCCTAAACGCTTCATCCGATTGAGCTGAAATTTGAGCATGTACCTAGGCATCATTCGGCCATGGCAAGTCTTGAAACGATTGTAGTCGAATTCGGTACACCAGAAGGCGAATCGTACGTCAATCTCGAAATATTGCAGTTAGAGACTTGAAATTTGGTACGCAGATAGATGCCTTGTTGGACCTAAATCACGTTGTGCCATTTTGGTTGGAATATATCGTATACAAGCGACGCAATTTTTAAAAAAATACCATTTTAGTGATACGGAAATATACAAAATACTAAATTATGCTACTTTTTCTATCATAATCACGACACAATCACTATCGGGGGGGGGGGGGGGGGGGGTGAGGTGGCGGGAGGGGGGGGGGGTAGCGAGGTGGGGGGGGGATTAGGTTAGGATTGCTGAAACTGCCGCAGAAATTTGTGTTTCTGCTTATTTAAACTTTTCAAAACTTTGCTCCTGATCCTAACTATCAAGTGCAAATGAATTCCGGTCAGTGCACTGAACATATGTTTTTTTTTTTATAAAATTATCCAATACAATACTATTGATTTTGTATAATATGACTTTTGATACGGCAACAATATTCAAGTACCTACGTAGCATAGATAGAAATAAAAGTGCAGGCTCAGACGATATACACCCCCAATTTGTAATTAATTGTGCGTTTAACTTGGCTTCTCCCATAACTCTTTTTTATAAAAAATCTCTTAAACACGGTATATTCCCTGAAGCATGGGAAAAAGCCTATATTTGCCCGATATTTAAAAAGGCTCACGCAACAATGTCGAAAACTATCGCTCCAGTGAGCGTTAGTTATCACTCCTATTTTGATCCAGTGAGCGTTTAAGAATTGAATAATTGCCGTTATTTCTAAGTATAAGTGTCCCTATTTGCAAATTATACAATTTGTAGATTTAACTAAACCTGAAATCTGAAACTAATTAATTTGCAGACAACTCCATATGTTAGTGAGTAATATTGATAGCAACAGCCGTGATAGCAACACCCTTACTTACTCATATTTGCCTGTGTCAGCTCAGCCTGAGATGTGTGTCTATGATCAAAAAAATGTTTATAATTTTCCAATCTTGACAGTGGCAGTCATTTACTGCGTCAGGCAATCTATCAGGGGTATTTCAAAACAATAACACGACTAATGAACTTCGTGATGTTAATCAATTAATTAACGTGCATTAAAAAACCATAATAAAACAGTGACGTGCATGAAAACATCAGCGGTACTATTGTTAGTGTCTATGTATAGTATACTACGTAACACAGTATATATTAGTATACATAGCGGTAGTTAAAATGGGTAGAGACATTGATTGTATTTATATAACCATTACCTATATACCTTCAGACTGTTATAATTCTAAATACAAGTAATAAATATACTGAAATAATAAAACAAACGTTAAAAAAATAGCAGCCGAATCTGTGCATTATGTTGGGTTTACACGGCCTTAGTAGCTAATTACGAGTATATGTCACTTTCACATGCACTTTACACGCAGGGTTGTAAACATACTGATTCAGCGTGTTAGCGCTTAGTATTAGTGAATAGAAGCCGATCCTATTTACTAAGTGACGAGTGACTTCCCCCACCACAAATTACTAAGCACTTGTCGCTTGCTGACTCGTGTGAACAGCCGCGGACAGAGTTAGTGACAAGTTAAAATGCAATTGAACTCATGCATTTCTCTGTTTACGTGGGGCATTTGCTAAGTTTATTTTGTGATTATGACTGCAGAAATGTGGAATTCCAAAACAACTAAAACATTCATCCAGGAATTTAAATGGTGGTGTTCCATTTCGACTATGTCATGCACTAACACCTTTCTGCTAATACCAACGTGTAAACGGTTACTTGTCGCGATCGCTAAGCAGGTTAGCGACAAGTACGGAGCTCGTGGTTATCAATTCGGTTGTATTTTTTTTTAATGTTGTTAACTCAGAACTCCGTCATTTATGAACCAATTTGGATTTTTTATTTTTTTATTTGAAAGGATATACTTCCATATTGGTCCCATTTTTATCAAAGTGCTGTTCTGATGATGGGATCCATGAGGAATTGAGGGAACTCCTCAAATATTATCATATAAAGTTGAAAATTTACATTTTGGTTCAATTCAGATGACAATGCATTTTTTAAGGTAAGCATGACCTGATTCTACACCCAGGGTTGGCTCCCGACGATGGGACTCCTCAACGGTCAACAGCACAGACACGAGATTTTGTATACGCATTCAGTTATAATATCCCGTTCTAAGTTTCACCATGATATGGCTGTTGCACCCAGGGTTGGTTCCTGACGATGGGACTCCTTAACGGTCAATAGCACAGACACGAAATTTTGCATAAGCCTTCAATTACGACAGCCTGTTCTAAGTTTCACGGACTGCAGCACCCAGGGTTGGTATCCAACGAGGGAACTCATCAACGGTCAACAACACAGACACGAAAGTTTGTATACGCATTCAATTATGATAGTTCGTTATTAATTATGATACCCGTTCTAAGTTTCACCATGACATGGCTACTGCACTTTTTTTTTGTTAAAATTTTGTTTTATTTTTGCCAATGTAAGGTTAATTGAGTTAAAAACACCGCCTGCCGTGTAATGAGGGGCTCTGGCTGTCCTTCTACCATCGAAAAATATCGTAGATGATTTTGAAATCAGTTTTACGGATAGAATTAACTCTTTCTTTAAAATGAGTATGAAAAAAAATCCTTTATTTTTTTTGTTTAGTTTGATGTACCTACAGGGTCATCTCATTAAATAAATGCCGACCGACCCAGACACTATGTCCTATTCACAGTGAGTTTTTTATTAGTGACATACTTGTAGTGTGTGAATCAGTACAAGCAAATAAGCAAGTTTTGTTTAAAACATTGGATAAAACATTCTTTTTTTTGTAAATTTGAACATTTAGCGGTAGGCAAAATATCTCGAATATTATTTATTCGCGAATATTGTTTATTTACCTACTGATAGATAGCGCAGCGCGATCAAAGCATTTTATACTCATTTTTTTAAATTAAAAGTTGCTATTTTGCTCGTACTGATTTACCCACTACAAGTATGTGATTAATAAAAAGCTCCGCCTGTATATTATTGTAATTTACTGTTTTTTTTTTTTATTAAATCTAGTATAATAAATAAATAAATACGGTAAAATTGTAAACAAATAACAAATATAATAAAATATTAAATATATAACCTTCTGGCGTACCACAGTACTCAGCATAGCAAAACTACAATACAGCTAACGAAACTAGCAAGAGATGACCGAAAGAACACTCCAAAGATGTAAACAACCACAGTTACCGATGCACGACTATCGCCACCATCATCCAGTTTGGAATTGACAGCTACGACGGCCGAACCCGTCATCCCAGGAAGGTATACCGATATGTAATCATTATTTCAACTGTGGGGTGAACGCAGCGACTTAAGAACAAAACAATGCACCGTCTTACTACGCCAATATGTCACGCCAATACGCGAGAGACCAACGCTTTACCGCGAGGCACTGAAAAGTGAAAACAGCGTGCCGACCTCGCGCCCTCACTATCAGATTTGTCCGGATTTCTCCGTCCTCCCGTCTTTGTGCGGCGGCTTCTATCGGATGTTCTGCCGGCTTCTACCGGCTTCTACGTCAGTCGCGGACGTCACCTTGAGGCTTCGGACGTCCGATAGAGATCTGGCAAGCCGCGTCCCAAACGACTGTGCATACTGTTCAGTCGCGTCCATAAGCCGCGGCTTGCGGACGCGTCCGGTAATATGATTGCCCCTTTATGGCGTCGAAGCGTTGCACGGTGGTTCCTCCCATAGGTCATAAATCAAAATATCGACTTTGTCCTATCTCTATTTTAATAATTACAATATATTCCCAAATGATAGGTCTACATTTTGGTATATAAATATCATACAATTACCAGTGGAGTAATTTATTACGATCACTCAAAGTTGCACTTTCTCCTGCGCTGGCTATTAAGTGAATAGGGCGCGTTAATTAGGTTTTATTAAAGTCGTCATTCCCAAAATTTTATAGGGCTTTGAAAATCCTTTGTATAATGAATATCCAAGAACCAGGCACTAGCATTGTTTGTATATTAGTTTTGAACCTGTAATATGTTTATTCTTTTTGTAAAATGGGTTTTATTATGTTAGGGATAACATGTTAAAAGTGGCGAAATTTCTATTTTAAACTAGAGCTAAGTTTTGGGGTCCACGATAGCCCCTAATAATTTATATTTTACAATATAGCTCATTTCGTCCTCTTTTCGAGCATAAGTATATATCAGTGAGTGCGAAAGTTTGCGGAAGTTTGAAAAAAACATTTTTTTTTCAAATATAGTTTATACTGTTTGAAATCGGTATTGTTACAAGATCGCTAGTGGTCTCGCCCATAGGTGATAAATAATAATATCGACCTTATCCTTTTCCTAATTCGATAATTGCATTATATTCCCACATGGAAACTCTACATTTTAGTACCATCTTAAAATTATCAGTGTCGTTACTTCATTACGAGCACTCAAACGCGCGGTAATTAGGTTTTGTGTGTTGACATTCCCAAGATTTTATAGGGTTCCGAAAATCTATTGATTCATGGATATCCAAAAATCAGGTATGACCGTTATTTAAATGCCTTTTTTGTAACTGTTTTATGTTTAATCTTTTTATAAAAGCAGTTTAATCATGTTAACGATAACATGTTAAAAGTGGCAAAATTGCTATTTTAAACTAGAGCTAAGTTTTGCGGCCCATAATTGCCTCTAATATTTTATATCTTATAAGGTAGCCTATTCCATACTCTTTTTGAGCGCATATATCATTGAGTGCGGGAATTTGCGAAACTTTGAAAAAAAAATACTTTTTATATATATTTCACAATTTGTGAAATCGGCATTATTAGAGGATCGAGTCGGGAAATCAAGCGCCTTGACGTATTCGACATTTGGCGTCAGGCTAACAAAACGGCAAATGTATCTACATAAATACAAAAATACATATGAAGGCTTTAAAGGGGCTTTCAATGTTGAAAATAGCCATCAGCATCTTGATAAAATGCTCTCTTTATGTAAGACGATTAAAAGAAAATGGGTGAAGTGTGGGCGAAATGAATCTTTTTTCTTACAACAATATAAGGAGTGGTTGGATAACTACCTGCCTCAGTACCACTAGTATCACCAGCAAAATAAACCGAGGCAGACCAAGAAAGCATTATTTGTCTTTATCGCGAACAAGACGAAGGCGACTCCATAACTTGGCGAGTGTCGATGGAGCATTGGCGCGTGATTTGAGTACTGGAAAGAGAATTATACAACCCACTTGTATCAGCGACGATGAAGCGCTTTCACTTCTAGTGGAAGCAAAACTAATGCTTTCACTTCTAGTGCAACTAAAGGAAAAAACTAATTTAGATATAATTAGAAGGGAAAAAATAATCTTTCCGAGCTACAACAAAATCCTAGTAGAGAAAAAAGACACCTATCCAAAGCCAGAGACAATTAGTTACCGAATCATAAGCAGAAATAAGCTTCCAGGGTCTGCTGGATCATACTTCCTACCGGAGTTTAAATTCACAAGAAGAACAAAACAAATGAACGATATCGACGGATCACTGAAAAGAGCAGTAACAGAAGAAATATTAAATTTGGATTATCGCCACTGCATGTTGGATTCGAGTTTGCGATTTCTTCCACCACGGATTAGAATTCCAAAAATGGTGTACAAGACAAGAAGAGAATTCAGCTTAAAGCAAAAATAAACCTGTACAGGCTGGGTTAAAAAAAATGGCCAAAACAGGGAGGCGGAAAGTCCAATGATGGTAATACGGCTCAATGATTTTTCGCCAACTCTCTATTGTCTGCCGAAATAACAGACATCAACCAAGGCATTATAGAGAGGTGTAAAATCGTGCTAAGAACCATATCGTCTGGTTACGAAATAAACGTCCAGACCCTCGAACAATTCGCCTTGCAAACAGCCAAAGCAATTGTCAAGGAGTACCCGTGGTACAATATGCCAGCTTCGGTCCACAAAGTACTCATACATAGCGAACAAATTGTCCGCCATGCAATTTTACCCATAGAACAGTTGACAGAAGAAGCTGCAGAGGCGAAAAATAAGGATGTCGAATCGTTTAGGCTAAGGAATACGGGAAAAATGTCTAGGCAAGGTACAAACCAAGATTTTTTTCTGTTAAGTTCAGACTCTCTAATAATTCGCATACGGCCATTACCGAGGAAACTAAAATCTACTTTTAGCGACGTAGTTCTAAGTCTTCTTTTATAACTTTGTTTTTATTTTTAATAATTTTGTGGAACTAAAAAATCGACCTAATAATTAATATAATAATTGTCTAAATAATTGATTTATAATATTAATTTATTTAAAATTAATCGTGATATATGTTTTTAGGAGTCCTTATAAATACGTTTCATTTTTCTGTTATCTATTTATGACCGCTTCTCCCATACTATGGGAACCACTGTGCGTTGCCGTAATAAATGTGATATACACAACTGTGAAAAAGTCTTCGAACAGTTACCCACAAAATAAACGAGGTGTCGTATTTTTGAAAGTAACTAAGTGAGCCCATTCCTTTTTTTGTCGGGCTTGTTCATTCATCGGAGGAGTCATAAAACTATATAAGACATTTCTGCAACTTACCTGGGTTGGGAAACAATTAGAAGAGTGGACAATGGTTAAATTTTCACAAAATGCCGTTCTCGTCTTTACCTGAAAAAGGGGGTTGTATTTAATACTAATGTTATTTTTGAGTAGTTGCATATTGAGCACGTCGCAAAACGGTTATTGTAAAATGGTTTTTGATTCTCTCTCCGAATATTAAAAAAATATATAATTCGAAATACAGTCGTTTAACCCTGCCGTGGAAAATTGTTTATATTGACCTGTGAACTCTTTTAATATATTTTATTAAAATGAATAAAATTAGTGCAATCTAATATATTCATATAATACCAAAAATAACCAACCAACAATCAATAACCAAAAATATTATTCACCATAAAGAAGGACATTCAGTGCGAAAAATCCACCTCGCCGAATACGCCCCCACCCCCCCACAGGTTTCGCACCCGCCGAATCCTCACCCTGCTGGGGAATTCTGAAGTGGCGATACGATACGTCACCGCAATACGATATTGGATTCGATATCGTTCACGATGTCTGAAACTTCTTGTCCGCGGTTTTTTATGAGCCAGAAAAAGAGCGTCGTATCGTGATCGGCCAGACGGCATAATCTCACGTGCTGCCGTCGGCGCTAACCTTCTGACGATTTCAAAATCGCAAATATCGTCGAGTTACGACAATCGTACGTATACTGTATCGTTGTTTCAGAAATCCTCTGTTGGTCAGATCCTTCCCCAGCTGAATCTGTTCTGTTCATGGGCTTCTTCTTTGGCCACTATCGACTGCTGACCATAGGTTGATTGATAGGGGTGTTGATAGGGTTCCTATAAGTGTGGTTAACGAAGAAACCCCGTTCTTATAATGTTAAGTTCGGTTAGTTTTAGCAGGAAGATAATTCGGCGTATGTAGGTCGGCTGGGTGCAAAACGCGCGGTGCGTCGCTTACTTCACACCAATTTGGGCCGGTCGCCGCTGCGCCCTTTATGCGGAGAAAGAGTGATCCTTAATTTTTTAAGCCATATTCATAAGTATTTTATTTCAACCAAAGATTTCAAACGAACGAACAGACATCGATCAAATCAATGCCATAGATAATAGAGAAACGTCAAATTTCCCACCATTTTGCTGAGGCGGTTATTTGGCTCGGCTGGCTTTTGTTCGATTATTCGCAGCCGGTTTTGAGTTTTGAATAGCGATAATTCGCATTTTTGTCGATTTGTACACAACGTTTTTTTTGTAATTTTCTTTTAACTAAGTGATTCAAGTGTAATTTGCTTAGGAATTGCTCATTGTTACACCATGGCCGAGCCGGAAGGGGCCGCCGACGCGGCCGATACCGCCGTCGCCGAAAATTCTGTAAGTAATGCAAATGAACCAGATTATATTTTATTCTTCTCATGTTACCGAGCGTAGGCTATCATAATTTGTGGTTGTCGTTTAAAACCGATACCTACATGTGTAGGTAATGCTTGGATATCAAGGAAAAACACATGCACTGCATGGGTGATTATACCCGTTTTTGGTCACATTTTTCCAAATTTTGGGCCGCTAATTTCTCTAGTTGTGGACCACCACATCCACAATGTAATAAATGTTCTAAACCTGGGTTTCTAACCAGCAGAAAATAGTAATAGACTATCATTAGGTACTAGAAAGAAAAATACTTATAGTTTAATTTGAACAGTGTTCTAGGCGCACCGGTGCAAGCAAATCGCTTCTTAGTTCATAAAAATACAAAAGTTAAAGTAGACATGTGATTTTCAACTTAAGGTAAAGTTCATAAAGTAGAGCTTAGCGTGAAAATGTTTGATAATGGGTAGGGGGGTGGGGTGGTATAATCAAATTTTGGTGTAATATTGAACCAAAAATCTCATGTCGGAACCAAAAAAAAGTCCCTTACCATCACTCGAATGCTAAACAGAATTTGATTAAACTGTTTATTCACGATGTGAAAAAATATTGGCCCATATGGACCAATAATCTCATGTGTATGCATGCGAAACATTTTAAGGTTTAATTCAAACATGACTGAACAACGACAAACAGTGTAAACAAGGCACAATGAGTCGTACGTTTGAGTGATTGAGCCGATCTGGTCGGTTCATTCATCTCGTTCAGGATGTACCATTCAGGATGACTGCTCAACAAAAAAGGAGTGTAATGTGTTCAGGTTTCATCTATGTATATTTTTCGTTTCTTTATTCCACTATAACTTCTAAACGCTCATACCGATTTAGAAGTATGTGGTATTGTTAGAACCGCTATGTCATCCCGAGTGTCAAAATATCCAGTAAATAGTTGTCTAAATGTCCAAATCTACTAATATCAATAATTTGACATAAATATATTGTGTTTAGTGTCGAATGAAAAGTCTGATTCAGTACATTCCGAAAATATATATGTATCTATATGGATAAATATATAAACCACTAATATTTCATTAAAAAAACATTAAAAAATTATTATAAATACAGTAGTTCACTTTTTGTAACAGAAGTCGTGTTTTTTATTCCTTTTTACTTACTTGTTATGTACCTGGTCTATGTGTTTCCCCCTATGTAGCAATACCCCTTGCATAACTAGAGCTGTCAACTACAACGGGCGAATCCGTCACTTCAGGAAGTTTTAACGAAATATGATCGTTGTATATCCTGTGAAGTGAGCGCAGAAGACTTCAAAGCAGTCCACCGTCGAGCTCCGCCACATGCCCGTAAGAGGCCAAAGCCTTATCTGCGAGATAACCATGCATGTTACCCAGCGGGCTTATACTCACGCCCTTACTTCCAGTTGCAACCAGATTACTCCAGTCTCTCGACTGGTTACGAGTTCGAGGTCGCTTGCGCGGACCACGGCATCCTTTGCCCGGCTGTTCACCCGGAATCGGGTAGCCGATGGTCGTTTCAAGAGCAGTCGCCCTAATGTTAAAAACTACCCCCGCTCTATAGGTTAGATGTCAAACGTTTGAGACAGTACTGTTTCCAGACTCCCCCGACTGTTAGTCAGAATGCACAATCGATTGGCTAACGCCGCACGGTGCGCAAACCGTCCAGGAGCGCCAGAAGATTGACTTAGGATGATAGCCCTAAGGCCAGAGTCCTACCCGGGCTCGCACTTCATGTGTGGAGGCCGCCGGATGGGTGTTGACCCGTGAGTGTGACCTACCCCAAACAAATGGGTCTTCGTGGCCAACTCAACAAGGGCCCATTAGCTCCCCTTGCTCCCCTTGCATAGCGAGACATATATTAGGAGGCTCCTAATCGGTTTTAAATCAAGGACAATACTCCTATCACCATGACAAAGTCCTTGTTGTTATTCGCAAGGTAATTAGCCTTTCAGGGGCTCGTTCCAACAAGGTTCTGACAATACCCTCGAAAACCCAATACAGTTTGTGCAAAATGGCTCTAAAAGCAAAAAACATTCTACTCCAAAACCTTCCTCCAATAATCTTCCTCCAATAAATTTAAGATTGGATTCTGAAGGTTGATTCGGTCTAAGCAGTGTCAATTCCCTGAGTCTCGGTTGTACAGCGCTCTGTCCAGATATGTCTTTACTGCCTGCCTTGTAAAATGGACCTTATTGTAGAATTAATTGTTCCATGGGAATCAAACATCCCAAAAGACCACGAGTACAAAATAAATAGATACCATGGCCTCACAAATGCTGTAACCCGGAACAGCTACACTGTTCACCTTTATCCAGTGAAAGTTGGCGATCTGGCGAGAAATAAAAGTTTCCTCTCTAAGGATATTGTAATAAAGGTATTTTTTTTTAATATCTGCTAACATGTATGCCCTGGTTTTCCTAGAAAATGTCCTTTTTTTTTTTTAACTTTCCTTTCTAGGATTTCGACATTAGACATAGTAACCCTAATTGTATCTTACTCTATGGAGACATTGCAATCAGAGAGTTTGCAGCATCTTACAAGTCGATTTTCAGGTTTATCATGTTAATACGGACTAATAAACATTTTTTTATCTGTCCTCAGACATTCATGTTACAGAATGACTCCTCAAGCGACACACTTTCATCCAGGGGAAAGGAACCAGCAGATTTTGAAAGCAAAATTGAGGTGGATCGGTCGAAAAGGTTCGATTTCTTGCTCAAACAGACGGAGATCTTCTCCCATTTCATGGCAAATGTACCTAAAGCTGGGAGCAGTCCTCCGAAAGCCAAAGTTGGACGACCCAAGAAAATCAAACAAGAGACTAGCACTGAGGCTGGAGAGTAAGTGAAATATCTTTTTCTACTTTAGCAAAGTCATCATCATCATCGTCACCTTGAGTGCTACAATTCATTATGAGTCTTGGCTTTGTCAAGAATCTTCTTGTTTTCAACTCTATCCTGGCATTACATTTTCTAGTTGTTCATTCCAATTCCATTTCCATCTTTCACAGACATCACAGAATCAAATAATTGCAGTTTTAATTCAATTCAATTCAATTCTTTATTGAGAAATCACACAGTATTACAGTTGACTTTGCGATGCCATTCGGGTTTTCTACAAAGAATGTGTTTCAAGCTTGAAGGGCTGCTTATACTCACTCACCTCTATCATCATATTTTATAATGTATTACTAATATGTGTATTACTAATATTTGTACACACTCAATGTGTACGCAAGCCAGCACCAAGAGCAAAGAACAAAGCGATAGATGCTCTTTCTTTGTCATGGTCTAGCCGGCTTGGTTGACCTATACTATCCTTATAAGCGGATTTAACATATCTGCAAAAAATAGTATTTTGAGTTAGCTTCATCTCAGATGTTTGCGTGATCATCATCAGAATTAATGTATCTGCAGCCATGTGTTTTGACACATGCGCAATCGTCACAACATTTACTTAATTTTACTTGGCATTTTTTACATATGGGCATTTCTCTGTAAGCTCGTACAGGTCCCATACAAATGTTGTCCTGGCAATTATTTTTAACATTTGCTAAAAAACCGTGTTCTATTTCAAAGAAAATTAATGATTATTTTAATTAGATAAGGAGACCCACTGAATTTAATTGTATTTTCCGAATTATTAGCCATTTTCCAATAAATGCCAGGGGACTGTGTATTTCGGTTAAATTTCACAATGTTATAACTGATATAAAATAGTTTTTTAAGAACCTACCGATCAATTTAGACATAGATAATAAAACTAAATAATTTTTAAAAAATATATAGAGATGATTAATGTAATTAACATAAATATTATTACCTACCAGAGGACTGTGTGGTAGCGGTCCAAACGCGTGTTCACCTAACAAATGACGCTCTGACACTAAACAAAATGGCGTCTCGCCGCCGCATTCAGCAAGGTTGCCAATTTCAAAACAATTGCGTTTCGTTTCACTCAAAAAAACGTTTGTAAACATTTTACAGTTTTTTTAATAAAGCTTTAAATTTTTGGCAGGGGATTGTATGAAAATTCTGGGGACAAAGTTTACAGGACTATGAATTCGTTATCTAACATTTAGATAACAAATATTGTTTTGTTCGTTTTCTAAACTCAATTATTAATATCTTTCACGTTTTGTGGCAGCTTGTTATAAAATTTTACGCTTCTATACATCGTTGTGCGTTGGAACTCTGAAGTGGCAGCCTGCGATGAATGGATATAAAGTGACTTATTCCTTGTATTCTGCGTGTGTATATGCGATTGCGTTAAACACGTTTGCTTTTTCTTATAGAATTCACATATACATTCATGAACAAAAATGGCTGATTTAAACCCATAATGGCTCTCACTGCCCGTTTTTGCAAAATAAATATATCGTTTACATTGTCACTCCTCGGACTCCATAATGACTGAATTTTTCTATGAGCAAATTAACATTAACGCAATCAAATGCTCTACTCAGATCGCAGAAAATCTCAGGTCGCTGAAAACATTTTATTATTGCGACTATTTATTGATAGAATAAAAAAATAAGGATAATAAGAATAATTATTTCTTTCATAATATGTAAATTTCTGAAATTATGCCTAATTCCAGGCATTATTAATAGACTAAAACGTTCCTAGAAACAAAGCCGGGCATAATTTCTGTAATTTAAAATATGAAAATTTTTACTTTTTATCCTATATTTTTTCTGTAGGAATGGAGTAAATGTTAAGAAAATTGGTTCTTACATATGGAAAAGTGTATAAACAAATGCTCACAGAGAATATGTTGAGAGACAATAAATTGCTTTTCGGCCATTAATTGTATTTTTTCTGGAAACTTTCAGTTTGGCTCTCATGCTCTTCGTCCTTACTGCTCATTTTTGTTCCAAATAAATGTATTTCGTTTTATTTTGCAGCCATCGCCACCGCAAAACAGAGCAAGAAGAAGACGAAGAGCTCCTGGCAGAGACCAACATAAAGGTGAAGCCAATATTCCGTTTTGAAGCGTCACCGCATTACATCAAAAATGGAGAAATGAGAGACTATCAAGTGCGGGGTCTCAACTGGATGATTTCATTGTACGAGAACGGAATTAACGGCATCCTCGCCGACGAGATGGGTCTCGGTAAAACATTGCAAACCATCTCTCTGCTTGGATACATGAAGAATTTCAGGTGCTGAGATTGTGTTTTAATGCCTATTTAATTTTTTAAGCGATGTAGCTGCATGTATACATGCGTGAATATTTCTGGATGCCTGTGGTAGAGAAGAGAGATAAAACAATCGGAACCAGCTATATAGAAGATAAAGAAAATAGAAACTTAATGTAAAAATCAATTTTATTAGTTTAGATAGCTAAATTACCTAGACACCTAAATGACAGACAGGCCAGGGTTGCGATTTTTTAATCAATGTCACAAGCGAGATCGTTGAATAAAACGTATGCAAAACGTCGTTGTAAATATAGTATACGACATTTTCTACGTCGATTTAAAAATCACATCCCTGCATAGGTAGAGTAGTTTAATCTATATAGTGTCTATGAGCGCATCGGTGAGGGGAGATATTTGCCAAACTTATGGCAATCTTGTTATAAAAAAACTACCCTCTTGGTCAGAACTGTGTTCAGGTTAATAATGCCCAAATTAAACATAATATTGTCAAATATTATTTTATTGGTTTTGCAACAGGGAATAATAGTATTTAATTTTACTTTCTCAGCAGAGGGAAAGTATTGTGAATGCACTTCTGTATGTGTGTGTGTGTTATTCCTCTACGATAGCGCCCAAACGCTTCATCCGATTGAGCTGAAATTTGGCATGCAGGCATCATTTGACTTTATGGTCCACCAGGAGGCGCGCTAGTCGTACTTCAATATCAAAATATTACACTTAGAGACTTTAAATTCGGTAAACAAATGCGTCGTTGGGTCGAAACCACATTGTTAAATTTTGGTGGAATATCTCTTATATGTACAAGCAACACAAATAATGTTTAAATTTCGCTTTATTAAAGAAAATACTACATCATTGGAAAATAGGGAGGGGGATTGGGGCAGGGGGGGGTCTTGTCTGCGTGCTGGGAAAGCTGGGGTGATACAACTATTTTTTTATTTGGTTTATTTTATCTCAAAATCTCATTCTCGTGTTTTTTCTCAGAAATGACTCAGGACCGCATATTGTGATCGTTCCCAAATCTACACTCACAAATTGGATGAATGAATTTAAAAAGTGGTGTCCGTCGCTCAAGGCTGTGTGTTTGATTGGTGACCAGGAGACCAGAGTAAGTCATGATTTATGTCTCGGACTGGGTCGTTTATGACTATAAGAGATTGTCATCCTAATAAACAATAAATCTGCTAAATTGTTATATGTTTTTAAGATGGCTAATAAAGAGTGATTCATTCATTTATATCTACATATATAGACACTGTACGTAATCCATAAAAAAAAAAATTTTTTTTGTTACTTTTACGCATGCATCCCATCCCATCTTTGCGAAGTTAATTTGATGGCTGTAAGAAGCAAATTTAGTGTTGTTTGTTTTGTGATACAAATGGGTGTGGGGGAGGTCTACAAGCAAGGCAAGGAAGTGGCATAGTTTGGTCCGTTGCAAAAGAATTTATGTTAACCCCGAGACTTGACAAAGGAAAGTAGCGTCTTTTGCTTCCATTTTGTATCCACAAAACTCCTTCCGCATCGGTAATAATCCAGAATTGCTGTACCTATTCTAAATCCAAGCATATTAGTATGATTTGTTTTAAAATCCATTAAATATTATCAAGCAGCCTCATAAAGTATTTCTTGAAAACAGGAAACAACATTCTGGTTCCGTACTAGTTCTATTATGTATATTACAATATTCAAATTTAAATTGATATTCAAAAATATAAAATTAAAAAAACAATCTGGCCCAAACTGAACCTCAGGCATATATATATACCTCTTAGAATATTTAGCACACAGGTTACTTTACTGAAAACTGTAAAAGAATACGTTTCCTTTTCAATGATCGGGTACAGAACTAAAGGCAAAAAACAGAAAAAAGGCAAAAATATATTTATCAGTTGTGCCCTTTGTTCATATTGCGTGCGAGATATTGATTGATCAAAAATATTATCATGTATGGAAATTAACTGACAATGAGTAACAGGTCTACTAATATAGCGTAAAATTAAAATAAACTCCAAATTTAATCGAATCCCATTCGAGAGGATATCACTCGTAAGGTAACATTTTAAATCTGCTGCCATGCTGTCTTCACCCATTCAATCAAATACTTTGTTTTATTTTCAGAATGCCTTTATTCGTAATGTTCTAATGCCCGGCGAGTGGGATGTCTGCATTACTTCTTACGAAATGGTCATCAGGGAAAAGTCCGTCTTCAAGAAATTCAACTGGAGATACATGGTGATTGACGAGGCCCATCGAATCAAAAATGAAAAGTCGAAACTATCAGAATTTCTAAGGGAATTTAAAACTACGAATCGTCTGCTGCTTACCGGCACGCCGCTTCAAAATAACTTACACGAGCTGTGGGCATTGCTGAACTTCTTATTACCGGATGTCTTCAACAGTTCCGATGTGAGTACCTTCAAAACTGTTTTATGATTGCTTTGGCATTTCCAAGAATTCCAAATGTTAAATATTTGTTTTCTTCTTTTTTAAGGATTTTGACTCATGGTTCAACACTAACCAAGCGCTCGGCGATAACCAACTTGTTACACGTTTGCATGCAGTATTACGACCATTCTTACTCCGTCGTTTGAAATCCGAAGTAGAAAAAAAGCTGAAACCTAAAAAGGAACTGAAAGTTTATGTCGGTTTAAGCAAAATGCAGAGGGATTGGTATACAAAGGTTTTGATGAAAGATATAGATGTTGGTAAGTGGTGTCTTATTTATGACTTCAACCCGGCGCCAGTTAGTGAAAGTCATAGCAGTATATAGAAAGTAATTGAGTGTTCCATATTGCGTAGAAACTCCACGGAAATTATTAACCGACTCGACACTAATCTGCTTATTGCACCACTTGCGATAGGAACTAAAAAGACATCTGATAGTTTGCATGGATTACAGACGAAATAGAGTTAGTCGGCGTTTATTAACCCCTCCTCTCGCGAAGTAAAAATTCAGCTATCACTTTTGCGCGCGACATATTCGCGCGTAAAATCGACGCGAGTCGACGACCTTGATACAAACAACCATAACTTGTAAACCACTACACCGATCATAAAAAGAATAACTGTAAAATGACCGCATTGAAATTTGAAATATAAAACATTATAACTTTATCTCGTGAAACAATTAAGATAATAATAAATAAATAAAACAAAATTGGCGAACTGAAAAAACTCGCCTATAAAATCATTTCGATTTTTTTGTCACAAAATACGTAAAATATGCAAAAATTGTAAATACAGTTATGTTCTTTATTAAATGCTTTACCAAAACCCATTTTTTTTGACTTATTTGCATACAAAAATATTTATTTATTCAGCCAAGAAAAATTTTATGTATTCTCGTAAAAAAAAAATTTTTTAATTTTAATTTGTGACTACTTATGGTATTTTGTTATATGAAATTCTTTCAAAATAACTTTATTACTACATCACACTTCTTAGAAATCACACCAGAACTTTGAGCTTTGTCTGATATTACAGAAAAATCTAAAGTTTTGAGAGTTTGCGTCCAAAACTTAATAATAAACTTTGAATGCTCATAATATAAAATTCGTTAGATTTTTACAATTATATTGTCTCATTATATACTTATTATATGTCTAATAACTAATTACTATACTCCAAAGAGTCACATTTCATCGAAAAACTATGGAAAATCGCACTTAATTCTCTCATAGTAATTATCAAAACAAGTTTCTTTGCGCGAGTCATATTAGAAAACAACATATAATGTTCAAAATACGCCTAATTATGTGATAACTTAGGATGTAAATGAAGCAATACCTATTTTGTTAGTAAATTAAAGCGACATTACGTCATATTTCGCGATATATCGGGATATTTCACAAACATTACAAAATAAAAACGGCCATTTTTTCGCGAGGGGCGTGTTGTCGCCGAAGTCTTTTGTTTAAAAAATCGTGAAAAACAGCAAATGGACTATCTCAAATGACTAATCCTCATTCAGAAACTACTTAAAATGCAAATTACTCACTGTTCTCCAGTAAATGGCACTCAAACACTGCACACACACCATTTTTATCACCCATTTCGCGGAACCGTATGCGGCCGTGGGGGTTGCTGGCGGACACTGGCGTTTGACGTCTATACTCACTTTTTAAATGGTCCTTCGATATTGCCAGACGGAAATCTTGAATTAAAGATATTTTGGCCATATCGTAGTGCCCTCAGAAAGTATATAGTACGGCGTGTCGAATTGTAAATTGCATTTTTCGCAGCGGCGAGCGTGTGGTCCCGTAACGAACGTTACGGAGTGTTAGGCGGCCGACATTTGGTCCCCCAGGGGATGTTACGGAGCGACCGGGTTAATAACAAAAATCGATAGTCTTCAAATTAACCATTAGTCTATGCAGACTAACAGATAGTCTATGTTTATGAATTAGCAATAAATACTCATTGACGCAGGTGCAGGTGGCAATATGTTTATTATCCTAAGAGCAGTAACTAAGCTTAATTATAATATGAATTATGAAGACCTAGGAGGGGGGGGTTAATATTTATTATAGGCCCGTGTTCCAAAAGTTCAAAAGCCGACAGTAACACCGTTATTTTCGTATTTTACAAGAGCATTTACTAACACAAAATCAGTCCATGGAATAAAATGTATTGTTTTGCGCTTTAATAAACTATACAGGTATCGAAACACATTAATATGCAGTATGCAGGCTTGTAGCACATTTTCCGCGAACTCCAATTATAGTAGCCCGGGGCAAAGAAATAACTTTGATGAATGCATTAAAGTAACCGAAATCATAAATCAAATGTTCAATCTTAGCTGTTTCTCAAACTTTCCTGTTATTTTTTTTTTTTAATTTATTTAGGTACAAAAAAAATATTTAGGAATTATTTTTACAGAACGATTTTGCATCACTCCTAACCATGCAGTGCCTGTTCCAAGAAAAACGTCAATTTCATATGATATTATTTTAAATTTTAAAGTTTAGTTTTATGAAGATGTTAAGAATTGTTATTGTTAGTTAAAAAAATTAAAAAAAATAAGTAAGATAATCATTAAAATCAGAATAATCATTAAATAATAAAAGTAGTAGAAAATAATTGTAAAATAAATTTAAGTACATAATGGGCTCGATTGCGTTTCTTCGTGAACTAAAATCGGAAATTAGTCCGTGTGAACGAGACAGGGCAATACGCTAGAGCGGAATGTCAAATGACCGGTTGGCATCTAAATCTTACACTGCGAGAAATATGCTCGAATTTATTCGGACGAGTGTATTATTATGTTCAACAGGTAGTATTTATCGATGATCGTTCGTTTTATATTCCGCTCTAACGTATTGCTCTGTCTCGTTTGCTTGGACGAATTTTAGTTTTTGTTCACAAAGAAACGCAATCGGGCACAATATTATGTTATAAAAATAAAAAGCTGGATTCACTCTTTTTTACATATGGGCAATTTATATTGTTAATTATATTATTGTTATTTATATTATTTACACAGTTTAAAAAAAAAATACATTTGATATCTTCGATCTATTCTGTTTACCTACACTTAAGCCGTAGTGTCATTTTGCATTACAACTCACTGTCTCCAGCTACTGTGAAAGAGAAGGGACAAGGGTGCTGGAATTGGGAGATATAATACTTTCAAAGGTGTTTGGGTGAAAGATACCCTGACACTTTCAGTATTCAGTATTCAATTTATTCATTCAGAATATACAATAAAAGCATGAATTATGAATTAAAGCTAATTATCGCATATTAGAATTCGTCAGCTTAGTTAGTTAGTTAGTTAGTTATACTGGGCGTTCCTCCGCAAGTCGACATCCAGTGTGCCTATTTTGCGTGTAACGGGGGTAGCGCTATTCCACCCACCCCAGCTCCTCGACGAAAGCCAGCAGGGTTTTCAGGTTTCCTGCCGCCTCCCGCAGGGTGCCTGGGGTCCCAAGATGTTTTGTCCTGTATACTTCTACCTGTTTACAATCTAGCAGAATGTGTTTTGTGGTTTCTTCCGCCTCCATGCATGCTCTGCACATAGGGCTATTCGTTCCGCCCATTTTGAATAGGTGTTTGTTTAGTGTGTTGTGTCCTGTTATCAGTCCCACTAGTTTGCGTAGTTGGGGCCTTTTTGTCCTTAGAAGTGTTTTGGTAAGTTTGTGGTTGTATTCCATTACTATTTCTTTGGTTTGTCTGCAGGTGTCTATCTCTTTCCAGTGTGTTTGATGTAGTTGTTTGTAGTGGTTGTCAAGTTGGTTGTTTATATATTCGTCAGCTTATATATAGATATAAAACTATTAAAGCATAAATATTAATTCGACAATAGCGTTGACTAAAGTCGGCTTTACACGTCAGACAAATAAAATAATAAAAAATAAAAAAAAATAAATAATAGAGCTGAATCCATGTACATGAGTATACATATATAAAATAGATAATTATTATAAGAATATTAATAGTCATCAAGCACTTTATACAAAAAATAATCACACAGTAGGAAGTATCAAAACAAAATTGGAAAAAACAACGTATGTATATGATCAGGTATGTTACATTACACATTGTAATCTACATATTAAATATTAAATTCATAATATTATAATTAAACAATCAAAACAAAATTGGAAAAAACAACGTATGTATATGATCAGGTATGTTACATTACACATTGTAATCTACATATTAAATATTAAATTCATAATATTATAATTAAACAATAAGAACTAAAATGAGGTACCTGAAAGTTACATATTAATGTTATTCCCATTGCAAAGAATTGCCATGCTCAAAAAAATCACCCAGCATAGGAAATCACCCAGCAATTATAGAAAGCATGTGTGGATTGCAGCTTTTGTTTAATAAATCTTTTAAACGCCTTTGTTTCTATCTTTCTTGTGGAGAGTGGTAGCTGATTAAAGAGCGTAAACCTCAAATATCCAAAGGACTTTTGTGTCTGCGTAAGGCGTACTTTAGGCAGGATAACGTCATCTCGTCTGCGTGTATTGTGGGAGTGCATATTCCCGTTTACCGCTTGTTCGTTAATATTTGATTTAGTTTAAAGTAGACATTGTAAAATATATTCAGACGTAAAAGTCAGTATTTTGTACTTAAGAAAATATGGTTCGCAGTGCGTGTCACGGGATACTCCTGCAATTGCTCTCAGTGCACTTTTCTGTAAAATGAAAACCCTAGAACTGTCTGGCATTCCCCCATATCAGTATACCATAAGTCATTTTAGTATGGAAACAGGCATGATACGCAGTTATTGCTGCGATTTCACCAGCTAAGAATTTAATCTTTTTTATAGCATATATTGCCGAAGAAAGCGCACTACACAGTTCATTAATATGGATGTTCCAGCTAAGATGATGATCGATCATGATACCTAGGAACTTTGTCGATTTGCTTAATTCTAGAGTACTGTTGTTTAGAGTTATATTGAATGGTATAGCAGACGATTTATATTTTGAGGAGAAGTGCATAGTTACGGTTTTTTTAGCATTGAGCAAGAGATTATTCTCTGTGAACCATGAACTTGCTAGGTTTAACTTTCTTCCCGGGTTAATAATAATCCTACTTAGTCTTTATATTATTATTTAAAATATAAACCTGTTAAAATTTTCAGTAAACGGTGCTGGCAAAATTGAAAAAATGCGACTGCAGAACATTCTTATGCAGTTGCGCAAGTGCTGCAACCACCCGTATTTATTCGACGGTGCTGAGCCTGGCCCTCCGTATACTACAGACGAGCATTTGGTGTTTAATTGTGGCAAAATGTCGATTCTCGACAAGCTCTTGCCCAAACTCCAAGAGCAGGGATCCCGCATACTCATATTCTCTCAAATGACAAGACAGCTGGATATCTTGGAGGATTATTGCTTATGGAGGCAATACAAGGTAAGTTCTGTTCTTTGTTGGTTTTATATTCTTTATTATTTTATTCTTTGTCACTTAATCTATTTTCTACGGGACTGTCCTTGCGAACTAACCTAAATCGATGGAGTCTGCTTATATGCGTAAGTTAGACAGCTCCAGATCTAGACACTTTTATTGCAAGCCCATATATCTTCAAGGTGACAGGTGTCTGCAAGATATCATCTCTTCAAGGTTTGTTTTAGATTTAAAACAATACTGTTTAAATTCTATGGAATATGCGGTATCCTACTTACTGTTCATTTAAACCAAGCGAGCGAATACTTATTCTACCCCCACGGGGGAAGCTTAAGAGCATTCTAACCGCCGTTCGGTGTTAACGACATAGAATGCTCTATAAAACAAAGAATTGCTCATTCGTTTAGTGTAAATGGCGCTAGAGCATGCGAACAGTAGCCTAGATCATTTATTCATGTTCAGACACGCTCGCTCGACTAGGCGGTCTCTTCAAAGCGTTCTAGCATTCTACGTGCCAAAACCATTTGCGTTCGTGTTTTCAAAATGGACTGGACAAATGATGTGTGCCTTCAATTAATAGAATTATATCGAGAGCAAAGTTCCCTTTGCTGCTGCTATCCACTAGAGCTGTCATCCAATAACGGCGCTCTTTTCGTTTCTTTTTCTTTTTAATTAACTGGTGCATTACGATGAAAGAAGCACTGCTATTATACAATCGTCGTCAGACATCGTCCGTGCGATTACGTGCGGTCTCGGCGAAGTTGATAACTTTCTGAGCATTCATTCGCTACATTTTAGGGCCGAAAAACAGCTAGAATGCAAAATCACTCTACCGGTCTTGCTCTAACAGGTTCTATGTTCTGGCTCTTTTAGTATAAATGATCTTTTTCCTCCATGAACAAGAATGGCTGATAATCATTCACACTGGAAGAGCAAGAGCAGAATGCTTTTGCTCTAGCTCTACGTTTGTTTAGTGTAAATGTACTGTTAGATGTCTTTCTTCTCGTATCTCACAAATCGGTGCCAGGTCTAGATATTTTTATTACAATACCTTATGTTCAAAGTGTCAACAAATCCATGTATTAAAGGGACCCCGATCAGAGAGTGAGGAAATTACCTCAGGCGTTCTTTAACCCTTCAGGCCTCGGCCCCTCAGCCGATTGACAAGTTGCTGTCCCAATTTTTTTTTGTAAAAATTAGTTAAAAAAATTTATTACGACACTGTGTCACCAAAACATTAATTACTGCCAAACCACTGTACCCATAATTAAAATGAAACATAATAAAATAAAACAAATAAAATTAAAACGGGGCCATCACCCTTAATCGTGTTGTGGCCGATATCGGCCAATCGGGGCCTGAGGGGTTAAGGTTGTATCCCGAGACCGATTATTTTTTTCTATCTATCAACGATATTTCTTCCTGTTTTAAAAACAGCAATTTTCTTCTATACTCCGGTGATTTGAAGGTTTTTTCTAGTATTTTCTTCTATACTACGATTTATTCTATAATACAGCAATTTTCTTCTACATTACGGTCAAGATCTGCTTGGAGACGAATAGTCTTGAATTGAGTGAATACTCAAGTATTAGTCTTCAAGCAGGCCTTGGCCATTTAAGCTGCTATTGCATCGATACAATCTCATTCTTATTATTGATAAATGCAAACGCGACACATCCACCAAAAATGAAAAAATATTTACTTTTGCTTACCTGAATGAAGAATGCCCTCTCGAAACGGTGTAGCTTATTCGTAACCTTGAAGTCTACTTTGACTCCAAACCAATGACACAATTAAGTACTCGTAAACTCCATGGCCGCCTGCCAAATTACTCCATAAAAACCAGTATATTAAAAAAAAAAAACTGCTGCGCTATGAGAAATTCTTCATATTTCCTCAAACTATGCCGAAGAAGCATGGCAATTTTTTTTACGAATATTGATTTATCGAATTGGTATAACACATTAGTGATGGGTGTGATCACGAATAGCAATAACAATAACGTGTGATATTTGCAATCACGAAGAACGCGTTACGAGAATTTGAAAGAACATGCTATTTGAATCACGGCACCGCGTTGCCATCGCTCGGCGCCGCTACCGCCGCTACGACGCGACCAATCACTAATCAGTGATTGGCCGTTCTGGTGAACGTCGTGAACGACCGCGTCACTGAACGATGAGCGGTGAGCGCCGAATTGAACCGTTCACTTGGTTTCGTTCATTCTTAGCGCGTTCATTTCGTACGTTCACGAATGAGTCAGTTATTGCATATTATCGTCGTTGGCTACGAACGCGACCGATCAGTGAATGTCAGTGATCGGCCGTTCGTTCTTGCGAACGCCCGCGCCGGCTAGACGATGAGTGGCGCGTTCATTTCGTACGTTTATGAATGAGCCGTCGCCGCATGTAGTAGCGACAAGCGTGCCTTGTGGAAAGGGTTTTTCGAAAGCTGGCTACATTATTTCAGAAAGACGAACTCGGCTTAGCGCCAAAAGAGCGAAAGAGTTAATCTTTCTGAATTTTAATTCTTCTAATTACTAATAAATATAAAGCAAATATAATGCGCGTTTCTGTTATCAGTTATCACATTGACAAAACTTTGGTACTTAACGTTTCACAGTACATTTCAGTACAATCACGAAAATCACGAGTAGCAGTTATTATCACGCGTGATAAAATACCAGTAACGTGATCGTTGCGTGATTTAAAATTGAGAATCACGCCCATCATAACACATTGTTTATTGAATATTTTTCCATACTGAATTTGACACATCTACACAACTGTCAAAATTCATATTTACATAAATGGTGACCAAACATAGTAGTAAACCTTTTCAGCAAACACCAGTTATTATATCACTACAATCAATTAATATGGTTTATTCAGGAAAAAGCTGTAGATCATGTTCTATCATCAGAATCTATTTGATTATTATTAGGAGTAAGTTCAACTACAAGTGGAATTACTTTTTTTTACGCTTGACTATCAAAATTACTTTATAAAAGATAAGGTCCTCAGAAAGCTACATAGTTCAATTGTGGATATTCTTGATTCCTATTTTAACGAATACAGTGCCAACACGTCAATTGGTATTCGTAGAAATCACAGGCAAATGATTATTGTTACAAATGTTATTAAAAACTACCCACTTTGTCTGTGCATTCTACCAGTTTATGGTTTACTGGTTTAATGTGTGCTGTGCCTTTCTCTATGTAAAATCAATGTACCTTCTCTCTCGGTCACCACGGCTTTTGTTCATTTTAAATTCCACTATTATCTCATATTTCGTTGCATGCTTTTTGTAGTACTGCCGCCTCGATGGCCAAACTCCTCATGAAGACAGAAACCGACAGATTGAAGAGTACAATTCGGAAGGCAGTGAGAAGTTCATATTCATGCTGTCGACAAGGGCTGGTGGCCTTGGCATCAATTTAACGTCGGCGGATGTTGTCATCATTTATGATTCCGATTGGAACCCGCAAATGGATCTCCAGGCTATGGATCGTGCTCATCGTATCGGACAAACGAAGCAGGTTTGTCAAAACTATTGTCTATTTTATTTACCTTTTTAATGTGACTCAAGTTTAAGCCCTGGGTATCGGCGTTTTTCATATTATCCGTATTTATGCAATTATCGGCTCTATTTCTCCCTCCACTGCGGTAAAAGCCTGTCATTAAAGTCTGTCATTGAATAAGCTACCGTTATATACTAGTAAGCTTGCACACATCATCTACGAAAAAAAAAACGAGGGCTTTGATAATTTTGAGTGGAATTACTGGCTTCCGAAAGGTCTGTCCATAAAATGTCCATAAACAGTTGTCTTCCAATACTTTATCGTGGTTCATTTCAGGTGAGAGTGTTCAGGCTGATCACAGAGCATACGGTAGAAGAGAAGATTGTGGAGCGGGCAGAAGTAAAGCTACGGCTTGACAAGCTAGTAATTCAGTCGGGACGACTGGTGGACGCCAAGGCGCAGCTAAACAAAGACGAGATGCTCAACATGATCAGACACGGCGCCAATCACGTTTTCTCATCGAAGGATTCCGAGCTGACGGATGAGAACATCGACACCATATTAGCCAAGGGTGAAACTAAGGTGATTATTGTTAAGCTCTATCCTCACTGTCACGTCTGGAGGTCACGTCCCTTTGACGTAATTTGTATTATTATCCTATGAACAATATATACCCATTCGAAAGCGCTGTTATTTTTCTTTCTAACGAGATAACTCGTAAAATGATTATTCTTTAGAATATGGCGACAATTTAAAGAATCATTGGATTAGTTACTTCGCAACTGTTTTCTTTGTTTTGCAAATTTTCAAAATTATATCCTGGTAATGTTTGTACCTTCTCTTGATTTTAACTGATTTCAATGTATTCTAGACGGAGGAACTAAAAACTAAACTGGAAAGCCTGGGAGAGTCATCACTCAGAGACTTCACAGTTGATGCACCTGGTGCTACAGATTCTGTTTATCAATTTGAAGGTAAGTTGCTTCAGTATATATTCAATAATGGGTCTGTTATGTGGTCATTTGTTGCCATGTCCGCTACCAAATGCCGACTGCAACTCGGAACAAATATGTAATGGATTTCTGGAACCGTTCTTATAGATTCTGGAGCTAAGATATTCTTCGTCCCGTATACATGGCATGAGCAAAGTATTCGAATTTAATGATCTCTTTAACCCGTTGAGTATGAGTCAACCAAATCTGGTCGCGAAACAATTATCCGTTGAGTACCTACGAGTCGACCAAATCTGGTTGCGCGTTTTTTTCACTTCTTTGACGTTCTCATATTTATTCATAATTATCTAATTGTTTTACAAAGTGATATTTCAATATTCTATATTCGAAATTTCAATGCAATCATTGTGCAGTTGTTCTTTTTATGATTGGTGTAGTAGTTTCGTAGTTATAGTACTTTAAGTCGATGTCGCCGAAAATCCTGCAAAAGAGACAGATGCATCCATGAAAATACCCATTTACTCCAAGGGTTAATAATAATTGTCCTCGATGTTTCTGTGTTCTTGCTCAAACGTTTTAAGAATATTCATTCGAATCCACATTTTAAAGGCTTCAAGTTTTTTTATCAGAGTGTCTGCAAGCATCCAGCTTTCCGTCGCATACAAGTGTATGTTAAAGTTGTTTCTGCATAATACCTTTCAGCAGAATTTAGGTGCTTCTGAATTTTTCTCTCGCTGCTTCGGGATTTTAATCTCGCTGCTCTTATATAACATTTGTGCTTCAAGTTACAGTTGAAGTAAATGTTTTTATTAGTCTTCTCCAGTTGAATTCCGTACGAGTTTACCGGCATTTACTGGCTGTCAAGTACTTGGTTTTTGTGGTGTTCAGCTTCAATCCGTTTTCTGTTCTGTGTTACACATTATAAAAATATGGTATAACAAGTAAAACTCTTTACATTTCAGGCGAGGATTATCGAGAAAAACAGAAAGTCTTGGGTATTGGAAATTGGATCGAACCGCCCAAAAGAGAACGAAAAGCAAACTACGCAGTTGATGCATACTTCAGAGAAGCGTTGCGAGTGTCCGAGCCTAAAACACCGAAGGTAAATGTAAATATCGGTATAAATAATTATGCTAAATAAATATCCAACCTCAATTCTGTCCAATTCTAAGAATCCCATCATATCGAATAAGTGGCTGTAATGAATCAAAAGATTTACAAGCCCTCATAGACTTCCATAAAAGGTTTCTTGCTGGAACCAGCAAAAATGGTGCTGCTCTGGGGTGTGGCAGTACAGCCATGAACAGTATGGCTGATGCCCGTAAGTCTCAGAATTACTAGATGACAGTCGGGGACTTTTACATCCCCATTCAATGCACTCGAAGATAATATTGTATGACTGTGATCTCGCTATCTGGAGCTATTCATAGGATAATTGTAAATCCCCTCTGTAGCATTACCTCTTGCACAGCTAGACATTTTCTGGCTGGCTAGAAGTCGTCTGCATGCCATAAAGCCGCACTTAGCGCCATGACAAAGTCTTTGCTGTTATTTGCAAGGTAATTAGCCTCTCAGTTGGTGGTGAACGGTTTCGTACAGCTAGGGCCACAAGATCCACTTTGTTCTAGGATCGGCTCAACTCACAATTCAGCTCCTATTCAGAAGCGTCCTTGTGTGGAAGGCTACCCTGGGTAAGGCCTCAAAGCTGGTGGACCGGTTTCTTCCGGCGGGATCACATCCCAGCGCCACTATACGGTTTGCGCACCGTTCGGCGAAGCCAATCGGTTGTGCATTCTGACTAATTGCTGAGGAGTCTGGAGACTATGGAAATACACTGTCTTCTAAGCAGCGTGGGTTAATGTTGACCTGTTGTCATGCCACTCTTAAAATGACCTTGGGCCACTTGAACCCGTGTGGCACTATGGGCAAATAACGCCCAGGTCTGCGATAAATTCTAATTGAATTACTGCTGTAATACAACAGATAGAGGTCGCACAAACGACTTCAGACCCGTAACCAGTCGCGAGGATGGAGGTATCCTAAAGGTTAATTCCAGACGGAAATATCCTACCAAAACTGCTGCTGTGTACCTTTCCCGGTGCCTCGCCGTAAGGCGTCGGTCCCTAAAAGGCTGCTGGCGAGCTAGACAGTAGATTATTTTGTCTCTAAGTCTTCTACCCTCATCCCACGGCTGAAAGAATAATTATATATCATTATACCAGCCTGGGGTGACGGGTTCGCCCATTGTAGTCGACACCGCCCTACTGCTGGTGCCAACAAGCGTTTGACATTACTCTCCAAACTCCCACTACAGTTTGCGCTTGAGAGCTTAAAAGGCAAAGAACGTTTCACTCCAAAGCCTTATTCAATAATCAGAAAGCTTGAGACTGGATTCTAAAGGTCAGTTTGGTCTCTAAGGAGTATAATTTCTCTGTTTGATCTCTTTAAAGACCTTTGTGTCCAAGAAAATAATCAGCTCCTTCATAGAAAAAAAATCTAAAATAGCGACTTCTGCATCGCAAATTTTATGGCTTAGAAGGAGGATGAATAGGCGGGGGGTGATCCCAGTATTATGATAATATTCTTATTATGGGGTCCGTTAATTCCACTGAAACTCCCTTTATAATTGTTATTTGTGATTTTTATAGCTTTATCGTACTCCTGCCAATAAAAAAAAAAATTGTAATTTCATAGGCTCCGAGACCACCAAAACAGCCGATTGTACAGGATTTCCAGTTCTTCCCGCCAAGGCTGTTTGAGCTTCTCGATCAAGAAATCTATCATTACCGGAGAACCTTGGGGTAAGACTGCATGAATCATATATATTAGTAGTGTCCAACTGGTAGTTCGCGGGTGCCTGGTAGCCCGCAGCCCAAATTTTAGGCGTCCACAAATAAAAGTCGGATAGAAATTTTGAAATTGTATTATTAGAACTATGGAACAAACTATCAAAATTGCATAATCGCACTTGCACGCACAGGTAATCTTTCGCTTGCTCGCAATGCAGGCAAAGGCGAAAACCTCCATCAGCTACTAAGGTCTGAACTTCACAGCTGGTTCCAAAATATGTTTTGCTAATATTCTTCCAACTTACCAGACATCGTATCAGATAAGCGTTGCAAGATAATATGGTTCCATAATATGTTAAATTGAAATCAATATGATGTCCTCAAAATCACAAATAGCAAAAATGAAGAGGTTTTCAAGCTCATGACCCTGTTTAAATACAAAAACATCCCTACTTGTGCACTTGTCAAAGCATTTTTCGGATTGACATTTGTGTGAACAAACCTCTCACCTAAATTAATATAAAACAACTACAGAAATACGTTAACAGAAGAACATCTCAAAAATGGAATGATTTTGGCTTGCATCGCAGCGGATTACAAGCGAGATTTCAACAAGTTATCTGGAAATGTAAACAGCCATATCACTTAATATTACGGTATTACATTGTGAATTTCTCAAATCCAAAGAGGAAGCCCGGTTCGACAAAAACCGTTTTAACTACAGCAAAACGGTTTTGTCTGCCGCCAAGGGAAAAATCCAAATCCCGGAAGAAATGGCCACGGAATATTTTTCGACCACGTATGAGGACCCAATGCGGCTCCATAATTACAGCCCTCCGCCGGACATTACACCTCCGCCCCTGCCTACGGTAGCTTTTGCTTCTCAACCTCCATCTCTAGATGAGATTCTTAATCAAGTAAAGAGGAAGCCGTCGGGCTCTACTCCGGGTCCCGATGGTATTCCCTATTTAGTATACAAAAAATGCCCCTGCCTTCTGCAATATTTAGGATCCATCTTCCGAAATATATGGAATAGCGGTGTAGTCCCACAGAATTTTGGCCGAGCGACAGTCATCTTAATTCCGAAGGTCCCAGTTTGCACCGGACCAAAGGACGCTCGGCCCATTGCTCTCACAGACACTGTGGCCAAAATCTTTTTTAGCATAGTCCACACGAGGATGAGCGAATTCATGCACCGGAATGAGTACCTTGGAGTATCAGTTCAAAAAGGCTTCATGCGTGGCGTCTCGGGCTGCCTCGAGCACAATTCTCTCCTGGCTGCTGCCATCAAGGATGCGAGACAGCACGAACGCCAAATCAATGTATGCTGGCTCGACCTAGAGAATGCCTTTGGGTCAGTCCGACACAGTCTCCTCCACTTTGCACTCCGCTGGTACAACTTCCCACCAGTCGTACGTGACATTGTAGCCTCCTACTACAACTGTCTGACTTTCCATGTTAAAACGCAAGAATGGACTACCCGCTCTATACCATATTCAATTGGATTATTTCAGGGCTGTTGCCTCTCCCCGACGATTTTTAATATAGTTTTTAATATACTGCTGGAAAGCCTGACCCAGTTTGACAGGAAGTGGGGCTACCGTTTTAAAACAGACGGCCAATACACCTCGTCGTGTCTCGCTTTTGCCGACGACCTAACTTTCATCACCAGAAGCCCCAAGCAGCTTTCCCTGCTATTACAGAAAGTGGAGCTTTTCTGCAACTGGTCAGGCTGTATAAAAGTGAAGCCCTCCAAATGTTTTTGCCTTGGACTCGCCCGCATGGGCACAAAATTTACATCCTATGACCCCAAATTGGTCTATAAGGGCTCTAATATCTCCCTTATAGACCCAAACAATTATTTCAAATTCCTCGGCAGAAAAATCACCCATCAGGGAAAAGACGTCTCGGGCGATCATGTTATAGAGCATTTCAAAAGTTGCCTGGCGAAAATAGATGCCTTGCTAATTTCTGGCCCTCGTAAGGCCTGGATCTATGACAATTATCTAACGTCACATTTGTCATGGCCCTTTCTTATTTACGATTTTACCAAAACCCAACTGTCCCGTCTAGATGCGCTGGTGACAGCTAGTTTAAAATCCTGGCTGTCCTTAGCCAAACCAGCTGACCCCTCGACTCTCTTCAGGTCCAAACAAAATTTTGGGCTAGCGCTTAAACTGCCCTCTCTGCTCTACGCCAACTCCAGAATAACCAAAAATTCGATTCTGTGCAATTCCAAAGATCCGGCAATATCGAAGCACGTAATAAGTGGCCGTAGTGATTCAAATGATCTACAAGCCCGCGTAGACTTCCACAAAAAGTTCCTTACTGGAATCAGCCAGAATGGCACTGGTCTGGGGTATGGCAGTACAACCACGAGCGACGTGGACTTGAAGAAGTCTCTTTTGCGGGGAGATTACGACAGCAAGAGTATGGCTCATGCTATTGGCCTTCAATGCCAGAATGATTGGACAACAATTGGGGACTTTTGCATTCCGCCTCCAATGCACTGGAAGGTAATGCTCTATGACTGGAAGTCGATGCTGAAATTTTATTTGAATGCCTTTCAGCATACACTTCCAGACCCCAGTAACCTCGCTCGTTGGAGCTTTGCCGAGGATAGTTCTTGTCCCCTCTGTAGCAATACCCCTTGCACAGCTAGACACATTCTAGCTGGCTGCAAGGTGGCCTTAGATCAAGGACGGTACACTTACCGCCATGACAAAGTTCTCGCTGTTATTCGCGAGGTAATTAGTCTCTCAGTGGCTCGTGCCAACAAGGGTTTGACAGTATCCTCCAAACCCCCAATACAGTTTGTGCGGGATGGCTCTAGAGGCCAAAAACATTTAACTACAAAACCTTTCTCAATAATCGAGAAAGCTACAGATTGGATTCTGGAGGTTGATTCGGTCTCTAAGCAGTATAAATTCCCTGAAAGTCTCGGATGCACAGCCCTCCGTCCAGATATAACTCTTTACTCTCTATCTCGGAAGGTGGCTCTTATTGTAGAATTAACTGTTCCATGGGAATCAAATATCCCAAAAGACCACGAGTACAAATTAAATAAATACCATGATCTCGCAAATGCCGTAACCCGGAACGGCTTCACTGTTCACCTTCACGCGGTGGAAGTTGGCGCTCGTGGCCTGCCAGCTAAATCTCTATTTCACCTCTTTAAAGATCTTGGCCTTTCCAGAAAAATAATCAACTCTTTCTTAGAAAAATTGTCTAAAACTGCGATTTGCGCATCTCAAATTCTATGGCTTCGAAGGGGGAGTGAATGGGTGGCAAGGTGAACGCTCACATGTGGCAAGACAGCTGTCCTAAACCTACCACAGCCGGTTCGTAAGTCCGGAATCCACTGCTCACCCCCCAGAAGTGTAAAAAATAGTATTATGATGGGCCCGACTCCGGTCGGTGAATTCCATGGCAGCTCCGTTTGTATTTATTATTAACAGCGGCTTATTCGATGGCAGGCTTCAATGACAGGCTTTTACTGGAGGGAAAAATTAAGCTGATAATTGAATAAATATGGATAATACGAAAAACGCCAATCGGCATGCGTGGCCCAGGGGTTAATAAAAGAAGCAAGTATTTGCTTGTATGTATGTAGATTTGATCAAAAACTTTTAAAAAATGATTGAAGTAGCTCTTACGACAAGACCGGTTGGACACTTAGTTAGTTAGTTAGTTTGACTGGGCTTTTTCCCGCACTTGGCCTCTTGATTGGGCCGTTGTGCGTGGCTCATGTTTCCATTTATGTTACTCCAGCCAACCCAGGCTGTCCCAGAAGGTTAGCAGCCTGTTTGGGTTGCTACAGGCCTCCGGGAGAGATGCTGGAGATTGTAGTTTTTTTCATAACTATTTATTCTTCTTCAGACTGAATTCATGGCTGCAATTCTCACTTCCTTGCTCTAGTAGATGGTCATTACTCGGATGCTGGAATTTCAGCCATGACTATGAATATGTTTATTCTTTGAAGACCAGTAACTAAGCATCACTATAATATGAATTTTGAAAACCCACTGATTTTAATGTTTGTGTTAAGCTTGTGTTCCGAGTACAGTTCTAAGCTTGGCTTTATTTCATCGAAAAATCAATGTCAAATCAAGTAATTATGAAGTAGTACCACTTCACTTATTTTTGCCGTATAATAAGCTACATAAACTTATAAAAACAGCTTCGACGACCGATACAAGCCCACCAAGCAATTGTCGAAACTGCAACCAACTGTAAAAAAAATAAATGAGGACAACACTGTCTATTTTGTGTGGGGTGGCTGCCTTTATTATCAATATTTAACGACCCAACAAAATAATTTCTATTTATTTCCGTTTTGATATACTAGATATCAAAACTTTGATCTAAGTGTAAGCTGCACTCGGCATACTTTTTTCGCGGCTGAGAGTATAAATAATAATATTAATGATAACATATTTTTCTCCCGTTTCAGATACAAAGTTCCCAGAAATCCTGAATTGGGGCCGGACGCTGCCAAAATTCAAAGAGAGGAACAGCGCAAAATTGACGATGCTGAACCGCTGACCGACGATGAAGTGCAGGAAAAGGAGCAATTGCTTTCACAGGGTGAGTTTGTAACTGTGATTGTAAACACTATCACTATGATTCGAGTTGGCTTATCGCACATTTATTTTTCAGGGTTTACAAACTGGACTAAAAGAGATTTCAACCAGTTTATAAAGGCAAATGAGAAATTTGGGCGTGATGACATTGACAATATTGCGAAGGAAGTCGAAGGAAAGACGCCTGAAGAGGTAAAGGATTCTTTTACAGACCTATTCAAGTTGTATCCTATTGTGGATGGATACATTTGAAGTCATGCAAATAATTTATTTTTTCTTTTTATGATCCTAATATTTTGGTAATTTAAAAATATAATAGCTATATTATTTCCCTAGGTAATCGAGTATTCATCAGTATTCTGGGAGAGATGTCATGAATTGCAAGACATTGATAGAATTATGGGACAAATTGAGAGAGGCGAGACCAAAATTCAGAGACGCGCTTCCATCAAGAAAGCGCTCGATGCAAAAATCACGAGATATAGAGCACCTTTTGTTCAGTTGAAGATAAACTATGGTACAAATAAAGGCAAGAATTATGTTGAAGATGAGGACAGGTAAATTAATTTTTATAAAAGAAACTTTTGGAAATCAAGTTATTAGTAAAAATGATATTTTATTAGATTTATTTATTGATATTTATATAGTTTATACTTTATATAGGTATTGCCGCATGCGTAATGTTTGAATGTACAAAAATCTATAATCTAAACTACTTTAAAAATGTGTTGATATAATAGACTAATAAAGGTACATAAATGTATAATAAGGGTATAGGGACACATACATTTGTATATACAAATGTATTGTAATGTAATGTAAAAATATGAATCACTGTTACAACATCCATAGTAATATTAATACATTATAGTTTATAATATATTTTGTAGATACTGGGCTCGATTCGTGAACTAAAATCGGAAATTAGTCCGTGTGAACGAGACAGGGCAATACGCTAGAGCGGAATGTGAGATGACCGGTTGTCCCTTTTTCGCATTAAAACTGCCCGCCAAGATCAAATCTTACACCGCACGAAATATGCTCGAATTTATTCGGACGAGTATAAGTTCGGCAGGTAGTATTTATCGACGATCGTTCGTTTCATATTCCGCTCTAACGTATTGCTCTGTCTCGTTCGCTTGGACTAATTATTATAGTTTTAGTTCACAGAAAAACGCAAACGGGCCAACTATACATATAATAATATATAATATGACATTGTATCGCTTTGGTTAATGAGCTTCTCCGTTTCTTTTCTTTTGGGATTAATTAGCTATTTAGGTATTTCATAATAATACAAGCAGGGAAACGACACTAAACAACTGTCGTATAATCGGTGTTTGGACAATCGGTGTTATACTGTATAAAAACAATAACTGAAAAATTCTGTTTTTGTATGTTATTAATGTAATTTATAGTTATTCAAATCACAAATTAACTATTAAGTTAATTACAAAATTAAACTACATATTAAGTTTTATGTTTCACCTGTATTTTTTTTAAATACATTTGCCCTTTTTTAATCCATTGATTCAATTTCACATCAATAGCAAATATTAGCTAAAGTGCTGATGTGAAAACTTTTCTCTGATTATTAACGAATAACTTGAACATCAAAGGATTATTAGATATATAGCAATTGTACAAATAAGCATTGTTTGTCGCAAACGCTGGAATATCTTTCTGCAAGTGCATATATATAAATAATTGCATGATGTTTGTTCGTTTCTAAGGTTCCTCGTCTGCATGCTGCATAAGCTGGGCTTTGACCGCGAGAACGTTTACGAAGAGCTGCGAAGCGCTATCCACGAATCACCCATGTTCCGCTTCGACTGGTTCCTCAAGTCCCGCACGCCTTTGGAGTTGCAACGGCGGTGCAACACTCTCATCACCCTGATCGAGCGGGAAAATCAGGAGCTGGAAGAAAAGGAGAGAGCCGACAAGAAAAAGAAGAGCAACCCGAATGCCTCGGGCGGGATGAACTCGTCTAAGACGCCCGCCGGCAAGCGCAAGGCCGACGCCTCCGATCACGGCAAAAACAAGAAAAAGAAGAAAGTCGCATGAAAACTACCACGGTGTAATTTCATATGCGCTTTCTGAATGATTTATACACCGTGGCTGTGTGCTGTCTCGACTTTAAAGCTAACTCATTTATTTTAATGTTTTGTGCGTAATTTATTGATGAATCAAGCCAATAAGGTCATTATCTATTTCACTTCAGCTTTGTTGGATTAGCGACGGCGCGATCAGGGTATCAAATTTCTGTTGAAAGATAGCAGTAACAAATGCGGCTGAAAGTTTCAAGCGAACTATCACAAAACAACCGTCACAATTCTCCCAGTCTTTCGTTTTGAGAAATATAATTACCATTAGATTCATAAACAAATTAGGCTATACAGTCCCTGCTCGCATTATTAAGACTCACCATCCATTCCAGTATTAATTTGCATTTTTTTCATTATTGTTAAACTTTAACTGTTGATACTGAAAGTGACAGTTAAAAAGTACACATTTTAGCCATTTTATGACCAATGTTTTTCTGTCATATTTTAGGTAAACACAATGTGTTACGTATGTTGTGGCACCCATGTCAATATTCATATATATTTTGTAGAAAACTAGTATCGTTTATTTGTATTAATTACCTATATGAAAATTTCACTCGGAATAGTAGCAATGAGTGTCAAAATATTTTTTGCTAAAGTACTAATTTTCTTATTGCAAATTTTTTTTTTTTGTGAAATTGACGATTTAAATGAATACTGAAAACCACTACAGTAATTCTAGGAGAAAAAATTAATGCTAAAATAGCAAAATATATCAATTATAATGCATCCATTAATTAAAATAAGTATTACACAATTCACTATTTTTATTAACCAACACTATTTTTATTTATCAATATTGAAAACAGAAATTATAAGTAAATTGCATGTTAAGTCTACGTAATAATGTGAGCAGGGCTATAGTTTGTGTTTTTGCATTGTTAGCGATGCATCTATCGATTATTGAGAGGCGAATTCTCGTAAAATTAAACAAATTTTTGTATGAAGCGATTGCTTGGTTTATTATATGTAATTTTATTTTTAATTTATTTGTAAAACATTGTGATTTTAGGCGTTCCAAACTATGTAGTAACTTTTACAATAAATCTGTGCGACAAAAGAAACTAAATTCTTTCATTTATATTTTTTTGTGTTTTGACATGAAAACGTCGTTAGTTTGGTTAGGTAGCCAGATTAAAATTAACGATGCAACAAAATCTTGAGATAATAACTCGGTGAGTAATAAACCGATTTTAGGCGTTCCAAACTGTAGTAACTTTTACAATAAATCTGCGACAAAAGAAACTAAATTCTTTCATTTATATTTGTTTGTGTATTGACATGAAAACGTCTCGCCAGATTAAAATTGATGATGCAACAGGAGAATAACTTGGTGAGTAATAAATCGAATAAACCTACAGCAAACAACTGACTAAATCCAGATAGCTCACAGCTGTAAAATTCTAGCTTACGAACCAGTTATTTTGTAATAAAAAAGATTTTGCAAATGGTGATTTCATTTTTTTTTAAATAATAGGACTAAGATACAAAAAATAAAAATATATATATATATATATATTTATACATATTCACTAAAATATGTCATGGAGTATGAGTAGTATTTACAGTAATTTCCTCATAGCATGTAATAAGAAATATTCATGATAAAATCACTTCAAAAACTTAATTTCTCTTCTAATTTTGCCAATCGGCCAACTCCTTGGCATTTGTTTTTGGCCCCAATTTTATTATTATTTCTTCCGCTAAATTACCGCTGTTTCATAACCCATGAAAAGTGAAAAAAGATTTTAAACAATCATTACTTTTATTCACAAAAATATTTCATAGAGTGGTTCTTGGAAAAAAATACAAAAAATTAAATAACCGACCCTAATGGGACATAAACTATAGGTTTTTAAAATTACATTGGTTTGGGCGTAATGTCAGTGGCCAAAAAATACGGGGTCGCTAAATAAACCCAAATAATCTGACAGCTGGGGTGGTCGTTTGTTTATTGTTTTCTCTGCAGTTTTCTTCAATTTTTACATGAAAATATACATCTATTCAACATCATGGTAAGTATATTTTAATAAGAGCATTATTGCAAAATATCGATCGTAATTCCAGTTTAGGTGAACATTTTATTATGTTTTTTTCAATTGTGCAGGCTACGTCTGTAACGATAGCGAAGAAGCAGCCTGCCGCCGCGTTGCCGCACGCCGGTATCCGCAAGAAATCGAGCGGTCCCAAGTTTGAGCTGAGCGAAGAGCAGAAGCACGATATAAAGGAGGCGTTCCACCTGTTTGATGCCGAGCACACGGGTTCCATCGACACCAAAGACCTGAAAGTGGCCATTCGCGCTTTGGGATTCGAACCCAAGAAGGAGGAGATCAAACGCATGGTCGCCGAGATAGACAAAGAGGGAACCGGAAAGGTGATGTACGATGACTTTGTCGCGCTCATGACTGTGAAAATGGCAGATAAGGACACAAAGGAAGAAATTATGAAGGCGTTCAAGCTGTTCGACGATGATGAAACTGGTAGGCTTGTATTCATTATTTTCTTGACTGTGTGCGGATAGGTCATGGTCGCTATACAGACTTATCCTGGTCACTTACATGCGCGAAAAGATTTGTACATTGTACGAATGTTTTTACGCATGTGAGGGGCCATTAGCGAAAATGCAATGTTTAGCTAAGAGTCCGGCACACTGGTCCGACTTATGCAACGTACGCAATGCATGATGACATCTGGCCCTTGTATTTGAATAAAAGTAGACACACATCCTACTCTACATTGCGTGGGATGAGTGTGTCTGCTTCCACCTAAATTCAAGAGTCAGATGTCATGCGTTGCGTACGTTGCGTACCTAGGCCCATTGTGTCGGACCCCTTATTCACATACTCAGCAAATATGCAATGTCATTTGCGTACGCATTTGCGAACCCATTTGCGTTTTCTTCTACACTTGTTCACAAATGAAGATAATCTTTTCCTTCTAAGCACCGATTAGCAATGATAGGTGCGTCATTAGAGAATTTCAGAGAAATCTTCAACCCAGCATTGAAGAGAAAATGCATTTTTATTCCTGTCCTAGGCATCATTAACTGCTGTTCTGTTTTTATGATCCATTTTTTCTGTCCCATGAATTGTTCAAACGTACACAGTAGCCGCGACTGCCGAAACATGCATTACATTTGCAATAGTGTCTATAGACTGTATAATGCAATAGGCTGACGCACGAATGTGTGGGAGACTCCGCGAAGGTTCGAGGTGCGTTAAGAAACCGACACAGTTTGGAATATCGTGAATGCAGTCAAAACTTTGCATATTCATTTGCGAATGTTGTCCTACACTTGTGTGTTTGCGTATTCGCGCGATTGTGAGAGACATTACATCGCATCAATTATGTTTTTTTTTCGGTGGCTTTAACAATCTAGAACATGTTAAAAAACAGCTTAACCCTTCAGGCCTCGGCCCCTCAGACGATTGATAAGTTGCTGTCCCAAAAAAAATTTGTAAAAATTAATAAAAAAAATGAATTACGACACTGTCTGTTACAAAATATTAATTACTGCCAAACCACTGTATTCATAACATATTAAGATAATAAAACATAATAAAATAAAATAAATTAAATTAAAATAAAATTCAAACGGGGCCGTCACGCTGAATCGTATTGTGGCCGATATCGGCCAATCGGGGCTTGAGGGGTTAAACTTGAGAAAATGGCATTTTATGGGTAGGAAAAATCATTACGATCGCACATGTTTCAAGACCATACACAGGGCGGTATTAAAAATAAAACAAAAACTCATTCAGAAATGCCCAACCGTTCATCAAAATAGGAGAAAAACAGGAGTTCCCGTTTTTGTGACCAAATCATGAATAAAATAAAATACAAACGGAGCTGCCATGGAATTCACCGTCCGAAGTCGGTCCGGGCCCATCATATAGAATTATTACACTTCTGGAGGGTGAGCAGTGGATTCCGGACTAACGTCCGGCTGTGGTAGGTTTAGGACAGCTGTCTTGCCACATGTGAGCGTCACCTTACCATCCATTCACTCCCCCTTCGAAGCCATAGAATTTGAGATGTGGAAATCGCTGTTTTAGATAAATTTTCTAAGGAGTTGATTATTTTTCTAGAGAGACCAAGATATTTAAAAAGGTGAAACAGATTTAGCTAGTAGGCCACGAGCGCCAACTTCCACCGCGTGAAGGTGAACAGTGAAGCCGTTCCGGGTGACGGCATTTGCGAGATCATGGTATTTATTTAATTTGTACTCATGGTCTTTTGGGATATTTGATTCCCATGGAACAGTTAATTCTACGATAAGGGCCATCTTCCGAGATAGAGAGTAAAGAGATATCTGGACGCAGGGCTGTGCATCCGAGACTTTCAGGGAATTTATACTGCTTAGAGACCGAGTCAACCTCCAGAATCCAATCTGAAGCTTTCTCGATTATTGAGAAAGGTTTTGTAGAGAAATGTTTTTTACCTTTAGAGCCATCCCGCACAAACTGTATTGGGGGTTTGGAGGATACTGTCAAACCCTTGTTGGCACGAGCCACTGAGAGGCTAATTACCTCACGAATTACAGCAAGGACTTTGTCGTGGCGTAAGTGTACCATCCTTGATCTAAGGCCACCTTGCAGCCAGCTAGAATATGTCTAGCTATGCAAGGGGTATTGCTACAAAGAGGACATGAATTATCCTCGGCATAGCTCCAATGAGCGAGGTTACTGGGGTCTGGGAGTGTAAGCTGAAAGGCATTTAAATAAAATTTCAGCATCTCTGGCGTCCAGTCATACAATGTTACTTTCCAGTGCATTGGGGAGGAATGCAAAAGTCTCCAATCGTTGTCCAATCATTCTGGCATTGAAGGCCAACAGCGTGAGCCATACTATTGCTGTCGTAATCTCCCCGCAAGAGAGACTTCTTCAAGTCCACATCGCTTATGGTTGTACTGCCATACCCCAGACCATTGCCGTTCTGGCCCTGGCTGATTCCAGCAAGGAACTTTTTGTGGAAGTCTACGCGGGCTTGTTGGTCATTTGACTCACTACGGCCACTTATTACGTGCTTCGATATTGCCGGATCCTTGGAATTGCTTAGAATCGAATTTTTGGTTATTCTGGAGTTGGCATAGAGCAGAGAGGGCAGTTTTAGAGCTAGCCCAAAATTGTGCTTGGACCTGAAGAGAGTCAAGGGGTCAGCTGGTTTTGCTAAGGACAACCAGGATTTTAACTAGCTGTTACCAGTGCATCCAGACGAGACATATTGAGTTGTCGACTACAACGGGCGAGCCCGTCACCACAGGACGTTTTAACGATTAGTCATTCTATCGACCTGCAGTGAGCGTAGAAGACTTTGGACAAAACAATCCAACGTCTAGCTACGCCACAACCCGTAAGAGACCAACGCCTTACTGCGAGATAGCCAGGAATGCTACCTGGCGGCGACACTCGCGCCCTTACTACCAATTGTGACCAGATTTCCCCGGTCTCTCGATTGGTTCCGAGTTCGAGGTCGCTTGCGCGGTCCTCTCCCTTACGAAGCGGTGAAACGGTGAATACCGAATCTGTCGCGGACCATGGCGTCCTTTGCCCGACTCTGAACCGGGATCAGATGGCCGATGGTCATTTCAAGAGCAGTCGCCGTAAGGTACGCAACCACCCCCGCTCTATAGGAAACAATACAGCTTCCAGACTCCCCCGACTGTTAGTCGGAGAGCACAATCGATTGGCTTGCGCCGGTCGGTGCGCAGACCGTCCAGGAGCGCCAGAGGTTTGATTCCCAGGGGAAACTGACCAGGGCCAGAGTCCTACCCAGGTTCGCACCCCGTGCGTGGAGGCCGTCGGATGGGTGTTGACCCGTGAGTATGACCGACCCTGAACACATGGGTCTTCGTGGCCAACCCATCATGGGCCCATTAGCTCCCAATCCAGACGAGACAGTTGGGTTTTGGTGAAATTGTAAGTAAGAAAGGGCCATGACAAATATGTAGTTAGATAATTGTCATAGATCTAAGCCTTACGAGGGCCAGAAATTAGCAAGGCATCTATCTTTGCCAGACAACTACTAGAGAGGTCTTTTCATTGACAGGTGATTTTCCTGCAAAGGAATTTGAAATGGTTATTTGGGTCTATAAAGGAGATAACAGAGCCTTTATAGACCAATTTGGGGTTAAAGGATGTAAATTTTGTGTCTATGCGGGCGAGTCCAAGGCAAAAACATTTGGAGGGCTTCACTTTTATACAGCCTGACCAGTCGCAAAACAGCTCCACTTTCTGTAATAGCAGGGAAAGCTGCTTGGGGCTCCTGGTGATAAAAGTTAGGTCGTCGGTGAGGCACGACGAGGTGTATTGACCGTCTGATTTGAAAGGGTAACCCCACTTCTTATCGAACTGGGTCAGGCTTTCCAGCAGTATATTGAAAATGATATTAAATTAAATATAATATGGAGCGGGTAGTCCATTCTTGCGTTTTGACATGGAACATCAGACAGTTGTAATAGGAGGTTACAATGTCACGCACCACAGGTGGGAAGTTGTACCAGCGGAGTGCAAAGTGGAGGAGACTGTGTCGGACTGACCCAAAAGCGTTCTCTAGGTCGAGCCAGCATACGTTAATTTGGCGCTCGTGCTGTCTCGCATCCTTGATGGCAGCAGTTACAAAAAATGCATTTAACTGTAACATAATTCTGAGGCAATCTACATACTAACAGAAAATATTATATGAAATCGAAGACTATCGCGGCTGTTTCATATTATAAATAAGTATAAAAACGAATATACCACTTGAAGTTTGTAGCACTCGACTCTTCGGCAATGTTGCAACCGCCGTTGTCCAGAATAGACAAACTTCACGCGGTAAATTCGTTTTTAACCGCCTTACACATACGAACGTACGTGATACGGCCGCTATACTATCGCCCGAACCCAACAAGCCGTATCCCGTACGTTCAATTAAAAAAAAACTTTTTGAGAGAACTTTATTGAGATTGGTTTATATGAGGAAGGAATTGGAGAAGTCATTTAGCAGTTCATTTGCAGAATGTATCGAGAATAGGTTGATTGAATATATTATATTCAATACAAAATATATTTGAAAAAATATTCAATAGAATAAATACTAATGCAAAAATTATTTGGCGACATCTTATGTAGAATCATTGACTTGCAAAGGATACAAAAATGGATCATAAATGAGTCTATTGTGTAAAATATTGTCTGGTATATTGTTAACAAGTATTGTTATTGAGAAATCTAATGAAAAAACCCAAGGATTTTTTACCTACTTTTTGAATAATAATGCAAAGGTTTATTACCGGTTAAACCTAGTTATAAAAAAATATTATTTCTACATTTTCATTAAAATAATTTCACTCTCATAATGGCTGCCATGACGCACACGGCAAACTGTCAAATTGCATACAAATCATCACTGTGTGCGATCTTAATCATTAAAAAAAATATATAATACACAAACTTCTCAAGTTAAAGATACATATTTATAACATCTAGAGTTGTTAAAGTAAATAAACCTCCAAATAATTTTATAATTGATTTTATTATTGATGAAATGTTTATCGGCAGTGGGGGGGAGGGGGGCACTATACCATTTGAAAGTTGTTATCTACAAACAAAGATAGCTAAGTCTATCTGCTGGATACATAGAGTTAACACTGGTATCCGATAGTTTAACCAGTCGGAAACCAGCCTTCGCGCGTAAAAAACTGCAGCGCAACTTTTTAGTCGATTTTGTAAATAAATACAAATATCGTTTTATCATGAATTCCCTCTTATTACCTAATAATTAATATTTTTAGTCATGGATATTATATATTTATATAATCTATATGGGGGCCGGCCGAGACGGCTACGCGCAGATCTGTCAAATGACGCAAAATGCCAAATAGGTATTGTTGGTGCCAGATCAGTTAAAGGATCAGATAGCATTTTTATTTGACACAAAAACTACAGAACACCATATTATTTATCAGTTTTAAAAAGATTTCAAAACTTGAAACCGCCCTGTGTGTCAATCTCTCTTAGTACACCTCTGGAATAGGGTCAGACTTGAGGTGACAATTGCTGCGAGCGAACCTGCCAACACAGGAAGTTATAAAGACTTATGTCTTTCTTCAATAAAGTGAAAGACTTTGGTTGACTAAGCAATCCACCGTCAAGCTGCGCCAGCAACCCGTTAGAGACCAACCTCAAATGACAAAGGCACTGGCAAGCCAGTGCCTCCCCCCCCTCACCCCCTGACTACCAGATTTGGATGGATTTCTCCATCTCCCAGTCGGGCTACGGATTCGAAGTCGCTTGCGCGATCTCTACGTGCTGCAGCAACAATTCGTATTCGAATTTGTCGCAGATCCTAGGCGCCCTTTGCTCAACAATATCACTCGGGATCGGGTGGCCAACAAGTCGTTTCTAAAGATAGGTGGCAGTAGGTAACCATCTACCACTGCTTCTTAGAAAACGTACGTTTCCTGACTCCTCTGGCAATTAGCCGGTTGAGCAGCGTGGTTAAGTTGATGAGTAATTGCATTAATTGAGTATGCGCATTGTTCAGGTTAATAATCAATTAATCACAGCTGTCTAATCAAAATTTATTTAAGTTTATGTTCTCTTTGTTTCAGGTAAAATTTCATTTAAGAATCTCAAGCGCGTCGCTAAGGAGCTCGGGGAAAACTTGACCGACGAGGAACTCCAAGAGATGATTGAGGAAGCGGACCGAGATGGCGACGGTGAAATCAATCAGGATGAATTTCTCAGAATTATGAAGAAGACCAGCTTGTATTAAATTTTGCGTTAAATTTAACAAGCGCTGTCGAAATAATCATGACAAAATAATCATTTTCCAGTGAATACATAATAAAATGTAAGACAGGCCACATGGAGTGCCAAGATTTTTATCAGTATTATAAAAGCCGTTTGATTTCGATTGGCGATTTTGGCAGCGTTTCGCACCGCAGTGTTCTACATCACAATCACTTAGATTTTAAGTTTATCTATGCGCTTTTTTTAAAAACATTCCCTTGTCAGAACGAAAAATGCCACACGCTCAAATATCAATAATCTTTTATGGAATAGGTACCTAGAATAACTTATTTTTAATATGCATATTTTGAATTAAGCATAAAAATGTTGTCTTTACAAAGTTCTAGTCACTATTGCTGTTATTAAAGCGCACGCGATGATTGTATTTTAAATTATAGTTATCGCAAATTGATCAATAAATGTATGTTATTTTAATGTATGTCTTGTTTATTTTGCTTTTAAATTCAGTGATCGGCAATAAAATGCTTTGCCATTTTTAATCTATCTATATATCTTATATATAAAAATGAATCGCCGTGCGTTAGTCTCGCAGGATCTCGGAAGTGACTCGACCGATTTGAATTATTTTTCACTTATTTTGTTTGGCTTGATTCAGGGGTGGTTTACAAAAAAAAATATTTAGGAAAAACTCAAAGAAACAACTGAAAATCGAAAAAATCGAAATTGGTCTTTTTGGGAACATTGGCCACTTTCTAGATGGCTATCGCGGCGATCGTATTGTTTGACAGCTGCGCTTATCCCTAACTGTTATTTATTCCGTACAATGTGTAAAATTTCAAAAAGTCGAAGTCAAAAAAGTCAAAAGTCAAAAATGACAAAAAAAGTAAAAAAAAAAAAAAACAAAAAGTCGAAAAAGTAAAAAAGTCAGAAAAGTAAAAAAAACGAAAAAGTAAAAAAAACGAAACTCAAACCGTACATGATTCGGTCATATTGATTTTAATGAATTGGATTTGGAAGGTTGATTAGAATTAATAAACGCTTATGAAGATTTACAATCAAATCAATTTTAGGTGGTACGAAGTTCACCGGGTCATCTAGTAGTGAATAAATAAAATAGAAACGGAGCTACCACTGATCATATAAATAGGTGCTGCCATGGAATTTACCGATTGGAGTTGGGCCTATCATAAATACCTATGAAGGTTCTATAAAGGAAATTTAAGGCCAAAAATTTTGGATGAAAAATATATATTTAATTAATAGAAATATTGACCCCTATTATATATACAGATTTGTCATTTTAATGGGAGTTGCTTAATTTCTCTGCTGTAAAACTCCCGTGGTCGGGAACCAATGAAAGCTTTAAAGGCATTTTTCACAAACTCTTCAAAGTTGATTTTTTCCCTTGTAAAAAGTTATGTAAATTGTGAAAAAAAAAAACTATTGGAGCAAGGTCTAGTAAGTACGGTGGATGACCAAGAGTCTCCAGCCGCAACTCCTGCGAATGTTTGCAGTAAAATCTGTGGTTATACGTTGCCATGCAGGAGTAGTGGCTATGAGCGATTGACCAGGCTAGGTTATTTAATCACCAGCTTTTCAATTATTGTTTGCAGTTCTTAACTACACATTTACGGTAACTGTATAGCCGAACTGCAAGAAGCTGTAATAGAAAACATTTGGCACCGGATCACATTTTTGAAAATAATGCAAATTTTCAATTTTACCATGGTTGCACAAACGAAAATATTTGAGCAAACGACGGAGAAACAGCTGATTCTTAAAAAAGAATAGAATAGAATAATAGAATAGAATAACTTTATTGTGCTATAAAAACATAACTTAATGAATATTACGCTGGTTTTATAAAAAAGACAATTTATGCACAAATGGCGGACTTATCGCTATAGCGATATCTTACAGTCAACCATTTGATAAAATAATTCCTAATTTTCACCGTACAATACACAAAGAAGTAGTAAAGTTAAATTTAAAATAAACTTGTACAGATACATGTCAGTAACTTATGCTAAGGTTGCCCAGGGAAGGATAAAGGAGAGGACAAGGTGAGGTATTTGGTTAGTGGCTGTGTAAAAATAGATGTTTCTTCAACAATTTTTTGAAAGTATGCAGCGAAGGTGCATGCCTGATAGAGTGAGGGAGCTGATTCCATAAACGAGCAGAATGGACTGTAAAAGAGTGCGTGTAAACAGAAGAATGTTGTATCGGAATAGCGAGTGTGTTATCCCGGCTTGATCGAAGTGGAAGACCGTGGCCTCCCAAAGGGTGGAAATTCTCCTTTAGATAGGAGGGTGAAGTGGGGTTATTGAGTATGTTGTAGAGCAGCGACAACGTATGAAAATTTCTTCGATTGCGAATAGGAAGCCAATGAAGTTGCTCGCGAAAGCAGCTAACGTGGTCGAACTTTAGCAAATTAAAAACATACCTGAGTAAGATATTTTGCAGACGCTCCAGCTTATTCAAAATAACCTCACTGGCATCTATATAACAAACATCACCGTAGTCAAGTATAGGCGTTAAGAGTGTGGACACAATCATTTCTTTATGTGACATGGGGAGAAATCTTTGAAGCCGCCGGAGACTATGAAAACCTTGGAAAATGCGACGACTTACTTGGTTTACTTGATCTTGCCAAAAAAGATGTTGATCTATTAGAATTCCAAGGTTTATAACATTTTTGGTATATTCGACAATTTTTCCATTTACGCAAATCGGCGGTAATGATGAAGTGTCTATTTTTGACAATGTTTTTTTGCCGCCTATAAGAATAACATGGCCTTGAATAAAAATTTATTTGAATTTGAAATTCCAACTCAGACAAAGTTATCCAAGTTCAAAGTGGCCATTGTGAAAAAAACAGAAATTATATTGATAAGGACCCAATACTATTATTACACTTCTGGGTGGTAAGCGGTGGACTCTGGACTAATGACCAGCTGTGGTAGATTTAGGACATTTGAGAAATCACCTTACTACCCATTCACTCACCCTTCGAAATCTTTTTAGTTTAGTACAAATTATAGTTTGGTAAAAATAACAAATGTTCTTAATACTCATTTATTTCTGTTATAAAAATAGGAACATTACATTATTTGCAAAACCATTCTTACATTTTATTAGTTTCATTATTTCTCAATACTTACATATTATACATAAAATGGGAGATTCTCATCGGTGGAATGTTTTTTAAAAGTGGATCATCACTGTGGCAATTTTTCAGTGACCGTTCCGTCCGCCTTTCCGAAAAATGCTTTCTTCGCCATCGATACAAAGAGCCCCGTTTCGACGACACCGGGAATCAAAGAAATCTCAGTGTTGACGTTTCTCCAATTCAAATTTTGATTTTCAAATTTCCAGTCGAGAATAAAGTTGCCGTTGTCGGTGACGCACGGGCCAGCTTTAGCGACAGCCGATCTCAATTCGACGGAGCCGCCATATAAATTAATAATTTTATTTCTGACGGGGACATACGCCATCGGAACGACTTCGATTGGTATTCCTTTTTTGTACTGATCGCCGAGTCTCGTAGAATCTTTCGTGAAGTCTGCTATTACGATAAACTCCTTCGCACACGATACCACGATTTTCTCTTGAAGCAAGCAACCGCCACCGCCTTTGATCAACGTTAAGTTGGCGTCGACCTCGTCCGCACCGTCTATCGCGACGTCGATGTTCGGATACTGCTCCAAATCGCCGAGGATGAGTTTGTGCTGAAGGATCAACTGCCGCGCTTGAAACGAAGACGGGATGCAGACAACTTTTAAGCCTTTCGAACGTACCCGTTCTGCGAGACGTTCCACTGCGAATACGACCGTTGAACCGCTGCCGATTCCGATCACTGAATCATCTTTTACATAGTCATCTACAGCGCGGCAGGCGGCCAAATTTTTTGAAGCGTCGAGGGCCATCGTGGAGAATCTCCGGATAACCTCGAATTTGAGTTTACCCGGCGAGACTATTTTTATAGGAACCGGAATTTTGATAACTTTTCACGATGACAAAATCTAAAACAAAGTAAAAATAAACCCATGCATTTTAAAACTCTTGAATATGATACTTAATCCACTTTAAAATACTTACAATTAGCGGTGCTGCAACTAAAAAATAGTCCACGGGTAGGAACTAACGGTTCCTTATCGCTCACAACTTCAAAATCTTCAAAAAAGTAATGCGAGCGAACTGTCAAATCTGAAATAATGGGTAAAAGTGGGGTTATGTTTTTTCGGGTCCCATCAAACTTGCAGGAGGCAAATTTGCAGACGGCAATCTTGCAGACGGCATTCTTGCAGGCGGCAGTTTTGCAGAAGGCAATCTTGCAGAAGGCAGTTTTGCAAATGTCAAAATGACCTAACCTAACCTAACAGAAAAACTTAAAACATTTTTTTTATTGTTTAGCTTGATGTATAAAAGTCATCCACTACAAGGATGCCGGTAATTAATGTCACTTCGATTTTAGGGAAAGAAAAACCTAACCTAACCTAACCTAACAGAAAAACTTAAAAACTGTACTGAAGGTTGCCGCCTGCAAGGTTGCTTCCTGCAAGGTTGCCTCCTGCAAATCTGCCCTCAACAAATTTGGACCTGTCTAAAGTGACATTTGTGCAAAATTGCCGCATGCAAAACTGGCGCACCCCGTTTTTTCTGCTTCATTGCAACCGCCCATAAAAAAATGACGTTTGTCGGCAATGGCAATGTTGAAAGAGGCGCGCGAGGGCGTTTCAATAATTTTACTTATATTAGTTTATGGACGCAGAGCACTGCAACGGATATCAAAATATTTTTTCTTTTCTTTTCTTACTCAGGTTACCGTAAACGAGGATGATGTGTACCACCAGCGGCGAAGTGGAACAATGACGTTTTACCCAACTTGATCGTGTATCGAAAAACCATAGCTACTGTATAATTTCACCTCATTATGAAGATATTTAGATTTAACAAATCTATAACAGGTTCTATAACAGCCCCTTCGCATCGAGACTCAACCTTTCGGTGTTTTAATAGTCAAATAAATTTTAGGATCGTATGCATAAGCGATATGTTGACAACTAGAAAAACATTCAGAAATGGCCATAATAAATATATTAGATAATAAAGGGCCCGGGTGCGACTCCTGGGGGACCCTTGAAGGAACTCAGATAAATTTGGACTGGAAGCTCCTACGACGACTGCTTTTCTACGGTTTCTTATATATTATATGAAGTAGTAATATTTTTAATAGTATTTATTTTGAGTTCATATTAAAAAACAACTGCTTCAAGGTCTTGATTTCCCCCTATATCATGTTTTTTTTTTGTTTAAGCTTCCTCGAGGGCACACGAGGTCTCCTACCGTTTTAGATAAGCTACTTTTACCCCCACATTTCGGGACAATGCTCTTCATTTAAACCAGAGGTGCCCAAACTTTTTTGACCCGTAGACCGCTTGCTGTTTTTTTTGGCTTCCGTAGACCCCCTTGCCTGCTAATTAAATTTAAATGTGTTTTTGACAGCTGGCACAGGACTGATCGCTTACTTAATGTTTTTGCTAAAGTGGACAGCTGTAACAAATGAAACACATGTACAATTTTTATTCTTATTGAAAAGTACTTAAATTTTGAACGGTGCGCATTAATTCCTAAGCGACCACGACCTTGAAGTACGAAGCATTTGAAAAAGCCACACATAACTGCCCATGTAGCACTATCTCGCTTGCTCATTCAAATGATGCGTCTATTCTACTCGTTCGCACATATACCTGTTAAAGCGCAATTTACTCACATATCTCGCTCGCATTTTCCCTCGTTAGTAGTGTCGTTGGCCTTCCAAATCGACTAGTGATACAATTTGAGCTGTATGTTGATAAACTTCTATGATATTTGAGACGCTCGCCTTTGTTTATTGCGATTAACATAAGTTTTAAATACTATGCTGTAGGTACACGCAATCCGTTTAGATGTGATACGACATTTACGGAACGCCTTATTGTTGGAACGTCTTATGATGACCTGCCTTAATCGAGTCTGCTAACGTGTATCACCATTTTCATCTCATACCCCCCCAACCCATTTTTTCTCGGTGACATGGACCCCCCGCAACTTAAAATCGACCCTGGGGGTCCATATATACCACTTCGGGGATCGCTGATTTAAACTGTTGTTGACATCGCTGCATTCGCGGATGGCATCGTCGACTGTGTCAGCAGCAGCACCAGTGGTTTAGGTTCGATAAGATGTTCGGCAACCGCATCGACGGCATCGCGCGAATACTAAGCAGAGCCCCGGATATCATATTGTGATTCCCCGCGAGGGCATCAGCGTTGGATACTTAGCGGTTTTACACGACCGGCAGCGGTCGAGACGTGCGAGATAGCCGTCTGGCGCGCCCTCCTTAGTATTCACCGCTCATACATCACATTCTATGACTGCGGACGCCAGGACAGCACCGGGTGCTGCCAGCTCCACAGGAGTTTGAGAAAACCAAGTACCTATCTGACTGCTCTTCGAGAATTGGTGCTGATTCGCTCAGCTTGTATCTTCTTCTTCTTTGCTTGTGGCAATTCCACGCAGCTGGTGAATTCGTGCCAGTTTATAAATATGTTGTTGACGGGAGGATGACTTCTGTTAGTATGTCTAATCTACGAAAAAAGACAAGGGAAATCACAGTTACATACACAGACCTACGACAAAGAGGCTGAAAATATAAACAAATGATTAGGTTTTTTTTGTTGCTCTTTCTACGATATAAGTAAGATAGAGAGGGTTAATTGAAGGTGTACGAACAGAGAATTATACTTAAGGGGGGGGAGGGGGTCAGAGGGAGGAGGGATTAGGACTTGGTTGAGGGAGTCAATTGGAGGATGAAGAGGGAAGAGGATCTCGCCTCTTATCAAAGTATTCATACAACACTTTAATGATGATTGTCCATGACGACAATAGGCACCGTGCACGAAGAACACCAACGCCTCCAAGCGATATATTTTGAACTGCTCTTACCGAAATGCGCCAAAGGATGTAAATTTTTATTAGAGGCAAAAGAGAATCAGTGTGTTAGGAATTAAGACCAGATCTCTATTTTTCTACCACAAGTTGCCAGCGTTCCCCAAGTTAAAGTTTTACCCCTGATTTTCTTCCTTCTGACTCAGTTATCAACTCTATTAACGTAAGATGATATATCGACACCGTGGTATTAGCTAAACGTTAAACGTATCATATCATATGTCGCTAGCACAATGTCCAAAATGGTATGATATAGACCAATTTCGTTAGAATTCTGCCGGTATTTTAGACAAAGTGGGAAAGAAATGGCGCTCTACGCGTCCGCTGTAGAAAGAGATAGAAGTCTGTTTCAAGCCGTAAAAAAATCCGAATATTAATCGGAATCGATTTAAAGGTATTTGATTAGATCATCAAAATGATCCCTAATTACGAATATTTTGAAGAGAAGGGCTATTTTTATCGAATGACAGCGATGCGATGAAAGCTCATGAGGTTATACCTATGTTGAAAGCGTTTGCCTGCTTCCAAAGACTGATGATCTCCACTATGGGATTCGACCGTATCGATCAATCAAGTAGTTTTATTAATGAGCAATCCATCCACTGAACGAAAAACTTCCTTCAAATTGCGCGGGGTGGTTCTTGAAAAAAATAGTAGGTGTGCAAAATTATTCTATGGTCCATTTTGATTTGCATGGCCGATAGATATATTTAGCACGCGATTTTTTTAAGCATTATAGGCCGCCCGCTATAGGTTAATAGTTGTTTCCGCTAAACTGTCCGCATATCATACGGATATCGATACATATCCAATAACGATGCATGATAACGAATAGCCACATCGAGAGGCGACCAATCATATAACTGATTGTCTTCTACTCCAAATAAGATACAGCAACAGAAGTCATCTTAAATTTAATGCCCGTTCCACACTCGCCAGTGATGGCCGCATCGCCTACGTCCCTCTCGCTCTTTCCCATACATTTTTCTGACGTCATAGTGGTGCCGACTCGCTTCCACCTTAGGATGATTGGCCATCATCGGCCACTGTGAAGAAGGGCCATAAAATATCTACGATATATGTTTATTGAAATCTGGCCCTGGCAACTCCGAAGGTGAAAATAATAGGAATGTGGAGCCCTGGGCGCGGGCCAGTAGCAGCCACCCTGGCAGATCGTCCATAAATCAACTCGGAAGCATTACTTATGCATTTTATAATGTTATTTACGAGGGACTTGGGATTCGTGAACGACTGTCCCACGGGTCACGCGCTGGACGGTAATAGCGCCTAGATTTGATCACAGGGAGACTGTTGGGTATTTATACATTTTAGCAAACTCTTCTACATTGAACATGTTTTAATGTCACGTCACTTTATTCATCACTCTGTTTCTTTGTTCAAAAATAATCGCTCTATCCCTATAAATAAGCGAAATATAGGCGTTCAACATAGCGTCAAACACCTTTATTTCGGTAGGTACGTTAAGCATTGGTTTAAAAACCATTCATAAACACCTATATGGCGGTAGTTTAGGCGACTTTTTTCTAAAACTATCATAAACGCCAACATATTTGGCGGTAGGTTAAATTAGTGTGTTAAAATATATATATGACAGAGTTAGCTAAATTGCATATTTATGGTATTTATTTATTTAATACTCGTACAAAGAAAAGTAGTCCGTAGCCCCGTTGACACCGGTTCTCCTCGTTGTTACCGAAGTTAAGCAGCGGCGGGCGTGGTCAATGCTGGGATGGGTGACCGCCTGAGTGTTTGACTGCGTGATGCTACAAATGCCCACTTAGAAGATGGTGCCAATAGGCAACAAGGTGGGTTCCACAAAAAGGCATTGTGAGTAAAAAAAAAAAAGTTACATTGTTACCGAATTAAAGAACTTACATTGTAAAGAACAGCTTAAGATTGACACAGCTTACGTAAACAATTGGGCTATGCACATATAACGAGGCTTCTCAGGTCTGTATCTAGATGCACATGATGCAGATGGTATAAAAACATGAATAATAGTATAAAACTAATATAATTCGAAAAAAAAGAGGAGTGAATAGGAAAGAAAATGAAATTTAAATCTCCACCGTTTTATATTAACAAATATAAAAATATTTTTTATAGATAAAAGTAATAAAATTCACTACAAATTATGTGATATAATATAGAGTTAATTCATTCATAGGATAAATAAAATACATAAATAGATACATTCCGACTTTTGCTATGTTATGCTATGTTAGGATCATATAAAAAATCTTGTAAAATTCAAATAATCAAAAAAATTATTTCATATCCTCGAACTTTCTTGTAAGTCCGTGGTAGTAGCTAGAAAGGGAACATATGTCATTTTTATGAAAATAGGTTTTTTAAAATCATTATCCTTTCATAATACACCAGATGTGATGCAGGCCGGATTTAGAGGTCTGGAGGCCTTGGGGCAACAAGGAAGTGGAGGCCCCCTTGTTGAGGAAGAAAGATAACGGTTAAAACAAATTTTAACCTTCCATTGTTTCTGCTTGGAGTGAACAATTATAGATGAATCTTTTTTTTTAATATTTAAAAACAATATAATCATGTTTTGCACAAAGTAATGTAGGTAAAGGTAAAATAGCGAAAAAAAATATCAAAGGAAAAGTCGTTTACTAGTGTTTACTAGTTTACTCGGTGGAATTTGAATTTAAAGATTTTTTCCTAAGTCTCTATTGTGGGAGGGGGGAAGGGCTTTTATGGAGGCCCCGGGGCTGCAGCCCCGGATGCTCTCCCCTAAATCCGGCCCTGATGTGATGCTGCAAAAAGAGGTCATTTTGGCATCAGTTTCCTAGTCTTTATGATCTGAAACATTTTACTGAAGAAAGTTAGGGATTTCATAAAATAATAACGTTTTCGCAGCAATCAAGCACCGAACTCCAGCCATTTTATTCGTGACCATATATAAAGCATTATAAAGCATATATAAAGCATTATAATAAATATTGATATAAATAACATATTTTTTTCATTTTCTACAGAGCTCTTAACTGCTAGACTTATTGCGAAAAAGTCAAATTTGATTTACGTTTACGTTAAGTTTACAGTTCACGTTTACATTTTTATGTTTATTGTTAAAACATAATATTTCAAAATGCAAAATTTATTGCTTCTTCCTATCTATCGGCATCATTTAATTTTGAGCTAATTGGTATAAAACAATGTAACAATACTAGTAAGGTTTTTTCTAAAATATTACCTAAGAATAATTGTCTGCAAAACTGCTTTTTGTGTCTGTGACTCTAAAATTGAAAAAATCGGTTGGCTCACCCCAAAGACTTTCCTGGCAATTAGGCAAGGACGTCATCTCATTCAATTTAAAATCGAATTGCAAGGGCGCGTCGCCGTAAAATTCGCCATTAAACATTCGAATTTTGAACGAGCGACACGATACAATAAATATTTTAACTTCGAACGTGCGTAATTGTAACGCCGCCAATTTAAATATTTGATTCTTCTATACATATACAATTTACAATGTGATTTTGGTGCAACAAGACATCTGTGTATTAAATTTCAAGTCTCTAAGCCTAATATTGCGAGGATGATATATGAATTTTCAACTCTGGCCATGACCAATTGATGCCTGAATATGTACCAAATTTCAGCTCAATCGGATTAAGCGTTTGAGCGCTATCGTGGAGGTAAACATACACACAGACACACAGACTTCAGTCTGGAAATGGCCTCAATCGTCTCGGAGGGGCTCAACATGTATACCTATATATATTTCCGTCTTCATCCCGAAAAAAATGGTGCGTTCGCAATCTCCTGGTCAGTTGGTGGACCGGGAAAGTAAAAGGCAGTCGTTCCCTGTTCTGCAGTTATCGTTTCATTTATTAATAACGACATTCCAAATAATTACTGTTGTCGTTAGTAAAAGATTACCGTCGCGGTCGCGTCATTTCAAAACTGGAACATTTTCAACAATAACAATCAAAGAGAGCACTGCAACGGTTACCTACAAAATTAAAAATGAATACACTCGAAAATATCTTCTTCTTTCAAAATGGGTATAAATTCACTAAATTCACTAAAGGTATAAATATATTATAAATACACAAAATAGGTACGAACACACTCTTTATATTTACGGAATTCAACCAACCGAATGGAGTACTAAGAATGCTAGTGTTTGGTCAATCGACAAATCTTTTCAATAAACTAATAAGTGAGACTAATTTAGTGATGACTAAATTAACCAAAATTGAAAACAATAATCATAATCACAACTAAATCGATTATTCATAAATCATTCAATCGTCATTTTAAATCATAGCTAACTTTGACTAGCTCGCTCTTTAGATGCCACCCGACAATTATCTCTTTTTTACCGACTTCAAAAAAAGGAGGAGGTTATCAATTCGGTTGCATCTATTTTTTTTAATGGGTTTTTTTACCTCAGAACTGATTTGGAAAATTCGTCTTAAAAGAATAAATTCGAAAAAATAAATTTACAGATTGGTCCCATTATTATCAAAATCCTGTTCTGATGATGTGATCCATGAGGAATTGAGGGAACTCCTTAAATATGGAATTGAAAATTTACATTGGTAAGCAAGACCTGATTTTACACCCTGTGTTGGCTGCCGACGAGGGAACTCCTCAACGGTCAAGAGCACAGGCCCCAAATTTTGTATACTCATTCAGTTATGATAGCCCGTTCTAAGTATCACTATGACATGGCTGCTACACTTATAAAAAAAATTTGTTTGTTTAAATTTTGTGTATTATACCTATATCTATTGGTTGACTGTAAGATTGTCTGTAAGGTTGTTTACGCAGTAATAAGTCTGCCTTGTATGATATGAATAATGTTTTCTTTATGATCTGTATGATATGCTACAATTACCAATCTTCCGAAATCTCATAAATTATTGGATGACATGTTTGAACAACGAGTTGTTACGAAAAATAATTTAAAAAGGTTAGACTCTACTATCAATGCTATGCTTTGTATTTTTATCATTCGTGTTATTTTAATTTGTAGCATAGTTATATTTTAAAAATTATTAAAAATTATTACTTTATTATTTTTATTATTAAAATTAAAATGATTAATTATTAAATATTAATTATTAAAAATATTACTTTAAGAAATATTAAAATATTTATAAAAACAATTCTACTGTGAAACTGTATTTTTTTTATCAAAACATGGTTATCTAAGATTTTTTAATACTATTATTTTAAAAACGGTTAGTCAGGTGATTTTTAGTCATGATTGTATAAAACTATTAAAACTAATCAATCATTAGTCACCCCGTCCTAACTAAACTTATCAATCATTAGTCATAAAGCACGACTAATTTATTCGATCATTAATCATCAATCATTAGTCTGACAAAATTTTGTCCAAAACGGACTACAATGGGCAAATCCCGTCACCCCAGTAATTTTTAATGATAGTGATCGTTCTGTCTCCCTTGAGGTAAGCGTAGAAGACTTTGGGACGATACAAATCTATCGTCCAGCAAAGCCACGAACCCGCCAGAGTCCAACGCCTTACGGCGAGGCACTGAAGGTAACCCAGTGGGCCGTCTTGCCCCCTGGCTATTAGTTAAATATCTCCGTCTGGAATTAACCTTTAGGATGCCTCCGTCATCCCGACTGGTTACTGAACCGAAGTCGTTTGCGCGGCCTCTACCTGTTATATTACAGCGGTAATTCAATATGAATTTATTGCGGACCTGGGCGTCCTTTGCTCGTAAGGCCACTCGGGATCGGGTGGCCCATAGGTCGTTTCAAGAGTGGCATGGCAACAGGTCGACATCCACACCCGCTGCTTAGAAAACAGTATATTTCCATAGCCTCCACACTCCTTCAGTAATTAGTCAGAGTGCACAACCGATTGGCTGACGCCGCACTGTGCGCAAACCGTACAGTAGCGCCGGAGGGGTCTCCCCCAAGGGAAATTGATCAACCAGCCGTGAGGCCTAAGACTCGAGGGTTCTACTCGGGGCAGTCCTACATACGAGGAGGCTACTGAATAGGAGCTGAATCGTGAGTTGGGCCAACACATTAGATCTTATAGCCCAAGCTGTACGAAACCATTCGCTACCGGATGCTAGTAATATGCGATGTGTGTTATTTAACTATAATATTTTCTACCCTGAATTTTATTAGGTAGTGACAATTTGCCATTTTGCCACTTATTGCATTTTGTGAAATAAGAATTTCGCTATGTGGGCGTAGCTTTGATAGCCATCGGGAAATAGAGAGCAGCGAGCCAAAAATGCTTTCCTTTATGCGTGTCGGCGGCTTCCTGCGATTGTGTCGATGGCGGCAGCCGGGCTTATTTTCCACAAAATAAAATTTCTCCATCAGCTTGGATTATTGTTATTACTCGATGATGCCTTCCTCGCGTTTACGAGTGTTCCTCGACGCGCGACGCCGAGAATTGACGGAGTCTCTCCTTGACAAAAGGATCGGCGTAAATTGTGCGCGATAAAATTGATCAATAAATGTGCTTATTTCGTGAAAATTGGCGGTCGCACATGATGGTCTTCACATCGTATCAACGCAACACAATAGCACCTTTTATATTGCCCCGATATAATGGGAAAATATAAAAAAATAACATCTTGGTTGGCAGGAGACACAATTTTTCTTGTCCTTCTTTTTTTTGTGGAAAATCTATCATGAACTAGGGCTCCGGCACACTGGTCCTACATACGCAACATACGCAATGCATTAATGACATCTGGCTCTTGAATTTGCACAAAAGCAGACACACTTATCCCACGCAACGTTGCCTGTCCTAAGTGTTCGTGAATATCGATTGTATCGATAGTTAAACACTATATCGACGCTATCGATACTGTATTTCGATAGTTAAAAATAACCGCGTTCGAATTAGCGAGTGACTTTGTGAATGCTCTTTAGTGTGCGGCGAATGATTTATCTGCCAACGGTATGGACTAACGGTATGCTCATTAAAGGTATTGGAGTTCATCCAATAATACATATTCTAAAAGAGTTGGCACAAAAATATTTGTGTATTTTTTATTTGTTGAGTGGGGATTTTTTAAGGTCTTTATGAGCCTTGTAACACTGCGACCATTGCTGATATATTGTGTTCGCCACCTACTATAGTTCTGCGCTAAGCATCGTGTCATTTAAGAACCGCAACAGGCTTTTGGCACCAGATTGTTTTACCTCCTCAGGTTGGAGGTAATGACCACCCAAGTGGGTGTATCTTTTACGCATCAGCGGGCCACACTCCCACATGAGGTGCCGGGGAGTTTCCTCTGCCCCTTGGTAGAACCTGCACATTTTTGTGTCTCGGAGCTTGAGGTTGAACATGTGTTTGTTCAGGCCACAATGCCCCGTGAGCGCCCTCACCAGTATGCGTAGATTGTTCCTATTTAGTAAGGCATCACTGGCCGTCTTACATTCGTAAGCCTTAATTAGCGCTTTGGAATGATTCAACCCTGGCGTGTTGTTCCAGTGGTTGACGAAAAATATTTGTGTATGCCCGCCATATTTTCTAAGGCCTTACAGAAATTGACAGAATGACACAACATACCTATTAACTGTTTACCTTGAATTTTTTACATTGAACTTTTTACCAAAAATTATTAAATATATTTTGTTATTTATTGTTTAGACAATACATTCTCTTTATTTTGACTGGGTGCTGTATAAATATTAATCACTTGTCATATATTTCATATTAATGACTTTTTGATATTTTTGCCATGATTTTTTCTTTCTTTTCTTTCTCTTCGTCATTTCTTTCCATTCTCATAACTTTCTTTACTCTTCCTTCTATGTTAGTCTTGTCTATTCTATTTGATTTTGTGTTCAATTTTGATCAAGGGAATTGCGGTTTCTTTTTTGAGAACCACATTTTAAGTCAATATAGTTTTATCAGAATTTTACCACAATATTTATAAAATTTGTTATATTATTAGCGCCCTGTCTACTCTAGAATAAATAGGTCCAATTTGGGTGACAGAATCGAATATGCACGAACCAGCGCAATACTTGCACACCTAAACAGCCACACAAATACCGACCGTCGCTTGACGTTCGGCTGTTTGGATTTACTCGGTTCCGCTCGTGTAGCCCTGTCATTATCACCGACCGTCGCATGACTTTCTGCCGTTCGGGCTTCTTCGGCTCCCTCTTCGTGTAGCTCCGCCCCCTTTTGCCTGTGGGGAAGAATTTTTAACGTAACGGGAATTCCCCTCGCAGAGAGAGAAAAATCAACTTAGGATGAGTTTCAAAATCAAATGAACAATCGATAGTACGACGCGCCCTGGATTCTAGGCGTTTGCGTGAAACAATTTTTTATCAAACCCAAGATTTTGGCGCTGTATAGAGATATGTTCGATAAAAGTGCCTAAGAATTCGCCTTAGTTTAGGTTATTATTAATAATAGATAATATTCATATAATTTCTTATAAAATTATATATTGCTGTTAAACATATTTCTAATACACTTTCCATTTTACGCATTCCATTCCTTAACTTTTCTAGCTTCCAGAGATCGCAAGCAAATTGAAGACGCGCCACATGTGAGTATAAGACCTACCTGCCTACCTACAAACATATACATAGGTATGTACGGAGAACAATGCATATTATTAAAGTCTACAAAAATAATTTCACAATCAGTATACGACGACTAAATTGAAAGACAATGTTATTTTAATAAAATTGAATTTACATTTCGGGAATTCTCATTCTGAATTGCTTAGCAATTCTCGTTGAATGAAAACCCAGCGATTTTAATATTTCATATGATGATGTCATGAGATGGAACTAATATTTTTTCCTGCTATGATACATTGACCGCGAGCAATAAAAAGTTTTCGAGATTGTTAGGCATTATCTATAATTGGGGTATAATTTCAGTGAATCATTCTGGACATAATCACTGAACATGACTCAGATGATTAAAGATGATTCCTTCTCCAAGACTCAATTTAAAAAAATGCTTATGTCAAAAATTATCCTTATTTAAAACTGTAATTCTAATCCGTATGACAAAATATATCCTTATGTAAAAATTATCTTTATATCTTTATGTCAATTAAAAATGTCCATATATCAAAAATTGTCTTTATTTAAAACTATAATACTTTTAAATTAAAATAACTATGGTCACAATTATTTACTATTATCACAGATACTCGTAGTCCTATAGCAGTCACATCATATGATATTAAAATTAACGTATTATGTCGGGTAATAAGACATCGATATTACCCGACATAAAGCTACTTACGTCTAAATATTTAGGTTTACGTTAGCTGAATTAGATTTACAAAGCTTATAAAAGCTAGACATGGCATGTAATTAAATTATTAATACTTTTCTTATAATAACAATCAAAGGTATCTTCATGTAATATTCATGTAATAATAATTTTGTTAACACTTCATCATTCGATTGTATGTATCAGCATTTTCTATACGGTTAATACGGAAATAACAGTATACTATAGTCTCAACATGGCCCTACTATAACCGTACGTATACTATGACTGCATATGCAAAACCAAATAGATTTACTCAATGGCGTAACTTAAAAAAGTGGTCCCGGTGCAAAATTGAACAAAAGCCCCTCCCTCTACTTATTTACATTTATTATGGTATATATAATATAATTAATGTATAACTTAGAAAAAAATCTTTATTTAAACAGCGCTTTATTATTAGTTAAAATACTGAATTATACGCTGCAAAATCGTTGATCAGTTTGATACGTCCATTTTTTCGGCTTTCTTAGCTTCTGAGCAGAGTTGGATGCATCGTCGAACGTAGACTGAAATTCCATTTGGGTTTTCGGGCTGTCGTGGGCCCCAGTGCTCCGGACCGGCTGCACCGGCTTAGTTACGCTACTGGATTTACTATCAATACCCTCTAGAATTATGCCTGATTCAGGATATCCTGTTTATTAAAATAGGATTATCGTAACTATTGTGACACTTTTCTTGTTCACTGAGAAATAGAGCTTTGTGCAAGTTTTAAATTGTAGCAGCTAAGCCAATCTTTACAGGAGAAGCTTCCTTTATATCTCGATTATTTTATGAAGAGGTACTTACTACTGCCTATTGTCCGGGACCCCTCGTACCATATAAGCGGGTGCATCATGACCATATCAGATTCGAGTATAGATAACTAGCCTTATTTATTTTCAATAGTTTATGGATAAATACCGCAAAGTTGAGCCCACGTATTCGTCTCATGTTCAGCATGGTGACGCTGAAAAGAAAAGTAGTATACAATCTGCACTCTTCTTCGTCTTTGTATTCATTTTGAATCCTGGTTGGTACTCTACCATTCTTTTGAGCCCATAAGATTTTACTGGATCTCTATGTTTTTTTAGTGAGTAATGGCTTCAAGAAATCTACATTAAAGTATCAAGCTATGAATAATCTTCCGTTGCTGTTTGCAAGTAAATCTTACATGTTTTCGTATTGCAATATAAATTCACTCAAGTTACTATCTGAGCTGTATATACATATAATTATATTATTAAAACTCTTGATTTCAATACAAGACAAATTAATTGTTCTCTAAAGATAATTCCACACTATCGCATCTTTATTCAAATGGCAATCTGTGACCTCAGAAGCTTCCTCTTCTTGTGTAATTGGTTAAACAATATTTCCTATTTACATATCTTGTAATTGTTGATATAAAATATGTCAATTTTTAAGCTATTGCATAGCTTTTATCGCGGGCCTAGGCCAGCGCGGCGACCGAATGAAGAAATTTCTTAACGAAAATTAATGATTTTAAACTGATAATTACGTCTAAACGAGTACTGCTTACGATTCGAAAAAAATATATGTTAAACAAGAACTTTTTCCTAATATTCTTAGCTTTGAATATTTTAGATTTTGTTTATATTACATAGTGTAATTAATTTGTGAAATTAGGTCTAACCGAACACAAAAACGACTACTACGCAAATACTATGTGGCGTATTATTATGAAACCTGCACCATTTTGAAGATAATTTAATTATCTATCTTTTCATCTACGATTTCTTTCGAAAAATCCGTTTTTTTTGCTTTATCGAATAAAAAATTCGTGCGGGGCTCTCCATCGGAAGACGTTTAAATTATTATTCCGAATCATTTGCTTCCGCAGCCGCAAATGATTCGGAATAATTTCAACGTTTTCCGATAGAGCGCAGTAATCTGATATCAGAAAAAATAAAATACATAAATAATTATAATTGCATAACTTGTTAAAAATGCTATGCAATAGCTTTACCGCGGCAGTCCCCGAGTGCCACACGTATTTTTAAGCTATTGCATAGCTTTTATCGCGGGCCTAGGCCAGCGCGGCGACCGAATGAAGAAATTTCTTAACGATAATTAATGATTTTAAACTGATAATTACGTCTAAACGAGTACTGCTTACGATTCGAAAAAAATATATGTTAAACAAGAACATTTTCCTAATATTCATAGCTTTGAATATTTTAGATTTTGTTTATATTACATAGTGTAATTAATTTGTGAAATTAGGTCTAACCGAACACAAAAACGACTACTACGCAAATACTATCTGGCGTATTATTATGAAACCTGCACCATTTTAAAGATAATTTAATTATCTATCTTTTTATCTACGATTTTTTTCGAATAATCTGTTTTTTTTGCTTTATCGAATAAAAAATTCGTGCGCGGCGCTCTATCGGAAGACGTTTAAATTATTCCTAATCATCTGCTTCCGCAGCCGCAAGGGATTCGGAATAATTTCAACGTTTTCCGATAGAGCGCAGTTATCTGATATCAGAAAATATAAAATAAATAAATAATTATAATTGCACAAGTTGTTAAAAATGCTATGCAATAGCTTTACCGCGGCAGTCCCCGAGTGCCACACGTATTTTTATCTTAATCATTGAATGTTCCGTCAAGCATATGTCGTTCACTTTATTTATTTCGGCAACAATTTCCTTATGAGGTTTAAATATGAGCGTATGAGTTATGCAAATAAAAATGAGTATACGTCCTTGGATGTGTCTGTGCATTGTACAACATTTCTTAGTGTTTTGGTTTTTGAAGTTTGCCCTTACGGACTAGGCTCTGCTTCATCTTGAGTATTATTAGCTTCCTTCTCCTTGTCTCTATCTCATGCTCGAAAATACTGAATCAGGGGTGTCGTTTTTTTCACACTGATTTAATAGTACACAATATTCAACGATTCGATCGGTTTTTTTTTCCACTGAAATTTAGTTGAATTTCTTTACGAATGCAGTCGTACTAATATAGTCAGTCAGCCACATAATATTTGCATAGTCTATTAAGCACATATAATGCACATAATTTTGTTTAGCTCATAAATCTTAAAATTTGTACTTATATTTTATTATATTGATAGATGTTATTATTTGTGTTTGCATTTGTGTTTTTCAAAAATTTCAAGTTATTACTTAAATGTATCAAAGTTGATACAGTGAGGATCTTTACAGTGTAATGTTTGTATTATTAGTGCAATATTTATCATTTTATATACATAGGTAGTATTACCTACCCTTAGTACCAATGGTAGGTAATAATAATAATTATTATACAATATTATTTTTATTTTATTTCTATACGTATGTCTACATGTGGGTATATATGTAGATATATGTATGTATATTAAGTTGCTAAGAAAATCTGTTTAATTAATTGTTTTTATTTGATATTACAACGGTTGGATGTACAAAATCGTAAAGCAATAAGCCCGCCGTGTGTACTATTTAAATTTAAATTAAGCTTTCCTTTATCATTGATAGTGTTTTCGGTAAAATAAACTTACTTTTCTTTCTTACTTTGTTTCTATGTTTACTGACACTTTTTCTACCGCTAGAATTCATAGCTCGTTGGGTCGGGTTTCTTCTCCGGTCACCGCTATCTACAAGAAGTTTCGTACACATCCCCATTGTTTTCGAATGATATTTTGTCAATTGTGAAGTAGTTGTGAGAAACCCCACCATCGATATCGTAATAACTAATCCGCGTCAATGAATTTGTGGAATTTAATGATTTAGCCCAAAAATAAATTGAGGTACTCCGGGCGTAAAGATGCCAGTGGATTTATAGTGGGGGAGGGGGGGGGGGGTTGCAATGAATTTAGTTTTTTTGGCATAAGATATTTCATTTACCTAATCAGAGAATAAAACGATGTCATGTCTCAGCATGCATTATTGATATTTGCGAATATATTTCTGCACCAACTTCGATTGTGTTTTTTTCGTTACTGGATTTCCTTATATTGTCGGCTGCGCATTTTTATTCCTTTTCGTCTCGGTATTCTTTGTCTTTTCACTTGATTTTATTTTTCTTTAGGGCCATTTTGTTTTACTCTATTACGATTTGTGATGATTATATTAAGGATGACCATTTTGCTGCTGTAAGGATAGACACTCTCTGTTTTGTAATTGTTCTTTGAGGTCTTAACCGTTAGTTTTAAGCTTGTAACCGTCAATATTATCTAAATGAGAAGCACTGACAACATATACAACGGTATTGATAAGTCGGAGAAAAAAAGAAGAAATTCCACTACTTTTATTTGCTTCTATTAACAACGACTTTGCGTGATGAATGTCATCACAGTTTGGCAAGTTCAGATCCAAATGGTTACTTTATCTACGGCAATCGTCACTTGTGGGACGGGCAGGCCTAACAACAGCACTCAATTTCGTCCCGTTGCAGCCTCAAACGGAAATCATTTGACCGTGATTCGATCCTCGGGCTTACAGGTCTAACGTCTCGATGAGTAGTGTAAAAAGGCAAGAAATCCGGGAGGGAAAAACGAGGCGATAAAGGTGACGAGCCGGCCTAAGACGGCCACGGCGTGACGCCTCGCGTCTCGGGCACCTAAGAGGGACGCGTCAGCATAGCATCGTAAGTAATCCCCGAAATCCCGGAGGTATTTCAGGATTGATTTTCGGGATACGTAAAGTATATTTTACAAGTCGATTTTGTAAACAGAGAAACTCGTATAAGAGATGGAAATATTTGATTTAATTACAGTACGGTTTAAGGGGAACACACAAAGGAAGGAGGGAGGAAGTCTGTGGAGAAAGGAGGGAAGCCCATGACCATTTACGAAACTAGCTTCTACAGTAGGTGGTCATCACATTAGGAATACCATGGTATTTCAGGACTAATTAGCATTATTTATTATTTTTAAACTATTAAACTGCAAGATCTTCTGAGATTCATTATATTAATTTTAATCAATAGATTGACTAAAAACATTTTCCTCTAATTTTAAATTCAGTGTGATGCGCTATAACTAGTGTGGGCTGTGTTATATTTCCGGTAAATATTCGCTCTAAAATAATATATTTTGATATTTTTTTTTCAATATACCATACAGTTTTTGATAATGTTAAAGAAACAATATGAACAGTTAAAGAAATCTTTGTACCTACTATGTATTATATTGATATAAGTAGGTACTTATTTTAATATAAAAATAAAAAATCAAACAAATTAAATCTCTATCACTTAAGCGATAGAGAATGACCCCATTGTGTCGTCATCTCGTATACGACTTTTATCTATAGATTCAAAAATTACCACCCAGATCTACTTATCTGACATACTTGACTTTTAATTATAATATTAGCTGCAATATTTCCGAGCTTAAAAGTAGATTCAAACTCGATAATGTATTTTTCACATAAATTAATGCATAAGCTTAATACATCTGCTGATTGGCGACTCTTACCTGTTTCGACCATAAGTTGCCCTGTATTCAGGCACTGCCTTAGAAGAACGTCCCTAATAAGCTATCAGTAAGTAGTACGAGACTACGTGAAAGATTTAAATTATAATGAAAGTTATATACATTAATAAACAAAAGTCTCCGGTTAAATTAATTTTACCGATAATAAACTTTTTTTTAAATCAGCAAGCAATCTAATTCCTTTTTTTCCATACAATCTCTACAAACTCTACGAATTCTACAAAAAAAATCATACGATCCAGCTAAGTAACTAGTTCTAAAAACTCTGTGTACAAAGCTGGTTAATCCACTATATTCAAATTAGGTGACTTTGCACCACTTTTATTATAAATGTTATATTTTATCTTTATCGATTATAAAGCTTGTCTCTCGTATCTTTTTATAATTTACACGACATTATATAATGAGCAGTGCTTAAGTGATATCTTAGAGCTCTTAGTTTGAATTCTTCATAGAAAAATTATTAAAAACCTTTTTTGTAGAAGTGGTTCAAAGATATATTTTATTTGGAGTAACGTTGACCAGCCTTTTCCTCGCCCTCTTCTTCTAACATTATGCTAATATCAGTGTCATCTTGAATAGCATTTTAACCACTGCAGAAATACCAAAAATAAAACTAATGACCCTTTTCTAAACAAAAATATTACCGTTCCATATCATACATAATTAACCTGTTTTGTAAATTATATTGTAGTTATTGGTGGTTTTGTCACTCGATACTTTGATAACCTTCACGTTAGTAAGTTTCATTAAATTAGGCCATTTTGGCTACACAATTATAATGAAAGTTATATACATTAATAAACAAAAGTCTCCTGTTAAATTCTTGATATCTTACTAAAACTCCTGATATCTTACGGGATTTTTTAAAACCAAACTGTTATTATTTAAATTATTTAAATTTCACAATACAAAGGTCTCAAAATATGTCTTGTAACTAGAAACTTTAATATTACACCTTTCGGTTTTCTGTACTAGAATGAAATTAAAATCAATATTGATATAAGATAGACGGACATTGACCGTTGGGGTCACGAACTCGCTCTGTTATAGCTTATAACAGTTGTCTTTATTTGAAGCTACTTCTTTAGAGGCTTGGAATTCTAGTCTTTCAGCTAAGTTAATATTGTCATAGCTAATTGATCTAGCACTATAATAAAAATTAGCACTAAAAATATATAATATATAATAGAACCTTAGCACTAAAAATAAAAATCTAAAGTTTATTCATTGTCTTGAAGGTTGACTTGAAGGTCCAATGTCACCCAATTTGACTGTATTATTGATTAGTAATTCTTGCGGGATACGATTATCCTGCAAATCTGTTATGCTATCCCTAGTCCCGATATCCGTCCGATCCGCCCGCCCCCTCATAAATCGGGATCATTACCGCTGGATGAGAAATAGCCCATTCTGTTTCTCGCGGAATAAATGTGTCACGTGCGGATCATTACATTTGTTTCAGTTTAAGCAATCTGCGGCGAACCGGATCGCTTCCCTAGCTTCTCCTGCTTCCACCCCCCCTTCCCTTCTTTAAATAGATTGAAAGGCGTGGATCTCTTTTATCGCACTACGATCGTTTTCCGGCTTGTCGACTTTTACATTGAAGCTGTTACCTGAATTGCAGGCAATGAGCGCGAGCAGGTATATAGACGAATTTTGTTTTTTTTTTGGTAGATTTTTTTAACGGACACACTTTATTCAAGGAATAGGCAGAAACATGGTTTACATAGGGATACTAAAATAAAATATAAGCCCATTAATAAAGGGCTATTTGCTATACACCGAATAGTATTTTTATTTCAGTTTATTAGCCATCACCAAAAAGAAAAATACTGCTAAGAAAAATATAAACAAATCACTAATAGCTATTCATAATAATACAACTTGAAGACTATGATAACACTGTCCATTGCAAGTCGCTCAACCCATGACACAATAGGTACCTATGCAATAAAAAGGTCTGAGTCCTGATGTCTCGAGTATCTCACGGAGCAAAACGAACAGACCCTTTGACGGATTTATCAGAACTGGCATCCATACCTGGTTCGGGTAGTGTACATTTAATTGTTTATGATTTATAATAATATGAATACTTACAATAAATCGAAATTTTACATTTTTAGGCTTCCTTACTAAACCGTAGATACAAACTGAATTCTTGGTGATACTCCATCGTCTGTCCTTTTATCCGTCTGTCTGTCTCTCTATATATTTCGTCGATTATCTCGGACAGTTTTAAATCAATTGACGTGAAATTAGGCAATTTCGAAAGAAATCATGAGAATGTACGTGAAAATGAATATTATTCCCTCCTCTCTTTCTTTCTTCGTAGTTTCGAATAAAATCGTTTTTTTTAATAAAGGTATTACGGTAGTTATAGATGACTGAAAAATTGAAATAATGTCTGCAACTACCTTAATTATTAATAAAAAATATCAAGTCCATATATAAAATAAAAGTAATTCACGGCAATGAAAGTATGGTTGTTTTATTTATTTATTTGATTACTATAAAACATTGATTTTTGCCTACAAAACTAACAGAAACCAAATGACAAACCCTTAACCTTTTGCTTATTTGATCCTGTCACCCAACTACCTACTAGCCCGTTCTAGGGTGGACAGGAGGGTGAAAAATAAAAACAATTAGATACACTCCAATGAGATCTACTTTATATTCGCCCATTGACTTGAATGTTTAAATAGTTAATCTCTAAAAAAAATTCTGAAAAAGTATATTTTTTTTTACATTTTTAACAACAATATATTTAGAATTAAATTTATTATTAAATAAAAAAAAATACTGAAAAAATATTTTGCTAATAATTTATAAAATCAAAATACTAATACATTTTAGATGAATATTGTTGTTGTGATCATCCGTATTAAATATCATCTTGCAGATCTACGTGATTAACTATGCTGTCAAATAATTTGAAACTCATCGATAAATTCGCCGTGTGTTGCACCCACTACAATTGGAATTTGACAAACTTACGGCACCGCTGTGCGTCAATTTTTTGGCAATGCCATTTGACATAGGTACTTTGCTTTTCAAATATTTGGCATTGCGCAAAAAACGATTTGAACATTTGTCGACCTGACACGACGTTGTGTGTAATGCAAAAGGCGGCAATGTTAACATAGGTTTTCTTGTGCGTGTATTTTTTGGGAACAAAAGGCTTTATTTTCGACCCAAGGAAAATCGTCGTTAATAGTGCTTGGCGGATAGTAGGTACACATGATCTTGGCACATATTCCGTAGTCGATTCAGAGTGGACTTCTATTCATTCCAGAATCAATCATCACTATTACATGAAGAAAATCTATTAATAGCAGAATAATTTAGTTGAAACAGTTACTATAAAAGTCATTAGAAAAACACAAAATTACATATTGCAACTGTGAAAATAGGCAAAGACTAAAAACGCTGCAAATTAGGAGCCCTAAAGATAAGGACTCATCTTATTCGCGCCACCATGTTGTGAATAATCAATTGTTAATATCGGGCAGTGCCGAATTTAAAATAAAACATCACAATAAAACAAAAATCTAAATAATGAACCCATTAACAGATATCCTCTCTAAAAAATCTTGAATTTATTAGTGCTACTTGAACATTTCAATACATCTCTATTGCAAAGCCATTCTTAATCGATTCTATACAACCGCAGAATAATATCGGAATGAAGCTAACATAGATAAATATACGATCTGATATACGATATTTTTAAATTGAAGTTACATTCCTAAATTCCCTACTGAACCAGGTGCAACACATCTTACCCACGCGTTTAGGCTTTTCAGTGAGCTGTAATGACATGATACATGTTTTTTATTTGTTTGTATACAAATTATATTGTATAGTATATCATAGTTACTACTCTCTTCGTTGCGCACTACTGACCGCAGGTAAGAAAGAGACGCCATCACCGGATCACATAACGTCGCAACGAAATGAGAAACTATATTTTTCCTTTTTTTCCTCTTTCTCTCCCTATGACTTATTTTTCTGTATATAATTAGTCGAGTTCAATTTGAAACTGTTAATCTTATTGAATTAAATCTATATAAATAAAAAATAAAGGCTTGTTAAAAAATTACAAAACGATCACAAATAAATTTATTGAAATTTGGACAGGACAACGTCTGTCGGGTCAGCTAGTTATATAAATAAAAAAATATAGATTTTATAGAAAAATAATATAACGTTAGGTCTTTAGCAAAGAATTCAAATAAAAGTGAAATACGAAACATAAAATATAAGTTTAATTATTATAACAAATTCTAAAAAACGACAGGAAATCGTCAAAAAATACGAGAAAGTTAAGTGCCATCAACTAAGTAATTATTAAATACCACAATAATAAATTATACATAGGACCCTTCCTTGTGAAAAACCAATCCTCCTGGTATACCTTTGATCTCGATTTATGTACGTAAAAATAGAGTTCCAGGTGCAGAAAGGTAACTCACTTTGTTTAATATATAGGATATTAAAAAGAATATTTTAAATCCGGCACAAGAAGATGGCAGCCCTTATTCTGCACATCGCTGGAATTTATACGAGGACACGACGCGACTATTTGTATCTATTTGATAAAATTCTCGACTCTATTTTGCGGTCTCCTAGACATCCACCTTGAGAGAGACGATCGCATAGAGATTTGTCGCGTAGGATTTAGGAAAGTCCCGCTCTCGCCGAGAGGAAGTTCCGCTTCCCCTTTAATTTGACAAATTGTAGCCCCTTTGCAGCGGCGAATTATTTATGTAGCGTATGAAAATACGTTTTATAGTAAGTATTTAATTGATTTGTTTTAATTGGTAGGTGAATCTGACCGAGCAGTAAAAATTGGACGTGTTCGATAAAGTTGAAATTTGTATACATAACACGTGGTCTCCATTGAGACCACGTTCTTGTCATTTTAATTACAATGTAAGAATAGTTAAATAGTTGAAATATAACAATACTAGAATATACGCCCTACATAGATTGCTATGCATTTGAGCCAGATTTTGATTTAAGTTTGTTGGCCAATCCCAAAAATAATACCACTTAAAGTTCGGAAAATTAATCATTCCGTGAATTCGCTGAAAGCAATAAATGATCATCCTTCGTCCTTCCCGTAACCAGTCGGGAGACTGTAGTAATCTGGTTGAAACTGGTAGTAAAGGCGCGAGTGTCAGCCAGCTGGGTGACTTACCTGGCTATCTCGCGGTAAGGCGTTGGCTTCTTACGGGCTCGTCCAACTTGACGGTGGACTGTTTTTGTTCTGTCTTCTGCGATCACCTCCATGGAGACAGAACAAACAATATCGTTAAAACCTCCTGAGGTGACGGGTTCGCCCATTGTGGTCGATAGCTCTAGTTGCTTAGCGACGGAAGTTGAAAGTATCTACTAAGGGTCTAACATATCGAAGAGATACCTCTGAATACGAAAAGTTGAAAACCAATCGATTCCCCGAAATCGCCTTCCAAAGGGAAATTGAAGCAATATAATAAAGGTCCATCGCTTTACACTCGAGATATTTTGACTAATTCGGTTTTTCTTAGATTCTAGAATTTTTCGAAAAAGTGACTGCCGATTTTTGATGTATTCTAGTCTAAAATACATGAGAGTAAGGCTCGTGCCTCAAAAAGTCTATTGTATATTTTTTTGCCCTATAAGTATGTACATACAGCATTTTGTACGAGTCGATAAGTATGTACATACCGCATATCACCGCACAGTACGATGAAGAATCGCTCCGCTCTCCATTTTGTGATGTGTTAAAAGTAACTTTCGTTGTAAAACGAAAATCGTGTCCCTATTTCCCAGATGAGAGCGCCACTGTCGCCGAGGGTAAACAGAAAGAAAATAGCAACAAAAGTGGCCGAAGCGCAAGAAGACATCCGGGGGGGGGGGGGGGGGGGCTGAAGGATGGGGACATTTCAGCAGATCGAATTACGAAGCATAAAGAAATACGGGCGACTATGAGAGTCGACGGTGCCGCGGCGGTCGAGGGTCAGAAAGTTTCAGGATTAGCGCACAGCGTGCGCCACGTTACTTTATGGCACCCTTGCTTGGCGCGTCGTCGCGACGCCCTAGACGCCCGTCTCTCCTCATAATACATCGTTTACCCGTGCTGTCACTGACCACTGATGTGCCACCACTGTGGGACGTGATGCAATAAGAACAAGTACACTTTGAAAATATGTTATATTTATTATATGCATTTTCAAGATACGTATAGATATCGAGTAGATACTGTTATATCTACCTATACATTTTAATTCCATTTCGAAAACGTGTACCTCTTACCAATTTTTCGTCATGTTGATATCAAATTCTAGTTTAGTTTCCGATACTTAAACGAAAATTGATTATTTAAAAATATAATAAGCATGAAAAATTAATCGGCAAACATTTTTTAAGCTATTGCATAGCTTTAATGCGGGCCTGGGCCAGCGCGGCGACCGAATGAAGAAATTTCTTAACGAAAATTAATGATTTTAAGCTGATATTTACGTCTAAACGAGTACTGCTTACGATTAAAAAAAAATATATGTTAAACAAGAACATTTTACTAATATTCTTAGCTTTGAATATTTTCGATTTTGTTTATATTACATAGTGTAATTAATTTGTGAAATTAGGTCTAACCGAACACAAAAACGACTACTACGCAAATACTATCTGGCGTATTATTATGAAACCTGCACCATTTTAAAGATAATTTAATCATCTATCTTTTTATTTACGATTTTTTTCGAATAATCCGGTTTTTTTGCTTTATCGAATAAAAAATTTGTGCGCGGCGCTCTATCGGAAGACGTTTAAATTATTCCAAATCATTTGCTACCGCAGCCGCAAATGATTCGGAATAATTTCAACGTTTTCCGATAGAGCGCAGTTATCTGATATCAGAAATAATAAAATTAATAAATAATTATAATTGCATAAGTTGTTAAAAGTGCTATGCAATAGCTTTACCGCGGCAGTCCCCGAGTGCCACACGTATTTTTTTTTACAAGTTTCGTGTATTTTGTGTGCTCGAGTATAGGGTCAGATCGAAGAATAGATTAAATACCGTCATATGAAGCCGTTATTGAATGATATTGAGTCTAAAAACTGTAAAAACGGTGGCTTCTGCCGGTAGTCGTCTTAAAGCTGGAATATGAATTAAAAATATATTTTAACGTCCGTGCTTCTACGCCATGTAGTAGGACAGAATGTAGCAGCGGGTTATACGAAGAAGAATATATTGGTCGAGACTTAGATCTCCATCACACAAAACTTTGCTCATTTTGAAAAAAGTTGAGCGAGCCATTTCAATGCAGACGTTTATTTCTTGAGCATGGTCCCCGTTCTCATTTATCCAACTTACCAAATACTTGAACTTACTGACCTTTTCCACCAATTCTGTCACTACATATAGCTTTGAGTTATGTTGTTGCGATTTCTTAGAGATCAGTTTCTTATACATGTAATAAAACCATATGAATTTCCACCTGCATACCGCAACAGAGTCGAATGCTCCCCTGTCACGTTCTGTGGACGGCATACTATATGGGCTGTTCTGTGTATAATAGGATTAAAAAAGTCCTAGTATAGAAATAAAAATACTAGTCAAGATAAAAAAAAACTGTAAACATAGGAATTGGGGCACATCTGGGTGCTAGGAGCTTTTACTCTACGATAAAGGCCTCAATATAGGACCATCAACTTAGTACTATATATTTTTAAGCCGAAACCATCGTTCACACATATCTTGCGATGGAGCTTAACTATAAGCTCCTCGAAGTAATCGTTATGCTTTAGCAGCAGTTTTCTTCAAATGAAAACAAAAAAATAACGCTGTTCGGGAATGCTCTTTATTCATTATAAATTTTGACATATTGACACAACAACAACAATATGCACACGCTTTTCCAATTAATCACTCGTGCGCGTCCGACACTTAAAATGTCTGCCTTGAAACATTACAAATTACAAATTACAAATTATTTATTGATTTTAAATTATGAGTAGATTCAATATACAAAAGTCTTAACCTAACTAGGCTGCTGCCTGTTCCAAGGTAGACAATTTATTAAAATTTTCCTAGGAAATCTATAATATTATATTTATATAAATAAACAAAATCATACATAATGTAAAAGAAATATCTTAATTTGACAGGACATTGACAGGACATTATTCCCCTCTAATAAATAAAATATATATTCTTAAAAAGTCCTTGAAATTGGGAAATTGTTACATGGATTAGCATACGTTCTAAATGGATTTATTAAAAAAAAAATTTAATTTTCTATTATTAAATTAATATCTTCGCAAATACTATCTGGCGTATTATTATGAAACCTGCACCATTTTAAAGATAATTTAATTATCTATCTTTTTATCTACGATTTTTTTCGAATAATCTGTTTTTTTTGCTTTATCGAATAAAAAATTCGTGCGCGGCGCTCTATCGGAAGACGTTTAAATTATTCCTAATCATCTGCTTCCGCAGCCGCAAGGGATTCGGAATAATTTCAACGTTTTCCGATAGAGCGCAGTTATCTGATATCAGAAAATATAAAATAAATAAATAATTATAATTGCACAAGTTGTTAAAAATGCTATGCAATAGCTTTACCGCGGCAGTCCCCGAGTGCCACACGTATTTTTATCTTAATCATTGAATGTTCCGTCAAGCATATGTCGTTCACTTTATTTATTTCGGCAACAATTTCCTTATGAGGTTTAAATATGAGCGTATGAGTTATGCAAATAAAAATGAGTATACGTCCTTGGATGTGTCTGTGCATTGTACAACATTTCTTAGTGTTTTGGTTTTTGAAGTTTGCCCTTACGGACTAGGCTCTGCTTCATCTTGAGTATTATTAGCTTCCTTCTCCTTGTCTCTATCTCATGCTCGAAAATACTGAATCAGGGGTGTCGTTTTTTTCACACTGATTTAATAGTACACAATATTCAACGATTCGATCGGTTTTTTTTTCCACTGAAATTTAGTTGAATTTCTTTACGAATGCAGTCGTACTAATATAGTCAGTCAGCCACATAATATTTGCATAGTCTATTAAGCACATATAATGCACATAATTTTGTTTAGCTCATAAATCTTAAAATTTGTACTTATATTTTATTATATTGATAGATGTTATTATTTGTGTTTGCATTTGTGTTTTTCAAAAATTTCAAGTTATTACTTAAATGTATCAAAGTTGATACAGTGAGGATCTTTACAGTGTAATGTTTGTATTATTAGTGCAATATTTATCATTTTATATACATAGGTAGTATTACCTACCCTTAGTACCAATGGTAGGTAATAATAATAATTATTATACAATATTATTTTTATTTTATTTCTATACGTATGTCTACATGTGGGTATATATGTAGATATATGTATGTATATTAAGTTGCTGAGAAAATCTGTTTAATTAATTGTTTTTATTTGATATTACAACGGTTGGATGTACAAAATCGTAAAGCAATAAGCCCGCCGTGTGTACTATTTAAATTTAAATTAAGCTTTCCTTTATCATTGATAGTGTTTTCGGTAAAATAAACTTACTTTTCTTTCTTACTTTGTTTCTATGTTTACTGACACTTTTTCTACCGCTAGAATTCATAGCTCGTTGGGTCGGGTTTCTTCTCCGGTCACCGCTATCTACAAGAAGTTTCGTACACATCCCCATTGTTTTCGAATGATATTTTGTCAATTGTGAAGTAGTTGTGAGAAACCCCACCATCGATATCGTAATAACTAATCCGCGTCAATGAATTTGTGGAATTTAATGATTTAGCCCAAAAATAAATTGAGGTACTCCGGGCGTAAAGATGCCAGTGGATTTATAGTGGGGGAGGGGGGGGGGGTTGCAATGAATTTAGTTTTTTTGGCATAAGATATTTCATTTACCTAATCAGAGAATAAAACGATGTCATGTCTCAGCATGCATTATTGATATTTGCGAATATATTTCTGCACCAACTTCGATTGTGTTTTTTTCGTTACTGGATTTCCTTATATTGTCGGCTGCGCATTTTTATTCCTTTTCGTCTCGGTATTCTTTGTCTTTTCACTTGATTTTATTTTTCTTTAGGGCCATTTTGTTTTACTCTATTACGATTTGTGATGATTATATTAAGGATGACCATTTTGCTGCTGTAAGGATAGACACTCTCTGTTTTGTAATTGTTCTTTGAGGTCTTAACCGTTAGTTTTAAGCTTGTAACCGTCAATATTATCTAAATGAGAAGCACTGACAACATATACAACGGTATTGATAAGTCGGAGAAAAAAAGAAGAAATTCCACTACTTTTATTTGCTTCTATTAACAACGACTTTGCGTGATGAATGTCATCACAGTTTGGCAAGTTCAGATCCAAATGGTTACTTTATCTACGGCAATCGTCACTTGTGGGACGGGCAGGCCTAACAACAGCACTCAATTTCGTCCCGTTGCAGCCTCAAACGGAAATCATTTGACCGTGATTCGATCCTCGGGCTTACAGGTCTAACGTCTCGATGAGTAGTGTAAAAAGGCAAGAAATCCGGGAGGGAAAAACGAGGCGATAAAGGTGACGAGCCGGCCTAAGACGGCCACGGCGTGACGCCTCGCGTCTCGGGCACCTAAGAGGGACGCGTCAGCATAGCATCGTAAGTAATCCCCGAAATCCCGGAGGTATTTCAGGATTGATTTTCGGGATACGTAAAGTATATTTTACAAGTCGATTTTGTAAACAGAGAAACTCGTATAAGAGATGGAAATATTTGATTTAATTACAGTACGGTTTAAGGGGAACACACAAAGGAAGGAGGGAGGAAGTCTGTGGAGAAAGGAGGGAAGCCCATGACCATTTACGAAACTAGCTTCTACAGTAGGTGGTCATCACATTAGGAATACCATGGTATTTCAGGACTAATTAGCATTATTTATTATTTTTAAACTATTAAACTGCAAGATCTTCTGAGATTCATTATATTAATTTTAATCAATAGATTAACTAAAAACATTTTCCTCTAATTTTAAATTCAGTGTGATGCGCTATAACTAGTGTGGGCTGTGTTATATTTCCGGTAAATATTCGCTCTAAAATAATATATTTTGATATTTTTTTTTCAATATACCATACAGTTTTTGATAATGTTAAAGAAACAATATGAACAGTTAAAGAAATCTTTGTACCTACTATGTATTATATTGATATAAGTAGGTACTTATTTTAATATAAAAATAAAAAATCAAACAAATTAAATCTCTATCACTTAAGCGATAGAGAATGACCCCATTGTGTCGTCATCTCGTATACGACTTTTATCTATAGATTCAAAAATTACCACCCAGATCTACTTATCTGACATACTTGACTTTTAATTATAATATTAGCTGCAATATTTCCGAGCTTAAAAGTAGATTCAAACTCGATAATGTATTTTTCACATAAATTAATGCATAAGCTTAATACATCTGCTGATTGGCGACTCTTACCTGTTTCGACCATAAGTTGCCCTGTATTCAGGCACTGCCTTAGAAGAACGTCCCTAATAAGCTATCAGTAAGTAGTACGAGACTACGTGAAAGATTTAAATTATAATGAAAGTTATATACATTAATAAACAAAAGTCTCCGGTTAAATTAATTTTACCGATAATAAACTTTTTTTTAAATCAGCAAGCAATCTAATTCCTTTTTTTCCATACAATCTCTACAAACTCTACGAATTCTACAAAAAAAATCATACGATCCAGCTAAGTAACTAGTTCTAAAAACTCTGTGTACAAAGCTGGTTAATCCACTATATTCAAATTAGGTGACTTTGCACCACTTTTATTATAAATGTTATATTTTATCTTTATCGATTATAAAGCTTGTCTCTCGTATCTTTTTATAATTTACACGACATTATATAATGAGCAGTGCTTAAGTGATATCTTAGAGCTCTTAGTTTGAATTCTTCATAGAAAAATTATTAAAAACCTTTTTTGTAGAAGTGGTTCAGCAAATGATTCGGATTCGCAAATGATTCGGAATAATTTCAACGTTTTCCGATAGAGCGCAGTTATCTGATATCAGAAATAATAAAATTAATAAATAATTATAATTGCATAAGTTGTTAAAAGTGCTATGCAATAGCTTTACCGCGGCAGTCCCCGAGTGCCACACGTATTTTTTTTTACAAGTTTCGTGTATTTTGTGTGCTCGAGTATAGGGTCAGATCGAAGAATAGATTAAATACCGTCATATGAAGCCGTTATTGAATGATATTGAGTCTAAAAACTGTAAAAACGGTGGCTTCTGCCGGTAGTCGTCTTAAAGCTGGAATATGAATTAAAAATATATTTTAACGTCCGTGCTTCTACGCCATGTAGTAGGACAGAATGTAGCAGCGGGTTATACGAAGAAGAATATATTGGTCGAGACTTAGATCTCCATCACACAAAACTTTGCTCATTTTGAAAAAAGTTGAGCGAGCCATTTCAATGCAGACGTTTATTTCTTGAGCATGGTCCCCGTTCTCATTTATCCAACTTACCAAATACTTGAACTTACTGACCTTTTCCACCAATTCTGTCACTACATATAGCTTTGAGTTATGTTGTTGCGATTTCTTAGAGATCAGTTTCTTATACATGTAATAAAACCATATGAATTTCCACCTGCATACCGCAACAGAGTCGAATGCTCCCCTGTCACGTTCTGTGGACGGCATACTATATGGGCTGTTCTGTGTATAATAGGATTAAAAAAGTCCTAGTATAGAAATAAAAATACTAGTCAAGATAAAAAAAAACTGTAAACATAGGAATTGGGGCACATCTGGGTGCTAGGAGCTTTTACTCTACGATAAAGGCCTCAATATAGGACCATCAACTTAGTACTATATATTTTTAAGCCGAAACCATCGTTCACACATATCTTGCGATGGAGCTTAACTATAAGCTCCTCGAAGTAATCGTTATGCTTTAGCAGCAGTTTTCTTCAAATGAAAACAAAAAAATAACGCTGTTCGGGAATGCTCTTTATTCATTATAAATTTTGACATATTGACACAACAACAACAATATGCACACGCTTTTCCAATTAATCACTCGTGCGCGTCCGACACTTAAAATGTCTGCCTTGAAACATTACAAATTACAAATTACAAATTATTTATTGATTTTAAATTATGAGTAGATTCAATATACAAAAGTCTTAACCTAACTAGGCTGCTGCCTGTTCCAAGGTAGACAATTTATTAAAATTTTCCTAGGAAATCTATAATATTATATTTATATAAATAAACAAAATCATACATAATGTAAAAGAAATATCTTAATTTGACAGGACATTGACAGGACATTATTCCCCTCTAATAAATAAAATATATATTCTTAAAAAGTCCTTGAAATTGGGAAATTGTTACATGGATTAGCATACGTTCTAAATGGATTTATTAAAAAAAAAATTTAATTTTCTATTATTAAATTAATATCTTCAATTTTAATTTTTTCAATATATTTTAAATAATTAAATAGTATTCACATCAGCTTTATCTTCCAATTATAAAGATGATGAAAATATATATTGGAACATTTATTTATTCTAATATTTATGCATAGAAATTATATTCGAAATCATACTCACACTTTCCTTGCTCGCTATTTTCACATTGCACTCGGACCTAGTGAACATAAATGATTAAAACTCCGACATGGCAATATGTACTTACAATTTAGGGTATATTACATCAGCTGTGGACGGGTGAAATACAACGGAGTATGTACCGTCTGCTGTTGAGAGTGGCGGAGAGGAGAGCCCAGAGAGTCCCGGGAGAGTACCCTCTCTGGCAAAGCACTATTCCGACTGACAGCTGCCACGAACCACTACCTACTGCTTATCACTAGACTTTTTTTTTAAACGAACTACCCCTAAATTATTCGGTGCTAAATATATATGCATGGCACGTTTACACATTCATTTCTTCTTAATTTTTGCATTATGAAATTGGATCCTGAATAGGTGACTTTTGAAATCACCGGCTGGAGTAGGGTTTATCTTTTGTGAAAGAGAATTTTTAGTTCTAACCTTATAACCTAAAAGCATTGATTTTAATATAAAATAAATGCTACAAGTTTGATTATACAAACTAGTGTATAAGGTGGCCCAAGCGACACTTTTGATTTTAAAATATTTTTTCCGCATTAAATAAGTAGAAATATTTATGAGTGTTAATCTAATGATTTTATTAATTTGGTAATATAAAGGATTAAAAGAAAATAATCAAAACCCAATCCTAATAATTTTGATGTATTGTTTACAAGCCCCGACACATATCCTAACCACTTTTCGAAAATAGAGTAATTTTATTCGTAACTAGCGGAACGGCGAACTTCGTCTCGCCACGAATTTGTTCGCTTAGCAGCAGATGGCGTTAACATAGGTAATTTTCATCGACAGTTGTTTGAAATTTGCATTGTTTGTTTAAATTCTTCATTGAAAGCAGTCTGATTGTTTATTTTTTGTCTCACCAAAAGAGCAGCTTCATCAATTGCCATTTGTGGATTGCTAGTGCTCGTTGTGTCCTAACTGGAGGAGAAAAGTGTGTAAAAAGTACGATTTTGTTTGACAGAGAATGTTAGACATAAAATGTTTAGAATCTGGTGCATTTCCAGACACGAAAGATCCTAATGGAACCAATGGTGTCAATCTCATTTTACCCCCTGCGCAACACAAAGCGAGTGGTTCGTGGCGGTACTTCAATGCATTGCAATATTGGCACAAATGGTCCATTTCTCCAATTTGCATGCATTTATAATCGCTGTATTGTTTCGTCAGGTCATAATAGATTGCCTCTCTGTATGTGTTTTGTCTCAAATTCAATCGTCTTCGCACTGCAACATTACGGATCCGTGCCGCTTTATTCAATTTTTGGCTACGCTCATCGCTTTCAGTTGCTCGAACCTCTCTTCACGAGTTACACAAATTCATTTAATTCAGTTGATTTACCTTCAGAATCACGAAAACGCTATCAAGAAATCGTAAAATTCAACTTAACTGTCAAATGTTAACTGTACTGCCATCTTGATTTTCGAATTTTTATTCTTGTCAAGCAACGCCATCTATGATCAAGCTTAGTACTAAAATAATTTTCGGTTTTTCACATTTTTCTCACTTTTCCGAGAGATTTTTCGGATTTTTTATTGCCTATAGTAAGACCGAAGTGATTATGAACAAAACAAAAAAAGAATCATCCAAATCGGGTTAGCCGATCGTGAGTTATTAGGTAACATACATAAAACCCGACTCATTTTTATTATATAGATATCTATAGCAGTGATGATAGAATTATTTTCCATTCTTCTTTTAAAAAAATCCTATGAACATTAATCACTAATCCTTTGAATTGGCTAGTTATCGGTTTGACGTCTAGATATCCCTCTGGTTTTCGGATCACATAGTGTCACTATCATAGTTTTTGCATTCTGTCTCTTGTCTGGTCGAATGAAAGTCATCCAGACGTCGCCCGCTGATTGGTTCATATCTTGTCATCGTTCGTAACCTGATGTGAATTTGTCAATCACGAGCCCCGAATGAATTTATCTCCCTTCTATGGCGATATCAATCCACTTTCGCAGTGTTCGAAGATTAACACAAAATTACTTGTTAATATATTGTATGCGTACTTATTACTGATTACTCGTTACAAAAACTTAGATTACGAAAAACTATTAATCCATTTCAATGTATGTATAATAGAATTATTCTCTAATACACATAGAGTAGACTGCGAAGGTCCAATTTTTATTTATGTAATTTTTATACATTTGTGTAGGGTATATGGTAACTGATATAATTGCAGGAATTAAATGTAATCACAGCGCATGCATCAGTGGTTATAATCATATTTATTTTAAACCTATCTAATAAAGAATCAATAAAAAAAATAGATGTATTGAAAGGGGATTTGACAGTTCTACCCGGTACTTGGGAGAAATGGGTAGAAATGAACCATGGGATGGCAAAATAGAAGAAGTGCTAATAAATAAGCAATTACTCAAAAAGTAATAATAAAAGTATAAACTATTAAAGAAAGTATTTTTATTGTAGAACAATAAAATCAATCAACTTACATTTAATCCCGTAAATTCAATTGGAAATTCGTAATGACATTTGCTGCGACTGGAAGTGCCACTGAATAATGGTTTAGTTAGATCATTTTTATATTTTCATTGGCGACTATGGCCAAGTGGCATAGAGTGGTTAGGTCGCCTGATCTTACATTGTAAGTTTTCGGGTTCTATTCCTAGCTGGGTCACTATTTTCCGTTAGGATAAAATTAACGGGATTGCTTTTTTAATTCTGTCGATCGAATGCAATAACAAGACACACACCACATGTGACACGCACTTATAAAACGCTTCATTGTAGTTTTGTTGTAAGAGATTGTCGTATGATAATCAACCCGCCCATTGTAAAATTTCACAACAAAGAGTAGAAATAAACGAACAAATCAGGTTGATCAGTTATAATTAAAATGTCTCCTTTCCTCCTTAGGTAACTTACTTCATTGTCACTATGACTTTAACAACTTAATAGATGGTACCTTTCTTTTGGGTTTAGAACTTCACCAAAAATTTTGCCAGATTAGTGGACCTATTTCTTAGAACCATGCTGATTAGATGATATTTGTGCCTGAGTGGGAGGACAAATTTGGACTGTGAAATTATGAACTGAATTTACGTGTATTTTGTAAGGCGTGTTGGGCTGTTGTTATATATAGTTGGTGAGCCAGCGACAAAAAAGTGCAAGAGTTTTGGAAACCCTGATAATTTCAAATTAGACAGTATTTTGGCCATAGAATGCTGCGGTACAGTCAGCAGGCCAGATTTCCGGATACCTGGCGCAGGCGTACTAGGAAAGGTGTAATTTTATTTAGTACCCCCAATGTATTTTGAAAAAGCAGAAAATTCGTCAGTAGACAGTGGATGAAATAAAGAACTCGAAACATATCGTCAGACTGTTTCATAATCGAACGCATGGCGTCAGCATCTCCACGCCATTATATTGCGCCATTGCGACCATTATATTGCGCGGCACAGTAGACCGATGCGCCATAGACCGATGTGACATGTATGGAGATGCTGACGCCATGCGTTGGATTATGAAGCAGTCTGACCATATGTTTCGAGTTCTATATTGCATCCGCTGTCTACTGATGATTTGGCCGCTTTCCAAAACACTTTAGGGGTACTAATTAAAATCACACTTTTTTCACAGTATACCAGACATTAGCTTCTCTTAGAACAAAACTGAAATCAAAGCGAATACGTCACGAGTCGTAAGGGCTCGGATATGGTCGCCAGATGTTTTGCTACTCGGCCTAGGCAGATATCCGAAAGCTTGAAAAGGTCGGCAGCCATTACCTGCCCGTAATGCGTACCGTTCGCGTTCGTCTTGACGAAACCCTCTGCCCACATGCCTCTCACCCTCTTCCCGCATTGCCTTGCTACTGGGTGGTATACTGTGCCTTTTCTAGTACGCCAGCGCCAGTTGTTCCGGAATCTGGCCTGCTGACTCCCCCGGAATTCTATGGCGAAATACTGTCTGATCTGAAAGTATTAGCTTTTACAAAACTCTTGCACTTTTTGTCGCTGGCTCTTGAACTATTATCGGTGACATGGTTTTAAGAGCTTTACAGGGGTATACCCAGTTTTTTATCTAGCTGTGGAAAAATCTAATTTTTGAGAAAAACTGGATCTACGACGTTTACAACATTAGTCGACGTATTGGGCTACATCCTTAACTTTATATTTTAAATTCCCAAAAACCCGCCAAATGGAAGATTATCCTACACAATCAGCTATTTAAAAGAAATGGAGCTGAAACAAATGTACATAATGGAATCTTGAAATGGCAACTAAAACTCCGATTGCGTCATTGAATTAAAAATACAATTTATGATTAAAACGGTAACTTAAAGGTCTATTAAATCAAAACTCCTAGGCTCCTGAAGTAGAGTGGAATCTTGTTGTGTTCTCTTATATCCGAAGTACTAAAGATATTTAGATTTGTGGCTTGAAATGATCCCATAATCAGTTTCATGAAATCAGCGCCATACGATCATCTATTTAAGAAGCCAATCATGTTCTCAAGTTGTCCGGAAGTGATTCACTTAGAACGTAATATCGTAGCCCCAGTACATGGATGTCATCGCTTATCAGGCACGCATGATTAGGTGCCCACATCGCCGTGTAATAAGGACTAGACGACCGAGAATGGCCCCACTAATTATTCCAACTTCGCATCATGCGGCCAATTCCCCTGCGGTGTTAGTTACAAAAGCTACATATCGCGGCGTTTCGTGATGATATAAGGTAGAAGAGACGTACAGGCTGCGTTTTATATTTGAGGATTTTTTTTTCGTTTGGATTTCATTTAGTCAGTACAATTTTGAAAGTCGTGGTTAGTGATCGAAAACAATTTATTATGGAGCATCTAATGCCACAAGAAAGTGTTCATTAAAATATTTTATTTGAATAATTTTTCATTTGGGTATAGTAGTAGTAGTAGTAGATGGAGTGGGGGGCTTGTTTCCAGCCCTTGATGTCACCTAGATCTGTAAGGTCTTTTGTAACTACCCACTGTGTGGTTAGGTCAATGGTCAGCTAGTAGCCCGGTACTTCTTACCAGTCCAAGTAGGTCACTGACCTTCAAGTTGGGCAGATCGCTGGGTTCGAGAAAGGCTCGTCCCAGTAAACTGTATCTTTTGGCGGCGAGCCCTGGACAGCGGCAAACAATGTGTATGCTGTCTTCAGGTTCCTCGCCACATATTCGGCAATCCTTGCTCTCAGTCAAGCCAAGGTTGAATAGATGAGCTCTAAGGGACGTGTGTCCGGTGAGGAGACCGATAGTGGTTCTAAGGTTCTTCTTGCTCATGTTAAGTAGGGCCTTGGTTTTCTTCTGTAGTGGTTGCTCCATCATGGCTTTTGCCTGGCGACATCCCTGACTCTGTTTCCAGGAAGCCCGATGTTCCTGCTCCAAGCAGTCCCTGATGATTTTCTTACCTGTAGCGAAGGGGACCCCTACAGCTGGCTCCACTGGGCAATCCAGTGTGCCCAGTTTTGCCAGTCTGTCGGCCTCTTCGTTTCCGGGTATGCCTTCATTTGGGTATAAGAGAAGGAAGTTTTTTGGTGTTTCTTTGGCTACATGGACGACGAGTTACATTTCTATTTGGCTGGCTTTGGTGATAAAGAGAATAGCCCCTATTAGGGCGCTGACAATCCTTAATTGGTACACCAACAACCATGACATCGGAGAGTGGCACTATACAGCGCGCTATTCGGGAAGTATTTTCACATCATTGGGACGTATTTTTTAAGGATGCTATAGTTGTTGTAACAGTTGTTGTAACAGTTGTTGGTGGTCACTCTAGCGACAAGTTAAAAAACTTTCTTGTACCCGAAATGGATTGATTAGACTTACAGACCATGTGGTTCCAACAGGACGATGCCACATCAGACGCAACTCGTGCTACGATGCGAATTTTTCGAGAAAATTTTCCCGGCCAAATAATGTAAAAATTTAGTAACATCGACTAGACCTCTTGATCCCCTGGTTTAACCGCTACCGACTATTTCTTACGGAGGTACTTGTACACCAACAATTCGACTACAATCCTGATACTTAAGGATAACATTTGAAAAGAAGACTCTCGACAACATTTTTTTTAAATCGTCTCAGGTTCTGACTTGTGCTGGAATCTTGTTATAGAAACATGCGTTTTGATAAAAGTTATGTTAATGAAGTATTTATGAGCGTAATAATGTTCTGGTTCACAAAGAGGAAATAACGTCGTGTTCCCGATTGAATAAATATAGGTTTCCAAGACGTTTTAGGAGATACCAATATACGTTTATATAATCCACGCACTTCCTTTTATGAAATTCGGGTAGAATTTGCTGCCATTCCCTAGAACATCAGGCCGTACGTTAAGTAAAATTAACGAAATTAGCAGCATCAAAGCCGTATAAATTTATAATCTTACTGAGGAGAATCGGGTACTGCACAGTTTTTTAAACGACTGCCCGACACAAAAGGAGTGTAATGTGTTCAGGGTTCATCTATGTATGTGTGTCGTTTCTTTATTCCACCAAAACTTGTAAACACTAAAACAGATTTAAAAGTGTGTGTTATTGTTAGAATCGTTATGTCAACCCGAGTGTTCTAATGTACATTTACTATCCAAATATAAAGTAAGTATATAGTTGTCTAAATGTCCAAATATCAATAAATTAACTTACATATATCGTGTTTAATGTCAAATAAAAGGTATGATTGTGTACATTCCAGGAATATACATGTTAATATATGGATAAATACGCAAACCTCAAATATTTCTTTGAAAAATCGTAATGAAAATAATTATACATACAATAGATCACTTTCTGTAACGGCAGTCGTATTTTTATTCTGTTTAATATATTTAATCGACAATAAAGTTATCTTGGCGGTTATAACATTGTAGACCTTTCGGTCGATAGTTAGTTTGTTTATACTTTTATTGTGAAAATGTCACAATGGGCGGGTTCATTGTCATATGACAATCTCTTACAAGCAACCCTACTATGACGTGTTATATGTATGTGTGCGTGTAACATGTTTGTAAGTGTGTGTTTTATTATTGCATTCGATCGACAGAATTGAAAATGCAATTCCGTTAATTTGATCCCAACGGAAAATAGTGACCCAGCCGGGAATCGAACCCGGGAGGACCTTACAATGTAAGATCAGGCGACCTAACCTCTATGCCACCGGGCCGTGACGACATTTTCTCTTTGATCATAGTTAGTCTTAGATGACATTTTCTAATTGATCTATTCTAAAGTAAACATCGATTTAATTAGATTCCAATAGCCACCAGGAGAAGCACATGGCTTTGGATTTTTGCTAATATTAATTGATTACTTATTAACCTTCATTTTCATCTAGTGCAAATACAAATATAGCTACAAATAGTATGTATATTACCTACCAAAAGATTTGTAAAAATATAACTTAACCCCGTGGCATTTGTTTACTTATTGCAGCAGTTTCTCCACTAAAAAAGTGGGAAGCAAAAGAGGCTTTAATGAAACCACCGAACTATCTGCAATATAAGTTGCATATAAGACAAGAACACGCTAGCCTTTTACCCAATTGAAACGTCACGTGCTAGTAGTTCTTTAGTCTGGAATGCCAGCTATTGCATTCCAATTTAAGATCGCGCTTATCGAAGGCGCACAGAACATTACCTATGCCATATACAGAATAAATACCAACTTATGGGAATATTCGTGATTATATTTTATAGATACATATTGCATATTTAGAGATTATAAAACACGACCTCTGTCTGTCTGACTGTTACCTAAACTCTAATAAAACTTCGATTTAGTTTGCCTATTTTACTTTACCGGCAGAGGGAAAGTATTGTGAACGTGCATTTTTTTAAATGAAGACGGATATATACATTTTGACACCTTCCGAGACGATTAAGACTGAAGTCCGTCTTTTTCAGATTGAAGTCCGTCTATGAGCGCGTGTCTGTGTGTGTGTGTGTGTGTGTGTGTGTGAGTGTGTGTGTATTCCTCGACAATAGCCCCCAAATGCTTCATCTGATTAAGCTGAAATTCGGCATGCTGGCATCATTCGGCCATGGCAAGAGTTGAAAATATTGTAATCGAAATCGGTCCTCCAGAGGGCGCGCTAGTCATACTTCAATCTCGAAATACTGCAGTAAGTAATAGTAAGATTGGAAATTCGGTATACAGATGCCTTGTTGGGCCAAAATCACGTTGTGATTCGATCCAACAAAAAATATTGTTTGGATTAACTCGTATATAAGCGTCGCAAAAATACTATTGCATTGTTGGATAAATACCATTTTATTACCATATACATATTACGACATACTAAATAATACTACTTTTGTTATAAAATAGTCAATTGACACAGTCACTATCGGATGGGGAGGGAGGTGATCTATAGGGGGGGAGGGGGTTGAAGGGGTTTGGCACGCGGGGGGAGGGGGGTTGTCTGCTTGTTGGAAAGTATTGGGGTGACATAACCGATTTTTTGTTGGATTATTGGCTATAATAAGCGCGATAATTTATTTGCATTCGATTTCAAATTATTTTGTTTTCGCTCTTCAATTTAATTTCGCTCTTCATTTTTAGGTTTGATTTTCAAATTTTTGACTTTATACCAATCAATTATGTTTTTTATTTATTAAACTCGTAAATCACTTATGACATTAAAAAATCACTTTAATACAATCAGATAAACACAAAATTAGGGACATTATTATCAGATTTCTAAGACTGATTTACCATCTCGGCCTACCGCACGACGAGAAAGGAAAGTATTGCGAACGCACAAAATTTTAGTTTACGAGATGAAGGAGGAAATTTATCAGTTTAGGTTTTATAATTTCAAGTCGGTTGTTTAGACTTAGTTTTTATTTTTTATTTTTTTATTAGTTTATAAAAAATAAATTGATTGCTATTTACCAGACCACTAGATTATGTCTACATGTTGAAAAGACACTCAATTCGGTTAGTTTTTTCCTATAAAAAAAATCTTTAAAAAAACCTACAAGTAAGTACATAAATTCACGTACATACATACTTTATACTTATGCTAAAATTACGTTTTATTTATTTGATTATTTTTATAGTATTTTCGCTGCGCAAATTGCGAAACAATAAAATTCTACAATAACAAATACCACCCAAGGTACGTCCAAGATATGTAAGGTCGTCTTGTTCAAGACTTCTATGAATTAAACAGTTTAAATTCTCTATTTCTGACTCAGCTGGTAACCTCGTAAGCTTTTCCGCTATGGGATAGTTAAAATAGTACTGCGATGTAAACAGCGAAACGCGCATTCAGAATAATAATATCAAGTCGCATTTTTCACGAAGACATGTTCGTCGTGTCATTGATTTTATAGTCGTGTCGTGCTATTTTGACCGCATAATGCTTTTCTTTATAGACGTGTTACAAAGCCTACATACATTTATATTCTACAAGATCAATTATCAACATCAGCATCTGATGTTGATAATTTACCATATGTTTTTATTATTTTCTAGAAACCATATTAAATATCATCAAATTAATGTTTTATTATTTTTACTCTGAATTTATTGTAAGTTTAAATTTATTTCTAAAAAAAATGTTTTTTGATAATTCATATTATTTGCAGACTGACAAACGCATTGACATATCAATGACCTAGTTTTTAGAGTAATGATTAATTTGTACATACATTGTTTATTGCCTTAATTCCTAATATTAGTACATACTATTTTTTATTTATTTTTCACTTTTAACATATGTAGTTTGAAGTATGCACAAGCCACTATTTTCTTGGTACGCTTGCCTTAGTACCGGCCTAGGCCTAGTTAGGCGGCATTGATTTAAAGAAGGACTTTTGCTGCGGTACTCTCTTTTTTGCTACTATTTACAACGGAGCCTCTAATGATATTACGTATAGTACTACAGTTTAAAAAATGCGCATTTCTTTAAATAAATAAATAAAATAAATATTTTTTTATAGATCACATTTAAATTCTTTTTGATGTAACTTAATGGTCTACTGCATAATTTTTATACTGATACTTTCTTTTTGTATGGAACCAAGGCAAAAACTAATATATAATGAGGAGTAGGTACACATAAGATATTATGCGCTAACGAGAAATAATGCAAAAATATTAATAATTATTATTGTATTTGTTAGAGCATTGTTTGAGTACCATTTATAATAAATAAATAAATACATCTGATATGGTTGCGAATTGAGTAATAATAAATGTATGTTACATTAAGTATGAAACACAAACACTTATAAAAAAAAACACATCTTTTAGATAAAAAGAGAAAAAAGTAGCAGGTAAAGAGGGACCCTTCAGTTGTATTATAGACAGATTAATCTGTATAATCATCTGAGCCCAAGTCAGAAACATATTGTATGCCTTCAGAAATAATCTAGAATTTTGGTGTGTAGTCGACGGAATCCGTGGAATGTATAGCGAAATTATTTTGTATTTTTGTAGTTTTGCTCACTGGGAAAGAGAGCTTTGTCGACATTTATTAATTTACACAAATATTTGGCCGTATTCAAATTCCCTTTTAATTTCTTGCTTGTTCTATACTATCCAATTTTTGATTGTGCGTAAATTTATAAGATTTAAAAATTTGTATGGATAGGTCCTTCATAAACGTTTCATTAATAGTATATGTGTTCTTGCTTGCGGATCGTTTATGCGTAATCGCAAATTGAAAGTATCGCTAAACGCATGCTTTTCGCTTGCTATTACCAACGGTAATAGCCCCAAATGTCATTATTAAACTAGCGCCAGCCTGATACCGCAACACTAGGCTAGATCGAAGCGTTTTGCATTTACTTAAAGTACTTCAAATATATATTTCGCTCAAAATCAAATTCTTTCGTGTTTCACAATATTTAGAACCAAAATGTCTGTTTGTCCGAGACATCGATATCTCAAAAACGCGTTGTTAAATTTCAAAAATTCTTTCGGCAACTAAATCCATGAGTGGGAAGAGTTTTTTCCAGTACACTATAAACGGGCCAATTTTAAAAGGTCAACCGAGGTGAGGGACCTGGGAATTACATTTGATACGCAGCTGAATTTCCGTGCACACATTACAAATATTTGCAATCGCGCTTGCAAAATGGTCGGATTTATTATTCGCATATGCAAACAGTTTAAAAATATTAATGTAATGTTTTTACAACCTATTTTTACAAATCTTTAGTTTCTAGTATACTTAAATCAGTCATTTAGGGTGTACTTAAAAACAGGTACATTTAAATGATCAAGTGTATTCAAAGAAAGTTTTCAGGGTATATTTATTACAGAAAATACTACATTATCCGTCTATTTCCGTCCAATTTAGTTCTAGGAATAGTAGGGTAAAATACTCTCGAAACGAGTCGATATATTTCTCTAACTATGTATATCTGCATATAAATTAATTTAAGGAACCATTTATTTACCAGAGATACTATGTAAGTTTGAATTGTACGCACTGGTAAATCACATAACAAGGGGATGGCGTCTATTATTTAATTAATGTACCGTACCATCATATAAATATATATGTAGACAGGCCAGTGGAAAGGCCATCTAAATTCCTTAGCCACTGAGATAGACATATTTTATATATCCTTTTGGGAGCTGGAAAGCAAGTCTTCGCTATCTCAAATTTATCATAAAATTATTTTGTTTTACTTAGTTTAAAAAAATATATTATTTTCAATGTCAGCATTAGCTGACCTAAGTAACTCACTTATTATGGACCTGTATACTCTAGACTTAATATTCAAGGGAGGATTAGATTCGTCTCAAAAGCTACTGAATAGTATATGATATAAATATACGAAAAAGATTTAGGGCCCCGTACCTAAGACAGAAAAGTGGTCTGCCATACAAACGGACGACTGAATAATAAAATTTTTACCCGTTCGGGCATTAACTTTTTATTATTTCTCTAAATTAAAAATAACAAATAGTCCGATTATCTAAATCGGACTCTGCTGGGCCTACAAGGCCATAACTCAAGAACGCGTTGTCCGATTTGGAAAACTCTTTCGCCAATCTGTTGTATTTATCAATGGAGAGTTTTCGAGAAGAGGAAGATATATTTAAAATAATAAAATTATTAAACTATTAAATAATACTGAAATCACTTTAGACCATTTTTTACCTATACTTATAATATTTGTAGTTAAACTATTGGTAACTAGCTAGAATGAATAAGAAACTCACCGATATCGAAGCGCACCGAACATTTTATCGATGCGAGACAACTTTTATCACCATCTTCAAATGCAACGTCTTTTATAAAAAACAACATTTTACCATAATAAATTAATAGTTTAAAAAAAACACTAAAAACACGCTTTAGGGCTATGATACGATAATCACATACACACGGCTATGATACGATATTCCATCATGGAATGCCAGTGCCTATCTTCCGGCTTCATCATCAGACCTTGAAACCTAATCGTGGTCAAAGTTCATTCCAAGACTTTTCTAACAAGTCCAAACACAGCTATGATACGATGTTCCATCATGAAGTTCCAGTATATATCTTCCGACTCCATCATCAGATCAGTTCGACAGTACCATATTATTGTATTGTCATCAGAACTACATACAGCTGCCAATTTTCATGACGTTACGATCCTTGCAAGATGGTTAAATTAGTTACCTTAGATTCCATTACATAGTTAGTTACATACAGGTCGACCTAATAAAAGCGTGTTAAAAACTAGCGTAATTGAATGCAACGATGTGTCAAAATTTAAAGTCGTCCGACCTACTACTTTTCCAGTTTTGCGAGCAGAAATATATGCAGACTTAATATTATTTTTTTTATATACAGGTAAGTTTTTAGTTACCAGCATACTTGAAGAAGGGGAATCCGTACAATCATATTGTCAACATTAAAAAAAATTTTTTTTTGATGAAATTTGTAAATCTTATCTATCAAAAAAAAGTTTGAGAAGCGTAAAGCGCGCTGCGCTATCTAGCGGTAGGTAAAATATTACTAAAAAACAATATAAGCGATTTTTTACCTACCGCTAGATGGCGCATCGTGCTCAACGCTTTTTGCAACGCATTGTGCTCATCGTGCTAAAAAAAATCCCCACAATTTTTTGTCTAAAATTACTTATTTGCTCGTACTGATTCACCCCCTAAAAGGATGCCGGTAACTAAAAAACGACGGTGTATAAAGATTATACATTGAAATTTGGTCATGCGATGTAATGTTTAAGGTGGTCCCCAGGAAGTGATATTACATAGATCGTGATTTATGGGGCGTCGGATAAAAATGAAGCAAAAGCGTGACGTAACGCGGGCATAGCTGCAAGTGGTCGTGCCGTATGCCGAGCTGAAGGCGTTGACATATTTATTTTGTTTCGCCCGACGGGCGGCAGGGAAAGTTTTTTAAAAGCGCGCATAAAAAGGACGCGTTTGTTTGGCAAACAGTCGACTTGCATTTGACAGCGTGGTCGAAACTTTCCCCTGCTGAGCTCTGCTTTATTTGTGGAGGATAACAGCGGCGGAGCGGTGAGAAATGGCCGCTGCCAGCGACACGCATCGCCCATCGTAGGTGTCGCGGCGTGGGGCGGGCGCGGTAACATCATCCCGCGGCGGTTTACCGGCCCGCGCGAGGCTTAGGTGGGAAACCAGGGACAAAAAAGTGCAACAGTTTTCAAAAATCTCATACTTTCAGCTCAGACAGTATTTTTGGCATATACTGCCGGGGTACAGTAACTAGACAGTGGACTGTTTCCGTCCTAAGTTTTCTACGCTCACCTCACGGGAGACAGAACGATCTAATATCGTTAAAACTTCCTTAGGTGAGGGGTTCGCCCGTTGTAGTTGACAGCTCTATTTGCCGAGGTATAGTCAGCAGGCCAAATTCCGGGACACCTGGCGCTGGCATACCTACTAGGAAAGGTGTCATTTGAATTCCCCTCACATGTGAGGCGTCCAATAATAGATGCCTATGGCAAAATGTTTACAAAATGTATATAAATTTATATAAATGTAAATATAAATGTAAATGTGCGCCGCTCTATAGTAGCCCGCTCTATAGTAATGCTATAGCTCTATAGTAAACCCCGCTCTATGTAAATGTAAATGTAAATGTAAATATAAAGTTATATACATTTTGCCGTAGGCAAACCCGAGCTAATCGCCATTCATTTGAGGGGTTAATGAATCTGGCCTGCTGATTGTACCACAGCATTCTATGGCCCAAATATGTCTCATCAGAAAATGTCATCTTTTCCAAAACTCACACTATTTTATTGCTGGCTTTTGGACTAGCTGCTTCATACGGTTTAGAAACCGTAATCTATCCACGTTGTAACGAATACCATTTAAAGAAGTATTTTTCAACCGTTTTTTTATCGACGCACCCTTATTTTGTTTTGGTAAAAACAAATTAAAACTTTCACGCGACCTCCCTTAGGCTATTTCTAAATACTTTAAAATTTAAAATTAGTACGAAGAAATTTATTTAACTAGGTACTAACATGGGCATATTCAAGATGCACCATTAGATCTCCTGTCCACCCTAGAACGGTCTAGTCCCAGTTGGGTGACAGAATCAAATAAGCAAAAGGTCCTCGGTTCATGCCATTCGGTTCCTGCCATTCAGTTCCTCCTTTTTTTGTAAGCAAATCAATGTTTGATAGTAATTAAATTCTTAAATAAATAAAAAATAAAGATCAGCGTGGTCGGTAAGCGCGGAGTATTGTTTAAATTCTGTTTTTCACTTCCAAAGCTGTACCTAACTATTTTCATATTAGATCAAAGTAAAGTTTTATAAAATCAATAGCAAAATTATAAGTTTGCATATTTTATAGATAAAGATTTTGTAATGTCCCTCTTCCCTAGAGGGGGGGGGGGGGTCTAGACCCACTGGTTAAAAATCGTTGATTTAAAGCAGGGGTACCCAAACTTTTCGTACCCGTCATGTTATTAATTAATAAAATAGGTGTATGATCAAAAGTATGAATGAAAAGTAATAAACATAGGGTTTGTTTATTGCTTATATTATATATTACATAAAAGTGGTAAAAAATCAAATCAATCAATGAGGCGGATGAGCTTGTAATTTTTAATCATATTGACAATTCTTGGTTGAATTGAAGAAAGTGCACAGCGTAAATATCGAGTTTGTTTATGTACTTCGTTTTATTTGCTACAACTGATGAAAATGCCCTTTCGCACAAATAAGTGCTTGAAGACGGTAAATAAAAACGCAACGCCTTCTCTGAAATGCCGGATCATTTTGAAATACTGGATCCAACACAATATTTTATCCATCTTTTCAAAATCGTATTTAGCAGCAGAATCGTTTTTAAATTCCAAAGTTTGCTCTTGAACTCGTCCGCGGGGGGCCCTATTCTATTGATAAAGAGAAATGCATAAATATTAGGTATATAAGACGTGGTTGTATGGCACCTGTGGTACGATTAAAGGGGTAGGTCGTGTCCGTTGTACTGTATTCATCGTTGTACTATATCACTCGACTGTAGCCTGCGCCCCCTTGGATTGTCCTCACGCTCCCCCCCGCCCATCCTTGGGAGTCGCACCCCCTTTTTGAAAATCGCTGATTTAAAGTGCAAACAGTATAATTTCTGTAAATAGTGAGTGGCACACGTTCTAAAATCGCAAGCAATAAAACATGCTGCCTTTGCAAGGCTTTTCGCTCTGTACGCTTGTCATGCACGAATCACTTAGGTAACGTTGTGAAGCTATTATTGAATGACATACTCCTATGTCATGTAAGCTGGTTAAATGACATAATGCCGCGTAAAACGCTGCAAAATTTATTTTTAAAAATAATTTTTAATTATATTCTATCCCATTTATGACATTTGAATTATAGTAATTTGAGGAAAAACTAATACAATTAATTATCGATTTGCGATGATTTAACCATCACACTAAATATAAATTTGTTCCGGTTATCTCAATTTTTATAAAGCTTATGTTGAAATATGTTAGTTAAATATCGAATATGATGTTTGTAAGTCATTTAAGAAACGATATTATTGAAAAAAAAACAGCGAAGTTTTTGCATGCAAATACAAACAAGTAAAATACAATACAAACAAATAAAATTAAATGGTAATAAATTTTAACATTTTGGTAATAAAAAAATATAAATTTGCTAATAATTATTCTTCGATTTACCAATAATATATAATATATAGTTAATCAATATATTAAATAGAATTACAAACATAATAGTAATGGATAAATAAAAAAAAAACTAAACAATTATACATATTCTTGAAAAAATCACTTTACTAAATACTCGTGTAATTATAGTCTAACAGTTCAATGTCTTTATTACTAAAATTGCAATAATTGCAACAGAACTATATTAGTTATGCTAAAACCCATATATGCTTATACATGCCATATAAAACCCAGTTATGCCCATGGTAAAAATGGCTTATTCTTTGACACTCGGATCTTGTTTTGATTTAAGTGGCACACCTAATGTAATCGCCTAACAAAAAGGTAGTTTTAGTTTTTTTTTCAAGGAAAAGTATTACGTCGAATATTTAAAAATTTTTAGAGTATATTTGTGCATAAATAATGTATACATAGTAATTTTTTGTTTTTTTTTCTTCCAGCAAGTTATTAGTCATAAAAAAAGTTTCCCCATTGCTGCAGTGATTGCGGACTTCACAGTGCCTGAAATAAAAAATAAAAAAAATTAATTAAACTAGAAGGTATTGCCTATACAATGACCCAGGATTGTGAAAATCAATAGAAATTTACCAAAAAACATTTAAAATTTCGCTCAAAAACCTGATTTTACATTTTTATTTTTTCCACAATCCTGGTTCACTGTATAGGCAATACCTTTTAGTCTAATGAGGTTTTTTTATTATTTTTTCAGGCGCTGCAATCAATGCAGCAATTGTGGAACTTTTTTTGAGACTTCGGAGATGGCTAATAACTTGCTGAAAATTAAAATTAAAAATTTAAAAAGTACTGTGTATACATTATTAATGCATAGATATATCCTCAAAATTATTAAACATTCGATATAATACTTTTCTTTAACAAAAAATCCAAGTATCTACTTTTTCTTAAGCGATGTTACTATGTGTTAGTTACCCTTAAAGCCATTTTATAACGTATTTAATAAATTATTTACGACCGACCTCGGCGGACGCGGAAAACTGAAGAGCTAAGTATATCAGACGCAGAACTTCATAACATATAAATTCATTGAATTTTAAAAACTGTTTCTTTCACGACCACAATAATTCGAGCCCTTACAACATCATCATCATTCAAGGTAGATCAAATTGTCGATTCGGCCGGACCCTGCAATGCAGGGTAAACGGTGAGGGCGCGTTGGAAGGAGGCGCTTCATGGCTGTAAGGAAAGGGAAGAGGAGGGAGCGCGTCACCTACAATCGGAGCCGAAGAATGCATTTAAATGGGAATTAAACCGTCCCAACGCCCGGCGTCGATCTAATCAGATAAGCAGCCCCCGGGCAGTCGTCTGTGCCGCGTCCGCGCAGCTTCCGCGCCGTGCGACAGGACGATTCTTTGTGTCGCCTTGGCAAAGCCTAAAAGGGCGTTTTTCCGATTGGAAAGCGGCTGTGGTCGTGGAGGCGTATCTACAAGAAACTAGCCAAATACAAATATTGCATTGAATTTTCCAAGAGGGAGGGGTAGATTATGATGGTGTAAATAACTCGCCCAAGTATATTACAGCAACGCAGCACCATTGATTTTATAAGAGTATTAGATTGCTCAATGATATAGCAGGGCGGTGTCGACTACAACGGGCGAACCCGTCACCCCAGGCTGGTATAACGATATGTGATCGTTCTTTTAGCCGTGGGATGAGCGTAGAGGACCTAGACAATGACAATCAACAATCTAGCTCCGCCAACTAGCCCGCGAGAGAACAACTCTTACCGCCAGGCGTCCTCGCTACCAGTTTATTTTTATTTAATTTTTTTATTTTATAAAATTATCCAATACAATAAAATTGATTTTGCGAAGCAGATAAGATTACATTTGTGTGGATTTTATCACCCCACTAGATTGTATATCTTTTCTGGGGTGATAGTATTTAAGACTTTACTTAAATCATAGTGACTTCACTTTTTTTTTTCTTATTCATTCCGATTGCTCATTCATTCTTATAAATTTTGAGGTTAATATAAATATATAAATGTGTATATAAATAAAGAACTAGTATTAAATAGTTACGGCCAGATTTCTCCGGAATTCGGACAAGTTGCAGGTAGGCAAGGTCGCTTGCGCGGTCCTCTACCTAATATAAGCGGCGATTCAGTTCGAATCATCGCAGACCATGATGGCGTCCTTTGCCCGTCTTTCACTCAGGCTCGCACTTCTGCATGGAGGCTATCGGATGTGTGCTGACCTGTGGGTTAGGCTGACCCTAACACATGGGTCATAATGGCCCATCGCACGGGCCCATTAGCGCACGGGACCATTAGCTCAGTGGCATAGTACCTACGTTTTGGCAACCTTTATGCGCAGGCGACATGCAGGTGGTGCTGATAGCATTGTCCGTCGAAAATAATAGCAATTGATTTGACCGTCTGTAATAACATTGATGCTGTATAGTTTTTTTTTTATAAAGGACTGATAAATAATAAGACCAAATATTTAATCAAATATAACAATACCAACCTTAAATTATTAGTGCCATCTACCGCATTTTTTATAGGCGGTTGGTGTAGCTTGACTGTGGATTGTATACTCCATGGGAGATTGTATATGAATGGTTTGATATAGGTATACCTGCGTGGGGTTACGAGTTCACCTGTTGTAATTGACACCTCTCGTATGCCTTAATTTTGCCGTTTTCCATCTATCCTTTACCCAGACGGAGATGTCCTTCCAAAACTGGTAGTCAGAGGGCGAGGCTGCCCGCTTGTACCTTTCCCAGTGCCTCGCCGTAAGGCGTTGGTCTCTGACGGGCATGTTGGCATGGCTAGGCAGTAGATTTGTATTGCCTCTAAGCCTTCTACGCTCCTCTCACGTCTGAAAGAACGATCACATATCGTTATACCAGCCTGGGGTGCAGGGTTCGCCCGTTGTAGTCGACACAGCCCTACTATACTTTACCCATCTTCTTGTTTTTTCGCCCAGAGCTGTTCTCGCATATCCCTCTGCCAGGGCAAGGTCGGGCTCAGGTCCGATAGCGGGTCTCGCTGAGTCCTTTCCTAGCTACCTTGCCCGCCTCTTCATTCCCTGTACTCCGCTGTGTCCCTTCTCCCAGTACAGGTTGACTCGCGAGATGCGATTTAGAATCATGTGGCATTCTAATGTGAGTTTTGAAGGTTAATTTTGGTTCTTCAACCCTTGTAACACTGGGCGACTGTGAAAATAGGTTCATTTGCTTACCTTCAGTTTGTCTTCTTTAAACCTTACCTGTCGCTATAATAATCCTAATGTCTCCGCTTGGAAGATCGAAGCACAGGCTGTTAAGTCGACCAAGTCAAGTAATATAGGAATCATTAACTGCAGAAAACAGCGATTATTTTAAAAAAATAGACATCCTGAAGAGTTGGCAGCCATTTTTGGTTTATTATATCCTTAAATAGACACGAGTAACTAAGCTACGCATAGAAAGAGATCCTATCTAATTTGGGCCTGCGGTTCTGGAGTTATTGTCAGTTCGACAGACAAAAGGATAGTGATGAATATAATATTACATATATTTCTTTCATGATTTTATAATGCAATCATAAAAAGGCAATAAACCGTTCTCAGCGAGCGCTGCTCGGCATTGAGAGCTGCAGCGTCCCAGGACTACCGTTCGCTGTAATGCGCTTTGAAAATGTTATATTCAAACGAACGGAGAAATATTGCGTTTCTTTTCAAACATTAAGTGTCGCGTTTCGAGCCGCGCTTCGGCGACGTTTTGCGAAATTGTTTCATTTGTTACGACTGCCACAATCCTCTGCCATACCAGGCACCAGGCACGACGCCCACGTTTATTTTTCTTCAGCGAACGAACGTCTCCTGCGCTTTCTTATCATGACACCGTTAGAATATTGCAACCCAAATGAAACCGCCTGCAGGCGATGGCGCTATGTAATTCCAAATGGAGGTAAAATTAAGGGCGTAACAAAGAACTGAGTTAAAGAAAAATCATTGAATATTAATACCTTTTTCGATTTTCGATTCAATATCATAAACATGGCACTTGTTTAATGAGGCCAACTTCTGTACGAGCGACTAACAGTTCGAAATATGATTACTCGTGTTTCTCTTCTTATTATTATATTTTGTTCTTAATATATGTCAATGACTTGCCTAATAATTTCGAGGACAAAAAAATCACAATGTTCGCAGATGATACTAGTCTAATCTTAACAGATAAAAGTGAGGAAAAACTAATGATTAATGCTAATATTACTCTAAATAAGCTACACACGTGGTTTCATTCAAACAATCTTCTTCTTAACGCAACAAAGAGTAACTTTATGGTATTTTCAAGCACACAAAATTCTAATACGGGCACTCAAGTAACCTTGCACATCAATAAAAACGTCATTCCCCAGACTAAATGCGTCAAATTCCTAGGGGTACACGTCGACGATAACTTGAAATGGAATAGACACTGCGAGGCACTAGAGATTAAATTAAGTAGAGCTTGTTATGCATTGCGTATAGTTAGGAAAACTCTGAGTGAATTAGAAACGAGGAGTATTTATTTTTCCTACTTTGAATCGATACTGAGCTACGCCATTACGATCTGGGGAAACTGTTACGCTTGTCACAAGGAACCCTTATTTATCCTTCAGAAAAGAGCATTACGGATTATTGCCAGAGCTAAACATATAGAAACATGTAGACCTATTTTTAAAAGATTGAAAATCATGACTCTCACATCACTTTACTTATATAGGCTATTATTAGATTTTTACACCGAAAAGGAAAGTTACGTAAAATTTAAATATACACATAATAAAAACACCAGAAACAAGAATAATTTCATTCTACCATGCGTGGTTTTAAACGCTGCTAGGCAAAGTACCAAATTCTCAGGGCCTTATTATTTTAACCGCCTACCAGTTAGCATAAAAGACAATAGCAATCTCAGAACGTACCAAAAACTTTTAAAGGATTTTTTTACAACCAATACGTTTTACTCTATTGAGGAATTTATAAATTTTACAAAATGACTTTTTTTACAAAATACTGATTATTTCATTTGTTGATTGTTTAAACTTGAATTAATAATTTTATTGAGTGTTTTAGTTATATGGTATCTTATATTTAAATGTAATTACAATGTATTTAGATTCTTCTTAGACAAAACAGTATAAAAATTAATTTGATTGATTATGTGATTATTGATGATTATTGCTTGTGTTTGATCATTTCTGATATTGAATATTTTAATTGTTGATAGTTTTAGTTTTACTGATTGCGCCTTATATAGCTTCTTCTTTATGAAGTTTCTTCTGAAACAAAATATTGTATGCTCTCTGGGCAGTTTGTTAATTAAACATTGTATGTTATTTAATAATTCCCACAATAAAGAACTTGAACTTGAACTTGAACTATTCATGGCAAGTAGTATTTGCAGCAAGTATTAGTAGATATTGCAAGTAGTCGAAGATTGTCTGGCTCAACGGCGCCTTCTTTCTACACTCTGACTAACTAATTACGATTCTGCCATATCGAATACCTACCTGTTCAACAATACTTGCCGGGTATCTAGAAATAGAGTAGTTTTCTTTTATCAAAGTGAGAACGTTTCTTATCGAGACATAGAGTACGTGTATTATTCGATTGCACCTGTAATATACTACTATAATATACAGATGATTTCAAGCTATGTTGGCAAGTAAAAAACCTTGAGGACTCAGTATTACTGCAGATTGATATTAATGTACTAGATGTGTGGGCGCTTGATATCAGCATTGTATCCAATACCACAATGTGTACATACGTGTCGTACACTCATGTCGTTTATCCTCTTTATCATGACTACCATATATGTGTTTACCCCTTCCGCCAAGACTGTGTATTACGTGATTTGTGTGTCATATTTGATGACCGCCTTCATTTCACCAATATATCAAAGGCATCTGTGCGCGTAAGACAGAAACCTTAGGTTTTATTCTTAAATAAAGCCGAACTCTCAGCAATAGCCATGCCGAATCCAACACAAACGTCATGCAGGTAAGGACCCAATAAGGAGATCCAAACTAGCCTGACAACCACTAAATTAGTAATGTCTAAATTAATCATGATTGATTGGTCGATTGAAAAATTTAGTCGATGACCCAACACTGCCTGGGAGATATTTGAGTTGCGCCAACCTAACCGTGCGCCTACTAGCCCCGGTCTCCCCTACTTTGTTGTCATTTGAACGTAGATTATTTTCTGTTTTGAGCGATTGTAATTTTAATTTCCTGTTTACAGTCTTCAGATTTTTTATGGTATGTATGTGTTGATAAAATTTGATTGAAGGAACTCTATAAATTGTATATCCTTCTTTCCGATAAATACGAGTCTCTATTTATTCGAGCAAAAAGCTCAACTCCGCGGCGGCTCGAGAAATGCATTGTTAGCTGATATCCTCGAAAGCACATTCTAGTGGGCGAAACTACTATTATAATGAAATAACTCGTAGCTGGGAAAACAGAGAGAGCCCAATTATTATTTTCGCGGTCTGAAGGGCCTCCGATGTTTACCGAGGCGTCACTTAATTGCGGCTCGGGCCTCCTCATGTACCACTTTGTTTATTTTCTGGTCTTGTACTCATTATAAAACAAATGCAGCCGCAGTGGCTGAACAACTGAACAATGTAAACAAAACTCGCATTTGCCGCTCTTGCAGCCACAAAGCAAATATAGGCAGAGTTGTTTCCTGCATTCGTTGCGGGGAGTGGTCGCTGAAACAGAGCAGCTACGTTTCTTGAGCGGATTTGGAAATGTTGTGTATCACCTAAAATACTGTTTTTAATGAAGAGACACAATGGGCTATTGTTTAATAATTGTTTGTTTCGGTTCAGATATCATTATGCAACTGAAATGTTGCAAAATCGTGAATAATTGGCCATATTCGCTCTCTGTTTAGCTCGCATGCTTGTTTGCGTGATATTCAATTCTTCATTTTGCGTAAGCTAGTGCACAAGTAAGACATATGAACGATTATATAGATACTTTCCGTCTACTGTATATGTGTTTTTCTTGCGGGCTCGTTTACGCGTAATTACGAATTAAAAATATCGCAAAATGCTTGAAAATATCCTAAGACATTTTAAATACTATGACATTGTAACAGTCTTCGCAATAGCTCACAAGTCAGCGTAGTGCATCCCTGTCTGTCCTGCGCGGCTCACTCGCCAAGCGGCTACGATTTGCAAAACAGACGCAATTGGACCTTAAAAACTTATTTTGTTTACCAATATTTAAAACAGAGAGAGCGCGTTATTTTATAAAGCTATAATATTATTGAAAAGTACCATATTTTATGAAAATACGATATTTCCTAAAAATACGTAATTTTTTGAAAAGTACATTTTTTAAATGGAATTACGATATTTGTAAAATAAAAGATATTTTGTAAACGTCGAAATTTTTTTAAAGTAAAATATTTATTATTGTACCTACGATGTTTTTAAAAGTAAGAGCCTTATTTAAAGAACGATAATGTTAAAATTCGATATTTATGAACGGTACGTTAATTTTAAAGGTACGTTATTTTCTACAACGATTGTATTGTAAAATAGTACAATGTTTTTAAAAAAATAGTATATTATAAGAAAATACGTATTATGATATATTTAAGAATTGCGATATTTTTCATTATTTAAAATTCCATTTCCTGTTAAAATTTCATATTTTTGATCGGTACCATAATTGTGAAGGTACGATATATTTTTTAAAAAGTACCGGTATTTTATGAAAGTATGATATTTTCTACACCTCCGCTCGGACTTGCCCCATTTTATCCTACTTATTCCGCATCTCCGCCCGGTCTTGCCCTGTCTTATTCTACCCGTTCCCTACGGAGGTAAAGACTTGCCCCGGCTTACCCTACTCATTCCGCGCCTGACTTAACCGGACTTACCCTACTCATTCCGTAACTCTGCCCTACTTGCCCTCATCGTAGGGCTAAATGTATGATTTCAAAGAAGTCTGTTTATATGGCAGCTCCCCATATACATATATCATAAGTACGGACCCCTAAATATAATCAGTTCTTCCCATTCATGGATAAGATTTTTGAAATGCGACAACGCGTTTTCGAGTTTTTGTGCACACATACACAACATTGTGAAACACAAACGAGATTTTGCGTCTTGATTTAATTTTTGCGCCATTACCATGAACCACCGAGTAGTTATTAAACCGACAGAGGACGATGCATCGATGTTAGTCTGAGTGATGACAGATTTTACCCATCTAGCCAACAGTAAGCATTACTTTTGCATAGGAAAACATCTCACGAGTGTTTCTGTCGACTATCTCTAATCTGACTGCGGAAAAGAAAAATGCGCCATAGGCATAGCTTTATTTTAGTTTCATAATAGGCCATGTAAGGTATTCGCTGCTGTCAGGTACGAGTGTATTATTATTTAATTTTCAGGTTATAATTAAAAGACGGGTAGGTGCTTATGGAGATCCCTTGTTGGAGTAATACCAAATAGCCGATTAAAAACACACAACCGTCGTTTCTTTCAGTTTAATTTTTTAAATTCCAATTTTAATGCCGCGAAGCCCGCGTTTATTTTTTTTCCTTTACCTATTTAATATTTTATTTTCCAGCATTTATGCTTTATCTGTCTGTGTTGCATTAAATTATATACCCATTTAATCAAATAATTAGTTAAAATTTCAATATCATTTTCTGGTTCTAATTGTTGTTTTCTACGTTGCAGCAGGTTTGCGTAACTTTTAATATATTATTGAATATACATACGAAATACAAAAAAAATATTGCAAAACACAAATAGCGTAATTATAAATGCGCACGGTGTTAAATATATAAATATTATTAATAATAATTTTCATAACAGAATCTGTCTAACTATGCCATATCCCGTATTAACTGCATGTATGGCGATGATTTGCTCATTTGCACGTAAAACATACATATAGATATAATCAAGATAAAACAGAAAAAAACTAATAAAGTATGAAGCAGGTAATTGCAACAAAATTAACCTTATAATTATAATAAGAAGTATAAAAATAACATGGTCACAGAAAGAAAATAAATATAAAATGACGTAAGATGAAGTTTAAAGAAAATATAAATAAATAATGTTATACATAGTACATTGCAGATTTAGAAATCTTTAAAAATTAATCAAATACGTCAGTTCGCGAGTCAACAAACCTACAGTTGGTATAACACAGCACAGCCAGAGACAGACCTTCTAGGTCTAGTTGGTTGTGAGATTTCGCCTCATATCGGATATGCTAAATATTTATATGCATAGAGCTATGTTTTTCGATATGTTAATATTTGTTTTTAATTATTCTTTATGTACAACAGTGTGCATGTCCTTGTATTTTTTTCTTTTACGTTATAAATAATAAATAAGTAAATAAATAATAATAATAATAATAATTATATGACAACAATATGCTCAATAAAATTAGGATTTAAATGTAGTATAGATATGTAGGATAACAGGCACTTTTCCAATTTATTCTCATCCTAATGCTTGATCGAACCTAAATGTAAGCCATGAGGACCGGCAAAATATGGAAGACTAGGTCTGTTGGCCGTGGAGAATAATAGCTGTGCGCATCCTGCCGTTGTATGTGGCCTGCCGTTATAAACACTAAATACGTAAAAGTACATAAAAGGTCTAGTTATAACGTAGCAGATAGCATTGGCTTATTATTCACAGCCACGGTTATTCCATCGTGTATGTGGAAACTACCGTCTCCGCCGCTGGATAGTGAGCATTATCAAGAGGGCTCTGCCACCAAAGAGAGTCTCTATTCATTCTATACCGTCTATAATTTCCGAGGAGTGGCCGTCGGCCCGGGCCGCTGGCCGATTCAAATTCGTGCGAGAGCCGGGCTATATGTACAGCGAAATGGATAGTAGGGCGGAGAGGGATGATGCCACAGTGGGCGAACAGACGGAATAGATAGCTCTATCCGAAACGGCGACTCTACTGTGTTATAGTCGTTGGATTATTCCCTGAGAGAAGTGCGAACAGATGAATTCAGAATTTGGCCAGATTATAGAGATTTCAGCAAAAATAGTTAATTTGGATTAAAAAACATAAAACCCTCGGCAGGTGTACATCTTTGTTTTTGGATTATTTTGTACCTTCAAATTGTCAGGAAGCATTAAACTTTTGGGACCAAAATATAATGGTTGACCCTGTTTCACTTCGAATATAATAGTTTTTCTTCGCTATAACGACTATATTTGTTCGACTCTGTTTGTTTCGCTATAATCAGTTTTGTCATTTTGCTCCGAGTTTTGGAATGCGTATTTTCTGTGTAAACAAAGTTTTATTGCGAAAATTTCGGCCCCTGAAATCGACCTTTAACACAAAAATGCAAAAAATTGGCCAGTATTGTAAACGGTGCCATATTCTGAGGGATGCCTCCAAGTCAATCATATTGAAAATGGCCCAGAAAACCTTCTTAAAGCCTGTGATCGGGAAGTTCACTATATAATTGTGCCCTAGACCGCCCTCGGCCATACTCTGCCCTCGGCTTTTTAGGACAACTTATTATTAATGCCGATCAGAAAATGGCTGCTTAGTAAAGCTTACCTACCTACCTATCTACCTTAGATACAAGATTTCGCTGTGGCGAGAGAATGATACATTTTGCAACTCAGACTGCAGACATTCAACAGCGTCAGATGTATTAGCTAGGTATGATAAGAATTAATATCCGAAAATATATCAATATCTATAGATTTTTGCAACACTTCATGTGATAAATGCATCTTCCGAAAGACCCTATGTATGTATGTACATACATACCCACTGTGTACTGTGTTTACCTGCCGTGTTTCCCTACTGGCGACTTTAAAGTTGTATAACTTCAGTTTGAGTTATACTTCCAAATTGATACGAGTGTATCTATTAATTTATAGTAATATTATTCCTTTTTCAAAATCAGCTATTCGCTTGTCTATCTCCAATATATATATATATATATATATATATATATATATATATATATATATATATATATATATATATATATATATATATATATATATATATATATATATATATATATATATATATATATATATATATATATATATATATATATATATATATATATATATATATATATATATATATATATATATATATATATATATATATATATATATATATATATATATATATATATATATATATATATGTATATATATATATATATATATATATATATATATATATAAATATATATATATATATATATATATATATATATATATATATATATATATATATATATATATATATATATATATATATATATATATATATATATATATATATATATATATATATATATATATATATATATATATATAAATATATATATACATATATATATATATATATATATATATATATATATATATATATATATATATATATATATATATATATATATATATATATATATATATATATATATATATATATATATATATATATATATATATATATATATATATATATATATATATATATATATATATATATATATATATATATATATATATATATATATATATATATATATATATATATATATATATATATATATATATATATATATATATATATATATATATATATATATATATATATATATATATTTTATATTTTCAATAATATATAAAATTAGATTCATGAAAAGTTACTTATCTGGGGTCCTGGTGGACCAGAAACATTTAAACGATAGTTAATGTCCTCTTTAAATACTTAGGGCAGCGGCACCTGTTTCCGCAATTGATAACTTATGATGTTCTTAGTTATTGCAGCCGAATTACTGTATGCCCTTGGATGTAATAAGTATAGGAGGATGGTTTCTGTAACAGAAATGGATGTTAGTAACTTATTTTAGAAGAAATTATATGACTGAGAATATTTCGACACTAGTCGTATTCATCTCTATGACATTTCTCAATAGAGATGAATACGACTAGTGTCGAAATATTCTCAGTCATATAATTTCTTCTAAAATAAGTTACTAACATCCATTTCTGTTACAGAAACCATCCTCCTATACTTATTACATCCAAGGGCATACAGTAATTCGGCTGCAATAACTAAGAACATCATAAGTTATCAATTGCGGAAACAGGTGCCGCTGCCCTAAGTATTTAAAGAGGACATTAACTATCGTTTAAATGTTTCTGGTCCACCAGGACCCCAGATAAGTAACTTTTCATGAATCTAATTTTATATATTATTGAAAATAATTTAAAAAAATTCACACCCTTAAAATATCAATATATATATATATATATATATATATATATATATATATATATATATATATATATATATATATATATATATATATATATATATATATATATATATATATATATATATATATATATATATATATATATATATATATATATATATATATATATATATATATATTGCTTTAATTTATCTTTAATAAAGACATTTTATTTTGGTTTGCAAAAGGATACGCTTTGTTTTTGAGATGTGGATGAAGGGCGATCGTTCGCTAGCGATAAAGGGATCCCATTAAACCTACATTGCACTGTCGAAAGTGGTGCTCATCCAGGCATACATCTCATTTAAAATAAGCATTTCCCAATCCATTCCGGGAAAACCTTCCAGCTATGTAAGTGGCTTTTATTATTTTTATTTTTTCATCCTTTAAACGAATTCTTGAAAAAAAAGATTTTACAGAAAACCAATCAGATATTATATATATCACAATATTATATTTAGTGCGATTAAACCAATAGTTATTGGTTTAATCGCTTGCGTTCTAATAATTTCGTCCTTAGCAAGGAACCCACTGGGCGACAGGAGAGTCGAAGCTTGATAATGATGTTATATTAAGGGCAATGGTGGAAGTAAAACCGTGGCATTCTCCGACTGAGGTAAGAGAAGTAAAAAAGTGACAATGGGATATTGAGTCACTAGCGTAAATTCTGCGAAGTAACCTCGAAAATTGGTTTCATTTTATTTAATTTAGTTGCAATAATTAAACAAATAAATTTCTTGCATTCGTCACAACTGCCTAAAACTTCTCGTTCGTACGCATGACCTATACATTTTCTGAGGAGCTAGAAATCCTCCCCACTTGACGGTACTCGTGGCCCATTATCAAATAATAATGAGCTGAAAACGGTCCGTCGCAGAAAAATAAAATAAAATCTAGGTTTAAGCACTTTATTACGCTTTCACTAGCGGACCGAGGATGCCACGCTCTTTGAGCCGAAGGAGCTGCTTTCAGCTTATCAACCAGGGAAATGATTTCCAGACAGATATCGTGCTGCACCACTAAGGACATACTCTCCTTGAAACCGAGCCACCTTTCAATGAATCGGGAAAGGAGGAAAAAATAACAGCGTCGTATATTTTATATCGTGCATTCAACGGAGATTTTCGCTTTTTATTCGCTATAAATGAGAAGTTGTATTGGTACTACCTTTATTTGTGATGATTGGTATATTTCAAATAAAAGATAAACTTTATGCGAATGAATGCTTAGTCAGTGAAAGTAACATTTAATTATCGCTGCACTGCACAATACAATACAATGCAAAAACTTTATTGTTCATACCGGCGGACTTATTGACTTAACACACTTATTCCTTGCTATATCCAACGACAATTTGGTTACGATACATTTGCGGTGGTGGCGATAAAGAGAAGAAGAATTAAGTACATAAAAAAAGGAAAAAAATGCATCATGTTTGGGGAAGGAAAGAAATAGAACTGCTGTAGGGATTAGGTTTTCTGCTAGGGGAATAATAATTTTACCAGTCTTAATAGTAAAACGGAAGTTGCTTGCCTAACCTTATTGTATTCGTAAATCTCTATAATTAGTTATGTTTAGGTAAGAAAGCCAAATAAAGTCAAAATTTTTAATTGGACCTAACGCTATTATAAGTGATATAGTATTCCCATTGCACTGAATCCCGATGTTTTATAATGTGGAACGAAAGCATGAATAATTTCACTTCAGGGCGAAATGACCGAGTCCAAAAATACTATTGTATCGTACGTATTTCTTATAAGTCGAGATGCAACGGATAGTTCAGACGGTACATACCTGTACAAAATCGTCGATAATGACTTCATACAATCGAAAAGGACATGGCTACATTCTAACTAGACAACCGACGGCTTTTGGCGTTTTGGCAGTCAGGCTAGTCGAGACACGGTGAGTATAGCACTTCGGGAAATGTAAATTCGGAAACTATTTGCGATCTTACGGTCTTACACCATTATGCTTCAAATATTATCAAGCATGGCTTAGGAATTTATGAAACAGTGTCATTATTTGGCCATTATTGCAGTTAGGGGATCGGTATTTAAGGCGCACAAATACATATTATTTCTCAGTGTGGGATAGATAGTGATTTTTCAATGACATTTCAAAAGTGGAAAATGAAATTACTCTTCTAACAATAGAATTTGTGCTGGTTCAAAACACGAATTGCACAAATGGCGAAAGAATGAGTGAAGTTTGAAGAATACTGCCTAGTTATGTTAATTGTAGTATCGTAGTAGTAACTGCTTAAATGAGTTAACATTAATTTTATGTGGTTATTGTGGGTTGTTGGGTTATTGAGGACATTATAAAGTACAGAGAGGATTTGTTTTTTTTGTGCGTTCGCAGATCTTTAGGAATTTAACACTTAAACATTGGCCTTTGAAAAGATTTAGTATGACAATCTGAAAGCCAATGGTATTTATTTAAATCATTATGATAGGTAATATATTAAAATTCGTAAAGAAATTACCTTACATTTGCATCAATTACACATACCATGGTATCGTAAAAAGGTAACAAAGGAATCTATCTATATAGATAAAAATATACACAATATTTATTTTTCCACCGATATACTCTACTTCGTTGTCTGAGATGGAGAAGTGCCTTCATTTTAAGGTTTAAAATTTTATATGTCTATGAATATCAAAGTTTTCAAACCCTTGCAGTATTAGTGGACCTAACAAGTCATGGATATTCAAGCTCTATTAAAAATCAACATTAGCAACATCAATAAATAAAAACCTTATTCTGAGTAATCGAAAATATAAGAATATTATTTATTCATATTGAAGTAAAATATTCATATTAAAGTAAACGTGGTTGACATTTAACAAACACGTGCACAAAATGTCGCAGACAAAGTGTCCTCTAAGTCGTAGACGATTTTGACTAACAAAAAAAAATCCAATCATAAAAAAATGTCTGCGACGAAATGATGCAATCAAATTCAATGCTAAACTGTATCTATACATATTTTTACCTAAAACACCTACATAAGGTAAATATTTGACCTTTAAAATATGACCATGTATCATCTGTCTTTTGCCGAAAACTAAAGTGGCAACCATAGGAAATGCATATTTTATCGCATCTCTAACAAGTTTTCATGCTTACCCCAAGGATTTATTCGAGCCCCTCTCCATCCAAGGCATTTCCATGCGTTCTAGTCGGGATAATACTCTGTCAACACCCTTACATCGGGCTTCCACTTTCGCAAATACTTTTACAATTCAGACCGCTCGTTTATAGAATTAACTCCCATCGACGTGCTGGTTCCCATATCTTTTTAAAAGTAATGAAAAAATATTTCCTTTCAAATTAAATCGAAGTTATGCTGAACTAAAACCTTCCCATCCTTTTCCTTTTGCTCCTCGAACACATTGGTGCTTTTATAAAAATAGTAACGTTTAGTGGTTTTTAGTAATATAACAATAATAATTATTAATAATAATAATGTTTTATTCATTAAAAAAAATACATTTAAATGTGTTTGTTTAAGAATCTGCCTAAATAGGCAATAGCCCGTACTAAGATATATGGCGTACTCAATGTATAGCAACGATTTCTTTATATGCGATGATACATATACATGTATAATCAAAATAAACGAGAAAAAATCTAACAAAGGATAAAACAGGTAATTGAAATCTTGTAATGAAATTAAAAAGTATCATTATATTTAAATATATCGAAATAGCACGACCATAGAAATAAAAAATGTATGGTATTAGATAAATATATGATAGTTAGATAAATGTTACAATAAGGTATTAGACATATTAAATAGATATTTACTTTTTTTTGGACTACCTATCATACATTATTAAAGTTAGTATGTGTCATAAATATATTCAGTAAATATTTTAATGAATATTTCATTAAAATGTAGCTCTAATATTCGGTATTCCAACCGAAATTTCACAGTGGAATCTCGGCTCAACAAGGCATCTGTGTGCCAAATTTTAAGTCTGTATGTCCAATTTCTTGAGATTGATATATGACTATTGCGCTTCCTGGTGGGCCGATTTCAACAACAATTTATTTAACTCTTGCCATGACCAAATAATGCTTGCGTGCCGAATTTCAGATCAATCGGATCAAGCGTTTGGGCGATATCCTGGAGGAATACAGACATACAGACACCACACACAGAGACAGACACACACATATATACATACAGGCACATAGACAGACACAGACATACTTCATTCTGGAAATAGTTTTAATCGTCTCAGGAGGGCTCAAAATGGATATTACCGTTTCAACTCGAGATTTTTTTAGCAACTCGAGATTTTAATCATTTAAATCGAAGAGAAAAAAACAAAAGAGTTTGAAAATCGGATGCAAATAAATTATCGTGCTTATCCAATATTAGAAAAGCGAATAATTGTACGAGTATTGGCAAAGATTGTTTTTTGTGTAATAAAGATTTACAAACAATCGTTCTCTCAGAAACGTAACAATTGTTCGATTCTCGGTTGGGTCAGGCGCAGATCGGGCTCGAATCGTAATTTCATTATTTCCCCCTGGAGCACACCCTAAATAATTTAAAAAGTATTACAATATCATCTAAACGGCAGGATCCGCTCTGGCCGATTTGACCGTCATTTCTCCCTCGAACAAATGACAGCGCAGATGGTCCAAATTGCCCTTGCGATCGGTGAGATACTGGGAACTTCCGGAAAGTATCCAATTTTTGCAAATCTACCGAGGAAACGGGGAAATCTCTCCGTAAATGTGGCAATGGCGTTGATATGGAGAGCGGAATCGGAAGCCTTGAATTTAAATTCATATTATTGATGTGAGTCCATCCGGTGTTTTGTGAGTTTAAAACGTGAATTGCAAATGGTTTCTCAAACATAATGATGCGATGATGGGATATCTTACAGAATGTGCTGTGAGAATGCTGTGGTAAGGAGGGAAAATACGATTTTTGTTGCCCGGTAGAAAGTCTTCAAAATGAAGAAACCCATCGTATCTATAACCTATCACTATGGAGCTAATGGGCCCTTGCTGAGTTAGCCAGGAAGACCCATTCTGTTCAGGGTTGGTCACACTCACGGATCAACACCCATCCGGTGGCCTCCACGCATGAAGTGCGAGCCCGGGTATGACTCTGGCCTTAAGGCTAGTCTCCCCTAGGAATCAACCTTCTGTCGCTACTGGACGTAAGCCAATCTACTGTGCACTCTGACTAACATCTTGCGGTGTCAACTACAACGGGCGAGCCCGTCACCACAGGACGTTTTAACGATTAGTCGTTCTATCGCCCTGCAGTGAGCGTAGAAGACTTTGGACAATACAATCCAACGTCTAGCTACGCCACAACCCGTAAGAGACCAACTCCTTACCGCGACAAAGCCAGGAATTAGTTCCCGGCGACTGCTCTTGAAATGACCATTGGCCATCCGATCCTGGGTGAACAGCCGGGCAAAGGACGCCTTGGTCCGCGATAGATTCGGTTTACTCCGTTTCACCGCTTCGTAAGGGAGAGGACCGCGCAAGCGACCTCGAACTCGGAACCAATCGAGAGACCGGAGAAATCTGGTCACAATTGGTCTTTTGCGTTCACTTCACGGGAGAGGGAACGACTAAACGTTAAAACTTCCTGAGGTGACGGGTTCGCCCGTTGTAGTTGACAACTCTATATATAACCTATCACTAGATGGGATCTACACATTGACAATCTGTGGGGATCTACATATTAACAAGCAGCTTGGTCGCGAATGTTTCGCACTTTAGCGACTTGCTCCCACTTTCACTCCTGAAACCATCTTGATGTGTTATAATGCTTTTTTCCACTTCATCGTGGATTAGTACGACAGATCGCCAACGAGCTTTCGTTCTTCAGAAACGGACTGTCCGATTGTGTTACCCGTATTCCTCCTGAGACGTCGACAAGATATCTGTTCTGCTCATTGGCAATTCTGCCTCTTTCATCTTGCATATTTATAATGGAGGTGGCAGGGTACATATTTAAGAACCCAAAAGAATTCCCAATGAACAAGAGTGTGCATGGCCACCCAACAAGGCACAGATACTCGGTTCGTGCGGTGAGTCATACACTGAGGAAATCAGAGCAGTTAGTATATTATGTAATTGGGTCATCCATTTACTACATCTAGAGGTATCAACAAAACGATCGAAACCGTCACCCCAGGAAGTTTTGACGACATCAGGTCGTTCTATCTCCCACGGAGTGAACGTAAAAACTTAGCAGACAAATGCAGTCCAGTCTCTAGCTCCACCGACGAGCCTGTGAGAGTCCAACGTTTTACTGAGAGGCACTGGGAAATAAAACCAGAGGGCTGACCTTACGCCTTCACTACCAGATTTGACCGGATATCTCCGTCGTCAAGTTTGGTCGCAGATTCGAAGTCGCTTGCGCATCATCTAACTGGTGTAAGCGGTAAATCAGTTCGAATTTATCGCGACCCTTTCCCGTCGACTCACACAGGATCGGGTAGGTAGGCAACGGGACGTTTCAAGAGTAGCTGACATTAGGTAACCACCATCCCCGCTGCTTAGGAAACGCATAAGACCGTTTCCATACCCACCCAATTATTCGCCGAAATGCACAGTTGATTGACTAACGCCGCACGATGCGCAAGCCGCCCAGCAGCGCCCGAGGTCTTCCCCCAACAGAGTGCCAGGGAGCACGGAGTTCTTTCCAGGTTCATCCCTCTTCGAAGAGGCTACCGGATGAGAGTTAAACCGTAAGTTGAGCCGATCCAAAGTAACGAGAAATCTATATGACCCAAGCTGCACGGAACCGTTATCTGCCATTCATTTACTAGAGAATAAGTGCGGATATAAAGTAGTTAAATCCTTTAATATCTTCCGAAGTTGATAAAAAATATATTTATGAAATAGGGGCTACTGCTCCATTAATGAATTCCTTGTGGACATTTCCCATTGCAATTGCAACATTTTTTGTATTGATTTTAATGTTTACTAAATTCCTACTTACATATGTAATATTATTATGTATGTATAATAAAAAACCACGGAAATAATGGACTGAACTAAACTGAATAAAATAATTCTGCAACGGCTAAATGCTACATAGTTATTTTACTCCACCCACTTTTATAGGATTCTAGATTGCACTCATACCTACTCTACACCCTGTACAAGAAACTGGATGCTTTTGAATTACAATCAATTTCATGAATCGTCAGAGATAAAACTTTTCTTCATTAAGTCGAAAAGACCAGAAGGAACAGTTACTACAATTGGCAACACAATGAAGAATTGAGAGTGTTTCAAAATCTGAAGGGCAAGGCAAGAAAAGAAAGACATCCTTGCTCAAAAAAATCAATTTTATCCAACAGCGTGGTCATGTTGATCCAAAATTTTTAATAAAAGATTTCTCGTGAAATAGAGAACTTTTCTTTCAAATAGGGCGGAAAATATGCAAATGAAATAATAATAAATTAAAAAAGAAATGTTATATTATACAGAGGTGAGTTTTTAATTAGTGACATCCTTAAAGTAGGTGACTATCGAGCACGAGCAAACAGGCAACTTTTAAAAAACAAATTTGAAAAAAAACACAAAATAGTGATTTAAAATAAAAAGTTTTTTTATTGTAAATTTGAAAAATTGTATGTTTTGAAAAATAGTGTAAAAAAAGTTTAGCGCGTTGCGCTATCTAGCAGTGGTTAAAATATCGCTAATATTGTTTATTTTACCTATTGCGATATTTTACCTATTGCTAGATGGCGCAGCGCGCTTAACGTTTGTCAAACTTTTATTTATCAGTCATATTTTCCAAATTTTCCAAAGTTTTGAGTTTGTTTTTTCTAAAAAATTGTATTAAAAGTTGCTTATTTACTCATACTTTTTAGGATGTCACTAATTAAAAACTCACCTGTATAGTTTAAATCCATGATATCTACTTAATAGTTAGGTTATGGAAACTCGACTCGCTAACAATATCATTATGTGATTGGTATTTCTTTATTCAACTTATTAATTTGAAAATTCCACTGAAAGACTAATAGAATTTAACGTAATTACTTTTTAAAAATCTACCCGATACACGCAAATTAAAAGTCTATAAAATTTTATCATAGTAACAGAAAATACTTTAGCGAATCTAAATCAAAGTACGACCTGAATTAAAACAAACATTTCAACATTTTATTTAATTATATTCCTTAAATCATTCCCTACATTCGGAATGACGATCGACTATCAAATTGATAGTAATTCAAATTGTATCTACTTTGGGGCACGAAATTTCAACTTAGCATTATTTGAATTAAATATATTCAACCTTAGGAGCTCATTTCTTATATGGCGATAATCGTCCTCATCATCATCCGATGAAGAACTAGAAGAAGAAGAGGATGAGGACGACGAAGAAGAACTCGACGAGTCTTTGGCCTTCTTTCGATGGCGCGATTCTTTCCCTTTGTTATTCTCTTTGGTGTTGTTATCATCTGTGTCATTATCTGTATCAGTATCGGTGTCACTTTCTGTAGTTGGACCAGGCTTATTATTTTTATCATCATCTGTATCGTCATCGGTGTTATCTGTATCGGTATTATTATCTGTATCTGTATCATCTTTGTCAGTCTCTGTGTCGCTCGGATCAGCTGTTGCTGTAGCTTTCGTTCGGTCTATAGCCCGAAGTTGTCCAGATTTTACATCTGAACTTATTATCAGTTCAGTATCAGGACTGTAAAATTTAAAAAAAGATATAATTGACACATCATAATCAATTATTAAACAAATGATATGGAAATTAACTATTACCTTTTTGTAACGCGCGCATCGCAAATCGCTAAAGTTAAAACTAATATTAGGAAAGTAAGGCACTTCATTGTTGAACGAACTTAGAAAAATCTTCATATAACAAATGTTAAGAACAACAACAAAATATTTAACGATAATAAAGCTAGAGACATGCACATGCTAGTGCATTCGCCGATTATAGGGTTTCAAATTCCAATAACTCACTGATGCGCAATTTGAATCAAGGGCCTATTTATAAACTATTGCAGGTCATTGAAATGACCGATTGTTCTACTTTTGACTGATAATCGCGGAAGAAAATCGCGTTGTTATTGACGTGCTGTTTATTATTTTGATTAGTGTGTCTCGTTAGGTTTGCTGTATTCATCATCTTGACTTATTGATTCGGTTAGAAATACCTATATTCCGGGGTTATCATTTATTATTTAATATAAATGCGGCACATCGAAATGATGAAATATTTTTTGGTTTTTCAAAACTACCTTCCTTGCGTCTTAAGTTGTCAGTTCTTATTTATTTTGACGAAGACATAAAAACATTTTTTTATAAAAATATTGTAAACTCTAACGTTTTAGTTATATTATTAAACACGATCAAGTAATATTTCATATTCATACGAAATTACACTCAATCAAGATTCATACTTTTACCAAAGATTATTGCAGATACATACTTTTTTTTAATTACTCAATTAAAGTTGCAAAGTTAAAGATTTTGCCATGATAAGTTCCTATAAGTTAGATGTTTTTATTCAGAATCAAGCCGCTGTTAAAATTATTATCCAGCGAGATCGTATCGTATCGTTTGACGCATTTAATACATAATAATAATATCGTCGACGAGATATAGCAAAGAAGATAGAATATATCGAAAAATAGGTGATCAGTAATAATAGTTAAAGACAATATTATAAAGATTTAAAGAAAAGCCTACGAAACTACACACGTCTTTTTTCTTGTTTTGCAAAAGAAACAGCCGAAACGTCCGCTTGTACCTTTGGTAGGGTACTCTAGGATACCAAATCTGCGTAAGAATATCTGAAACTCAATGACCCGTAGGATTATCCGAGGAATCAGCGGAAGTGAGAAATATACACCTCAGCTGGTTTAGGCTAATATTTGAAGATTTATTTAGAATAGCCTACAATAGGGAGGTAAATAATAGATTTTTGTTAGGTTCTGATCCGCTACTCACTTAACCAAAGCCAATACCAAGAAAAAAAACGAAACTTTGCACCTACTTGTATCTGATGATATTAGAATACCTGAACAACCTTTCACTGATGAAAGTGAACAGAAGATGAAATAAAATATCTCTCTGAAGAAGAGGATTCGAGGTTTAACTTTTTTTATACCTAATATATAATTAAAAAATATTTTCTTTCTTTTAGAATAAAATGCTTACTTCCTTCCGAAACAATTTTGGAACCAAATTGGATATTCAATTTTATTTTTTAACATGAATGTAAAGCTAATATTTCCCTCTGAATCTAAAAGATACTTATTTATTCAATTGCCTCATAGTGCGGTATGAAAACTCGAATTATCGTGGCGGAGATTTTGTGACGTTTCGGGTTACCCCTACGCGGAGATCAGCTATCATTTCTAGTAAACACACAGTTTTGTACCACTCTGTAGTAGCCATGCTTCGTTTTTGTAAGAGAATTGTGGCAACATGCCCTAATTTTAAAACAAAAGGAGTGACAATTTTGTTCGATACGCATGCAAGAACGGGCAACCCTTCTAGGATTATGGTGACTTCCAACTGCTCATGGATACTTTCATTCGAGCTCATGCTATTATATCAATGATCCGTCACCTCTGACGATGCTAATAACAGCATTCAACATTACTTTGTTGAAGCGTTGTGAAATAAAAGGGTTTCGACAAGATATCCAACAGATCACAGTCGTACCAATCTCCAAAGATGTCCGAGTCATGTGTCACACTCTCTGATAACGTCTTGCAGTGCGATCCTTGTGTATCTTTCTGCCGATGGTTTTATTGGTTTTGTCCTAATTGGAGAGTTATCTTATCCCTGGCGTGCGAGTTAGCTCATCCTTGTCTGCCTCATCATTACTCTGGTCTCCTAGGTCCCTGGCATGTCCCTTCAACCACGCAAGACTTATCCTGATATCCTGTGCAATCTTTTCAAATAAACGAATTCTTCTTACCTCGGTAACTTGCTGTTACTGTTTTTCTGCCTGTAAAAAAGTCCTTGTTACTGACGTGGTCGGGGTACCAGATGGGAAACTCATCCACTTGGCCACCGACCGTATCCATCAGTTATTCTCTCGTGACCGAGAGGACTGAACACGATCAGATAATGTGCTCTGCGGTTTGACGACTTTCACCGCATATGCACCAGGGGCCCTCAGTGCGAAATCATTGTGACCTCCGACTAACTGTGGTGGAGTCAAACCACAAAAAATTCACTGATTCTTATTCTGGTCATATTATACCGGCGTCTCATTTCTCCTGCCACATCCGGCTGATATCTTTGTGGGGAAGACAAGCACGCTCTCCGGGTCGCATACTGGTCGGGTAACCGACTTTCTCCATAGCAGTAGTGGTGGAAACCTCGTATTATTTTAGTCGCTGAACTGTAACTCAAACAGGCGAATTGCTATTTTCCCCCGATTTTCGATGCTTCTCCCGATTTTTGATACAAATTTACAACAGTATTCAATTTCATAAGATTTTAATTAGTCCTTACTGTATAATAGATTCTTCGCTGGTATTCACAGCAGCAAAATTCGGAAAAAAATTGCCTATGTCGCTTACAGAATAGCAACATTTAATCCGTTACTCCAGAGCTACATTATAGTACTTCCCTACTATGAAAAATCAAAACAGTAAAGAGCAAAAAGTCAAAGAGCAAAAGTAATAATTCAAATGCAATGATATTATGATATTTAAATAGGGCAAAACTGTAATTTTAACTGCAAATAAGTAGAACGATATAGATTATAAAATCAGACTTCGGTCTATCGAAACAGTGCATAGATACTGCTGTGCACAGATACTTCACTAATAAATGGTACAGTTGTCGACAAATTACTAAAATACTCGCATACATCATAGATGTTTCAAAGAAAAGCTTTATTCAAAGACAACATTACAAAGTATAATATATTATGATTGCCATTGGCGTTATTTTTCTAAATCACAATCCGCATTCTCTACATACTCTCAAGTAAGAAACGGCATTCATAAATAAAACGGTATCTTGTCCTTTTGTTTATTTTGCCTTTAAAATAGTTTGCTCGTGCTGAGAAATTACAGTATTTCAACCCACTCTTTAGATAAGATGACTTTAACAAAATTATTGATTCATCTTGTTGCTTATTCGTTTGTGGTTTTAGTGATGTCTCAACGGGAAGTTGACGAGGCTGAGGACAATCAGTGGATTAAATCGTGGAATTTAAGAGATGATACTCCTTTATATTGGAATTCAGGATTATGGTCAACCAGCAGGGGACCAGGAAGAATTTTTTTCGTGAGAGATCTACCAACGGCCTGCCCTCCTGGATCCAAACCGGTGCTTGGAAAATGTCGAGTGATATTTTGAATTAATTGTTGCCTAATAAATAGATTAAAATTAATGTTGCCTTCATTATTCCGAAATCTAACTGAAACAAGCGCGATGCATGGCCGAAAGAGAATGCTATGTTTTAAACGAATCTCATTTAAAAACATTGTGAAGTTCGTTCGTGCGAATCTAACCTTGGAGCAGTGAGGATGGATGGAAAATAGCGGATACCATTGAGGAAAACGTTAAAAAACTCAATAACGTCGTTTTAATAGCAGCAGCAGATGGCAGTTAATTCATATTAAAAATAGAAACTGGTCATTGGCTATCTAGCCAGTGATATGAGTATGGCTGCTGGCTAATGGCTGTTCAAGATGCGCTTCAGAATTCAAGTGTTTATCTGTGTGATTTGCTCTTTTGTAGTCTGTCATAGTTGTGCTGTGAAGAATCTAAAAAATGTGAGCGAGAATGATATACCAGATGAAGTCATTATATTCAAAGATGGTAAGATTATCGTTGTGTTCATTTATGTTATTACAATAAAAACAATCATCATCCAGTAGTTTCTAGTATTTCTTTCTTAAGTATTCTCCTCTCACTTTTGAACCACTAGTGTTTTTCACCTGGCCGTTTTCATTTGCAAGAAGAAACAATTTTAATGAACAGACTTTATTCAGCTGTTATGGGTCTCAGAACTCCTTTATTTCTTTGTTACCATTTTTTTAAATCTTCGTTTGGTAAAATTGTGGCATTGTGTTTGGTAAAATTGGTACTTATACGATCTAATCGCACGAGAACAACGAAATTGACACACATAGTGCAAATTTTTATAACGAACCAATATAAGTCTACTAACATGTATGCATAGTCTTTGTTTTGTATAAAAAAACCCATACCACATTAAATAAAAAAAAATGCAAATTATATACTGTTAAAATATTTATGTTTATATATTAATAACATCATAAAAATTGTTGTAGATATCATAACATATACTGGATATTACATCGAGGCAATAATATTAATTTTCTTATTAATCCTTTCGAAATAAAACTTACAAATAAACATCACGGGGTCTTTGTCAGATGTCTTTTTATGACCTTATACGTTTTTTTTATATTATCGTTTGGATACGCTACTACGAATTTAGATTAGAGTCTATAGTCACATTAGCTCTCATTTTATTGGAGTCCATAATTTACCTTTATCTATCTATGTAATTTCTCAATAGTTTCTGGATTCCTATATTTTGTGTATGCGAAACTTTTAGTTTTTTCACAAACAATCGTTCTCGAAAATATTTGTTTTGATAGACCGAAAATAGAAGGCATGCACTTCCTCTTCCACGTTCCATTCCACTTACGCTTGCTTTTTCTCTAGAATATTTTCTTATGAAATTATCTGGTGTATGAGCTTCATTTGAGGTGATTTTATTAAGATATAATATTATTTTGATATATTTTTCGAATTAACTGCTCAAGGAGAGCTTTCTAATAACCTTCTATTAAGTTTTTATTCATGTAGACTGTTGTGTAAACTGTTGTTCGATATGATGCTAATTTCTTTAATTTTTAAAATTTATTTCTCAATCTCATTATTTGGACTGTACACTGTGTTTAGCTACAATATTTATAAATCCAATTTTTTTCAACCATCTCTTTTTATGTTATTTTTATGTATTATTTATTAATGTTTAATATAAATCTAATTAAAAAAATGACACGAGGTAATATTATTTCATTACTAAATATTAGTGTTATTAGTATCATCTTTGTAACTTCTATTAAATTATATAATTATTATTAATTATTGCTTCGTTACAGATTCAATAACGGAAATGCCTCATAATTCTTCTACATCAGGCGAAGATTCTACGCTTGCATCTCCTAATGAAACGGTTACTGTTGAAACCAATTTGCAAATAGGCAATCGCTTTCTCTTTACCGTTCCGGAAGGATGTGCCAAGGGACAGCAATTAAACAATGCCGGGATGTGCGTTCCAGTCTTCGATTAAGTACAGTATTTCAAAAGTAAGTACCGCATAACGATTCGATCATGTCTCTTTATTTTTGCGTGTAACTGAGCGATAAGCTTGGAGGTCAGAAGAGCGCAGAGATAATTTCTTCATTTAAATTAGTAGTTAAATTATTTTAATTCAATCGGTACTCTAGTTAAGATGTCGGTAACGATTCAAATTTTGTGTTTTTGCTCTATATTAGTGATTATCTCTGGAAAGACGGTGCATTATCCAACATATTCTTATTTCAACCAGCCGCAGCAATATGGATATAGAAACCAGAACGGTTATGGAAACCAGTACGGTTATGGAAACCAGAACGGTTATGGAAACCCATACGGATACGTAAACAACGGATATGGGTATCCATACTCTAACTATAACCCGATGCAGTTGCGATCATTACATCCAAGAGCAATGCCAGATAATCAAGGCAACAACCACGCGGCGAAAATCCCTTTACTCGGTTTTAGAAACGGTGCAATAATTGATTACGAATACATTTTCGATATAGACGATATGAGAAAGCCGAAATCTTCGAGCGTCACTATCGTCAACGCAGGTCGCAACCATGCCAAAAACAACGAACCCACGAAGCACAACCTAGCTGATGGTGTGTCTGTAGAGACGCTTATATCTCAAGGTAACAACGTTGAATTCAAAACGCAAAATGAAAATAAAGAAATAGAAACGCCTAAAGAGAGAAATTTAGAAAAAGACACGGATGTTAATACGTTCAAGGAGCCAACGCTGTGGACGGAGTATAAACAGATACCGCAGAAACCACCCCCTGATGATTTCTTGGAAGACGATTTCGATGATGATGATGATTATCGCGAAGAAGACTTAACTGAAGAGGATAAAGATGGATCCGAACCGGCAGATGTAAGGAAACTCGACGTTGAAACTACAACCGCGTATTCTTGGTTCTTTGGTGGAAAATAAATAAGATTCGCTACAAGAATCAAAAAATGTAGATTTATATTAAAGTTTGCTTGAAAATATTGCGTGTTTTCATTGCGTCAGTGTAACTTTGATCTTTTAATTGAACTCATGTTGTGTGCATTGGCGCTTCCATTAATTTTAATGAATGTCAATTTGTCGGACCGACGCTGCCGCGATAAACCCGGAGAAGATATCGTGCGCAAGAATTAGCAAGTCGCGCTTCCAGATAAGAAGCACTATATATTGTTTTCCTTTCGAGTGATATTGTTAAACTGTTACAAAATGAGAGTTCTGTGGTTCGGATTATGTTGTCTCTATGCGGCGTCAGCATATGTAATAACGATTCCAGCGGAAAACTTGAATAATGGCATGGAGCATTTGTATGAGGAGCCGAACGGGGAAGTTGAGGTATTTTCGCCGGCGGAAATAAAGTACCAGCAGCCGAATACCTATTGGGATCCTCAGACATCCGATGAAACTGGGAATTTTCTGGACGAGATTGTGCCTACAATATTCAAAGACGTGGTCCTGGTAAACGGAGTGCCGACGGAATTAAGCAGCGAAAGCATGGATGATTTGTTTGACTTTCAAAGGTCGGAGCACGTGTACGGGTGGATCTTACGATTCTGCGCCACGCATCCGAAATGCGATATGGAAACCCTAATGGAACTCATCCTCTCCACTCCAGTGGAAGTTAATCAGGTACTGCGTCTGTTTGTCTGTAAAGGTTATCGAAGTTCACACTTTATCGCGCAAATACGACTGCGGAATTAGCGATACGGTTTTCATTTGACTGTTTATAGAACGGGAATAATGATCGCGCTTCAAAATGCGGTCCCATTTTAAAACGCTCGTGTTCGTTGTGATTTGTTCCGGTTTTCTAGCGCTATCAGAATCACGGAATAAAACGGCCGTCGTGAACGCAACTTTCCTAGTTAATCCATTCGTTGAACTCGCCAATTTTTACTATTCGCGCAATAAAAATCGTTCCGAAAAGAGGCAACCTTCAAAACTCATCAGTTCCAATAGTCCAGATGCAAAAGCTAAGATGATAACCGCTCCTGATAACAACCAATCGAAGGCATGCGCGAACGGTCTGCGCAGAGATCTCAACGGAATTTGCCGTGACATTTGGTGACTTTAAATTAAAAGTGATCGTGATTGCAAAAATGCGTTGGATGATTTTATTGTTTTTAATTTCCTTGTGCCTTGGATGCTCCGCGATTCGAGCTCGGCGCAACGAGAAACCAGTTATACAAAAATCAATTAAATTAATTAATATAAACGACCTCCTTAACGAAAGGACCACCACTCTCGGACCTCTCGCTGCTAATATCATTAGGGTACCGCTAAGATCTTGCCAGGGCAAGCAAAGAAGAGACCATTCCGGTCGCTGTCGAAATATATTTTAGGTCAGAAAATGAAAAAAAAAAAAAAGTAACTAAATAATAATATATTTTTCCTTTTCAGGATTTGGATATGAATTACGGCAGATCGAGGCTTATTTGGCCGTACTGAAGATCAATACGTCAACATATTTACATATACAGGTTGTTCGTGATCTAAAATCCATATTAAAGGGGGTGATTCTGTGCATAAAACTGAACAAGAAAAATAAAAAATAGCTTTGATTAGATATTAGGAGAGTTCCTTATACAAATGATTATTTAACATGAAAAACTGAGTTGAAAATTAGGTACAACTTTTCTGGATCTATATAACTATATATTTTTCCTCGGTAACGAATGCCTTTATCACAATAGGTTATCCATCATTTTTAACTCCGTTTTTATGTAAAATATACTGCTGAAAGGGAAATCTCGAAACATCTAAAAAAAAATTTGTTTTTTTTTGTTCATTGCACAGAATCACCCCTTTAATAAAAGAATTCTACGTCCCGAACACCTGTATACCTACCTATTTTTAATAATTTTGTTTTAATTAAATTTTATGTTATCTATATTATATTATGTTATCTATATTATATTACATATCTAACATACCGTATAGAGAATGTATTGAATAAAAACGTTGTGATTTCAAAAAATCTAATATTTTTATTTCGAAAAGATAACGAACATCATGGAATATTACAAGAGTGATACTTTATCAGCCGTTTTGTTATTATTGGAATTATTGCCAAAGAACAAAAACAATCATTATTAATTGCGTATCTCAGTAGAGGTCTGAATTCGATACCCGTTACTGTGTCTTCATTTTGTCTCTCTCTTATCATTTAATAATAAAAATGAGGGCCTTGTTATTATTTTTAGTACTTTTTAATATTACACTTTGGACTGATGCTACATTGAGTAAAGTGATACATGATTTCGGGGAGTCAATTCGAAATATCCCTGAGAAGATATTTGGTAAACAACCCAGTGCTCAATATCAAAACCATCATCACCATCACCATCACCACGATGGTCACTGTAATCACGACGATACGAAATCGCAACATTCAGATATTTCGAAACCAACTACGATAGCATTAACAACAGAGATAGAACCACAGATAGACATTCGTATGGGTGGAGAAGGAAGCAAAGAAGATACACAACCAACGGGTCTGGGCAACAGACATGTTTTTGATTTTGAAGGATGTCCTGATGGCAAGCAATTAAATAACGCTGGCAAATGTGTGAGACCATTTTAAAGTAAGTAAATAAAACGTGCATAAAAAAAACATTATTAACTGTTGTGAATATATTTTATGTTTTTGTATTATTTTCAGAAATTGAATCGAGGATGATTGGAATATAATATTTGTATAATACAACAAAAATACACAAATTAATAATAATAATATTTCTTATAAAATACTGTGATTTACAAGCACATTAAAGATAACGCTGCCGCGTATGGTAGTTTTTTTCCTTAGTGATAGTTTATCAGTTGTTTCATTAATGATTAAAAAAAAACAAAGTGAATAGTAGTGTTAGTCAGTGTTACTCCATAAGCAACACAAGTTTCTGTGTATCTTCACTTTTTATGTTATAAAATATTTATTAATATGAAAGCTTTTGTGATTGTTTGGTTATTGTGTAACGTTACGATATGGACAAATGCCACGTTTACTAAAGTTACTAAAAATCCCAACTATCATTCACAATACTCGCAACCGCAACCTCAAACCTATTACCATCCTCGCCAAAATTCTTATCGTCCCCATCAACATCACGAACACTATTATCACGAGGGCAACCAAGTAGGGATTCCACAACAGAGACAGATGAGTGGTTCGACAAATCGAAAAATTGAGGAAAATGATGGTTTGAGAAACAGATTTTTATTTGACGTTGAAGGATGTCCGGATGGAAAGAAGCTGAACAGAGCTGGTGTATGTGTTTACCCATTTTAAATTTAGTAAGTATAGTACAATTATTAATTATTTAGTATTTAATCAAACTATGTTTACTGTTGTCATTAGATGTCTGACACAAGTAGTGGTTCGTTTATTTAAGATAGTTGACTATAGTTCTATTTCATTAACAGCTATTTTAATGACGTATTGGATTATTATAAACAAGAACATTAAACATACATTACTTTCTAATCAAAACACTAATGGGCTCGAAACTAAATCAACGCGTCAATTTTAATCACGTATTTATTATAATATGTATTTTTATGAGGTACTGGAAATAAATTCTGTTGTTTTAATTTCAGGATTTCTAAGAGATAACAGTACGAAAAACTCCCGCTTTTGTTGTATGTGTCTAAAGATTAATGATATTAGGAAATAATTTCGCTTAAATATATTTTACACAAACTCGTATAATATTACAATTAAATAAAAAAGTTTAAAACAAAATTATATATTTTTTTAATTTTGAGTAAATAACCAGATGATATCACCATCGCAGTTTTCAAAATGTAATGAATATTTAGCAGCCGTGTTATTATTGTAAAAAAATCTTGTTTATAAATAGAGGACAAGTAATGGAAAAAATCTACAATCTACCGTCTACAACAATCTACTACAAACCTACAATCTACTACAATCTACCGAGTCTAATATATAATTTAATTCAACATTAGTCACAGCATATGTCACGATTCGGAGAGATGCCAGTGACAAAAGGGGAAAGGTTTACATGATATTTATAAGGAAATTGTTATTTATGGCAAGGTTTTCGGAAGGCGTGATTATTCGCAGTGTCAAAACCATAATCATCATATGAATTTCGATCATAATGACCATCATGACGAGCATAGTAATTACGATGACCGGAATCAACGTAAATCGGACTCATGATCGGATACCGTGGTGTTCTCATACGATGTGAGAATGGATATGGATACGGATACGGATGATGGAGTCACAATTAGACGTACGAATGGGTCTTATTACAATTGTAGAAGGAGAGAGGAATCTATTTGATACCAAAAAATGTCCTGGTGGAAAGAGAGCGAATAAAGTGCGTAATTACGTATTGAAACCTGTATACAAAATTAAAAATAGTCATATAATTATGTAAATTATATTTAAATAACAATAGCTATGCTTTGAAAATTCGCTTGTTATTATATATATTTTTTCGAGAGAGAGGATACCTTAAAAGCATGGTTAGAGCGCCATATATAATGAACCACCATACTCAAATATCACGAACATAAAAAAATATTAAGCAATACTTGGAACTATAAGTGCCATCAACACACTGCGTTCCGCAGTAAAATCCTAGCTGCCAAAACGTACTATGGCATTTGGCAATCTAATACCCTATATAATCAGTGACTATCGATTTTTTTATTTTCTTATTAAAGAATTAATTATTATAAAACGCTGGTTTTGCTTACAAAAATAACTGAAACAGAATGTCAAAACCTTAACCTTTTGCTTATTTGATTCTGTCACCCAACTGACTTATATATACCGCTATATATTTCGTCTGGTATATTTTAAATAAAGTTGACGTATGTATTCCCCGTTATAAAGTAATTACTGTAATTCCATCGTTTGAGCTTATTATTAACCGCCCTACCTGTACCATACGTGCCATACAACCACCATAAGTGATACGTCCGCTATCGATATAGAAAATATAAAAAAAATATATATTATTATATATACATTTATATAAAACCGCTATATAAAAAAAACTTATAAACACCGCTATATATTTTGTCTGCTATATTTTAAATAAGTATTGTTATTGAGAAATCTAAAAAAAACGACCAAGGATTTACCTTTCTTTTGAATAATAACCCAAAGGTAGGCGGTTAATTTCGGTTTTGTAATATATAACATTAATAAATTTATTATACATTTTTATTTTCAGATTCAGCTTTAATGCCATTAGGACGTTCAAATTAATTTTTAATTAACTAATGACCTGGAAACGAGACCAACGCGTGTCTTTGTTTATCATTAAATATTCAATTTGATTTTGCATTTTAATTCATAAGCCCGAAAATGCCTTGAGTTTGAAAAGGTCCTTGTAGTGACGGATTGACATTACGCATTACTTTTTAAATGTGAACTCAAGCGTATCGCTCGCTAATGAAACCGGACTGAGAGGAAGCCGTCATACATATATCTCTCGACGAACTTGTTGGCACGATGAATCGAGAATAGAAAGGATTGGACTAGACACTCAAGAGTTCGTTTCGTTACGTTTATTTTATATTTCCATAAATACAAATTATGTACATTGCAACATAATTCTAATTAGTATTAGAAATACATGTACAGGTTGTTGACGCTTTCATATGGCACTGTTATAGGTACATACCTATATATTTTTAAGCAACAAATCAGGAAAGTACTCGGACATAATGGTTAAAATAAAAGTAAAAACTAAATAATAAATACAGATCAGTTATACACAACTCTAAAAAGAAAAAAATCACATATATTTATTAATTTCGTACACTTCATAATCATAAGGACATTAAAAAAATATATACATACGTAATTCAATTACAAACTAGATTTATTTTCAAATATATTAAATTTGTGGAGTAAATTTGTCAAATAATTAGGAACTAGATTTTTGATACAATTTGGAAGGAACTAGATATTTGAAAAACTTGAACTACAAAGAAGCCTTTAGGGTTTTTTCTTCTTTCTTATAGCGGCGGGCATTATGAGTCTATCTTCTTCATACAGGTTACAAAGTCTTGACTATTTGCTGCCAAAAAATATACAAAGGTCATGTTTTCAGACTCTAAGTACGTATTCAACTCATTTAAACCTGTGAAAAAATAGTCTAACAGTATTTCCTATGGCTGCTTTTGAAACGAAAAATTTCGTGTTGATTTGTGATTCGGCAACATGATTAAAGTTTCTTCGTCCGACTTTATTTTGGTTTTGAAAGGCAAAAAATAACGTCACATTTATTGTACAAACCTATTGATATGATCAGTTTCTCTTGCCCCCCGAAACATTCGTTGATATATTATTAAATCCTTAAAAAGGTTCCATTGTTGTGATTTTGAGCTCTTCTTGGCTTATCTCTATGAGTATGTTATTAATTGGGTTGCAATCGGTAGTTTAAAATCTTTCTAATGTTGGCGCCGGTCTATGTGTCGCCGCTCATTTCGTGTTGTACCATTATTTCATATCCCTGAGGCATATTAGGTGAAGCAAAACAAAAACAGTTGCTCCTTCATGCTAGGTAGGTACAAGAAAGCGCTGACGACAATGAATCAGGATTCCTACCAGGCACGCTTCCCCAATTCGGATTTTACTATGATTGCTATTGACCTAAAGCAAGTTATTCTCTTACCAAACCTTACTCATAGTAACTTGTAATATATCAGACAACTAAACATACATGTGTTCTAGTTACAATTTAGGCATGCATTTGTGCAATTTAAACAAAGCATTCATGTGTATGTGGGATGTAACGATAGCGTTCCGTAGCAGTAACGAAGTAATCTTGCATATAATAAATTCTGTATTGAGGTATTGACAGTAAAAACTTTGTAATCTGGATTGAGAAATGTGCAGGCCAGGGCAAACATCGAATTCTTGTATTTCTCATACCATTTTTAGTGCAAACTGGCCACTTTGACTAGAAAACACAGCGTTTGAATAGAATACACACTTTGACTAGAATACATTTTGCCATTGCAGCAATACGAAAGAATGTCATAAAATGTTACCCCACCTCCCCCTATCAGATTTACAAAAAGTTGTCATGGAGGCAAAAGTTACTGGTTGACCATTCCGCGTAGTAGAAATGCAGCACTTTAAATTTCTTGTTTTGAAAAGTGCATGTAATCAAATCAAATCAAATCATATTTATTTTCAAAAAACCCGTTTAGGGCGTAGAAAATACAGACATGAAATAAACAATTCAAATGTTACAACTAAATAAAATAAAATAAATCCAAGTCGTTTTTTTTAAACTCAACACTTATTAATATCCTTAAAGTTTTGTGGCAGCGTGTTATAAAAAAATACGCTTCTATACATTGTTGTGCGCTGGAACTCTGAAGTGGCAGCCTGCGATGAATGGATATAAAGTGACTTGTTCTTTGTGTCGTGCGTGTGTATATGCGATTGCATGAGATAAGGTCCTTAAAACAAAATTTCACATTTTGAAGGCTAGTATGATTTAGGTGTCCAAAGATAGCAAAATTCATTATAAAAATACTCATTGTAAAAATCGGCATGTCCCTTTTAGACAAACCGTCTCTTGCCAAAAGAAAGACTTAAGGTGATGCGAGAATTTTACCTATAGTATGTCAAAAATTGTATCGTATTTAATGAGAAATTCTTTTTCTAATAAATTAAGATGCGTTAAGTCCAGATTATAATTTCAGATTCATTGTTCATGCATTGTGCTAATTGTGTACTCATATAAAAAGGATATTGATGTAGTTACGTAACTGTAGTATATATAAAAAAAAATACCCTGAATTGTTTTAACTTCACAAATTATTGTCCTTAAATCGTTTAGAACTTTCACCGTAGATTTTTTTCTCTGAATTACGCTTACATTCGTCTCGTCTCGCACGCCCTTTCGAAGGTGGACGGCGACTGGCCTTTCTCATCTATCGAACACATGTAACACTAAGTATCATACGGTACTCAGGCATTAATTGACTATTACTTGATTATTGAACTGATACTTGTCTATAAATTCGGCTGTTAGTCTGGCGGTGGCGGCTGCGACGGCGCGCCACAATTATTTTCTATCAGAAAGACTATAATAGATAATCGATCTCAACACGGGGTTTATCGTGTGTTTAATAATTACAAGGTCGCGTACAACTTCTCGTCGCGTACAAAAAATAAAAATTAAACGAAAGAAACAGTTTTAATTTAAAGTGTTTTATTGTATAATTAATAATGCAGTAAACGCTATAAAATAACTTTGGGTCGAAAACTTTCTTTGTTGGAGCTTGGAAATCATATTTTATCATAACTATATGACAGAGAGATTATTGATAAGTAATCCCCACGATTTTATTTTAGTCTTATAAAAGCACCAGAATAATGAACTATTGTTGTATTCTAGCATTTAGTACACCAACAATTTTACAAAAAACCGTTTAAATTATAGATGTTTTTTAACTTTTATTTTGTTTAAATATTGTGCTAGTTCAATGATTGGAGTTGTTTATTGTGGCCACATTTATTAATTCAAAACCAGCAGATCCCCAAATCTCTTGGTTTTGCCAGGCAGTACCCTAAAAGCATCAGGATTTGAGAATGATAAGTGAAAATTATAAATATAATATATTGTTGGGGAAACTGAATACGTGGGGAAGTATCATTAAAATGATTAATTAGAAGAAGTTGATAAATCAGTCGCAAAATCCAATTTATATGGGACGTGAATCTTGGTAAAACCGTTTAAAATAAAGTAAGGAATTTCTTAATAACGACATTTGGAATTAACGAATTTCTCGTTACGGTTTGTTTTTCACTCACAGATTGCGCAGTCCACGCGTCATAATATTCTTGACAAAGCCAACGGAGACGGTCACTACGTGTCTGCAGGCGTTTAATTGTTAAAACACGTATCGCCTCAACTATGAAAGGTCGCTGTCAACGAACCATATTTACTCCGAAATAACGAATAACGGTTCCGACTCGAACAGAAGTCCTTGTTCAATTCGAACGGGTTTCACGTGACGCGATTTTAAATTAAGTGTTATATTTACTTATTTTAATCACCTAATTAGCGGGAATTGGGGATGTAATTAGGTGTTTCGGTTATGTACGACATTTCAAGCGGTTAATCGGTGCGTGGGGAAATTAGTGAGTCACCGCGTCTTCGGTTATTCCGACGGGATTTCTTAGCGAACAGTTAAGCGGCAGGAGACCAGCAGGTAGTGTGTTTCAGTACCACTGCCACTGCGCTCACTCACGCGTGTTTAATCTGATCGAGGCAAAATGAAGTGTTTAATAACTGTGTTGATAAGTGCGAGTGTTTTTTGTGGCGCACAAGAGTTTGGTAATGACTTTTTCAATAGAATCAGTGCTGCTATAATTAATCAGTATCAGTATTTAGCGGATCAGGCAAATTACGGCGGTTACTACCACAGTCAAGGACCGTACTCGGAATTTAATCAATACCAGCCTAATCAATATAATCGGCATGATGGATTTTGTGATCATGAACCAGGCGATTGGGACCATCCGCCACCGAATCATCGTCATCCAGGACACGACAGACCCCATCATATGCCCAATTACCCCTTCTTTCCTGGCCATACTAATGACGGAGATGGCAGACCGTATCCCGGATTGAATAATCCATTGTTACCTGGGCACGGCAACGAAGGACACGGTCGACCACATCCAGGACCAAATTATCAACCATTCCCTGTACAAGGCAACGAAGGCCATAGTAGACCTCGACCTCAGCCAGGACTAAATTATCCATTATTTCCTGAACAAGGTACCGATGGACAGCATAGACCTAAGCCAGGACATAATTATCGACCATTACCTGGACATGGCAACGAAGGACATGATAGACCTCGACCTCACCCAGGACCGAATTTTCCATCAATCCCTGGGCAAGCTAACGAAGGACAGGTACCTAAACCAGGACCGAATTATCAACCATTCCCAGAACATAGCAACGAAGGTCAACCAAATTTCCCATTCTTCCCTGGACATGGCTCCAACCAAGGCCAAGACGTAACACAAACTCCTCTCACTCCAGTACCTTGTTTTATGAACCCAGCAGGCTGCGGAACCTTCCAAACTGTACCAAATAACCAAGAAACAACGAAGCCAGAAATTGCTCAGCCTGCCAATAAGCAGGATCCACCTAAACAGACCACGTCGATTGAAGAATCAAAGAAGGAACCTGATGTATTCGTCACTCCCACAGTTCCTCCAAACCCCGACGACGAGGAATTTCAACTGGATATAAGGTTCGGCGAAAAAGGAAAGGACAGTAAAACTGGTGCTCCAAAAAACGATGTAGGTGCTAGGTCCGTTGAAGAAGTTCCAAACGCCACCTCACTAGACAATAGAAATATATTCGATACAGATGGATGCCCCAGTGGAAAACTTCTAAACAACGCAGGAGTTTGCGCCGAAGTGTTTTAAGGTTGGAAATTGTACTTTCGACATATGTAAATTACAAACCATCTTAATCTGATAAGTAATTAATTTCTTTATTTCAGAAGTGTACATAAAATACTCTATGAGATTAATTAAGCATCTACATAGCTGGCAACAGTGATATTTTTGATATCTATACAATGCGTATATTCAAAATACATTAAATACATATCATAAGAACAATTTTTGAAACTAGTCTTTAATAAATTTGAAATTCTCGTTTCGTGTTTTATTTTTAATTTATAATATACGAAATATAAAAGAAAGTGTAGATCTGAAATTTCTATTCGAGAATGAATATACAGTATTATGTTTTAGGATCGTTTATAAAATAATATTATGATACAAATTGCAATTACAATATAGCAAATAAATATATTATAAAGAATAAAAAACACGATTGCCGCTACAAAAAGTGAACTATTGCATTTATAATTATTTTTATTACGGTTTTTTTATGAAATATTTGTGGTTTATTTATTTATCCATATAGATAGATTTATATTTCCGGAACGTATTCAGTCAGACCTTTACACTATACACGATATATTTATGTTAATTTATTGACATTTTGACAACTACTTACTTTATCTTTGCACAGTTAATGTATCCTATGACACTCGGAATGACATAACGATTCTAACAATAGCACACACTTCTCAATCGGTTCAAGCGTTTAGAAGTTATCGTGGAATGAGGAAACGGAAAACATACATAGATGCACGCTGAACACATTACACTCCTTTTTAGTTGTGTAGCAGTTTGGGCTTAGCTGTCCAACTATCAAGTAAGTAGTTGTCTAAATGTCCAAATATCTAAATGTCAATAAATGAACATAAATATATCGAGTTTAGTGTAAAATGAAAGGTATGATTGAGTACATTCCGGAAATATACGGGTGTCTATATGGAAAAGTACATAGACCATTATAAAAATTAATAAAATAATTATAAATACAATAGTTTAATTTCTGTAACTTCAGTCGTGTTTTATATTATTTTAAATATATTTACTTGTTAATTGTTTATATTTATTGAAATATAGTTAGCTGAGGTTGAATACCTAATTGTGACATGTATTTTCCTCATTATAATATGGATTGCACGCATAAATTTTAAACGTGAGAGTGAGTATATTATTTAAATGCGATGTTGGATCAATGTCATTACTGCTTACCACTGTATTCGATGATGTAATTAATGAAACTGTTTACATTTTACATATAGTGTAATATCTTTATAGTAATAGAATCAAAAATAGAAGTTGCTTGATTTTTTTTTAATAACCCACAAAAATCATAACCATAAAACTAGTTAGGATATTTTATGCTGAATTTAAAATCTAGTGAAACAAAAAACGTAAATAGCCATCAATATTAACCATAAAATATTCCTTAATATTCTAAAAAAACATTTTCCGCTGACGCACCATGGACTTTTGAGAATTTATTGTTGTCTTTTTATGTTGCTCATTATTTCGGACTTAATTACAAGCTAACATTTTTTTTTCATTCTGTATCTCTTAGACTCAATTTATATTTTAATTACGGTAATCACAGCATGAAATTGTATAGTCAAGGACTAATTTTATTAGGTAGAATATTTCCATAGCCGTTCAAAGGTAAATACTTTATCCAAGGACCAATAACTAGAACATCTCAAGGATATTCAATCTATTTCATTCTATAAATGAATACAACTACGTAAACCTAATTAATTAACTAGAAGTAAGTTGAAACTTACAAGTACTATTCAAGATGCAGGTATTGAGTTTATGTCCGTTTGTTTTAAATTTATTTTATTTATTTTATTTATTTATTTATTTATTAAGTCCATAAAAAGTACATTTAATTACAAAAACATTCTCTTAGCCTAATATTTCATAATTAATTAAACAGTTTTTTAATTTACCTAACTCGGAAAGAGATTCAGAAATAATAGTTTGTGGTTTACCACCTCACTAGGAATAACCTGTATCGAGGTGGTACCAACAGAAATCGTATATTGCCTGCCGAAAGAGCATGATATACCCGCTCTTAGGTTTTCATTTTATTTATTTTTTTTTAAAAACTTTGTATTGCAATGGTATTTACAATTAATAATTACAAGGATGGGGGTAGTTACTCTATTCTAAAATTTAAAAATTTTGAAGATACCAAATTAAACGGAAGGTATTTTTGTTCAAATAAATATTCTTACATATATAAATATTCTTACATCTAATATAATACATACCTAGATACGATAATCGCATAAACTTTACATGAATTTATATTAAAAGTATATATAAATAAAAAATATTATAAATAAGTACATACATATAATATGATAATTAAAAAATAAAAAATAGAAAAAATATTATTATGATAATACGAGTATATATTTACATATGCAAAAGTGCCTTGATAACTATTTATCAAAGAAAATGACAATTTGCAATGCCATTTTATTATATAATATAGAAGTTAATTAAGAATGTAGGTAGGTACCTACTACAATACAATACAATATAGCCGTAAATTTGCATAATATTATAATGAAGTTTTTCCAGTGGCAATAGTTATAACAATTTATCGAAAAAAAATCATTACTTAACAGGATATTTATCTGTAATGGGTAAAAGGAGCAAAGGGGGGAGAGGAAGGAAGGGGAAAGGGGAGAGTTTGAGGGAGGAGGGGTCAGATCATTACATTAATGAATAAAACAGATTGAACGAAAGCATTCATAAAATCAGTTAATTCCTGTAAAAGCCCATTTTTCTGACCTTTGCTTTGTAGCTTTTATATCTTAAGAACGGTTAGACAGTTTTTAAAAATTCTTCATGTAGTTGATTTTCTTATTAGATTGGAGATTATTAAAATGCTAGTAATTTAATAGCTAAAGATTCACAGTCATCCATTTGTGTGGCAGCTACGATGCCAATTGTAGGTACGACACATTAAATTTATAAGGTGTTCTCAGCCCTTAAAGGAATATTAGATAATGGCAAAAAAGTTTTGAAATCGGAGAACGCGTTCTTGAGATATCGTACTTCCAAAAAACAGACCGATAGATATGTAAACATCGTTTTTTTCCTTATTCTGTTTGTCGTAAAACGTCAGGAAAATGACTTTTGAGCAAAAAGATATTTGAACCTACAGAGTGGAACGACATTATGATGTGATTGCCATTGTGACGTTATGACTCTGGGTCACACTCAAAGTTCTCTGGAATGAAAAGCAAAAGTGCAATGATTAGCCAGAAATCAATTTATTGTATATCCAAATATTCTGCGTTAGCGTTAATACACTTTTTCATATATTATATAAACCAATTTTCATAGCATTTTTTCCACTCCTTCGTGGTGACTCATACTCTTCGGCGGCCTCTTCTGGCGAAGAAAATTGTTAACCGCATAATTGGTCTTAACTTTTCGGAAGAAGAAGAAGTCACATGGTGCTAAGTCAGGACCATATGGAGGATGACTCATGACTTCTACGTTTTCCGCCTTCAAAAATTCGTTTGTCTGTCTGGCCGTGGAAGAGCTGGCATTGTCATGGTGCAAAATGAGGCAGCGTTTACGGTTGTCTTCACGGTTTGTTAATAACTTTCGGCAAGTAAATCGTCGTGTACCAATCAGCATTTAGAGTACGATGATTCTCCAAAGCAACAGTAGCCACTTATCCAGTTTTCCTAAAAAAGAAGCGAACATCCGCTTCGCGGCAATTTGCTGTAAATTGTCGCCTTGCTTGGTGCTTCATCACCAAAAACAGTTCAAAAGCCGAGAGAGGCTTTTCTGAGCTGTCAAAGTACACTTAAAATCGTAGCAAATTATACAGCGAAAATTTTCTACAGTAATATCCATCGTAATGCAGTTATCCAATTTTAAAATAAAAAAACGGATGACAGTTATACGAAATAAACTTTATTTTACAGCCAAAGAGTTCCTTTTTAAGGAGTTTAGTAATTATTTTTTTTAATTGCTTATGTAAGTGGCTGGTTCCGAAAACTTTCAGTGTGACCTATGTACGAGTATATGTCTAGAGTGGTATTTTTAAACGGATAATACTAACTTCCTAAAACAGTTTTATATCTGAATGATTTTACAACGCAATATCAATATCATAAGGTAACCAAAATTTACCAACAGAAATGTATATTTTGTACTTCACTTTACCATAAGACCATTATTAGTGCCATTTAATATGAACCTTTATTAAGACGACGCTTAAAATGGTAAGAAAATTCACGTATTTTACTGTTTGTGGGTCGCTCTATTACCTGCTATCAGGCCTGAGTAGCCTATATTCATGATTTTTATTCTATTTAATTACGATATGCATACCTAGGGCATCTATCTCGAAATTAAAAATTAACATACATTATTAAACTATATTTTTGATTAAATATTATGTTATAATTGTTTTTAAGACGACAACGTATGTAAATTTCATAAATTTAAATATATTACAATTTTTGTAACGCTTTAATAAATTAAGGAATAAAGTCAGCTAAATAAAAAAAAACAATCTCGTAACCTTATGCATAGCTACTTATTTTAAAAAATGAATGACTACTTAATTTATTATTATTATTATATTTTATTACTTTGTTATGTTTTCACATAAACTCTACCTCCATTGTAAATATGCATTGCATTGAATTTTTTTGTGAATAAAATATTGCTATAAATTAAAATTTTATAACTCTTCTTTCTAGACATTGAATCGATATTTATTAAAATAGGTCTATTTTTTTTTATTTTACACCAGACACGAGACATTTTTAACTCCTTTCTGAACTTTCAGATAACAATCGGTAGACTGAGAAAATATTGTTTTTTTTGTCAGCATTTTTTTAGATCTAGTATTGTGAGCTGTATTTGTGAGTTGTGAGTTTTATTATATGAATATGAGCCTTTTAGTAACAAAAACAATTATGTTGTAGAGCAAATAATTGTGAATTTTAATAGAATGATTATTATTACTTCAAAATTGATATTATTAATACGTAGAGTACAATAATAAAAGAAAACAAAAATTAAAGCCAAAAAAACTATTAAAACCATCAGTGACCCCCAATGCAGTTTTAGTAACAGTAACAATTACAGTTTCTCTTGACACTGCATAGAGTTAAGTTAAAATTAAACCCTTTTAACAGCAAAATCGTGCAGGTCCAGGCAATAGCTTAAGTTAAGTACCACTAGTGCGGATTTTAATTTAATAACTTGTCTTATTTCATCAGGTAATTTCACAAATACTTTTACAACATCGCTAAAATATTTAAATTATGAAATGTACATACATCGTCGCGAGTAAGAATACTTAGGTTTTCCGTTTGTTTCTACTCTTTATTGTAAGGTTCACAATGGGCAGGTTTATTGTCATACGAAAATCTCTTACGACCAATCCTACTATGAAGTGTTTATATGTACGTGTAATATATGTGTAAGTATGTTTCTTGTTATTGCATTCGATCGACAGAATTTAAATGCAATTCCTTTAATTTTATCCCAACGGAAAATGGTGACCCAGTCGGGAATCGAACCCGGAACCTTACAATGTAAGGTCAGCCTACCTAACCATTATGTTACCGGGCCGTTCAACAGGATCGTAGCCAACAGAATGAGAGATAGAGTATATAATTACTATCAAAATAACCTCTATGTACTTTTATTGATATTTACTGATTTCTAGCTGAAAAAACGTGGAAAGTTGAATAGCAATAAATATCGTTAAACGTATTACTTTAACAAAAAATAAATGAAACCCATATCCTTATGAGACACCACTTGAATCGTATAAGAATGAACCAGCTATATAATGTAACTTTTTTTGTGAAAGAATCTCTTTTTTTTAAATCTCAGATTTCGCATGGTTTACATTCCATTTTCGTGGTTAAAATCTCCTAATAACCGCTTAAATTTGACGATTCTATCAGCCATCTCTCCTGTATTTTATTTTTTTAATATTTTTATTATTAGGTGATACACAAAGCAAAATCTGCAAGTTGGCTAACTTATAAATAATTATGAGTACCAACAGTAATAACTCACCATACCCACAATCTTGTCAATGTTACCTAAATAATTTATTGTGCTACGTCAGGCATACCCATTCAATTATGTAGAACTGTTGCATATCTGATTAAAAAGTAAATTTAGTGTAAAACGTTAATTTAAAAACAATAATTAAATAAATTAAAATTTATTATTATTATTATTTATTAATTATGACAGTTGAATACTTGTAATGAATTATTAGTTAGAATGAGATCTAAATAATGACTATTCTATGTGTCGTTTCAAAAAATCTTAAGAAATAATACAAATAGTCAAAAATATATAATACTTGATAAAACAAACATTTCATGTGTCGAATAATTCAAGTAAAATATTCAGAGAAAGCCTGTAAATTTGCCTATACATATTATTGAATAAATTATTAAATAATCACTTGGTCGCTTTCATAAAAAAACCAATGAATAATCATTTAAAAGAGTCTAAAATCTATATACTACAATTGAATAAAAAAAGATAGTTGGTGGTCCTGTCAGATCGTGTAATTTTAAAGCGGTCTGATTTTCCGTATGACTAAGTCTGAATAAGTCATGCGCATTCATCTCGCCGCAAACACGCAATTTTTATACGGATGCATTCCCAGATATCTATATTATTTTCGATAACAGTTATTAATGGTTGGGATTTTTATCGTTAGTAATTCGAGTGAGTAAAAACTGGGATCTACCGTTTTCAATTTCTCGGAATACAAAATTGCCATCCGTTTTACACGAGTCGTTATATATCTTTTTGTCTGTCGGTGCGAGTTCGAAATAAAACCGGCTTATCGAATGACCAACGTCGGTTTTTTTATAACAATTAAATTCGTCGTAATAAAAACAGGTAAAATGCCTGCCGTTAAAATTTATAGCATATGGTTTAAAACACACTCCTCGCTTGGGTTTGTACGAAGCCGAACGTGAAAGAGTCGAGGAAGGGGTATTTTAATAAAACTAGTTTATACAGTAGCTTTGGCGACTAGTGTGGAAACGACATCATAATGAAGTGTGTGCTGTTATTGTTTTTGGTGATCAACGGTAACTTTTACCGCGCGGAATCGCAGAAGTTGAGTGACTTGTTATTGGGATTGGGAGAGAGTTTTAGAGCGATACCGGATTTGTTATTTGGTAATCGCTCAGATAAAAATCGAGGTCATGATCACGACCACGATCATGGACCTGGTTTTGGTTTTGAGAACCATCACGGTGGCGGCTATGGTAATCACAGACATCCAGGTCATGGAGAATTCGACAGAGATGAGCATGATAGATATCACAGTGGAGGTCATGGTCCGCCCAATCGACCGTATCCTATTCAACCTGGAGGCTACAGACCATTAGACGATCAATCTGGTTACAATGGAAATGAAGGAAACTACATAAGACCCAATCAAGGAGGTTATCTGAGACCGAACAACAATCAAGAAGGTTACCAAAGACCGAATAATAATCAAGGAGATTACCAGAGACCGGACAGTAATGAAGGAGGTTACCAGAGACCGAATAGTAATCAAGAAGGTTACCCTAGACCTAATAAAAATAACGGAGGCTACGATGAATCTAGTAGAGTTGATAGTTTTACCAAATCAAATGGAAATTCAAACAGACCTGATTATAATACTGGACAATATGAAGGAGGTAACGATTTTCAGAACACAGATAGACCAAATTCAAATACCGGCGGCAATCTTTATCCAGATTTATCCGATCTGTTTAATATTAGGCCAAACGAACCAGGTCCAAATCAAGGAAATATTAACTTGCCGACAAAGAATGGTAGCTCGCCGAAGTACGACAAGGATTCAAAAGGTAATGATGTTTTATGAACTTTTTTATATATATTTTTAAATATATTTTTATTATTTCAGTCGGTGTTAATAATCCTGTCGAACAAACTACACAACAAGGAGAAGAATTTCAATTAGATGTTAGATTCAAGAATGATAACCCAAAAACGGAAGATGACAGTGATACAACGACTGCTACAACTAGTGGCCATACGACTAGAGAACGCCATGTTTTTGGTGCAAAGTAGTTGAAAGATGACAAGGTGAGTTGCAAAAAAGTTTCCTTTTTTTATAAAAATCATACATAGAATCTCAAATTAGAGCGAGACATGACTATACAATGTCGCTTCTACTTTCTATTTATATGCTGGATGCTTCTTGAAGGAAGAATTAAGCGAAACTGAGGACCAATAGAGAATTAAATGCTCTGAGTTTAAATGGACAGACTACCCATATACGAGTATATATGAATTAAAAAAGCAGTCTTCAAGATCAGGGATGTATTTTATTAGTAGCTGTAATTTAATTTAAGAAAATAAATTACATTCGTGTAAGAAATGAATAATACTTTTTCAAGAAATACAAAATTTAAAATAAAGAATAATATTCAATATATAAAAGAGATCCCATGATTTAACAAACACGCCACCAGATGCTACAAGAATGCTTTACAAATAGCGCTATATAAATATTCATAGATATTTTCGTTCGAAAACAAGACTTTGCCTGGATTAACCGGAGCATTGGTATCGAATTGTAATAGCCGTTTAAGAAAATATATATTTCAGTGTTAGCTTCTGTGGCAGCCATATTGTTTCAAAACGATTGAAATAGAACATAAAAAAGTTACATATAGAAAAACCCCGCATACAAATATATACGCATACGCAAACCAGACTAGTCAGTAGTTTCGTCTGTGTGTGCTGTTATCTGACCCTGATGTATTTGGGTTTCTGGGATCTCAGGATTCAGTACGGGTCTAGGACAATTTAGGCAGTATTGACTTAGTGGCCAAGGTGGGTTTTTTTGCTAATCGTTCAAAATATGGCTGTTTTGAAACACTGCATTTCTGTTTGTTCCGACTTTCTATTTTGAAGTGCTGCGAAACTCGTAGATTACGTTAAATACATTGAAATATATGTATAAAACAATGTTCGTTTTAAGTTTGATTAGTAATTACTTCGATATTTCCATTTACCTGGTTCGTATGATGAAAATTGTATAGACTCTGAGAAGTTACAGATACCATATTTTATTCATCTATGGGTATTATCTTTTTATTGCCTTTTATCTCAACTTGTAGCAATACTTTTTAAAAGCTTCAAGAATTTTCGTTAAGTCAATTATTAAGTCAGCGGTAAACTAGGATTTCAAAGGTACAATCAACCGAAAATGGAAAAAGATTTATTTTAACTCATGTAGTGGAGGAAGGGGGAGGGGAGGATATGTTAGGGGGGGGGGGGGGGAGGGGGGGGGGTGGTGAAAAAAGGATAAGCAACTTAGTTCGTGGATATACGTTAAAGTTGGGGGACTGGGAAAAACTTCGTTAAAAGTGAATTGAAATACATGAAAAATTATTCTCTTCCTTGATGTCGCGCCTCCAACCAGGAGATGAATCGGCACATCTGGGTGCAATTTTTTATTCAACTTATAATATGTAAAGGTCATGTCGATTAGTCATTCTTTGTTTTGCCACGGTAGAATAGAAATATATTATGTTAATGTTGTATACTGAAACAGGGTCGTTGATACAGTAGTCTCTAATTCGACAGCAGCAATCTTTTGTGCAAAATATTGCTGATTTTTGCAGTATTTTCTGCTTCACCTCCGCCCGGCGTTAAGCGATGTCATAGACATATCTATGAACGCTCCTGATTCTCAGTTTACTGATTTTTTTTGTCAGAATTTTGAAAAGTACCCTCAGCTTGTCCCTAGTTTATCTGTTTTAATTATGGTAAAAAATGTACTTGGCCTACAAAATCAACTCCTTAAATTTATTTGTGGGGTCTGCCACTTGCGTTCTATCCCACGCGGGGGAGGAACGGATTGGGGAGGGAAGAAGGGTGCTCTATCAGCCACCGGCTGGAAGATCAAAAGATACTTGAAATACTGACAGGCCCTAGACACAACAAATAACCGTTAAATACAGACATTTTCAATCAGAAAAACAATGCGTTTAATATTGATAAGATAGATTCACCTTCGCACAGAAAAATGCTCTTTATAAATAGTACAAAAATACGGTCAATTCATCAATCGAAATTCGAAATTCATCAAGCTGAAAGAGGTTTATCAAGCGAAATGATGATGATGATTTCACCCAAAGTAGGGAGCAGTCGGAAATTTTTATTATTATATGCAGAAATTTTGCAAATGTTAGTTGACCGCCAGCCTTAAAAATCGGAGCACCATACAATCTCAAATGAAATAATAATGTTATAAGAGGAATCATTTGAAACATTTAAAATTAGGTGAACTCATATTATTAACGGTAAACATTTTTCTCAGTGTATAAACCTGTACACTGGATTAGAGCAGTTGAATCAAGAAACAAAGAAACATATAACCAACACTCTGACAGTAAATTATATTTTGTACAAGTTTACATATACTCTATAATAGGCAAAATTAGCTATGGTATCTTCATATAATATCCATAGAAATAAGCATAATAATAATGTTTATTTCTGATATTATATCCGTAATAATAAGTTGCAGTTCTCCATGCAATAATGACTCTATTATAAGTTCCTCTCTCTTATTTATTTTTATTACATGAAAAATGAAGAAATTGCGAAATTAATAAATGAGGGTTGAACATTTAAAAGTTTTACTAGTTGAAACATTGCTTTAAAAACAAAATTATCCTCAATAAAGATCAAACCACTTCCAATAGTGAAATATCATAAAGAAGCGGAAGTTGAGCAATTTTAAACTGGTAAACTTGTTAACATTTCAGATGCAGGTATCCGGATTATTCGCAATGCAAACCGCATGTGACCTTGGCGTAAACGATGACTACACGGCTACAAGTAATTCGAGTAAATAACATCGTCGAAAAATAGAATATGGGTAGATTTTTTTATTTATGAATAAAACATTTTAGAAATATTTTAACTATTTTCAACTTACCTGCCTTGTGTAATAATTATGCTGCTGATTTTTTAATGTCATTTTTTTTTAATCACGAGAGATTATAATTTATCGCTGGTACCCAAAACACTTTTTTTCGTTAGTTTATTGATTGACTAATTATTTTGACTTACTTACCTATGTACCTTTAAGTCTTTTTGTAAAATGAAAATAGTTCGAGGCAATTTCCTGTATCAGTCTAATATTTTTTATAACAAGATTCCATTGTACGTCATGGGTCTAGGAGACGTTCAATTTAAGAGCAAGGTCCAGGATATGCTTATTAAGAAACCAATGTATTCTGTTTAGCACTTTCAGAGTATTTATTTTTCTTATCTTCCATAATTATTTATATCATAATCTTTACTATTTTTATTATTTTTATTTTCTAATTTTGATTATTTACATTACTAAATACAATCATTGATTATCAAAGATGGATTATAATATAAAAAAAATATATTGACTATTTCTATTGCGACATTGTTATTGATTTAATTTTATATTTTTTATTATTTTAATTTTACTGTTTTATAACCGACTCTTCGTTTTTATATTTTGACTATCTGCAGTATTTTAGCAGCTTAAATTATTTTAAAAAGATCTTAAATGTTTATTTTAAATTAAAATATTAATTGTTTTACGATAAAAAAATAATAGTCGATATTTAAAAAAAATATTTATACCACATAACGTATAATACCAGTTATTCAATTTGACTATACCAAGAGTAGGGATTCCTACCAACTGGCTTTTTTGAAAAAATAAAAAAAAGAATTTGTCAAATTGGTTATTTACATTGAAAGCTAGCTACAGTTACATAAACTAATAAATATTATGTTCAATATTCATTGAGAACTATAGTTACATACAGTAATACACAATGAGTACTAGCAAATTGTAGATATAGCATATTTTAATAGAATTTATTATATAGTGTATTTTTAATCAATGATATTAGATCTCTAAAGTTGATTACAAACTATGATTTATTCTATTTTCACAAACTATGATATTTAAACTGTTATCACAAACTACGATTACGTTAAAGTACAAGTCAAATGATACACATATATCAAACTAGATGGTGCTTAAATCAGAAATTAAATATATAATGGATTTGCTGTGGCAGCAATAATTTTTAGTGTTTGTAATTTTTCTTTTATTTTAGTACGTAATTATCTAAATATTTAATTTCTGAAATATAGATAACATTGCTGTAAACTTGGTGTGAAGTTTTTGTAATGAGGCAGGTATTATTATCAGTCAAAAAAGGCTTCTAAATGTAATGTTTCACTCATAATAAGACTTATTTAATATTATACTCGTGATGCTATTATCGACCTTATTTTTAATTATATAAAATGAAAAAACAAATTTACGAAATGTATCTTCTTAAGTATTCTGCTCATATGTGTCTAAATATTATTACAAACAATATGTTCTGATAGTGATAAATAACTGTCAGATGTAGCAAATTATTTTATACATATACCTACATACCTACTCTTGGTAACATAGTAAGATTCGCTGAACCTTTTCTGATTATTTTTAAGAAATAAAATTTGTAGCTAAATAATTATTAGAAGTTAAAAGTCTGTAATTATACTATTTAAAAGTCGTGTCGTCGGCATTTTGGAAATCTGACGAATCCCTCATATATAATATTTTTAGCTCCTGCTACGATTTTTATTTAACATAACATAAAAGACATAAAAGATAATCATATGATTTAATACAGTATAAAATATTTTAAATTTAGATACTATGGGCCCGATTGCATTTCTTCGTGAAGTGAAACTGAAATTAGTTCTAGCGAACGAGACAAAGCAATACCTTTGAGCGGAATATAAAATGAACCATCGTCGATTTCTCCCCTTTCAGAACTAGGTACCTGTCGAACTTACAGCTGTTTGAATAAGTTTGAAATTCGGTGGGTAGTTTGAACGCGGAAAAGTGACAACCGTTAATTTCACAATTCCGCTTCAACGTATTGAACTGTCTCGTTCACAAGAACTAATTTCCGATTTTATTTCACACAGAAACCTAATCGAGCCCATGTGTATTATTGACGTATTCATATATGACATAAATTTAATATAAAAAAAAACTGTAGAGATATTCTCCTCATTTGTCTTCATTTTAATAATAGGTATACCGATCCGCATAAAACCTAAAATAAAAAAAAATACAGTAAATCCATTTTAAATTGATGTTATCGAAGACTATCGTAGTAGTGTAATATAACAAAATAATTAAAAATGAATTTTCGACGTTTCGATGACGATGCAATCGCCGTTATCCAGCTTCAAACTTGACGCGGACACATCCGTTTTTATTTATTTTGTAATATTTAACATTTTGTAGTAAAACATGACAATACCTTTTTTCTCGGACTCATGCTACCATTCCCACACTCTTTTACATTCTCCATGCTCTGTTCTCAGCATTCCTCGAGGGCATGGTTTAAGCCAGTTTTCCGGTCGGTAATGCCTGTCTGCTGTGTTATACCCATCTACTACCAACAACATTGCAACCAGCACAACGACACAGATAAACACGATCCTCAACGGCATATCTACACCTTTGTGATTGAAGTAATGAAATGCGCGTTTTACTGAGACTGTATGGAGACTATATGCATATACGCAATTCGCAATCTAATCCTTTCGGCGGATATGGTTGTTGGTTAAGGTGATAAATATTTGAAGAACAATTAAATTTTGCGGCGGAAATGACGTCATTCTTTCGAGGAATGAATAAAGTTATATGGGTGCCTACTTATTAATGATACCATATTCCAGCTGGCATATTATACAATATAGATAAACATATAAATCATAATTCAGATTGCTCAGAAAATATTTATGACGATTTATGTGGAATTAACAATAAGAAATACATGTACATAGCACGTAGAACTACGTAGAATATTACATAACATTTATTGATAAAGTAATTAGTATAAATAATTAAGATAGTGTATGTAGACTCATTAGACAAAAGTATAAAATTATTATTATGACAATGAGTTGTCTCTTTGAATATTCGATCCCTGGATACATTATTAGACGCATGGAGCATTCCTTACTATTTTTAATAAAAATTTCACGAAAGGAGGTTGTTTACCGGTCGATAATATAATACTGTATTAAATATTAGTGTCACAATTTCGAAATATTGTTTTCAAAAAAAGTTATCATATTATTTAACTAAAGAATTTGGTTTTCTCCAATAGTAGGTACATATTATATTAATACTCAATGTGTAAACATATTAATGTTTGCTGGTAACTATTATTATTATCATCGAAGCAAACAGGCTCATCTCTATGTTAATACTACATGGCCTCCAAAGATCTGTTCAAAACGATATATTGTATTGATTTCATGGCCATCCGTCCTTTGGAAATATTTCAAAACGAATTTGTCATTGTTATTTTATGGTCTGTTGGTTTTAGCACATTTTATTTTAAGGATTAAACCTTTCATAACCAAATAGGTAAATAAAAGTCCACTCCATATCATATTATATTATATAATTTAATTCTTTCAAAACTTGTCCATTTATAAAAATCTAGTAGCATGGATAGCACCATGCGTCTAGAGGAACAAGTGGTTTCACCTGTCGTTGACTAGGATCTAGAAAAATGGGACCTTTATTTTGATCAGTCTCATTGTTCGTTTTGTCCTCGTTCGCATCATCTTTGTTTTTGTTCTTATTTCCTCCGTTTCCTTTATTTCCGTTGTTTTCCTTATTTCCATTGTTTCCATTGTTGCCGTTGTTTCCCTTATTTCCACTGTTTCCATTATTTCCTTTATTTCCGTTTCCATTATTCTCTACTCCCACAGGTTCACTGTACCTGTTTGAACCAGTTTGTAATTCCTGGGTTAAAATATCTGCATCCTTGTTTTCTTGCAGGAAATCAGTGCTTGAAGGTGTGTATCCGCCAAGGTTGTAAATATCTGTCGCAGTCAGTTTGTCCCCCTGTTTGTGATGAAGTTTATGGAATGGTTAAACAAATGTTTTGGTAAGGCAAAAATAAATTTTAGCAAATGGATACGTACCGTATATCCAGTTTCTGTGGGTTTTCCTGAAGTGCCGAGCAGTCCGAGTAGAGCGTTGCCAGTTCCAGTTAACGTTGATGACAGCAGGCCCGTATTTTGTTGTGGCTTCGAATTTTCACTTGGCATTGAAGTTTGGGATTGCATTTGTGGCTTATTTTGAGCCATCTGTCCTCCTCCTAAGTTAAGAAGTGAACCAAGGCCTAGAAGATCTCCCCCTCCTCCACCCCCACCGCCCCCTCGTCTGTTGTAGTTGTTGTAGTTATGGTGGTTGCCATTACCACCACGAGCTCCTTAAATAACACGGATGATTGAAAACGAGTCATGAATTAATGCTAATGAATATCAAAGTTTAATTACCTTCAGCCTGCTTTAAAGCGACAAACCACAAAACACATAATATATACACGTATTTCATTATTGATTATTAACTGACACTAGATTAGATTTAATCACTGAATTTAGTGTAGCCTAGCCCTATGGCTTTTTACACACATCCATTTATATTCGAATCCTTTCGAATCTCGTTGTAGACTGCATTCTAAACATTTTTATTGATAAATAAAATATTCCACCAAAATCTAGTATTACAAGATTAATTTAGTCGTGATCGCGAAATCCGGGAAAATTTACATAAACATATAGTGTACAGTCGACGACAAAAATCAAGTTATTTGAAGATTTCGTAAAGACCCAACTAATTAAATCGTCTGTTACGCTAATCACATATTACATTATAAACAGAAATAGTGAACACATTAAAACCAATTCAAAAAGACCACACCGAAAATAAAACTACAATTCGGCGACCGCACTATGGGTTACTGTGAGGTGGAATAAAATGCTGCTGCTTAATCTTCAATAATAACTGGAATATCGAGTCCTTGAGTAAACTTGCATTCGCGGCATTACATGTTTTTCGGTCGAACTTTAAACGAATGAGGAAAAATAATAATTTATATATTAATTTAGCGTACAATTACGTTTAATGAAAAGAAGCAAGCGTCAATCTAAAATATCATTTGTGTTTCCGAATATACCGACACGAAAACTATTCAATTTAGTCAGGAAACCAGCATCAATATTGAATATTCATAAATTAGCAATGAATAAATCATTTTCGTAGTGCTTATGGATAATGAATAATTATTTAGATATCTCTAAGTACAGTAAAAATACATTAGTCAATTATTTTGAAAAGCATAGAATCGTTTCCCTAAAAAGTAGTGAATAACCGGTAAGTATGTAACTATACTATGAAAAGAAGCTATTGTCTACATGACGCATATTACCTACCTTTAACTCCGGCAAAACCAGCCATTTTTTTAATGAGAACAAAAACAGAACACGTTAAACTGGTCTTATGAATATTTCTTGTCTCTTTATATTGTGTCCAAATTCATTGTAAATCGCTTGCATATATAAGACACGTTTCAACCTAGTAGCTCCCTGCGATATTGTGCTTCAATATGAAGATCGTTTTGTTAACTATTGTAATATTTTGTGTGACTAATTATGGAGAGACTGCTCCTGCTTCAGATGGCGACCAAAGTGAACCTCAAAGTTATCCATTGAACCGAAAATCTTCTGAGAGTGATGATACACCTAATTATGGAATAGAAAGTCGTTGCAACTGCGATGATGACGATGATCATCATCACCACCACCATCACCGCAAACAATCGAAACATCACCATGGGCATCATGGTCATCACGATAAACATCATCGTTCCCATCACTCAAGCAAACACCATAGAGATGATTGTGATAGTAGATCTCATGCATCTGATTGCCACGATCATGACAGAGATAGATATGGGAACGAAGCGGTATATAGACCAAACAATGGCAATAATAATTATCCTCATCATACTGATCAAGATCACGATGTAAATTATGACACTAACTACGGAACTAGGCCAAACCTCAATCTAGATCATCAAGGTAGGCCTATTAATCATTATCCAAATATACCAGATAATTACGATAACGTCCCGAACTATGGAGGTCGGCCTAATACACAATACAGACCGAACAATAACTACCCTAGTGAACAAGGCCATTACCACTCCCAGCCTACATCAAACAATAATGGCTACAACACCGGCTCTGGCTATGGAAATAATCCCAGTTTAAATAGGCCAAATAACGCAGGAGGAAACATACAAACATATCCAACAATACCAAATAATAATAATTACCAATCACAGGCTGGCCCAAATCGCAACGATTATAATTCTGGTCCAAACTACGGAAATAGACCCAATGTAGACCGGGCAAATAATGGGGTGGGGAATCTTCCAACGGGTTCGAATGATTATAATTCTGGTTCGAACTATGGCCCAATACCCAATAATAACTTCGATGGACCAAATAATAATAATTATGATTCTAAAACAGGAGGAAACAGCAGCCCCCTCAGCGGCGGAGTAGTTCCAAGCTTTCAAGGAGGAGCTAAAATCCCAAGACCGACTCAAGGCACTGTACCTACTGAACTCGATTCTGGTAATCATTCGAATCAGAAATTAAACGATCGCACAATCAATAATTCGTCGCCCAAAATAACGGACGATGACTCCGAAGTATATGACGTTGGATTGTTTGCCCGCTACAATGATGATGATAGCGATTATAGCGACGACGAGGAATCAGATGTAGAGACTAATAAAACCCCTCCTAAACCTAACACTAACGATAAGAATAAGACACAAATAACATTATGAAGGGTTTTAAAATATGACTTAATAAATATATTATTTTGACAACATGTATTTTATTTTCATTTTTGTAAATGTATTTTATTTTCATTTTTGTAAACCAAAATGAAAACATTGGAAAATCTTGAAAAATATTGAATTAATTTTCAGAATTGTCGATGGGCATATTCGGTGCATGTGTTTTAGGTGATATTAATTGTTCGTAAATTTGTGTAGTTTGATTAAGGTTCCTATAATGATTATAAAATATAGCTATGTGTATGCCATAGGTTGAATATATTGTTACCACTTGTTATATATTGCACACACTTACAATAAATTTTATTAAGATTTTTTTTATTATGAATCAGAACCGTAATCAAACACGTTAAACTAGTCATAGCCATATTTTTTTTCTGGATAATTGACACTATCTCAAATCAAAAATCATATTGCTCATCATATCTATATTATAGTTTTGGATTTTTATATCTCTGTTTTGACCGACATGCAGGTTTAACGGCTCAACCGATTTACTTAAAATTTGAGACATAGACCCCTTGGGATTGAAGTAATCGGTGTGATTTATGAGAAGTTAAACAAAACAAGTAGGTTCAAAAATGCTGAAAAATATTCAAATTAAGTAAAATTAAAAAATGTACCTGAGCGGTTAAAAAAAGCGGTGTAATTAAAAAAAACTTCAAAAAAACAAAAATGTTCAAACATTTTCAAATGTTTAAATGTTTAAAAACGTGCCTTGCGGGCACGGGTTAAACCCTAAAATTTGAAACATAGACCCCCAAAGAGTAAATTAAGCAGTGTAATTTAAAAAAAATAAAAAACAAAGACTCTCAAATGTTTACTACTGACACGGGCTAAACCTTTAAATTTGAAACAGATACTCCTCAGATTTAAAATGAACGGTGTAATTCCACCGAAAAAAACCACTTCCAGCAAAAAAAAAAACAAAAATGCCCTGCTGGCACATGCTAAACCTGAAAAAAAAAACATAGACTTCTGAGGAGTAATCTAAGCTGCCTAATTAAGAAAAAGTACAAAAAACAGAATAAAAATATTCAAAGGTTAAAGTTTTAAAATGTGCCCTGCAGGCATGGGCTAAACCTTAACATTTAAAACATTAAAACTGTGGGGTCAAGTACGCGGTGAAATTTTTGAATTACAACGCGTTCAAAAAAATTCAAAATATTCCAAAACAATCGAAAAAAGTTTTAAAATGGGCTCTGCTGACACGTGCTAAACCTTGAAATTTCTTGAAAACCTTGACTCTTCAGGAGTAATCTGAGCAGTGTCATTCATAAAAAGTAAAAGAAAAATAAAAAAAATGAAATGTGTTTTTGCTGGCACGGTCTGAACCTACAATATGAAACATAGACTCCTGAGAGGTTAGGTAAGAGGTGTGATTTAAACAAAGTTTACTTGCTTTTTAACATTTCAATAATTTCCTAAAACGTCATAAAATGTCCTAAAATGTACAAATGTTAAAAGTTCAAAGATGTGCCCTGTTGGCTCGGGATAAACGTTGAAATTTGAAACATAGACTCCTAAGGAGTAATTATAAATAGAATAGAAAACGAATTTACCGCGTGAAATTTGTAGCACCCGACGTTTCGGTGATATTGCAGCTGCCGTTATAGGGGGAGATTGAGGAGATTATGAATCGTAAGAGGAGATTATGAATCAGATTACTCCTGAAGAGTAATCTGATTCATAAAAACTTTAAAAAATAAAAAAAATAAAAAATGTACAAAACAATCTTTCGGGCATGGGCAGGACAACCTTGAAATTTGAAATATTGACTCCCGAGAGGGTAGGTCAACGGTGTAATTCATAAAAATGCAAAAAAAAATGTTCAAAAAAGTAAGTAGAAATAAAAAAATATTATATTATATTTATATCAAAACTACTATTATAGATATAGACCCCTGATAAGTCAAGTAAGCGCTGTGTTTTGACAAAAAAATTAAAGGATTATCAATTCAAAAAAGAGTACAAACAACAAACGAATACCAAAACTATTATGTATTAAGTTACCTGCGGGCACGGGCTACATATCGTCTATATTAAAGTTTTGACTTACCCTAACTCTGTGTTCACCGACTTGCAGGTTAAACGGCTCAACGACTGACTTGAAATGTGAAACATAAACCCCTTAGGGGTCGAGTAATCGTTGTAAATTATGAAAAGTTCAAGAAATGTTTAAAAATGTTCAATAATATTCAAATTTACAAAGTTTAAAAATGGGCCCTGCTGGCCCGGTTAAACCTTACCTTTTTTTTTAAAACGTAGACTCCCGAGAAATAACGTAATCTACGTTATTCATAAATAGTTCAAATAGTGTAAAAAAAAACAATTTTTTTGGAAATGTTCAAATTTTCAAAAATTTAAAAATACGTCATGTTGGCACATCGAAACATAGACTCCTATGTTTCGATGACCCCTATCTGCATATAGTTATGTATGTCAGCTGTCATTATTTTTTTTAATTTAATATTACAACGGTTGGCTGTAAGAAACGGTAATACCGCCGTTTGTACGCCGTAAGTTAAAATATAATTTAAGTTTTCTTAACTAATGTAAGTATTTTAGTACAATAAAGGTATTTATTTCTTTCTTTCTTCTTACTCCTGAGAAGTCAGATAAGCAGCGTGATTCATAAGAAGCAAAAAAAATTAGGAATATTCAGAAATGTTAAAGAATATTTAAATGTTCAAAAGTTCAAAAATGTGTCCTGCTAGCACAGACTAAACGTTGAAATTTGAAACATAGACTGCTGAGGAGTAATCTGAGTGGTGTGATTTATAAAAAGTTCAAGAAATTTCACACAAATTCAAACAAAAGTTTAAAAATGTGCCTTGCGGGCAAGGGCTAAACCTTGAAATTTGAAACATTGACTCCCGAGGGGTTAGGTAAGCGGAGTAATTCATAAAAAGCAAAAAAAAAAATCATTTCAAAAAAGTAGAAACGACAAACTATTACATTATATCGATACCTAAACATGCATTCTAGGTATAGGCTCCTGATAGGTCAAGTAAGAGGTATAATTTATATATAAAAAAAGAATCAAGAAGATTTTCATGTAAAAAAAGTACAAACGGCGAACAAATGCCAAAATTATTATAGGTGCCCTGCGGGCACAGACTAACGCTTGTCTATTTTATAGTTTTGGCTTTAAATATATCTGTATTTACTGCAGGTTAAACAGCTCAATCAATTTACTTGGAATTTGAAACATAGACCTCTTGGGGGTCAGGTAATCGGTGGTATTTATGAAAAATAAAAAAAAACTGAAAGGTTAAAACATGTTCAAATTTACAAAAGTTCAATAATGTGCCTTGCTGGTATAGGCTAAACCTTGAATTTTGAAACATAGACTTCTGAGCGGACTAGTATCAACGCAATTATAATTTTTTTTAAAACTTCCAAATAAATATTTTTTTATTATTAAGAAAAAAAACTAAAATAGCCCTGCGGGCATGGGCTAAAACTTGAAATTTCAAACATTGACTCCCGAGGGATCAAACACGCAGTTTAATTCAAAAAAGTTCAATTAATTTCAAAACATTCCAAAAATTTACAAAAATGGTCACGTTTATAAAACTTTCAAAATAAACGGGATAAAACCTTGAAATTTGAAACAAAGACACCGCTATATACTCCCGTGTATATAGCGCTATATAACCTATATAGTGGTGTTAATCATAAAAAAAAACAAAAATTTGCAAATGTTTAAATTGTTAAAATTATTAAAATATGCTCTGATGGCTCGGGCTAAACCTTGAAATTGAATGTATAGACTTCTGAGAGGTCAATACAAAGTGTAATTCATAAATAAATCAAATTTAAAAAAACATATACGCTCGAATCTTCAAATGTTCAAAGTTTAAAAATGAGCTCTGCTGGCTCCTGAGGAGAAAGCTGAGCGGTATGATTCATAAAAGTAAAAAAGAGGTGTGCCTTGCGGGCAATGACTAAACCTAGAAATTTGTATCATAAAAAGTATTTAAAAGATTGAAATTAGATCACTTGAAAAAAGTGACTTATAAAAAGTTCAAATAATTAAAATAAAATTGAAAAGTTTTCTTATATTTAAAAGTTTTATATATATTTGCAAATATGTATATGCAAATTTTGTTTTTTTTTAATGATTAACACCGCTATATAGGTTATATAGCGCTATATACATGGGAGTATATAGCGGTGTCTTTGTTTCAAAAAATGCCTTGCGGGCACGGGCTAAGCCTTGAAATTAAAAATTCCAAAAAAAGGTTAAGTTAAGAAAAAGCAAAAATAAAAAAAGAGATTTTCGGTTCTAAAAAGTACATACGACAAACTATTATGATATATATTTATACCAAAACTATTATATTGATATGTGCCCTGCGCGCACGGGCAAAACCATGCATTCTAGATATAGATATGGGTCGAGTACGCAGTTGTGATTCATAAAAATTAAAAAATAAAAAAGATTACAGTTCAAAAAATGTACAAACGAATAGTAGCACTATTATATGTGCCCTGCGGGCACTCGCTAAATTTGTGATTGTTTTATAGCTTTCTATATTTTTATGTTCACTGACCTACAGGCTAAACGGCTATTAAGCCGTTTAGCCTGTTGGTTGATTACCTTGAAATTTGAAACATAGACTCCCCAGGAGTCACGTAATCAGTGCAATTGAAAAGTTCCAGAAATTTAGAAAAATGTTCAATATGTTTAAATTCTCCAAAGTTCAAAAATGTGCCCTGCTGGCACAGGCTAAACCTTAAAATTTGGAACATAGACTCCCGAGGAATAAAATAAGCGGCGTGATTAGTAAAAGTTAAAGTAAAAAAAAATCGGTTCAAAAAAGTACAGTCGACAAACGTATATCAAAACGTACGTCAAACTATAAACGTATATCAAACTATATGTTCCTTGCAGGCACTGGCTAAACCTTGTATTATATATACACAATTATATTAGATTTGTGCAATGGCCACACGCGTCAAGAGCTTTTCTAAGAAATTGTGGAAAAGTGCCAATAAGTAATTATTAAAAATGTACATTGCTTTAGTACCGTTAGCAATAACAGTGATAAATTATAAAGAAATTGTTCATCCGTTAGATATATATAGCACTATTATATCCGTTAAAGGAATTGGATCTGCAATAGCTTGAAAGTAGCGATGAATCAGATAATAAGAGAGACAGTTTAGAAAGCCGCTGCAGCTGCGACGACAATGATAATCACCATCGTCATCATCACAAATATTCTAAACATCGCCACGGACATCACGGTAACCATCAAGGGGACAACTATCACTGTAAACATCCAGATCGACACAACTCTCACCACTATCACTCAAGTAAGCATAATGTAAATTATTATGAGAGAAAATTCTACTGATTATCCTGTAAAGACAAGAGATAAATAGGAACACAAAACCATATTATAGGAACTGAGAGAAATATTATGCGAGATATCAAAACTGCAAATTTCAAAATTCAAATGTTTATCAAACCATTAAAAAGAACCATTTCATAGGAGTATATAACAATTTCAAAGGAATATATCGGGGGTTAAAGCAAACATACATTTTTGGAATTTGAATTCAAAAATCGATTAATATCTTAACTACCTGAAATTTATACTACGTGTTTATTAGAGTTACTAGATTTACTTTATTTATTTTGTTTTACTTTTTCTTTTTCTCATTAATAGAACTTTAATAAGTGTGCGCACAATATAAAACGTACAAGTGACCTAGTCGAGTCTACCTTGGTACGGGTTTCGGCCTAGTTAGGCAGACTTTGTGAATAATGTTTTTGGAAATTTACTTATGAAAATAAATTTATTCTTATTCTTATCTAACTCAATTATTTATGTTCATTGGTTCTCGAGTTTTAAGAAACAAAAAAGGTACGGACATGATGTGATAGGAAATGGTTTAACATGAAGCATCCAAGACAATAGAGGTTGTTTGACATTATAAATTAAATAAAACGAATTTACCCCGCAAATTTAGCAGCATCCGATGTTTCGGTGACGTTGCCACCGCAATTCTCCAGAGCAAACCCTGGACAGTCTGGACTGGAGTGAAACTCTACCTTAGACAATGGGCTTTTGCAGCATGGCCGAAACGTCAAGTACTACAAACTTCAAGCGGTATATTACTTTAATCTTATTTATAAAACGAAGTAACTGTAATAAAACTGCTATAATTATTTTTTGCTTAGAGATATATAGAAAGTATATACAAATGAAAAGTATTATTAATAGAAATACTGTGATTGGTGCATATTTCAAAAATGTATATTGAGCGGTTCTCAAATTAGCATGCTTTAAATATTATCGAAATTTTACCGGTTTGATGAATATGTTTCAAAAAATAATATCGAAACACTCAAGCCTCTAATAGTGAATTATATTATATATACGCAGTTATTTAATGACATATATATCACAAATCAACATTTAGTAATTTCGGGTTATAAATATATGATCGGAGTCGTTTATCGTCATATCTAAAACAGCTCTGTTTCAACCGCTAATTATTAGAAATTAATTAGAGATTCATAGACTTTATGTATGAACTACAGATATTATATCTGTAGTTCTACAGATTGGTATGTATATATTTCAGTATTTCTCAATATATAACTAAAAATACATAGACACATAGAGCAAACACGAAACCGTTTTAATTGAAATGCGTATATTATTGAATTAAGTATATTATTAGGGATGTTTAGAAATAAAGTATGTGCAACTTGTAGTATTTAAGTAGGTCTTTCGACTACTTTGTAGATAACATCTATTAAGGTAGGATAGACATACCTGCTTGCTTTAACGTCCCATCTCCGCTTGGGAATGCAGTTATCAAAGTATTCTTAGATACTTGATATAGATATTCTCAGAAATTTTATATAAATAATTCCAATCGAAAATACCAAAAAATGGTTTAGTTGTTCATAATAATCCTTTGTGCAAAATCCAATACTACTGAAAAGATATACCATGCCCTGGGAATAGCTACCCATGTGGTTTGGTTCCAAGCGCAAGCGATGATATAATATTATATAGTATTTAATTATATTATTATATACCAGATAGCTACCTAAAATAAATAGTTAGCTTGCAAAAGAACTTTTAAAATAAAACAGGTTCATTAATTTTCTAATTTCTAGAAAAATGTCATACAGGTCTTGCATATCCTTAAAACCCAAATTTGATTATCGCAGGGTCTATATTAATGAATTCTCTTTGTGTTGACTGAATCAATGAACATTATTTATTGTTTACAATTTCGGACAGGAGTCGACTTCATTGACTAATAATAAAAAAAATAAAAAACACGACTGCCGTTACAAAAAGTCAACTATATCAAGAATGATAAGAAATAATTTGTTCGCACTGTATAAAGTTCTTATGACGATATCCGTTGAAACAAAATACAATTTACGGAAGCTCCGTTGCGGCCCCGATTATACGTGTTATCTCTATAAACAGCCAATGCTTATAGACGATTCACGGCTTTCCATTAGCCAGGCCCATTGGCCCGGCTTTCTAAGTGTGGTTTCGAGAATAACCCCGCGGCAGGTATCTCGAAACCATCGCGCGCCGCCGCCGCACTCAATCGGTTTGCCCTCGAAGCTTAAGTAATAAAACGCTTTTTAAAAGAAATATTTGTGGTTTATGTATTTATCAGTACATATACATATACATATATTTTTGGAATGTACTCAATCAGACCTTTTATTTAATACTACACTTTTAGGTAACCTATGACACTCGGGAAAACATAACGATCCTAACAATACAACACACCTATAAATCGGTTGAAGCGTTTACAAGTTAGGGTGAAAAGGGTAAACATACATACCTGAAGCCTGAACATATTACACTCCTTTTTGTTGGGCAGTCGTGTAAAAATACAATGTCTTCCAGCTAACGTCAATTATTAAACTTATAACGTAAATATTCAGAGTGATTAATACTGTCAAATTTGCCATTATAAATCAAAAATGGACAAGAGATTAATGATAACTTCTAACAGAGTACCTACTTTCCTATGTAATTAAACATAGAGTCGTCACGCGTAACATGCTTCGCAATAGCTCTAAGGTCAGCGCAGCGCGTAACTACATATATACTCTGCTGCCTGGCTCGCTCGTCTTGTTGTAATTACTCTTTGGTAATAGACTAAATATTAAAAAGACAAACAATGGAAAGGAAAATTTTGAGTATCTTCAAAATCACATTGAGGTTCCAGGTTAGTACTAGTCCCAGTAATAATCTTGATATACCAAATAATGACAGCAATCATTTTAAATCAGAAAGAAATGGAATTTCAAAAAGTAATAAAAAAACAAACATGGTATGGAAAGATAAATTAATTATACTGACTAAATGTAGCACTTCTATAAGTGGAGATCATAAAGATACAGGATCGGCATCTTTCCATATTAAACTTTCAAATCAGAATTTCAGTGAGGTTACCTAAATGTGCTTGCCTGGGACAAATAAAAGCCAAAGAACAAATAACGATGGTTATCATTATATACAAATATCATCAGGAAATTCTGTTACAGAAAAAAAAAATAATCAAACAATACAGGAATAGACACATTTCCGATGTCCACTCAAAGTAGCACTTCTACAATAGTGGGCCCACTTGGAAAAGTAAAGACAATTAACTACTGTGCTAGACTTACTGAATTTTAGGACATGGTTGTAATAGGAATACAAGCATTCCTTCAGTTAAAACTGTGAATGTTAGGCATGAGAATTGAGGAAGTGCAGTTCCAAATGAAAATAAAGATAAGGGCAACCGGATCAAGTTGATGATGATGAATTTGATGATGATTATTCAAGCATCCTTGATAAACCCCGTCCCGATTCGAAAGAAGATACTTCTGATAAATTGAATACAATAGATATGAATGACACATTCAATATATGTATAAATGATGCTGCCAATGATGATGGAGATACGAAAAATAAATCTAATGTCTATATTAATGATTAAAACCATACTAAAAATAAAGTATCCTTCAATAATTATAGTGATAATGGCGCTATAAAGCGACGTTGTGGACGATGATGACGATGACTTTGAAGCTGATAAAAATGACTAAAACCATGCAGATAAAAATTATATTATATATAAGGTAGTGAAGGCACATCTGATACATGTATTAATGATACACCCAGAACAGACAGGAATAGCAAAAAACAGTTTCTCAAATATTAATAAGTTTTCAATTTTATCACGCTCTAAAAATATGGATTTTGGTAAAAATGATGATGACTTTGACGATAAACATGATGACTATAATACCAGTGATCCTAATGAACCACCAACCGATTTAGAAGAATACAGTAATGCTAAGACTAATACAATAGATACGAATGATACGTCAAATTTGACAGCAATGACACTACAAATTTTGCTTAACTTATAATACGCTTTTATAAAGATTTTGATGATGGGTCATTAGTAAATTAAATTACGGATACAGTTAAAGATGATCTTAATGAGCCTTGTCCTAACCGAAGTAGATCCGAATGATAAGAACCACAGATATAATAATTTAATGCCTAATGTAGAGAGAATTAAACATCAAAAATAGGGATGAATGTGAGGTCTTCAAATAATATGGCGCATTTTCACGATATTGTGGTCGAAGATGCAATGATTATGATGATGGTAAGGAGTCCAACGATCTTGATCAACCACTTTCCGATTCCGAATAAGATACTAATAATAAATTGTTAACAACAAATAGCGTTACAATCAATACAGATTTTAATGGTAAAAATGGAACTATTAATGATGCAATCTTTAACAATAATGATAATACTGATGACGATGAAACCGACAATTAACATGATAATGATAATTCAAGGATATTTATTCTGAATTTGATATAAATACAAATGATACTTCCCATGTAGTAACTAAGTAACAAATACATCGAAGGTTTGAAGAATATTATGAATAAAACATACTATGGCTTAATATTGTATTTTTATTTATTATATTTCGTAAAATGCAGATCTAGCAAGTATAGCAAGCATCCAATGGCACTACAGCGGCAACTTGTTGTTCGTTAGGGTCCAAAATTTGAGGAGTCTGCTCAGAGAATCTTGATTCAAGCTGTGAAGAATCTTCATCGGGTTTCTTATCCTCTTGATTGGCTACAGAATTTGCATCTTCCGTAGGGCGTTGCATGTAGTTTAGCGGTCCCGAAGAAGCGACAAGGTTATTCTGTCCGTTGTTTGGTTTATTTTGAATTTGGGGCTTAGATGCTGTCTGTAGTCCGAGGTTGATTGGTGGGAAAGAATTTCCATTGCCTGGCATTCCTAAGACTCCGAGCAAATTCAGAGGTAGACCATTTCCATGTTGATTTCCATGTCCATGTGGATTGCCGTGACCTACGCCGCCGGCATGACTGTTTCCGTGGTTTCCACCACCATGACCGTATCCCCCGTGACCACCGCCATGCCGGTCAGCTGGAAAAAATAAATGATATTATTTAACAAAAATAATACATAATAATATATGAATTTAAAATATAGTATTATTTCATAGTAATAGACCTTGGTGTTCGAGTTGGTGAATATCTCCGCGTTGATGGAGCCTTAATATTAGTGGAAGGGTAGAATAATTATTAAAATTTCTTGAGAATTTTGGGGATAATGAAGGTGATCGCTTATCAGTTTTCAAAACCCGTTGCCGGGACTGACTTGGCGTATCAGAAACAGAATCTATCTTACTACTATCTACGCAGTAAACATCACAAATAACCTTTTGAATATTCACAGCTTCATCTGTAACTAAATCATCTACATTTGCACAATTATAACAACCGTTACCTTTAGTTATCCCCGTCGCTGCTAGTGATATTAAAAACAATGTAAACAAGAACTTCATTTTTACAAAATTATAAATCTAAAATCACACCTGAAACTCTCAATTTGCAGACGAACACTGCCGTGTAACTATTAAAAAACAGGTCGGCGACTGGAGTGATCAGTATTCATAATTAATTCTAAAACTAATATTTTGTATGCTAAAATCTGGTTTAGTGAGATATACCTAATAAACTTTTAGTGTGGAAAAAACTAATAAACGAAACTGTATAATATACATTTAGAATACTCTTGATTTATCCACTACGTCTGCGAAGTAACTGCAATATCGAAATGCATCGAAGTCTCACTATATATTATTAATTAATCATGGTCACGTATTTCTGCTAACCATCCTTGAACTTAGTAGCAATCTTCTATAATAATTATGTACGTTATGATAACAATAGATAATTTATAAAAATATCGAATTACTTGGGGAAATCTCACTTATTTTTCGTCTATAATATCTCAATTTAGCAGACGCGCCGCGATGGGACGACGCTGGTTAAACTGGTTTTTTAAAATCACAATTTTATATTTCCAGTCTGTGTTACGTAAGTTCATAGAAAACTGAGGCTTCTTCTATGACGTGGTCGTAATACCCATTGCCTAATAAATTATTTTTTAACAAGGAAAAATGAAAACCTACGTTGCTGGTCACGGGGAACTACCTTTGTCGCGATGCGATGGCCTGCGCGCTCGGCACGTTATCATGGTTATTTTATTCTTACAGTAAGTTTAGTTTTTATCGTTTTTTTATAGTTTTGTTATGAATTCTACAATATTACTTTTACCTTTGAACTACACTGTTTCGAACCTTCATCTACAGTCTGGAACGCTCTTCTGGTTTTTTCCTATGGATAATAGCGTGAAGGATTAGTATAAGCAATCATTATTGCACTCTTGCTGCGAGACCTATTAATCAGTTATTATTATCTTTACTGCCTTATACAATTACTACTCTGCCCTTTTTTGCTTCTCACGGGTAGGGTTTAAATTTATTGTTCGGGATGAGGTTACAATGTCGAACAAAATTTTGGTCGATTTTCTTGCCGAAATTTTGCATACTCTAATTAAGAAATACGAACAAATTTATTGATTACCTTATTTAGAGGGGTATTTTCTTGGTCTAACATTGGAAATATCTAATAATGTCATCGATTTTCCAGTGTATGTTTTATGAAACTTCTCTGTGATAGCTGTTTTGCCTTCCAAAAAAAAACACTTAAATATTACGTCAACGTGACAGGCAAGATAGCTAAGAAAATTGTCCATGAGAAAAACGTTTACAATAAGCTTCAAATACATACAAATGCTCATAATCTATTGCTGCACAGGATTTCCGTATTGCTACATCGGCTTTCAACGCAAATCGCTCCTCAACCAATGATGATAGCTACATACTTTAAATACAAATTCTACTTATATTAGATGCCTAAGCTGACAACAAGAAGCATTTTAGAAGGATTATTAGGTTGCTTTGAAATATAACCTTGATTAAAAAAGTCATTTTAAAGAATTCTTGGTTTTTGCTCTTATTTCGACTCACTAATTTCGATTTCACGATAGAAATTTAAAAAACTATATGGGCTCTTGCTGTAACTTTTAAGTTACCTACGCAAAGAGCGACAGTAAGTTGGCAGTGTGTAATGAATGACATTATATAATGCTTTTTCTTTATAAAAGGAAGCGATAGGGTGTGTGCGGATCGAGAAATGGATAAATAATTTATGGCATTTTTTAAAAATCTGCATCGAAAATCTGTGTAGCAGTTTGTGTACTGTAGATTGAATATACTACTAAAGGGCTGATTATATTTTTTTTTCAAAAATGGAGGCGTAATGACAAAAAGAAAGCATGCCTTACATTGGGCATTAGTTTTGTTAAGTAGGAACCAATCGTAGAACAACCTAGGCCAACATAGGTAGCTTTCTTCCTGATACTTTCCAAATTTTTCAAAATCCCTCCAAAAGTATTTCCTAAACTACTGAACTAGGCTATCGAGTGCCTTTGGAGTAAATATACAGTAGATGTTAACTCTATTCCGGGCGAGGGCAGAGATAAAAGCGACGATGTATTTAAAAAGACAGCTGGGGTAAGTGCTGAAGCTACAGTAGGACCACTGCTTCATGCAGTGAGTGAGCGCTTCGATCTGCGCTAGTATGGTCAAAAGTTCTCCACAGGAAATATCCGCCGGCCGATGGCTGTGAATATATGCATTTTTACTAATTTCAGCATACTTTACCAACATGTACAAAAGTGGGATGCAGTTTGGATTATTTCCCAATTTGACGACTTACAGTAAGCTCCACTTCAAGATGAGTACGAAATTCCTACAAGATTTTTTAGAGATCTCGCAAATACGAGCGGGCTTCAACAAAGTTGCTGCCATGATCCGAGTACAAGCGTTGTACTGGACCATGGCGTGAAAGAAAGCGCTTTAAAGCGGCAAGAAAACTCACTGTGGTTAAACCCAGTTGCCGCCTCAATTTGGATGACGCGGGTCGTTAAGCAGGAGAAAATGCATAGCCAAGCCTTGCGACTCCTAATACCACTACCCCAAATATGAGTATATTGTAGGGGAACAGTTTATGAGTGAATCACATCCGGTGTGAGTGAGTGCCTTCTTCGCCTGGTTAACACGTTGCCTGGAAAGATCGGCCATAAGCGGTTTGGCTATAACGAATATATTACATTTATTTATGCGTTCTCTGATGACGCATCGCGGGGCTATTATATCTAAAATCCTTGCCTTAAAAGATTCATTAAGGACTGAGGGCTGGCGCGTGTTTATGTGATTGTGATGGGAATTAATAAGCAAGTCGATTACATGAACACTATTAAATGAAAACGTAACTACTCCCACCCCTGGATACGTGCCTTTTTACTGGTTAATTAGTAAGGGAGGAACATACACTGAATGTATCCTCTTAGCATGTCAAAGATAGCGACGCATTTCAAAAACGACGTACTATGCCTTGTGCCAAAGTATTCTAAGCTATGGAATCATTGGTTGGGGAGCCTGTGCAAAAACTACTATTTACCCTGCAGAGGTGGCACAGAAACTAATAATAAAAATCATCACGCGTAAGCCTTACAGGTACTCATCGGAAAAATTATTTGGGGAAGTATTGGATTTGAGACAGCTCTACTTAAAAATCAGTGTAAATTTTATTCAACTCCAATACAATATGACCTTTTCACAACAAATACATACAACACGACGATCCGTTGCCAACAAAATAGATATTCCCCTAATGATGACCTCTTTTGGTCAAAGGCATTTTACTGTTTTGGGCCCCAGGGCATATAACCTATTAGAAGATGAAATAAAAAAAAATCAGGGTAAAGATTTCTTTAAGAAGCAGAGCAATATGTGGCTAATAAATGAAGGTCGTGAAAAGAGCCACAAATTATTTGACTGTCTAGTATGATTTTTATTTTTATTTTTATTCGATTTTTTTTATTTTACTGAGTTGGTATCTACCTATCTATTTACTATTATTATGATTTCGATTTTCATTTATTTACTCGATAATTTTATGATTATACTTTTAAATACATTTTGATGATATTTTAATTTATTTTTTTAAGATGTTTTTGACAAAGACGTAATTTAGAATTTTCAATATTTTTTGGTGCACAGGTAAAATATTTCCTGGTGCACCTGCCGTAGTACAGGCCTAGGCCTAGTTAGGCGGTGTTGACGTAGTAACCATGATTCTATTTTTCGCTACTGGTCCAAACATATTTTTTTTGTAATGCTGCAGGAAATTATATATCGTGCTTAACCTTTAATAAATAAATAATAAATAAAAAATAAATAAAATTTATACACATAATATAGAAGTTACACACTCTCTGACAATATAAATTACCCGTATGTGTGCAAGAGTGAATTCAGATTTTTATTTTTATACATAATATTTTTTATTTGGATTTATTCTCATAATTATTTACTACTGCCTTTGTTATTAAATAATTATTTTGATTTTTTAATTATTATTTTGCTTTTTTTTATTTGAGTATAACACATTCATCGTAACCATTGTGATCTTAGACTGTAAAACCAAATAGATTAAGAAACATATTTTTGATAAAATTACATTTTATACTGCTATCAAATAAAACAGGTGTAAAATAATTTCATATATTTTCATGAATAAAGCAAATAAATTAATAATAAATAAAGGAAATGATATCATAACTTATACATATACACCGTATGCAGGATGACATAGTGTCATACTGCAATAACGTATAAATTCATATACAGGATGAGTTTAAATTAATCATCACCCTTTAAGGGTGTGATTAATGTTAAAATACGAGTAAATAAGCAACTTTCAATAAAAATTTTGTAAAAAAAAAAAAAACCAAAGTTCAAAATATTTTTTTTAAAAAAAAGTTTGAGAAGCGTTGAGGGCGCTGCGCCATCTAGCGTTAGGTAAAATATCGCGGAAAAACAATATTCGCGATGTTTTAGCTAACGCTAGATGGCGCAGTGCGCTCAACGCTTCTCAAACTTTTTTAGAAAAATATATTTTTTTAAATTTACTTTTTCTTATTTTTACTTTTCACCAAAATTTTATAGGGAGTGGCGTATTTGCTTGTTCTATTTCATGCACAAGTGTGTCAGAAATAAAATTAATTAAAATGACTTTTAAAAGGGCCGTGAGTAGAAAGGCTATACTTTCTATCGCGTTAATGTATTTTTTTGATCCTGCCAACGATACAGAAACATTACATTTCGTTGGGCAAAGGGCCCTAATAACGGTCGGCGGAGGTGCCATCAAACGGACGGCGCGGGAGCGAGCAACAAAACCAATTTAATTCCGGGTCCAGGGCGCGGGGCGGCCGCGCGAATCGGAACGGAAATGAGCGGTAGGCCGTGCGGCCGACCTGCACCGCGATGCCACTGCGTCTGCCTGGATTACGGGCGGCTGCCAGACAGCTAATTCAGGAGCTCCGTGACAGCCCTTTTGCTTGCGTCGCGGTCGCCGCGTTACGTTTTGACCAACTTAACCTGTCGGAAGCCAACCTTCGCGCGCAAAAATGGCGCCCCAACTTTTTGGTCGATTTTGTGTATAAATACTACAAATATATTATTTTTTATGAATTATTCCTTATTACCTAATAATTAATATTATATGGAGGCCGACCAAAATGGCTACACGCGGATTTGTTACCCACCCTAACCACCGATTGGCTATTTTGGCTATCCAGGGGTTAACCGGTCGGAAGCCAGCCTTCGCGGGCAAAACACTGCGCCGCAACTTTTTAGTCGATTTTGTAAATAAATACTAACAATATCGTTTTTTTAATGACTTCCCTCTTGTTACCCAGTTAATCTTATTAGTCACTTATATTATACCGAAAAATACATTTTCAGACGGTCCTGTTTACATTATAATATAGCTTTGAATGACCTCGACATATTTTCCGACACGTTGGTTATTTTTAGCAATAAAAATAGGTGATTTGTTGTTGCGTTAGCTCATAGTTTAATTTGTTATAAGGTTAATTTGTAGTCGCATTAACTAATTATTAGAATAGAATAGAATAGAATAGAATAACTTTATTGTGCTATAAAAACATAACTTAACGAATATTACGCTGGTTTTATAAAAAAGACAATTTATGCACAAATGGCGGACTTATCGCTATAGCGATATTATTAAAAGATTATTAAATTTGTTATTGAGTATGAGGTTTTTTTTGGTTGCATTAATTCTTGGTTTAATAAATTATTAGTGTAATTTTGACTGTCAATTTATTTTTACTACTATTTATAAGGTTTCGTAGTTATTAATGGTAACATAGGTCTATTTGTTTTATGCATCTTTCACAAAACTGTATATGACTGTTTTTATCTAAATAAAGAAATAAAAAATATATATTATTTTAAGTTTCACTATTCGCGATTGATAAAAAAATATAATTTTAAAAGTTTATTCAATATAAGAATGATTACAATGTTTACAAGTGAAGCAAAAGCGCAAATGAGCAGACGAGAGCGGTCTCGACTGCCTCACAGAAGCTACTCGATGAAATGTCTGGCGTGTCTACAAGATGGCCGCTTTTTATACTACGTACATAATGAGCTCCTTGTTGACGCAAGATTTGGGGAACGAGATTCCCCCTTTTAGTTTATCTTATTTTTATGACCTCTTTAACGGTTCGACTCTGGCAGCATCCACGATTACTCAATACAACGATGTCTGCAGGAATTGCTTTATCTGTTACGAAAGTGGAACGTCTGCTAATGCTCATTTTAAACAAAGATAAAGTCTACGGTTTCCTTTGAGAATAATATTAATTAATATTTGGTAAACTCTATATAGAGTGCTAATGCGAACCAAAGTTAGTATCTGCTGTTTTGCTTATTAATAATATTAATTAATATCTACTTATTTTCTAGGCGAATCTTGATTAAGTTAATTCTATTTTAGTGTCGACTGTGCGCAAAGAGTATTAACAATAATATCTTAATTTCCTAGTTAGTGCATCAGTCGCAATATTATAGATTCGCATCTTAAGTATTTCATCTTAAATATTACATGTTGAGCGGGCCGCTGAGAAGTACTTGCTATGCTGTAATATGTCGCGTCTCAGGTGGGTCCTTGTGGTCATCCATCAGGTGAGATATTGGAGAATAGGGGTTGTCCTATAGGGGTTGGTGTAGCGCGTACGTAACATCTCCCTCCATAAGTCTGGAAAACGTCAGTTTGAAAGCGAAGAGTTTCGTGTTTACAGGATAACTCTTCTCGGCTTGGCGTGAATATCTCCAGTCGTTGTGCATTGTTGAGGGACTGTCATATGTGTAAGAGACAATCTTTCTTCTTCTTCTCTGCTTTCCGTCATTCGGTAGGTTGTTGTTTGACGGGGATTCTTGGCGAAGGAACATTGATTAAAAATTTGAGGACAGAATGATTTCTTGTCGTCGTTATTTTTTCCTTGTACCAGCTTCCAAGTTCTCCTGTAGCATTTGCAACAATAGCATAAAAATATCATTACTATAGATATGATTGCTATTATAGTTGAATAGGCGTATTTCTTGTAGGGGAATACGTCGTGATTTATGTTATACAATTCTTCTTTAAAATCATTAATATTCGATTCTAAATCGTGAAATTCGTCCAGTTTAATATTTCTGATCGGTATGGGTTTTAACTTGATTGTGTTGATTTTCATATCGATGTCTTCGCAGCAATTGAAAGGGATGATGGGGATTATGTCATCTTCTTTCGTTGACGAGTTTCTATTTGTAGCTGTCACTTGAATTGTGCCAATAAAAGCTCTGCAGTTATGCTCTAATCGTAGAATGGAATTTTCGTAGATCATCTTGGTATCTAGTTGATCTCCGCATGAAGTTTTAATGGGTATTGGCTTTGTGATAATTATCAGCCATTTATTCTTCTTGAGTTTCTGTACGTTGTATTCGTTCAGCGATAGTATAGTAGGGTTGCAATTTTCAGTTTGCAATTTGGAGATAATATTGATTTCGCATGGTGATTTCTCATTAGGGTTCGGCAAAATGTCGAAACAAATTAAATTATCTTCCGTACTTTTGCAGGAAGTGATGTCATTTAATCTTATATATTCCCTGTTGTCTTGTGATAGGCCCACATATTTTGACTTAGGTATGATTGTATGGAATATATTTGAGGACGGGTGTCTAATTGGTGTGGAAAATAGATGATAGGTATTATATACTTCGTTATTCGTTAGCGGTATGCTAAGTATGTAAACTATGCGGTTCGAAGTAGAAAAACCTTTCAATGTTATCAAATTTGCAAATTGATTTATATTATGTATATTTGGTATAAGCGGTAATGCTTCGTTTGCTGATAGAACCTTTGAAATATTCATAAGTTGCTCTAGTAAATGTATAGGGGAAATTATACTAGAGTGTAGCACTTTTAATTTTGCGAAAGTCAAGCTAGTTTCTATGTCAATTAATTCGTTATTTAGAAGCATGAATGTTTCTAACAAATTTTCACAACTGCTTAGAATAGCCAATTGTCTCGATAAGTAACGATCTCTTTCCTCATTATTATTTATGAAGGTTTGTATGGTTTTTAAATTATTTTCTAGATATTGATCGTCTAACGCGAGTTTTTGAATTGTATTACTAAAGTTCTTAATTACTTTTGTAGTAATTGAGATTTGATTTTTCATCAGCGTTTGCGTCGTTAAATCATCTCTTTCGAGCTTGTTAATAGCATCGTTAAAATACTTTCCATCTGTGGCATCTAAATTTCCGGTGATCCATTTTAATAAAGAGCCTGCTGCGTCGATCAGAAATCGTTTCTTTCTTGTTGTCAATAATCCTAGATTATCAATTTTTTCGTTGAGCGTTTTTGATATCGATTTGAGCATTGTATAATGCGGTTTCAATGGTATCATAAAATGTTGTAAATTATTATTGAATTTTAAATCTAATTTGAAAACATGCTGTTCCAATAGTTGTAATGTCCTTTCGGCATTCTCGAAGACGGATTTAATTAATTTTAGGTCTTTATACACTATTAAATTCCAATGGCTGTTTGATATTATTACGTCATTTTCTTTTTCGTAGTATAGTCCTACGGTATTATGCAATGGGGTCAACGTCTGAGCAGCAACTGCCGTCGTCAGGATCAACACCCTGTAAAGAGACAGGAAAATCCGTTTCACTATCTGAACTTTCAGAATTATCTTCAGAATCTGAATTCGATTCGGGTACATATAATTTTATTCTATCGAAATGAATAGTTGTTGGTTTAAAGTTTTGTTTTATTATAGCCGTAGTATCATTCATTAATCCTAATATACGGAATGGACCTAAAAATCGTGATTGGTGTTTCTTTGAACTGTCAGGATTTTTAATCATTATTAAGTCTCCCACCTTATAGGTAGTATTGTTTATTTTATATTTTCCATCGTGGTAGTCCTTAGCTTTTTCTTTATTTTTTGTAATGTTTTCGCGTACGATTTTAAATAGGTTACTTTGCCAATTTACTAATTCTTTATGATAATTATTTTGTTTATTACTAATTAAATTATCCTCATTTATCATTACATAATTATGGAGGTTTACGTCTCCGTAAATTATTTCAAATGGAGTATAATGTGTGCTTGTTGATCTGCAATTATTATAACTTCTCATTATAGTAGCTATTATTTCTTTTTCTTTAAGAGTTGGATACTCTTCTGAGTAACATCGTAGGCTATCTGCTATCGTAGCGTGTAGTCGTTCGATTGCGTTACTTTGCGCGTGATGAGCCGATATGAATCTTAATTCTATATCGTAGCGTTTGCAAAAATCTTTAAAATCTTTGCCTGAAAAGCAAGTTCCATTATCCGTCGCTATGATCGAGGGAGTTGGGTGGTGAGATATATAGATTTTAATTTTTTCTATAATTTCCTTTGTCGTTTCGTGTTTAATTTTATAACACTGCGAATATTTAGAGAAAGAATCTAAAAGAGTGAGGTATTTAATTTTGTTGTATTCGAATATATCGATATATAGTTTGTCAAAGGGTTTTACAGGTGTATCTGTAATAGTTAAGGGTCTTTTCAGACTCTGTCTACATATCTTTGCCTTTGCACAAACTTCGCAACTACGTACAAATTTAGTTACGTCACGTGTTATGTTTTTCCAATAGTATCTGGATTTAATTTTTCTTAAAGTTTCATTTATTCCTTTATGAAAACTATCATCTGCTGTATGAAAACTTTTTATTAATTCCGGTATATCTCTTATCTTTGGTACTTGTATAGATCCTTTACAAATTATAAATTTTCTCTCTTTTTCGTTTTTAAATACTATACTTAGTATGCGATCTAAATATATTTTATCTATAAAGTTTATATAAATGTTTCCTTTAGGGAGTTCATTTTTATTTTTAATTAGATCGTGATATAACTGTTCTCGATTCTTTAAATTGCAATTTAGCATAAAATATTTTCGATTAGGTTTACTAACGCTTTCTAATACCGTTATTTCTGATTGTTTCAACACAGGAAAAGACGGGACGTCTTTTTCAATTAATCTAGTGCTAGCGTCATAAGCGCCGCTAGTGGATTGAATGTTTGTTTCTGAAGCTATGTACAGAATATTATCGTGTTTTCTATGTAATACATAGATTTCCGAGTATTCCACTAATTCGGGATTTACGGGTGTGTTTATGATTTCATTTGTGAGCTTTGTGATCACATTTATAGGAATTCTTGATAATGCATCTGCATTAGTATTAGATTTACCTGTTTTGTATTTAATTTGGTACTCATATTCTGCTAATTTCAATCTCCATCTGGCTAGTCTGCTTCCAGGATCCTTAACGTTAAATAACCATTCTAGTGGTTTATGATCTGTGTAGAGAATGAATTTTCTACCATAGATATACGGTCTAAAATATTTGCATGCCCATACAATTGCGAGAAGTTCACGTTCTATGGTACTGTAACGTGATTCTGCCGAATTTAAAGTTCGCGAAGCATAGAATACAGGTAAATCTTCTCCTATATTACCTTGGCTTAAGACAGCTCCTACGGAATGTTGACTAGCATCCGTGGATATAATAAAATCTTTTTCGAAGTCCGGGTATTGCAAAATAGGTGCTGTAGTTAGCAAAACTTTGCATCTTTCAAATGCTTTTATGCATTTTTCATTGAAATTAAATTCAACATTTTTCTTTAGCAAATTAGTTAGCGGTTTTATTAATTTTGCGTAATCGGGCAAAAATCTCCTATAATAACCTGACAATCCTAAAAACTGTTTAATCTCCTTTGGAGATCTTGGCTGCGGAAATTTCACAACTGCTTCTACTTTATCCGGGTTTGGTTTTATACCTTCCGGTGTAACCAAATGACCTAAATATGCAACTTCTCTTCTAAGGAATTCGCATTTGTCCGGCTGTATTTTTAGATTAGATTCCGCTAGTCGATTGAATACGTTTTCTAGCCTATCTATATGCTCTTCTAAGGTAGTAGAGTATACAATGATGTCGTCCATGTAACATAAACATTGTTCTCCTTGTAATCCAGTTAATACATTGTCCATTACACGGCTGAATGTAGAAGGAGAGTTGGAAAGTCCGAAGGGTAAACGTCGAAATTCCCAATGTCCGTTTTCCACCGTAAACGCAGTTTTAGGTATATGGTCCTCTTTTACTTGAATTTGATGAAAACCTGAGCATAAATCTATAGTAGAGAAGTATTTACATTTACCTAGCTGGTCTAACAAATCCGTAATATTAGGTAAGGGATATCGATCTTTAATTGTTTTTTCGTTTAGTTTACGATAATCTATCACTATTCTCCACTTTTGCGTACCTGACGCGTCTATTTTCTTCGGCACTATCCATACTGGGGATGACCATGGAGAAAATGACTTTTGAATAATTCCTTGATCTAGCATCTTGTCGATCTGGGTTTTTATTTCTTGCTTATGTATATATGGGTATCGATAACTTTTAGTGAATATAGGATTCGAGTCTGTTGTGTTAATTTCGTGCTTGATTTGATTGGTGAAAGTTAGTTTATCGCCTTCCAAGTAAAATATTTCGGGATAAGTTAGGCATAATTTAGTAATTTTTTCTCTCTCTTCTGCGTTTAAGTGTTCTAATCGCAATATTTTCCGTATTTCTTTTAGGCGATTCTCATCTATTATTATTGGATTATTTTCATAATTATTTATACTATTTATAGATCGAGTATCGTTTATTTTAGACAATTCTATAGTAGGTAATTCTACTAAAGTACAGTGTTCGTCTAAGTTGACTATTGTTGTTATAAAGTGATTATTTTTCACCTCAACAATTGCTTCAGGAATTTTTATGTCTCTTTGCGATGGCATAAAATTTTCTTTATTGACTGTACAACTTTCAATTTGTTTTGTTTTTATTTCGTCTGAGTAGGTTGAAATATTATGCAGTATTTCGTTATATCTGCTTTTTTCTATTTCACCTTCTCTAGATGGCACTCCTTGAAGACTAAGGGAGTAACTATTATTTTTTATTTTATTGATTAATTCTCTTCGAGAATAATTAGTATTTTTCGCGGGAAATTCACCGTTATTTATAACTGACGAATTCAAATTTGATTCTCGTGAATTTTCCTGCAAAAGAATTCCTTTAGGACTGCCAAGATCGACAGGGAATGAACCTTTTTTCTTATTTATTGTTTCATTTTCTGAAACATTTGTTTCCGACGAGCTTTGCTTTTTGCAGACCACAGCTGATGCTTGTGAACATCTGTTGATAGCGTTTCTCGGCGAAACTATTTCTTTTGGGTTACGAGTGACGTCTACAGAAACATCTGTTGTCATCTGCGACTCCGTGCCCTTGTTAATTACCCCGCCTTCAGCTGGCTGGTGGCAATAACCTTTCAGTGTTATCTGCGGACACAAGTACGTTCCGTCAGAAACAGCTGTTTTTATTTTTAATGCTTGAATGCATCTTGGTCTAACTTTTATGGTCTCCACTTGTTTAATAAGGGGAGTGCTTTTATTTTTGTTTGGTGTTTCGCTTCCAGTCAGTAATTTTACTGTGCTGAAATTGGTATGGAGGATTTTGTTAGGGATATCTATTAGGCAATTATATGTTTCTAAAAAATCTATTCCAAGAATAGCATCATATTCAATGTTTAAATCGCACACGTAAAATTTGACATTATCACCTGTTTTTCCTACGTCTGAATAGAAGCTTTCTGATATAAGAATTTCTTTTCCACTAATTCCGCTTATGATAGTATTTTCGGGATTTAATGTTTTTCCTTTTGGAATCATGTGCGGTTTGCAGACTGAAATAGCTGCGCCACTGTCAATTAATAATCTATTCTTTTGTGTATCCCTAATATGATATAAGTTTTTTCCTTCCATTATTGAGATGACATATCGTTCTCTTCGATATGTATTTCCTTCTGGTCGTTTTGGCATAGGTGAGGTTCGACCGTTTCCTCCCCGCCGTCGAAGTTTAAATTATGACTTCTTTTGATGACAGAAGGGCGGTTTTGCTGAATGACTGTTTTTGCCTGTGCGTACCGTTCGCCCGCTTCTTGTCTCAAGTGAGGCGGTGTCAAATTACTACCGTTTTTAAATGCGCTCGTTGATGGCGACTGCAGATTCCCGTTATTTTTTCGGTAACACTCTGACATCAGGTGTCCCGTTTTCTTGCAAAAGGTGCAATGTTTTGTATTTGTTTTGTTTTCGCTTTTAAAATTTTTAGGTATGATTTGTGATGGTCTTTGAAAATTGTCTTTTACATTCATGTTCCTAAAGCTCTTCAAAAATTGAAGGTTCTCTTCTTCCGCTAAAATAGAAGTGGCATCTTCTATTGTTTGTGGTCTTTGTGACCTGAGTATTTGTCCGATCGGGTCGTTTAAACCGGAAAGAATGGTTTTAAGACCGATTCTTTCATGTTTATTGTTCATGGCTATTTTTGTATTTTTATCCAGAGTATCGTCTAGTGCTGTGCAGTTTCTTAATTTTGTTAAAAGAAGTTGGACTCTTTGAACGTATGAACGGGGATTTTCGGAGTGCTTCTGGAAACTGGTTGTTAGTTCCCTTAAAAGAGATTCGGCGTCTCTAGTGTCTCCAAAGTGAGACAAGAGCAAATTCCGAATATCCGTCCAGTTTGCAAGTGCTCTAGAGGATATAAATTGTTTTGCTTCTCCGATTAGCTTACTTTTTATCAGAAAAGGAATGTGTGCCTCGTTCTCATCGTCTATATAAGTTATAGCGTGATCACACGCGGATATAAAATCATGAAGTGTAGTCTGACTACCATCAAAATCGGGTATAAAATTTGCAATATCTCGTGCTGAAAATGCCATATTGAAGGCAATAAAAGAAAATACCTTTAACGAATAACAAAATACGGATTTAAATAGGGATCTGGTGAGACTGAGTATTCTTGTGGAAAGGAAAGTCAAAATAATGCTTATGCTTATCACTTACTTGACAACGACTGGTATGGTCATTGACATCTTTTTCTTTTTGTAGTCGTTTCTGCAACTCAGGTAGCTCGATACCAGTGACTCTCGTTCTCAGGAAAGGTGCCGCTGAAGATCTTTATCACTTTGCAGAAAATCGTACCGACTGCGCCAATTTTAAGTTTCACTATTCGCGATTGATAAAAAAATATAATTTTAAAAGTTTATTCAATATAAGAATGATTACAATGTTTACAAGTGAAGCAAAAGCGCAAATGAGCAGACGAGAGCGGTCTCGACTGCCTCACAGAAGCTACTCGATGAAATGTCTGGCGTGTCTACAAGATGGCCGCTTTTTATACTACGTACATAATGAGCTCCTTGTTGACGCAAGATTTGGGGAACGAGATTCCCCCTTTTAGTTTATCTTATTTTTATGACCTCTTTAACGGTTCGACTCTGGCAGCATCCACGATTACTCAATACAACGATGTCTGCAGGAATTGCTTTATCTGTTACGAAAGTGGAACGTCTGCTAATGCTCATTTTAAACAAAGATAAAGTCTACGGTTTCCTTTGAGAATAATATTAATTAATATTTGGTAAACTCTATATAGAGTGCTAATGCGAACCAAAGTTAGTATCTGCTGTTTTGCTTATTAATAATATTAATTAATATCTACTTATTTTCTAGGCGAATCTTGATTAAGTTAATTCTATTTTAGTGTCGACTGTGCGCAAAGAGTATTAACAATAATATCTTAATTTCCTAGTTAGTGCATCAGTCGCAATATTATAGATTCGCATCTTAAGTATTTCATCTTAAATATTACATGTTGAGCGGGCCGCTGAGAAGTACTTGCTATGCTGTAATATGTCGCGTCTCAGGTGGGTCCTTGTGGTCATCCATCAGGTGAGATATTGGAGAATAGGGGTTGTCCTATAGGGGTTGGTGTAGCGCGTACGTAACAATTATATAAATATTTATATAATATATATGAGGGCCGGCCGAAACGGTTACGCGCGGATCTGTCAAACGACGCAAAATGCCTATAGGTATTGTTTGCGTCCGACTGGTTAAGCATTGCTTATATAGTGAATTATTACCCGTGTTGCCTGGGTGGCGCTCATTGCGGGTAATTCTTCTACTTATACAGGATCATGCAGCTCATCGGGGGTCACGGTGAGTTCAGGGTCAAGCTATATGGCTGTGAACTTACGGACGATCCTTGGTGCCCGTGTGGCTCCGGTTATCAGACCGCAGAACGCATTATTTCGACATGCTCTAAGCTGGACGCTGCACGGGCAATAATGTTGGATGTGGCTGGTGAGTATATCGGCAGTCTGCTGATCTGATATGCGGATCTCGTGAGTTGCGAGGTTTGCTTCCGAGCGTTCCGGGAGTTTGCGGACCACTAGGTGTCAAGTTAGGCGGCTTTGAGGCAGCAGGGCTCTCCTCCTCTGGGGGAGAACCTCCCCTCTTACACCAAACATAAGCGAAGCCGTTCTCCTTAGCAAAATTTCCGGGTAATGGCGTAAATAAATTTTGTTCGTTGGGTTAAATGTTCGAAAATATAGATGGGTTTTACTAGAGAGTTGCAGGTGGGAAGTATTCAATTTCGACGAAACGGTTTTGAATTTTTGATTGAATACTTTAAAATGTTTCAGGAAATTATGACGACATTGTTCAGATGAGAATTTTAAGACCGGTGCCGGGTCATATTAGAACGGTAAAATTTCATAGATTTGTAACATATTGCGAGGCTTCCTAAGAAAGCCCTATTATCGACACACACAAAATGGATGTGCAGCAGTGTATAGCAGACCCATATATCGACCCCGTGTCCTTGTCACATTCTCAAAGATCACAACATTCCTGAGTTCTTACACGCAAGGCTTACAATGATATAATTCCCTAAAATTTACTTAAGGCGATTTTCCTATCTCATATTTATTCTCATATTGCATTGCTTCTCTTCTCGACCCAATGCGACCAAAATGTCTTGCAATGCTTTGTCAGCTAACGCCACATTACCGTCGCTAGGTACTAACAGTGCAAGATATTGTTAAAAAGTCTTGGATAACCGAGATAATCGTCTCTAATCACATTGATGGACAAGTATATATATATTAAAAATATTAAAAAATACGACTGCCGTTACAGAAGGTGAACTATTGTATTTATAATTATTTTTATTACGGATTTTTTAATGAAATATTCCATATAGATAGATGTATATTTCCGAAACGCACTCAATCAGACCTTTAATTTGAAACTAAACACGATATATATATGTTAATTTATTGACATTTGGACATGTTGACAAGTATTTTTTGAAATTTGAACGGTTTAGTTACCCTATGACACCCGTGATGACATATGGTATAGATTCTAACAATATCACACACTTCTAAATCAGTTCAAGTGTTTAGAAGTTATGGTGGAATAAAGAAACATAAAATATATATATTTCCTGAACACATAACACTCGTGTAATAATAAAGACTCGAAACAGCGCATCGACTGCGATGGATTTTGAATAGAAACACATAGGTAGAATGTCTAACTCTATTTCATCGAAATGTATAGTTTTCTCATAAAATATTTTTTTAAACAATGTGAAAAATGTAATAAACTAAAAATAGCTTCTTATTTATTTGAGTTTCAATATATGAACGGCATACGAGAGGTTTTTTGATTATTTTGTTTGTACAAATCGCAAGAAATGGTGAAATATTAGGCTATTTTTTTAACAGTTACTTAAGCGATCGATCACTTCTAGCCACACATAATTGCTAAATGTATAAAAAACTGTCGTAAATCTCTTTAATCGGCCTACAAAGGCAATCGCTTGAGAATGAACTTCAAATAAACAACTCGCGGAATAGGTGCTTGAAGCGGAGGTGGTTTGTATATTGTCATTCAAGTCCAATAAGTCTTTCACGGTCTCTAACTTCTTGCGGTTACGCGGTGAAGGAGAGAAAGAGAGAGATTGAGAGTGCGGCGACGAGGGAAGGGAAGAGAGAGAATACGACGGCAGTCGAGTCTGAAAGCCGCTAAATAAAGTTGGCTGCGCCCGCTTTAAAATTCAAATTGTGGCATTCGTCATGGTTAAGGTGTCGCCCTGCAGGGGTAGTTTTGGTTTAATGTTCTTTTTACTCTCGTAAAAAGAGACTAACGGGTGTAATAATTACCTTCGTATTTGATGTATAGGCGCCGTGCACGAGGAACACCAGTGCCCCCAAGCGGAATAATTTGAACGGTAGTTGTAAAACAGCGGCAAAATTTGAAGTGAAAAATAAATTGCTTTGGTGATTTTTTCACGAAAGGGCTGAAAGTAGCGCAATAAACCTCGACAAAATTGTCTGGCGATCCTATGTATTGCAGTTTTGGATGATTTAATTATTGACTTAACTAAAAAAAAAGAGGCGCATTGCAAACATGAGCAAAATGCTACTACCCCTACTTATTTACATTCATCATGGCGTATAGAATGTAATTACTGTATACCTAGCTACATTACATAATAATATTGTAGCTACATTATAAATTGGCGTTTTCATTTGGGGTTCTACAAGATCCCGAGTACTTCAGCGGGTCACGCGTGATCACATTGTTGCGAAATATTGGTTCCTATGTTAATATGACCCTTGACTGTTAATTAAATTAATTAATTATATTTCTCCACCTTTGAATATTGGTCAAAAAGAAAAAAAATAGTGTTTTTTGCTTTATTTTGAGTAGAACTAGCTAGTGCGAAACAGCAATTGTACCAATTTGGGCTTATCTACATATTTAAATTAACTACCTACGTAATGTATTATAAAAATATCTACATATACTTCTAGAGTGGTTTTAGTCATGATTTGCACTCTGAAAAATCATCGATCAGTTTGAAGACATCCATTTTTTCGGCTTCCTCAGCTTCCTAGCAGAATTAGATGGAACGTCGATCGTAGACTGAAGCTCCATTTTAGGCTCCCAAACTACCGTAAGCTCTCGTGCACCGCACTGGTTGCACCGGCTTAGTTACGCCACTGGCTTTAGTAACTATTATATCTGAAATATGAAAAATTCTACACATTTCCCGCACATATAGATTTTGTCAATCGGGATTCGGTATTAAATTAATAAATAGGAATAATTATTTTTCGATGCGATATAATAAAAAAATATATTTTTAATATCTTGAAAATAAATTCCTAATATTAATTTTAATAATATTAAGGGGCCAAATAATTCTTAATAAAAGAATCTAGAATTTACATTCAACACATAGTGAAAATCGACAAGATCGCTATAACTGCTACAAATAAATGTTATATCGTTTGACTTGAAATAAATATTTGGTTATAAATTCGAGATGTAGATATTATATTATGAAATCAGTATTATTTATTTTTTTTAAACATCCTTATAATTAAATTGAACATACAAGTAAAATCAAAATAAGAAAACGTGGCATTGCCGTGTTTGTTGAAAATAAGCCACAATATTTGCCGATTCGGATTTTTATGGTCAACCATTCTATGCTAATAGTCGAATATTTTCTTAGGTCAAATATGTAAAATTGACACCAAAGTCGATTGCTGGAAACTTCCGTAATATTATTAATATTATTGTCCGCGGTCATAGCGATATAATACCATATAATAGGGGATATATTGAAACACCCAATAAATAAAAACGCGCTGAAATGTTTAAATAGCGAAATTATTTGATATTTGGCGCCGTTTCTCAATGACAGTCCTATTTGACCATTGATTCCAAGTTAACCTGGAAGAACCAACTAAATGAACTTACATCACTCACTCGAAAGTTAGTATACGTCTTTCGTGAGCTACGTAATATTCTGGAAAAACCGACGTTAAAAATTGTGTACACTGCGCTTTGCCAAAGCTTATGGATGCACGGTATCATTGCATGGGGGGCCTGTACGAAACAAGTACTTGAACCACTGGTTAAAGCCCAGAAATTATTATTGAGGGTTACTTACAGAAAACATCCCCGCCATGACTCTGACCTGCTGTTCAGCGAAGCAAGTGTTTTGGATATTCGTCAGTTGTTCGTGAAACAATGCCTAATACATTTTTACAAGACCTTAGAGAAACGTTCCCGAAGCCAGCAGCAAAGACCAACTAGAATGGCTGAAGGGACGAACTATGTAATTCCTCACGTACATACAACCTTTGCCCAAAGACAGTTGTATTTCATCGCCCCAAAAATTTTTAATACTATAGAAGAGTCAGTAAAAAATGTTCAAAATATACAACAATTTAAGATAAAAGTAAAAAAATGGCACCTTTACGAAGTAGGTCGTACAAAGACTGAAAATGAATTGCTTCATACAATAATTTAAAATATGTGTGTGTGTGTGTATTATTATATATGTATGTATATATGTTTGTATGTGTATATGTGTATATATGTATGTTACTAACCCTTTATTATATATATTTGTATTAATATGTTTACTATTTTATGTAATTTTATTTTTTAATTTTCTTTTTTTCAGTTATTTTCTTATATTTTATTTCTTTATTCATTATCTTAGCGTTGGTATTGAAAGTAGTCTATTAGTCAGTACTACTCAAACGTCACTACTACTCCAAAAACAAAGGCTATATATTTCGTATGCCCAGATACAGGCTGTTCGGTCTAGTTGGGCATTCGTCTAGAATGATCGTATGGGATGTATTCATTTTCTTATTACTTATATAAATAATTACAAATCATATCTGTACGATCTCACTGTTAACTCTATACCAAGTTGTAATAAATAAAATAAAATAAAAATAAATAAAATTTTATGAGGAGCTGGCGTCTAAACTTGAGGTCTAGTAACTTCGTGCGTAGTGGGATTCGTTCTTTTTTTGAGGTTTCCTCAATAGAGAGTACTTTACATTTCAGACATTCAACTGTATAGGAAGAATACCGATTCGGCAACCGGTTGTTTTATTTATATTTGGGTCTTTCTGCGATGGTTTGAAAATTTTAGTGATAAAATTTTATTTCCTTTTTACTGCCTGAGCTTCAGTCAAGTAATTTTTTATTCGTCATTTTATTTTATGTATATATGAGGGATTATCTTTTATATTCTTCTTTTCGTTTTGTGTTTGATTATCCAACTATATTTTCATATCTTCGTCCTATAGCCTTATACATAGTTGTTGAGGGTTGCTTTTAAAAACTTCGTCTGGATTTGATGTTTTTTCAATTTTTGACAGCCGTCAATTACGTAATTGTCATCAGCAGAGAGCTATTTAATATTTAAGTATGATTCTATTCTAAAAAATCTACATAAAATATCTTTCCGTTGACCCAATTTCTTGCACTTTATACGACTCTGCCAGCTGGAAGCCGTTAATTTCTAGTGTCAAATCTAAATTAGTCGGGTATTTGTTTAAAAAAATCCATTTTTTAATTTGATAAAGAACAGCTTCAGAATGTTGTGAAAACATGAAATTTGGTTTAATGGACAAAATAAACCTTG